>VFXK01000008.1:2500-1202500 GCA_009746055.1 Metschnikowia pulcherrima
GTTGTGACGAAGCACTCATACTTCAGTGCATGCATCATCAAAGTTGTGTGCTGCTGATGCCATCAACATCTATCAACAAGGGTCCGTAGGTGCCACGTCACTCAGCATCTTGAGTATCGAATCGCGCCATGTCACCTTCGACATCAGTCGTCACATCTCTGCCAACGCCACTGGTCGAGGGGCTTCATTAAAGACATTCTCACTATACGTCTTGATCTCGGGCCGTCTTAGTGCAACATGAAACCCTTGGAACCGTGCGTAGCGTATACGGAGAGTTTTTATCTGCTCAACCTTATGCCTTCACCTCCACACTCTCATCTGACTCACCATCCATGGTGCAGCCTACAATAACCAATTCACAGTCATGCCATCATCATCTGACAGATCCCCACACGATATGTCGTTGGATCGTAACGACAACGAGCTGGTATAGGCCCTGTCAAGCAGCAGCAACCTCGAAAGGACAACTAGCAAGCCTGTGACGGTCAAATCGAAAAGGGCTGCCACACACACGCACATTCAAACAGCAAGCAATCGACGAGCGAGTCATTGCTCTACGCAACTGGCAACCAACAGCTCAACTTTACCCATTATAGCGTCGTCATCAGCACCCGCCAGTGTCATTATAGCAACTTCAGTGCACGAACATCCTTGTTCCTTCTTGATGTAGTCTCGAATCATAGCACTGATTCACAAACATATGCCATGTCGCCAGTTTGGACTCGCGTTGTCATTGAGTTCTGCTGAAACACATATTGTCGTTGGCTTGTCTTATCTTCACCTCGATATAACACCTTCATAGGCAACAAAAACATTGGTTCGCTCCGATAGCAAGTGCATATGCTTCGGCATTCAACGCAAGTTGTCTCCTTTTTTGACGAGCCTTCGAGAATGCGACACATCTCTTCATCATAGTTCATTTTAAGTGGTATATGACCTGTCAACTTGTGGGGAGTTCAGAGCTCGGGTCCAATGAAAGGGAGATGAGGCAGAAAGAACTGGACGTAGTGCTCCATGTTGCTGGAGTGAAGCGACGACTAAACAGGGCAACGCACTAGGCAGCTAGGTATGACAAACCTCAGGCCAATTAAGCTTACCTGACAAAGACGTCGACCAGGCCATTTGAGCACTCGTCGCGCCATCATGACAACTATCAGCGATCCCAGCCTCGTGCCGTGGTAAAGGTAATTGGCAGCAGGTCACCAAGATAGTTAAGTGAGATAAAACCGCTCGTCAAGTCGATAACGCCATGTCTTGGTACCCAATGGACATACATCTGTCAGGCAGACTCAGTTATCTACCTGGCTTGACATCTCCGAAAGACAGTCTATCTGCCCGACATTATGCCCTCATCGTTAAATCCGATAGCTTGTCCATGTGCATCTCATTGTCGTATCACCAACGTGACATTGAAATCTAACTTCACCAGCCGATGGGTACGTAGACACCATTTCCTTGGTTCACCACGAGAGGGTACTGTCAAGGTCGTGCCAGGAATGTGGCCTGTGTTCCAAGCAAAGCCTCAATTGTCCACTCGAAGAATCGCTTCTTGCACCCATGCGACAGAAAGCCAAGTAGATTGCCTACCAACCGAGCATTCAACACATTCATAGCTCACCCCTACTCACGGCACTGCCATCATCGGTATCCGCCAGCATGATTGTTGCAACTTCGCTTCACAAGCCTTGTGTTCCTTCAAGTTGTTGTAATCTGGTATCACGGAACTGACATGCAGACACACGCTCTCACATAGGATTGCTGCTGTCTCATAAATTTGTTCAGTGAGCAGGAGACATATGTCGTCGGTGGCTTGTCTGCTTGACTCTTCCGCAGAATGACTTGGCCACAGGCATAAAGCACATCGACACCTTCGATAACATGAAATCATAGACACCTTGACGTATTAATCTGACAAGCCTTCGACGATGCGATAATTCTCTCTCGTGTGGTCGATCTCTAGAAAAAGCGACGATGGCAACATGTGGGATGTTCAGAGTTTGAATAGTTAACATGAAGATGAGGCAACCGGATGCATTACGCATTGCTGCATGAAACTTTGTCGAAACATCCGATGACCAAACGAAGCAACCGCCTGGCAAGTCGACTTAGCAGGCCTCGCTCGAGAAGCGCACCCGACAAGTACGCCGACGCAGCCAACAGTTGCACTTCAGAGGCCATAGCGCAATTATGCTGGTGGACGTCCAAACCTAGCTTCGCGCGTAATGAATGTAGAATTCAACGTGTCACCTTGGAGCGCCCTTCTGACAAACTCATTTAAGACCCGACAGCATTGTCAAGCTCGGTCAACACCCGTTAAGCAACTGACATTACCTCTATCTCACCATCACGAGTGCGAGGACAAGGCTTATCAAAGAGTCCACTCCTCACCAATGTATGAACTCTGAAGTATTTCCTGAATCAGGTGTCACATTGTGGAGTACGCAATGCTCCGTTTGCAGCGCATGCGTAGCTTGACATCTACCGGACCACATCGATGTCGGTGCCTTTTGTGCAGACGGACGGATGGCTCAAGAACCCCCAATGAGGCCTTTGATCGAAGGGCGGTGTAACATGTATTACCGGTGAGTCATCGCTTGGTAGCCACAAAATATCTGCCTTTAGATTCTGCAGACCTTTTCAAACTTGATTCCATCTTCTTGGCCCAATGTCCGTGCTGTAGTCGAACACATGATTTCTATGCGCTGCGAGGCATCCAGCCATCGGACGTGGTCAACAGGACTGTTGTAGAAGGGATACTCATGGCTTCAACAAAAAAAAAACTCTAGCATCTTGCGACCACAAGAAGATGCACCGCATCGTCATTATCTTGGAAAGTAGACCTTCTCTCGTCATGAGCAGCAACGGTTGTTCATGCCACATTGTCACAGATACGCCAGCCTTGATGTGTCTCAGACCCAACCCGATTGCCTCCACGAGACATCATCTAGCAAGAAGGCAGTATCAGATCACAAAAGGCCGATTCGTCTAGACGGGCACATTCAGTAAACTGTGACAAGAAAGGATCATGTCGTCATCGTGAAGCACTGGCCAACACAGGAATGATGACATCCGTGTGATTTGTATCGCAGATCAACCTCATCAGTATGATATTCTCTCGGCAAGAGTAGCCTGGGTACTTTTTTGGCAAAACGCTCTGCGCTACCACCCTCGAAAGGTCCACTTCAAACAGAGTAAGCTTGGAAGGCAACAAAAACAGCTTGATGTATCTGAAAATGGCGCGTCGAGAGGTATCTCTTGTTCGCATGTTCGCATGAACTTGACTAGCCTCAACGACTGTCATTCGGCGAGAAGCACACTCGCATCAAGCACCAATGCAACCGTAAAGACCGATATAGTTCCTTGCCAGACCTAGTTTACCTCATCACGCTTGTCTTCATTGACGCGATCTGGTTGGCTCTTCCAGTGCAGTTCTTTGCCTTACGCCCGCGTCCTATCAATAGTCTCGGCAGAGGTCGATCGCTTTCCAGCGACAGTGACGACAGAAGTTCAAACAGTTGTCTCGTGTAACTTCACATATCATGCCATGACTCTGAAGCACAACATAATCAATCACCTTGCCCCAAAACCCTTTCTCTGGTGTGCAGAATAGCCGATACAGGCTCGGCACACTCGACCTCGGAAGCCTTGCCTTACTGAGCACAGGTATTCATAGTCGGCATCAAAGTATCAATCGAAACGCGAACTCTCGTCAGCAACAGCAATGAATATAGCAGTGGCAGACCTCACACATTGTCATCTGCTGCGGGCACGTCCTTTCTATTAGTGGCAGCTAGAACATTTGCGAGACTTTGCTGCTTAATTTCGTGTTTGTTTGCTGGCATCGGGCGATCAGGCCTGCAACATTGGCAAGCGTGTCTTTGTGATTTGTGGATAATATCAATACTGGACTTTATCTGGCAGAAGCCGAAGGCAACGGTGTTCGCTCATGGTATCTATCCCTCTAGTTTAGAATAAAAGACGCTTAGATTTGATCACTGCAGTGGGCGTTTTTGAAAGCTCTTGAAGGGGTCCCAACGAGTGAAGTAAACAATTTCTTCTCATTTGTATCTAGATCTTGGGTGGGCTCGGCGCTTGATCATAGTAGGTAGATTCTCACTCAGATTATCAAGTCTTGGTGTCTGTTGTGGAAAACATGTTGTTTGTGCTTTATGGTAGTGAAAAAAAGTGATGTGAAAAATTCTTTAGGCTGGGCGCGAGTTTGAGAGGACACGTTCGAGAGAAACGCGTCGCGCTCGTTTTGTTTTGGCTCGTCGATTGTGTGCAGAGCAATTACCCCGTGCCTGCGGGAAAAAAAACACGCATCTTCACTAACACAACCACGACGAACACAAAGGCGTTTGACATGATCGATCCACCTAAATGACTGTCAAATTTATCGGTTTAGCTGTTATTTGTCTTCATTATTGGTAAAACTTGCCGTCATCTTGTAATGAGACGATCACCAGTTGTTCAATTCAAGTGCACGTATGGATAAGAAAAGCACCGGAAAGTAAATGATGTGAAAAGAAACACGGATGTAAATAAGATCTGACAGAAAAAGTGCTAGATGTCATGCGGGCGGGTACCGCTTTGTGTTCAAGTCGTCGAAACGCATCTGTATGCTAGGTTTGAGAGAAGGGGCTTGTTTATCGCGCGCTGTCACATGCTGTCGGCGGCAACTAAAAGTGTTGCATTTTACTTTTTCACCCAGTAGCAATCTTTCAATTCAAACATGCTCACTTGTCACATATTGACTGAGTTGTCGATATGTGAGGTGTATCGTCAATGGAGACTGCTGCTTTGATGCTACGTAGCTCCAGAATGGATTTGCAAATTACACTGCCTTACTTCGTACATAAAGAGACCATTTTTTAAGGGGTGCCACAATTCAGGTGCATGTTTGCTGCTATCTTGAATTTTGAACGTAGTTTCATGCTGTGAGAATCTACTCGGATAGGCCATGCTCACATCACTGAGCCTCGGCAGTTCTCTGTATTCGGTATGCGCAAGACATGAGATATGAGCAGCCGGCCTCCACTCACCTCATACTTTGTATAGACGCACATGATAAAAAACACATTCCAATGAATGCCAAAAATCTCAGTGATACACGTATGAGCCACAGTCATCGGAATTCAGTCACTTCATACCAATCAAGCTATAAAAGTGTGTCTCCCCACTTCAAAGCTACATCTATCACAAAAAAAAAAGCGCCGAGCTGACCCTTAGTTTTAAATAAGCCATAAAGCACCACAAAATCTCAGGCACAGGCCTCCTTTGACAGGCACTAGTTCAAGACCATGTTTGACCATTTGATTGACGCTGGCGCTTTTTCTCCCAGCCAGATTCCCCCCGCCAGATCATGGTGTGCCCAATTGCACCATCAGCAATCGAATCGAGCCAACCAATCTATCACCAGAGACTCTTTCCACAAACATCGGGTAAGACTAATTTGTTTTAGTACACTTCTTTCGACCACATGCTGAATTCTTCGGGATGGTAGGAAGTGGGTTTTATTTCCTTGCCTTTGAAGAAACACGCGGTGCTCCCCACAGCTCCTTTATTTGATCGCGTATCAATTTGTGTAAAGTCACCTAATGACGCGAGATACTTGTCAGCGAGGTATGCAGCTGATGGAATCAGACATTAAAGCCTCTTTTGTGGATTAGTAAGCATTTCCAAATCTTCTCACCAATCATGTTCAAATCTGGTTGTATAATGTGGATTTTGGTCAGCACTGATCCCAGAGTCATCTCTCGCAAATCCGTTTATAGGCTTTGAAAGCTCTGTGAGTATCATTTGTGGAAATGCCAATGACAGCGCTCTCTACCTTGTCTACTTCGTTATCGTTTTAATTAGCCATTGCTTCTGAAAAGAAGCCCAAGAAGTTAGCAGTGAATAATGAAACACGGTAATGATGTCAAGGAGGCTCCCACATATCCGTTGAGCCTCTTCGGAGCTGAGAACTCAAAGTGGATTAGCACGGGCGCAAGTCCAACTCACTAAGGCTCGATGTTTGATCAGTTCGAGAATCAAACCCTTCAATTCTGTAATACCTCCTGGTATTTGGTATCTGACTCGTTTCAATCGTATTGCCGCCTCAATCAGAGACATGCGTTGTTCATTGCGCGAGCCCGTTCCCGCAGCTACACCCGGACGTCCTTACATAACATGGGTATGTGCATGTTACGTGACTCACCCTATATCGATCTCCTATTAGATTCAATAGTGGATTGCGCATCTAAAATTGTATTCCTTGAGATATCTGTGTCCCTGAACAGCTCTGCTGGGACTGAATTTGTTCTCAACATGAAGGCATACTATTCGTTGTCTGATTTCCATAAGCAGCTTCACGTCTTTGGTAGCATGCATGAGAGTAGAGTCTGCTTGAATCGTATATGGCATAAATATATTAATCTTTTACTCCCCATCGAGTCACCTTGTGGATGATTTCAAGACGATTTCAAACGCGACTTTCACAACCGCATTCGTACGCACATGAGGTGCGACCGAAGAAAGACTGAAGTGTCTTGTGGGCTATTGTGAGAGCTCAATGCCACGATCAAATTTGTTATTATACACAATCTCGTAGTTCAAGCCATTGCAGATGATTTTTCTTTAATTCAGGTCTTTCTTGAACTGTGCTCAAAGCAGTGTTGTTAGTCATGGTGATATTGACTATATTATGGGATATTATGACTATCCATAATACTTTTGGGTGATATTAATATTATATTATATATTAATCATATTATGGGCGGGATATTAACTATGCATAATATATCATAACATCTTCGTCCTAAAGTTCGATGACTCTATGGATTTAGTGTACCGGGATTTCATGCACCTCGGTCCAGCCATTGAGGCCTCAAAACTTCAAAATCACTACTAATAGGGGTTCTTTACGTGCTTCTTGTGGGCTTTTCCACAATTCAGCGCAAAAATCATAGCTGCCACTGACGAAAATGACATATACAAGCCTATCACCAAATTGTATAGTATGGTGCGGGGCTCAACTTAGCCTACTCTTCACTACCATATCAAACACGTCCCAGAATTGCAAACCAGACACGTTTTTATTTGTCGGAGTTCGAGATCTCTTTCATTTCCCCATTTGATTTGTATTTACTGGTTTGGCGCCCACTTGTGCTAATCCTTTTACATTGAATCATCGCTCAAGATCAGCGTGGATCTTTCAAAGTCTTGAGCATCAATCGAAGATCGAACACTGTCGCGACTTGAAAGACTCTGAATGGGTCAATTCAATTGTCTCAAATTAGTTTTACTTGGAATCTTAGTGCACACATCCAGTAGGCCCGAGGCATGCAAGTGACGGGGCCCACGAACTCGTGGAGAGCTGACTCACTTTAGTTTAGTCAAGATTCAAGACACGCAGCCTCCACTGGGCAGCCTTACTCTCCGCCCCATTAGGATAGCAAAATATATTAACTATACTATTAACTATATTATAGATCTGCATAATACTTTTTGGCAATATTAATATTATTATCATAGTCATATTATATTATATTATCATGCGAAAATGATATATCACGCGCAAAAAACCAATGACTAACATCACTGGCTCAAAGTATTGAGTTAGGAAACTGAGATTTGTTTAAAGTGCGAAACCAAAAGATCTAAAAAGATCCAGAATAAATACTCAACAAAGGAATTTCTAGTAAATATACATATTTTAGTATAGAAAACATCTGAAACTATGCTTTGGAAAGTATTATATCACAGATTTACCGGTGATTCTGCAGAAAAATCGGGATTAGGTAATTATATTTCTACGTGTGCGCTCACCCGCGCCTCGGACAGTGGTGTCTGAGCACAAAAGGCTTAATTCCCCGACAATTTTGACGAGATTAGCTTTCTCGAAATGTATGTCACCGTGACCCCTTGATCTAAGTTGCGTGAGTTTTCATTCATGTTCGTTGCTCAAAAGCCCGAGAGTGTATGCTACTTAAACCTCTAAACCTCATCGAAAGGTTTCGGAGCTTACGTGGCTCTGTCAGACACTATCAATCATTGAAACGTTACACTGTCCGTAGAAATAAACGAGAAACAAAAGCTCTGTATGTTTGCAGAATAACAAAAACTGTGGAATTATATATCTAGTGTCAAAGGTTGCTTGCCTCTCTCAGTGCCACCTGGCTAATATAAATCGACAACATGTTCATTCTCTCATGCGTCGAAACACACGATTATCTAGCTCTTTTCAAGCTGTCATTTGATCATAAAGGGAAGAAGGTGCTGCACGTTAGAAACCTCGATGGTCTGTGGAGAGCAGAGCTTACAAGTACTCATAGGGCTATAGATTCGTACGCGATGTCCAGAAAAGGCTGACTCAAAATCAAGCAATTGATTATCAAGTACGGATTGCTGATAGCGGACGCGATCACGACATATTCGCTCTATAAACGGTGCCATTGGCTTCATAGACTCTCGCGATGCCCAATCTTCACACTCAGAATCACCACCAGAACCTATACTTAGTCATATTTGCTGTGTTTTATAATGCTTGATGGAGACGCTTGACGCCCTTGACCTGGCGCAAGACTTCGAAAAAGGTCAAATACAAAGAGGTATTAACATCCCCCAAAGTGTGGTGGTCATGCACATGCAAATCGCCAGAACATTCCACGATCAAGAATCAACCATAACATGGAGCATGCGATAAAGAAGCCGGCCTCGGACTGAACATTTGTAATTGTCGTCACCAGACGATGCCACTGATCTTCCAAATAGCTTCATCGATGGCTTGAAGTGGAGCTTCCTTCTTCACCAGGGTGCGGAAGACCTACACGAAAGTAAGCAAGGTCTTCAGAGCAGGAGCGGAACGGGCTCGGCTGAACTGAATACTTAAGCCTATCAACAAGTGAGAGAAAAGCAAACAAGTTCATGATTTATTGCCTCAAAATCCTCTTAGCACATATACCGAGTTGCTCTTGAGATTCTGTAGCGCTTTTGTCACAAAGAAGCCTTGCCACTCAATTCTGAGAAGATTTTTCAGAGAGTTGCAAGAAGAGGGACTGTCGGTTGCGGCCATATCGTGAAAAAAAAGCAGATTCCCGCCCGATTAACGTGAGTTAAGTTTCACAGAGCCATACCTAATAGTGTAGGGGGAGACTATATGCGAAATCAAGGTGATGCGTTCTTTTTCTCGCCAGACTTTTTAGCACACCAACTTCACAGAAGGAAGCTCAGAAGCCCTCATGACCCGATGTGTTAGAGAGCCATCAGAGCATTGTGAGATCATACCGCATACAAATTCAGTAAGTCTTCAGAAACCCGCGAGCCTATTTCACTGACTCATGTCCGACGTCTGGTTTTCAGACCATCCAGGAGAAGCCCAATTTTCACCTAAAAACGATTGCTTTCACCAGTGTGACCAATGTGTAGTTTGCAGGTAATGCATGTATTGCCATTGTCCTTCAACCAAATTGATCTGGAAAAACGACCGACTTTGAGGCCGAAAGGGCAATCGACTGATGTAAAAAGAAGCGTGCAACGGACATGAATTTTCCACAGTGTAAAGTCGACACTCCTTCGCCCCTCTTGACCCACATCACAAAGTAGTTTGGATGTTTTTGGACGCAAAGTGTGGGAGTATCTCGCAAAACATGTGCTGGCAGTTGACGATCAAGACAGACCCACGTCGCTTTCCCGATCACTAATTATGCAGCTTATACTTCATAAAGAATGCCGCTCCATTTTCAAAGTTGAACAACGATAAATTGCGAGTTCGGATTTACGCGAGCGATCACAGAGAAACTGGCCTCCTAGTGTCAAGAAACCTTCTTCTCGTGAAAATGGGTCATGAGCTCCGAGAACCCTCAAGCTTGTAGCGCTTCAGAATCGAGGATAATTCGAGGCAGACTCAAATTGCGAAGAGGGATCAATATCGACTTTGTCTCACGTAAACATTCTATCCAATCTTAGAGGACCAATTATCAATTCGACAAACAAAAGTAGCTTCATAACGCTCCTCACAGGTCACACAAAATATCCCAAGACTCAATTGTAGCTCTGCCGCGGTTGAACTGTGAGCCCAATGACAGCTTATGCAAATCCGACCTAAGAAAAGATCGCTCTAATAGACGCTAGACACCACGAGGGCCAAAATTTGGGAAGCATTGGGCTAACACGGTGATGTGCTAAATCCTCCAGCGATTCTTGCCTGAATTCAAATCACTTATCACCAGGTCTCTCCTTATCTCTTCCCAGCACAAGTTCAGGACAAAAACACCGATACTTCGGCGAAAAATGCTTCAAAACTAAAATAATCGACAATGATATTTTGCGTTGGGAAGAAGAACTTTTTCAAATCAAATTCAGTCAGTTTTAGGCGTTCGAGGGCTGTCGTAAGATCATGTTGTTCAAACGCGAATCCACTATGAACACAGCTTCAAAAGCACGGAATAGCAGCTGAAAACATCCGGAAATAAATTGAATGGCATGAAGTTCAGTTCCAGACACATTGACGTAGGGATATGGTAGCAATCGAGGCCAACGAAAAGTAATCTGATCATTGATTTCTCGAGGGCTTGATCTCGTCTCACCTGATACAGCGTAGGAGGACTCAGCAATGCTACTTTCGAGGAAAAACACGCGTGGGGTATTCATAACAGCTCTTGAATCATCATGAGAGCTCGAATGGTGGACTCTTTTTGTGCTCCATTGAGCAAAGTTGATTGTTTGTTAAAGTGCGCTTTTTGAGGCCAAGTTGTAAAATTTCTTCGGGAGCGTGGACGAAATGAGAATTTCTTACTTCATCCGGTTGCGGTGATTGAGTTTTCACATATAGAACAATGGTTGGCTGAATTTTCTGGGCATGATGTTGAGTTTTCGGTGTTTCAGTTTGGCATGTTCAACACCTTGACGCTGGCAATCAAAACACTCAGGGGCGGCCATCACGTGACTTCGTCAAATTAGAGATCTCAACGTGGATTAACTTTGATGACGATATCAATAATAAAGCGATCATTTTTGCACGCCATTTGATTGTAAAACTAAAGTCATACACTGATAAATTTCTTCTTTTTACTTTTTACGCGAAACGCTCAGCACAAAGAGGGCTGTATGCTCGGACAAGCGGACCCATGCATTAAATCGAAGAGCATAATTCAAGACTTATTCGATCCTACAGTGAATGCTCGATTGCGCGAATATGAATGATTGTTCAGTACCTCTCGAATGACTGAATTTAGGCGACGTCCAATGAAGTGACGTAAAACTGAGCCACTAGGTCATTTCAGCGATTGGGCGGCAAAGGCTTGGAGAGACTCTCCTCGAGCTTCTTTGTGATAGAGCCATGAACGATAACAAGTTCCAGGCTCAGAATATCAAAAAAAAAGAACAAAAATATAACTTTCAACACCTTTCCGAAACATCATGATACTCTCGAATTGTAGCTAATAATTGCGTAGTCGATTCCGCGAGCAAGATTGTTGAAACGTGCACATGCTTTTCCAATTACAGCTTCATCATTCGGCTTCCTCGACGACAGATCGAAGTATCTAGAGGGATTTACCAACAAGGAATCCCTGCAACTAACGCATTTCTTTGCTTCTGATCATCAATTCTGTGAGCTCGCGTTAGTTAAACCAGCCATCCAAGCCCGGTGGCCAGAGAACGCGTGGTACATGAAAGATATTTTTCAACAAGCAATGGGAAGCTAAAGGTGCCGTCGAATACGAGATAGCGCGGGACTCTGCCAGTGGCCCGTCGCTTCCAAGTCCCATGCTTTTTCAAACCCGCGGCCGTTGACAAACCCAAAATCGTGCTTATCGGTGTTCTGGCTCAAGTCAGCCATAATAACACAGCATCAAATGAATCAGGGTGGCGATGTAACACAGCACAAACTTCACGATTGAATCAGAGATAGCCGCTGAACTCAAAAACAACTTCATGACAGCTCTGCTTCAATTAATCACGCCAGCCAGCCCATGTAGAGTCCTGAATATGCGAGACCACCCCTTAAACTGGCACAAAGACAATGAAGTTCAAGTGGCACAAGGCGATTTCCACTTGCACAAGTATTATCCTGGTAGACATTCGCTAGAAATGATCAGGATACAGAACAAGGCCACCCATTCGTAACAGGATAAGAAGGCTCTCGAGTTCCTGGGATGTTCGCGTGAAAAACCAAACAAACTCGGCATTTGCGGCCAATATTTCGGAGTAATGGAATACCAAGGGTACCTGAATGTATTTTGCATCTGGAGCCAATGTCCCTATCGAAGGTCACTTTCGGGTGGTCTTGTCAAACATTCGGTCTCCAAAGCTCGATCCCTAGAGCATTGTTTCGTTTGATTTATTTTGGTTCAATATTCGAGTATGAGATATATTAGGCGTTTCAATATAAACAACAACGCATCAGCGTTGGAAGAGAGAGGAAAAACACCCAAGAAGGTAGGTCACGTGATTCCTGAGGCGGGCGCGAACAATCCGCTTAAATCCCTAATCGAGCGTTTTCATGGTAAGCTCGCTGGCTCAGAAAGTGCCGATCACAATTCCATGACAGACCAGTTCCACCCAGCTCATTAAAGCCGCAATTATGATCAAACGCCCACTCGTGTAAGAACTTGCGCATTATTGCTAGGCCGCGTTCTACTTGCTGATTGCAATGCACGAAACGCGTCTACCGGAGCTTTCTTTCCCCTGGTGATGCCATGCCTTCGCCACACGTTGGTATGCAAGCTCAATAAGGGGATATGTGAAACGAGACGCTTTTGTCTTCATCAAATTTCAGGTTCGCAAAGAAAGGATATTCCAAAACGATAGTGAGCCTGTCACAAGCGAGACTTGAGGGCAACATTCTCCATGGATTGGTCTTTTATGACAATAAAAGGCCGACCGAAGCTGAATATGCCTTCCTTGATATGCCTCGTAGCCTCTTGCGTATCCTCCTCAAATAAGGCAATCTGGCGAGTTTTTCTCTCGTAGCCCGGTAAGTGTCAATCAATCGCAGACGTCGATCACTTGCAGGCAGAATTGGGCAGACTCATATGTCCTTCTCTGAGTTCATGCGTTGAGATTATCGAATATATGTATGCTTTATTGTAATACATACCTACGCAACTTACACAAAATTGGTGATCAATCTGCCTCCTGGCTATTATCAGCAAACATGATGTACCACGTCTAAGAAACCCTCTCAAAAGGTTATACACTTCTTGAAAAAGTCCTCAACATAGAACTCGTTGTTCCAAGAGGCAAAAACCACTATAATTTGGACACGCCTCTTGGGATCTTGAACAATGTGGCCAAAAACATAGAAGCCTTGGACGGTCAGATGGTTGCTAAGGTTCTTAGCTCCAGCGACAACCACCAGCTGAGATTAATTGTTAAATCCTACCAAAATATCCCACACGACGATCCAGCCTATTTTCTGATATGCTTAAAGACCTACTTCGTGGTGTCGCCTCCAAAGTTGTCAAGTAAGCGTCAAAGGGACACAATCCGACTGGAATCTCCAATTCATGTCGGTAGCTGTCATCTTTAGACTTCACAGATGAATTAGCACTCAAAGATCCGATCGATTTGTGCTTCTAAAGCAACATCAACATCATTAGATGTCTGGACAGAATTCCTGACGAGCTGGACATTTTTTGATCCAGTGGAAAGAAGACGCCGCGTGAGTAAGCACGATTTGACTCTTGTTCAACAGTTTGATCTTCTCTTGCCCAAAGTACGCGGTCAAACCGGTTACATTAGCCGCATTCAGACACCATTAAGATGGGGGCGACTTGCAAATTAAAATGTTGACGTAAGTGTGAATGACAACGGACCTCTTCTCCAAGTGAAACGCAGCGCTCAGAAAATAGCCCTTTTGAATATCTTGGAGTTTATTTCGAGCACCTCGGCCATACCGAACGTTCTGATTGGTGTATTTGGCCACAGCAGGCATGTACATTCTCAGGGGCATAACCGCCGTAAGCCAGGCCACTTTGCGTGGGATTGCTGAAACGGCACGAAACATTGGCTTTCAAGTTGAAGAGCAGGAACCACATCATCTATCATTTCGAGATTGAGTCTTGTTGGACCCGGGTCGAAATGACTCGTTCGCTGGGTGGGTTTGCGAGGAAGTGTCGCACTTCTTTGACGAACATTCGGGCGATTAAGCGGACACTAGCTAGGCAATCCCAGGGGGTTTTGAGACTGTTTTCAAGATGAACATCACTGGCGACGATCGAGTTTTCCGTGCACTCGCTGTCCGCATGGGAAGAATGGTCAACGCGTAGTTCAAAGTGTCACGTGATACAACGGTATTTGTCCTGGCACGAAATCGGTAGCACAACGTAGCGCCGGAAAGCGAAGGAAAGGTAAGAGCTTTCTTTGTTTCCACCAGTTAGGTCCCTCAAATATATAGTTACAACTCTAAGTTAAGCTCGAACTATAACACGCCTGAATAAGCACAATGAAAGAGTTCGCCCGTGCACTGATCACCCTATTTGGTTCAAGACATCCTGATCGGGACAGAGACGCTTAGATTCCCTCACTCAAGCAACTAATGACTTTGACATAACTGACACACGCTACTGCTATAACAAGCTCGTTTTTAAACATGCTCAGCGCCTTGTGAGCTGGACACGTCACAATGGGTTGGTATTCAAGAATCTGGGACGATCACGTGACATGTGCGTGTTTTCAAGGCTTCTCGAGCTGGGCGCAGAATTAATTTTGTGTACTCCAAGCCGTGCTGGAAATCGCATCGTGTATCTTGAATCTTGGCCCAAAAATCTCAAGCATTCGGAAACCATAGTAGGAAGTTGCGTCTGGCTAAATTGCATTGAATAATCAGTTTCTAGATTTCCAGCACGATGATTTGCTGAGAGCCAGTTTATCCCTAAAACCGGCGAGAATATGCGCGATGAGCCAATGACAACTAACTTTTGAAGCGGCCTCCGGGCCAACTGAAGCAAATTATTGGTCGATAGTCGAGAAGTAATCTCTAATCCATGCTATTGTTCTTCAAAGACGAGATCGCTCGGGCTAAGCACAACGATATGCCGCGATATAGTGTTCTCTGGGGCATGCATGGACTGACATAATACGAAAGTTGCTAAAGCTTTCTGCTTGCGAAAAGGTATTCAATTGCTCATGCTGAAAGTGTATGGCAGACTTTCGATTGCAATTCTGTGAAGTCTACCATAAAAAAACATACAGGTGCGCTCAGCTTGTGACTTGTGCCAGGTCTTGTCTTGGATAAAAGGCTGTCTTTTCTTGTAGAGCCACGTGACTTGTTCAGAAGCATATGAGTTGTATAGTTACTTATGCAGTAGATCCTCCGCCGAATTTGTCCGTCGGTTTACTCCCATAGTTTTTGAAGACAGAAGAAATTTTGGGCTCTTGAACGCCATCATGCTCGAGATGAAGCCTCCCTCAAAACATTTGATTTAATTCCGCCGAAGTGCGGGTACATTTGAAATTTACTTGATATCGAAATTGTACTAAAATATAAAGGCGAATATTGTTCGCGACGAAATTGTGAAAGAATATAGATGGACACAAAGTCCAAGACGAAATTGATTGTGTGAAATGACATCTTCACACACGAAAGCGCATTCTATTAGAACGCAAAAGCAATGACCGAAATGATAATCATCGCCATACTAATACCAGATTTTCCGGCAGAATTGCCGAATTCAACACTGGCCGTGCTGACAGTTTCTGAGCTCGCAACACTCATAGAAGTCCAGGTACTTTGCCAAACAACATGACTGGAGTGTGAATCTAAAGGCAAACTTGTTCTTGTGGCATAAGCATCGCCCGTGGACGCAGCTGAAGCAGATAAGAGGCCTGTTTCGGACTCACTGGCGCCTTGGGCCTCCCCGCGACTTCCGCCATCAATTGGGGCAGCAGTCCCAGATGTAGAAGGAACCGCACTCATCGCGACAGACGACTTAGCTGTGACCGAGACGATATCACCTTCAGAATTCGATACAGCCGATCCTTCAGTATGTTCAGGGTTAGCCGTGTTCCCGGAAGCAGTTGAAGAGCCTGATCTAGATTCAATGAGACCAGCACTAACCGAGGTAGTAAATATGGTTCCAGATTGGGCAACAGAATCAGATTCGGATGGAAGTTCAGAGGCAAGAGATACAACAGCCGGGGTCGCAATGGCGCTGCTCGAAGCATCAATAGATGTACCATCATAAGACTCCACATCGCTGGAAGTCACAGAAGTTCCAGAGGCAGGCGCAATTGCTGGAGTACCTGATACGCCACTGACAGAAACCACAATAGAACCGGGCACACCGGGGTGAGCGGATGTAGAAGGAATGATCAGGCTAGTGGCAGTGGTAGCAGACAAAGACATACTGTACGACTTCCAGTAAAAGGAGGACGGAAAGACAGAAGAGGTCACAGAGTCAAACGCAGTACTTAAATCAGAAGACGGGGTACTCTCAGGAGCAATCGTTAAGGCACTCTCGGACACTGTGGCAAGAGACTTCAAAGACAATGACGAGGAAATCGAGCCCGTTGTTGAATTGTGGTAGCCAGTAAATATACCAGATGGGATCACAGGAACGCTCGAGACTCCTTGAACGCTCGACAAAGTCGAAGGCACTGCCATTAACAGATCGCTAGCTGAGAACAACGACGTGGTGGTGTAGAACAGGCCAGCAGAGTTGGTTGTCACATCGACAACACCAGACTTAGTCGCAACAGAGCCGTCAGAGTTGGTGGTCACAAAAGTGGTAGTGTACTCCTGCAATCCACTGCTCGATGCACTGCTGGAAACACTGCTCGTTGAGAACAACGACGTGGTGGTGAACAACAGACCAGCAGAGTTGGTCGTCACATCGACAACACCAGACTTAGTCGCAACAGAGCCGTCAGAGTTGGTCGTCACAAAGGTGGTAGTATACTCCTTCAATCCACTGCTCGATGCACTGCTCGATGGGAACAACGACGTGGTGGTGAACAACAGACCAGCAGAGTTGGTCGTCACATCGACAACACCAGACTTAGTCGCAACAGAGCCGTCAGAGTTGGTCGTCACAAAGGTGGTAGTATACTCCTTCAATCCACTGCTCGATGCACTGCTCGATGGTAACAAAGACGTGGTGGTGAACAACAGGCCAGCAGAGTTGGTCGTCACATCGACAACACCAGAATCAGTCGCAACAGAGCCGTCAGAATTGGTCGTCACAAAGGTGGTAGTGTACTCCTGCAATCCGCTGCTAGACGCACTGCTCGATGGGAACAACGACGTGGTGGTGTACAACAGGCCAGCAGAGTTGGTCGTCACATCGACAACACCAGACTTAGTCGCAACAGAGCCGTCAGAGTTGGTCGTCACAAAAGTGGTAGTATACTCCTTCAATCCACTACTAGAAGCACTGCTCGATGGGAACAACGACGTGGTGGTGTACAACAGGCCAGCAGAGTTGGTCGTCACATCGACAACACCAGAATCAGTCGCAACAGAGCCATCAGAGTTGGTCGTGACAAAAGTGGTAGTGTACTCCTGGAACGTACCCAAAATTGACGTGGAAGTGGTCAAAGAACCGGCTGAATCAATCGTCACAACAATAAAATCCAAATTCGTCGACACAGACCCATCAGAGTTGGTCACCGTGGCCACAGTTGTGTAGGTCGTGAATGGCAATCCACTGCTGGAACCACTGTTCGACGAGAACAACGAATTAGTTGGAGCCACACTCACAGGAACCTCAACAATAGGAGTCGCCACTCCGTCAGCGCCAGTCAAAGTCGTGGTAGTGGTGTAAGACCCAGTCCATGTAGAAGTCACAGACAGTGCAACACTCACAGGAACCTCCACAATAGGAGTCTCCACCCCGTCAGCACCAGTCAAAGTCGTGGTAGTGGTGTAAGACCCAGTCCAGGTAGAAGTCACAGACAGTGCAACACTCACAGGAACCTCGACAATAGGAGTCTCCACTCCGTCAGCGCCAGTCAAAGTCGTGGTAGTGGTGTAAGACCCAGTCCATGTAGAAGTCACAGACAGTGCAACACTCACAGGAACCTCCACAATAGGAGTCTCCACCCCGTCAGCACCAGTCAAAGTCGTGGTAGTGGTGTAAGACCCAGTCCAGGTAGAAGTCACAGACAGTGCAACACTCACAGGAACCTCGACAATAGGAGTCTCCACTCCGTCAGCGCCAGTCAAAGTCGTGGTAGTGGTGTAAGACCCAGTCCAGGTAGAAGTCACAGACAGTGCAACACTCACAGGAACCTCGACAATAGGAGTCTCCACTCCGTCAGCGCCAGTCACAGTCGTGGTAGTGGTGTAAGACCCAGTCCAAGTGAGGCTAGTGGTTGGAGCCACACTCACAGGAACCTCGACAATAGGAGTCTCCACTCCGTCAGCGCCAGTCAATGTAGTGGTCGTGGTGTAAGACCCAGTCCAGGTAGAAGTTACAGACAGTGCAACACTCACAGGAACCTCGACAATAGGAGTCTCCACCCCGTCAGCGCCAGTCAAAGTCGTGGTAGTGGTGTAAGACCCAGTCCAGGTAGAAGTCACAGACAGTGCAACACTCACAGGAACCTCAACAATAGGAGTCTCCACTCCGTCAGCGCCAGTCAAAGTCGTGGTAGTGGTGTAAGACCCAGTCCAGGTAGAAGTCACAGACAGTGCAACACTCACAGGAACCTCGACAATAGGAGTCTCCACTCCGTCAGCGCCAGTCACAGTCGTGGTAGTGGTGTAAGACCCAGTCCAAGTGAGGCTAGTGGTTGGAGCCACACTCACAGGAACCTCGACAATAGGAGTCTCCACCCCGTCAGCACCAGTCAAAGTCGTGGTAGTGGTGTAAGACCCAGTCCAAGTGAGGCTAGTGGTTGGAGCCACACTCACAGGAACCTCGACAATAGGAGTCGCCACTCCGTCAGCGCCAGTCAATGTAGTGGTCGTGGTGTAAGACCCAGTCCAGGTAGAAGTTACAGACAGTGCAACACTCACAGGAACCTCGACAATAGGAGTCTCCACCCCGTCAGCACCAGTCAAAGTCGTGGTAGTGGTGTAAGACCCAGTCCAGGTAGAAGTCACAGACAGTGCAACACTCACAGGAACCTCAACAATAGGAGTCTCCACTCCGTCAGCGCCAGTCAAAGTCGTGGTAGTGGTGTAAGACCCAGTCCAGGTAGAAGTCACAGACAGTGCAACACTCACAGGAACCTCGACAATAGGAGTCTCCACTCCGTCAGCACCAGTCAATGTAGTGGTCGTGGTATAAGACCCAGTCCAGGTAGAAGTTACAGACAGTGCAACACTCACAGGAATCTCGACAATAGGAGTCTCCACCCCGTCAGCACCAGTCAAAGTCGTGGTAGTGGTGTAAGACCCAGTCCAAGTGAGGCTAGTGGTTGGAGCCACACTCACAGGAACCTCGACAATAGGAGTCGCCACTCCGTCAGCGCCAGTCAATGTAGTGGTCGTGGTATAAGACCCAGTCCAGGTAGAAGTTACAGACAGTGCAACACTCACAGGAACCTCGACAATAGGAGTCTCCACCCCGTCAGCACCAGTCAAAGTCGTGGTAGTGGTGTAAGACCCAGTCCAAGTGAGGCTAGTGGTTGGAGCCACACTCACAGGAACCTCGACAATAGGAGTCGCCACTCCGTCAGCGCCAGTCAATGTAGTGGTCGTGGTGTAAGACCCAGTCCAGGTAGAAGTTACAGACAGTGCAACACTCACAGGAACCTCGACAATAGGAGTCTCCACCCCGTCAGCACCAGTCAAAGTCGTGGTAGTGGTGTAAGACCCAGTCCAGGTAGAAGTCACAGACAGTGCAACACTCACAGGAACCTCGACAATAGGAGTCTCCACTCCGTCAGCGCCAGTCACAGTCGTGGTAGTGGTGTAAGACCCAGTCCAAGTGAGGCTAGTGGTTGGAGCCACACTCACAGGAACCTCGACAATAGGAGTCGCCACTCCGTCAGCGCCAGTCAATGTAGTGGTCGTGGTGTAAGACCCAGTCCAGGTAGAAGTCACAGACAGTGCAACACTCACAGGAACCTCAACAATAGGAGTCTCCACTCCGTCAGCGCCAGTCAAAGTCGTGGTAGTGGTGTAAGACCCAGTCCAGGTAGAAGTTACAGACAGTGCAACACTCACAGGAACCTCGACAATAGGAGTCTCCACCCCGTCAGCACCAGTCAAAGTCGTGGTAGTGGTGTAAGACCCAGTCCAGGTAGAAGTCACAGACAGTGCAACACTCACAGGAACCTCGACAATAGGAGTCTCCACTCCGTCAGCGCCAGTCACAGTCGTGGTAGTGGTGTAAGACCCAGTCCAAGTGAGGCTAGTGGTTGGAGCCACACTCACAGGAACCTCGACAATAGGAGTCGCCACTCCGTCAGCGCCAGTCAATGTAGTGGTCGTGGTGTAAGACCCAGTCCAGGTAGAAGTTACAGACAGTGCAACACTCACAGGAACCTCGACAATAGGAGTCTCCACCCCGTCAGCACCAGTCAATGTAGTGGTCGTGGTATAAGACCCAGTCCAGGTAGAAGTCACAGACAGTGCAACACTCACAGGAACCTCGACAATAGGAGTCTCCACTCCGTCAGCGCCAGTCACAGTCGTGGTAGTGGTGTAAGACCCAGTCCAAGTGAGGCTAGTGGTTGGAGCCACACTCACAGGAACCTCGACAATAGGAGTCGCCACTCCGTCAGCGCCAGTCAATGTAGTGGTCGTGGTGTAAGACCGAGTCCAGGTAGAAGTTACAGACAGTGCAACACTCACAGGAACCTCGACAATAGGAGTCTCCACCCCGTCAGCACCAGTCAAAGTCGTGGTAGTGGTGTAAGACCCAGTCCAAGTGAGGCTAGTGGTTGGAGCCACACTCACAGGAACCTCGACAATAGGAGTCGCCACTCCGTCAGCGCCAGTCAATGTAGTGGTAGTGGTGTAAGACCCAGTCCAGGTAGAAGTCACAGACAGTGCAACACTCACAGGAACCTCAACAATAGGAGTCTCCACTCCGTCAGCGCCAGTCAAAGTCGTGGTAGTGGTGTAAGACCCAGTCCAGGTAGAAGTCACAGACAGTGCAACACTCACAGGAACCTCGACAATAGGAGTCTCCACTCCGTCAGCGCCAGTCAAAGTCGTGGTAGTGGTGTAAGACCCAGTCCAGGTAGAAGTCACAGACAGTGCAACACTCACAGGAACCTCCACAATAGGAGTCTCCACTCCGTCAGCACCAGTCAAAGTCGTGGTAGTGGTGTAAGACCCAGTCCAGGTAGAAGTTACAGACAGTGCAACACTCACAGGAACCTCGACAATAGGAGTCTCCACCCCGTCAGCACCAGTCAAAGTCGTGGTCGTGGTGTCAGACCCAGTCCAGGTAGAAGTTACAGACAGTGCAACACTCACAGGAACCTCGACAATAGGAGTCTCCACCCCGTCTGAACCGATTGAATATTCGGTTGTGGTGTAAGATCCAGTCCAGGTCGATGTTGTTGTTGGTGCCACGCTGAGGGGTACCTTGACAATCGGAGTCAAACTACCATCGGTACCTGTTAAAGTTGAAGTGGTTGTGAAGGAATCGGACCAAGTTGATGTTCTGGTCAGTGCAGTACTAAATGGGATCTCAATAACAACTGTTGGCTGGCTGCCATCATCGAGTTTGACTGTTGTGGTACTAGTAATGGAGTTGACCCAATATGAAGTCGTGGTAGCTTGCGGTACCTCAATGATGACGGTGGGCCGTCCTCCACCACTTGGTGTCACAGTAGATGTGCTGGTGTACGAATTGGTCCAAAACGATGTCGAAGTGGCCCTTGGCACCTCAACCACAACGGTATTGGTCTGCCCTGCACTTCCCTTGATACTGGTCGTGGACGTGGCGTCACCAGTCCAGTAGGATGTTATTGTCGTTGTTGGTGTTGGCACCTCAACAATTACCGAAATAACGGAGGAGGCTGACCTGGTGATTGTCAGGGTGTCAGAGCCAGTCCATGTACTGGTGGTGGTGCAATACTCTTGTTGGATTTGGTAAACTTGACTGCCGATTTCTGTGACCACCAGGCTGTCTGGAGCGGTGTACTTGACATTGAGCCCACCATCTCCATCCCAGTTCACGAAAACAATTTTGATAGGATAGTATACCCCTTTCACGAGAGAAAATGTTGCGGTCTTCGTGTAGGGCCATTCTGCTTTGAATGAAGAATCGCTGACGTCATCAAGTGCATTGCCGCAACAAGATTTCCCAGCACCAAATTGCAAGTACGCACCGTCATCGGCATACATGGTGAAAGTGTGATCTCCTGTTTGACTGGCCATAAAGTAACCCCCCAAACTCATTGTGAAGTTTGAATTCGTGAGCGTGTATCCGTACACCAGACCAGTAGTGACACCACCCGTAGAGCTTGTACTGGCATAATTGATTGCCGTAACACCCAGCACAGAGCTGAGGTAGCCATACTGTTTGAAGCCCGTGGAATAATAGTCAGAGTCTGTCTTGAAAGCTGTACCAAAATGGGGATATTTGTAGAAACTGACATCAAAGCCACTCCCGGTGATGCTTGAAGGGTCGCAGCCATTAACAGCAGCAAGAGCAGCGCTCAAAAGCGTAGCGCCCACCACAAGTAAGTAAATCATAGTCTTTGTAATTAAAAGACCTTTCTTATCTTTTTCCCGAGAACCCTCGCATATTTATATCAAGTTTGATCGACTCACTTCCGGGCGCACCTTCTCGGGGTAGTAACCACCACACCCTGCTGCATGTTGAATAAAGCCTCCTTGCCGTATCGCGTATAGATGCTCAAGACGCTGTGAAAGGCCGCCTGCAAAAGCTTAATTCCTAATCAGGTCGAGAGCTTATTGCGTTGTTTGCTCAATCACACCAATTTTGGTGCGCGGGTATACTTGCCTCAAAGCAATATGCAATGAACATGTTCGGGCAAAACTTTAAATTATGTGTAGGCCTGCCCAACATCCGAGGAAGAGCAGATGCTGAATAAGGCAAGCGCCAGCTTTACTTTTCCGAAATATGTGCTAACAAGGTCTTTTGTTTGATCTTGGTTGGTTGATCGGCGTGGATGTTGTTTGGCGGTGCAATCTTTCATTTCGCAATGGGTGGCCTGTAAGCATTTCCCCAAACTTCACTTCTTGAGTTCCCTGCGACCACCACTCGAACTTGTATATAGCGGGCGTGTTTGAAGAGCACATTCGCCGGATGGGCTGCAATTTTTTCGGATACGGGAGCTCATTTCTCTGGGCTTTGCTCGCATCAAGGGGGAGCGGGTTCAAGGTTTGAATCGTTCGAAAAGCTGACCGCGCGCTGACTTATCTGCGACTTGTGCTTGCTTTAGAAACCGATTTTGGTGAAGTCACAGCCTGATCGAGTGAATCATCCCAGGGGTTATTGTGCAATACTTACATTGCAGCGCGAGAGGACGGTGCGAAGTTGTAAAAAAAAATCGCGCACGGCCAAAAAAAAAAAAAAGAAACTAACGCGACTGGAATGATCGAGAGGCGATCGAAAATCAGCTTCAGCCAGCTTTGAGTGTTTGAGAGGTCAAACAACTGATTACCGTGTCCAACAAGTACAAATCACCTTTCGAAAGTCAAAGCAGCTTTTGGAAGCTTCGCACTCATATTCACGTGCGGACTTTCTAGCTTAAGTTTGAATTAAGGTTTTGTTGCGCTGAATCCTTTCCGAGGACGCGCTCGTAAAGTATATATGCATGCTATGTGACGGCGTCAAATGCCGCTGAGTGTGCCGGCGTATCAATCGAAATACCGTGGGGAAGCCCTTCGACTTAGTTTGAAGGGTTTGTTTATGTAAATTTTTTGGGTCCTCTCAACGATTTGTGCTCGCACATCTGGTCGGAATGAACGGTCATACAATAACCTTTTCCTGCCGTTTCCGTCGGCGTTTGCAATTGAAATCCTCAATCCGATATTTTCGGCCAGACCGTCTTTCCTGCATTTTTTATTTTCAAGCGCGATCAGCATGTTGGTTATCTGCAGATAACGTGGAGAGTTCAGGGGGTGGAGAATTTTCAAAAGTTGTCTCAACAAATTTGAGTACAAGCTTGATTAGGGTTTAGGCGGCTTGAATGAAATTTCACCTTACAGACGCAGATTTGAAAGAAACATATTGTGTTCAGGGGAAAGTGCTCTTCAAAGGTCAAAAACTAATGCAGATAGTTGTTTGGAGACCCTTTCTTTGCTCATAGCGTTGCGCGCATGTTGGTGACCTCTGCATGAGGGTCAAGGGCGACGATGTACGTTGCCCGTCAGTGCGTCCATCCCGCGGGGGTGGCTTGCCCTTAGATAGCTCAAGGTTAGGTACGTCTCATGTCTCTGTCTCATCCGCCTTCTTCGGTGGATTTTACAACAATATCCTTGGTGCAGCTAATGGCCCATGCAATTGAACGCGTTGGCCTCTTTCTGATGCTGTGCGCGACGTGCGTATACTGGGGTTCCCACTTTTTTTTCACCAACTTTCAAGTCTACTCAAGGAGGACTTTTGAGTTATTGCGGAAGTCCGCACGGCGCCCAGCGTTCCATTACTAGGTATGCCTTAAGAGCAAGACTTTGAAAAATTATGAAAAAGGTCACTATTATATTATCATGTCTGAGTAGATATTCATATTTACGAGATCTCCTTGATAAATACCACGTAGCGAGGAAAGTGTTCCTACTTCGGCCATCGTTCTGAGCAAGCTTGCATGTCGAAAGCACGTCGAAAGGATACGCTGTCCCTTTTTGTAGCTTCAGAGCCTTACTTTTGCTATTTTTACTGGAAACTTATTACTAATCAAGGGCTACCAAGGCCCACGCAAACTAAAATATGTGATCAAAAGCACGCAAAGCTATTCAAGGAGATCCAGATGGCTAGCGCGACTTAATCAACTCGACAATTGGGATTCAAGTCAAAGATCATTACTGAAAACTTCGGCTATCTGAAGGTAAGATTCTTTGTTTATGTGGGTAGTTTCTTGTTATCGCTGATGCGAGGATGTTCCGTGTCGATCGAAAAACGAACCTGGTCGGGCGAGGAGCTGGCCACCTGGGCAGGGTGTGATATTGTTTACTTCTGGCGGCAATGCACGACGATGCCCGACCATATTTTTTATCACGTTGTGCGTGGGGGTGCGCCGACGCGCGAGGCGACTCATCCGCGGCAGTCACACCACTCCCGCGCAACTGTATCAAGAAGGCCCCATTACGATCATTGTCGACGCCGCAGTGAGCTGTGCAAATCGAATACGTTGCGTGTGACTGTCCTGAACTTGAATTTGTGACGAAAACTGTCTGAATTGAGCCCGGAATAGATTGCCGGATAAACTACACCACTGACCAGCCTCGGCATGCGAAATACCATTTTCGAAGAAAAAACCACCATGACGCAAGCCTGTATATGCAATTCGTTCCTTCGCATTTATGTTGCTGAGGTTACCACGCATACGGATAGTCAGACAATTCCAGCGATATATTATTATCTCCAACTTTTTTGCTTTACACTTCACTCGCAAAACTGGGTCACAGAACCAGAAAAAATCACGCTTATTCATAAATCATCACTAAAGTTTGTTGTCAACATTATTCAACCAGCTGACGTTGAGCTCCGCTATGATTGCATGTCCTTTTTCGTCCCACCTGAATTGAGCATCGTACTAGCTGCAACGGTCGTTCCAAAAATCTCACCATCTCGGGCTAGCCAATAAGAAAGGTCCGAGCATGTCGTCATGCTCGATTTTCTCCTCACTCATCAAAGACGATGTAAAAAGGCCAGGGTACTGGCATGTGCTGAGTTCCTATCAGAAACAAACGCAGAAGCCTCTTTTTGGCTGTGTGCCACCCTTACTTTGAATGTTGTGCGTATAATTCTTAGATGCATACATCACGTGCCATATGTCATGTGATATCTTGTACAATGGCGTGATGTCTATCTATCAATTATCCTCACCCTCTGATTGGCTAACGTAGATGTGAAGCTCATTCTCTTATCATAACAATAGTGTTCCGCTAGCTCGTAGCACATCAATGCTAACTGAATACAGAACACAAGAACCTTCTTGATAACTCTGATATAACTTCACTTACCATCCTCATACGTATGTCTGATAGTTCTGACTCATCTGAGTCTTTATCTCCCTTCTCCAAAACCACGGTTGAACGCTTCCGTCGTTTAACTTCCAGTCGCAGGTACACCCTGTAAGTTCCTTCGTGAACTACACAGGCTAGTTCGACGCTGTGTGAATCGCACCACTACACTTCAAAGTACTGCATTTTGATACAAGGAAATATCCAGTACAAGTGTTTTTCAGAAAAGCTAGTCTCTTTTACAACATATTGAAGCCGGTGAAGTCCTTTGTTTCAAGGTGTCTTGTGTTCTCATTCCCCACGAGAATCTTGACCAAATGATGATGGATTTTTTTTTCTAAAACTTATATTATCGACCCTTTTACTTGCACGACCCAATCTCTCGCCAATCACGTTTTGTCTGTGGTCTAGAAATTTGGACAGTAGTTCAATGAGACCGTGACTTCCCTTTTTTAACCGCGCATACATCTTTAGTGGGTTGATCCCAGGAATTTTCAGCTGTTTTCAAAGATCAATCCTCCTGAGCTCTGTACTTATCATGTGCTAGACCAAGTCCTTGTACACTTTTCTGGAGCTAACAACAATGATGGTTCCCAGGGCGCGGCTTATCAAGTCAAGCTGTCTGTAACCTTGCGGACGAGTCATTGGGTTTAGCTTCAAGAAGAAGTAATGAGTCCCCAGCCTGGATTAGGATTCTCAAGTGGGTGGGCTGCTCACTCATGATGTGCCATTGAGTGTAAGGGAGCGTACTCTGAGCAAAAGAAAGGTACTTTCTGTGAAATCCAATAAACTTGTGTCGGAGCTCACGTCTTTATCACTGACCATCTCGTAACTAAAGATTACTTTTGTCATTTATTTGTAGTCAGCGGGATCATTGATGTCAGGAATGACATTTTCTGCGAACGCGAGAAGCTTCATCGTGGTGATTAAGTTATTGCGGCGCTAATCATAGCAGGCACTTAAATGTAGTCACGTGCCTCTCGGAACGTATATGTGGCCAACCGTAGGCCGCATGCCCCACCGGTCAAAAGAGAACATTATCTTCTTGCCTGCACCCACACTTTTCTTTTTTTGCTTGATACATCGAGCTGAGAGAATTCTGAGTGTTCTAAAGACTCGATGTCACGATCACTTGTTATTTTTGTATAATCGCACAAACCTAGCTGTCTGTACAGTTTCGCAAATCATGATATTTCGAAAATTATGGTTGAAGTATTGACGCTACAAAATACGGTCCTTTTGAAGTGCGAAATCCAAATACTTAAAAAGATCCAGAAAAAATACCGGACAAAGGAGATTATCGATAAAATTTCTTGTTATAGTGAAGAATATTTGAGATTACAATATGCAACGTATAATTCTTGAATCTAAGATGATAGGGCGGAGAAAACTCAGACTTTGGTGTATAGGAATTGAGCGTGTGCGCTGACACAGCATTCCTCACGGATCGCGTGAGCGCACACCACTAACCCCGCTATTCAAAAGGGCGGAATTTCCGGACCTCGAGTCTCCTTTATCTCCGCTTTTGACAGGCATGATATTCTGAATCCCTATGATCGGAATCCCTCTGTGTGGTTGTTTCAGTATGTAGTGGATCTACTAGAATCTAGAGGTAAAAGGCTTTTCTCTCGAAGTTTCAATTGAGGGGTCCGTTTCATATTGCCAAATACACAAACTTGTTAACAACGGAAAATTACCGCGTACTTGACAAAGCTGATAGAAATTACATCAATGAACTGGTGATTTGAGCTGTGGCACTTTCGAACTTTAATGAAAGACCAGCGTTTTCTGAATGCTGAGTCGCGCCAGATGACTAGTTAGCGACATTTCGCCCCAGACTTGTGAGCAAAGGGCGTTCGAAGCTTTCGCCTGATACTTTCTAAAGAATTGAAGGCCACCATTCAACAAGTAGCATCAAGTAGACTATCCCGTACATCTGCAAGTTATAGCCCAACATCACGCTCGGAAAATATGACCCTTGAAAGGTGAAGAACGCGCCTCAAAAAATCCAACTCCCGAAAACAACTTCATGCTGATGCAGATTCGAGTAGTTTGACAAGATTCTGTCCCTCCCGCCCAGATCACGTTGATCAATTTGCTTGAAATTCGTGCAACTTGATGATCGAAGCAGACGAAAGCCCATACGACAGGAAGGCGTGAGCACTGAAGTATCTATTCTCATGAGAAAGATAATATGACTCACCGCGAACATACGCTGCTGTCATCGTACTAAAGACATGTTCATCGGAATACCTGTCCAATCAAACATGCTGACTCATACAAGACTGCGCATTTTTACTACGACTGTTCAATTGGCAGACAGGAGTCAGCGCGAACTAAGGTTCTCTTTTGGAAGCCCATCAAGCTATCGAACCGAATCGATAAAGCACACAGGACATTCGGAGAGTGTGCAAAAGTCCAGTCAGTTTTGATGTCAGGAGGCATGGCAATACCTTCTCAAAGTCGAAAATGTACAGCTGTTGGATTCTTGAGGGCTGACGGAGGCCTTCACACAAAGCACAGCTCCTGGAATTTGACCGGTACGTCGCCGATGTTTGCACGTTCGTGAGACATGTTAACCTAAATTCTTTTGGTATAAAGGGTGTTCTTGAGAATCACATGCGCATTGATACCAATCAATCTTGAGTCAGAAATACAATTTCTTCAAATAGCTGTATTTCACATAGATTTTGTAAGGAAGGTTTTGTTGGAGAAGCCACTGTACCTGAGATTCATTCTAAATGTTGTATAGATGGCGTGATGTTTGACCTGTGATGCGCACCGAGATGCGCAATCACGTGTTGTCACAGAAAATAACGTTTTGACGCGCGACTGTTCTCGATACTGCTGGTATATGTGACTTTCTTGTATTGAAGTCATCAAGTGCTTTTATTAACCAAAGCCAAGGGGAAAAAATCTACGTACTTGTTGAATCAACAAGGCAGATTCAAAGTAAATCAAAGAAGCATTTGGCGGAGGACCGGTGCAGCGCTAGTGATCCATTTTATCAGTAGTCTATGTATCGTGGCTCGGGGGCGTGGCTACCATTGCACTAGGAGATTAATTGGTGCTTCAGGCGTTACTCTAGATCTTTCTTTTCCTGGACATTTGCCATCAGATCAAGATGAATATTATGGTTCCTTGCAGATCCACTGCGATCACGTGACACGTACGAGCGGGATGTGAAGCTTCCTCAACCATGGTGTTGAACAAAGTTTACACACCTCTATTCTAAGACTGAAGCAAGTTTTGCGAAATGCACACAGCGAATGAAGTTCAGAAACACCTTAGGCCAGTCTCGTGAAAAATTTGACAAGGTCGATATTCGTGGCTTGTGTGCAATACGTATTCAACACTGCGTTCCTAGGTATACCAACACTCTAACGCCAGCGTTCGTGCGCTTTTGGTGGCAAAAATGTGCCGAAATCCTTTAACTGATTTTCGTTTCAGAGAGAATAGCAGCAATGTCTCTCGAACTTGTCCAAAATGTCCGCAGTTATGACTTTATGAGCTGTCATCAGAGTACACTGGACGGAGGTCCTCACTGAGACGCGCCAGGTCCAAGAGAGGCGCTTTAGTCCTTTCTAATCCAGAAGAAAACTTGTGCAAGTGTTTCCTGTGCAAGTTTTTTCCTGTCATCATTTTGGACAAGGCATATTTTGTAACATTGTAATCAGGGCCTGATCACCAACTTTGCAAAGGTGGCTAGGGCAAGCAGCTCCAGACATGACGAGACGCCTTTGGGAACTTTGCGATTGGCGAGACCAACCTGCCTCTCATCTCACTGCCACTTAAATTTTTGTTTAACCGGTCATGCTAATTCCACTCTGCTCCATAATACGGCTTATGTTAATGACTATCAGGACAAAGTTTAGAAAAAAAATTGCTGTATATTCGCAAATAAAGCGTATAAGCTCGAAATGTCTAAAGACTAAAGGCAGATTGGCACCGCTAAATGAGCGGCAGTAATCTCGAAAAGTTGACAGGGTCAACAAGTAAAGTTTAAAAAATAAAAGCCAAGATGGGCATGAAGAACAAAAGCAGAACAGTTGAAATTCCAGATGCACTGCCTTCGTAGACTGGAACAGATGATGGCTTAGGCCCGGACGTCGAAGCCGAAAAAGACAGGAACGTTCCTCCCAAAATAGTTGACGCCAGTGATGTCATCACTGAGCCCAGGTTTGCTCCGCTGGCGGAAGAACGAGTGCTTGTCACACCGTTAGCGCCTGCCTTCTCAGTATTGCTACCAGTCACGATCGCAGTTGGCTGCAAATAACTCATACCCGATCCGGCTTCCTGAGTGATGACAGAAGTGGCATCACCTGAACTCGATGGGGATGATCCCGACGATACAGCGCTATCTTTCCCACTGTTATCATCAACAGCAGTCGAAGAGACAATCTGGTTGCTGGAGATTTGAGCCGACGGGTACAAGTTAGTAATAACCGGTGAGACTGTCGAATCATGAACGACTTCCGGACAGTAAGTCAGCGTAAGAGTCAAAGTCGTAACTTTGGATGAGCCATGACCATAGCTTACCGTGGCAACAGAGGTATAGATTTCGGTAGTGAAGCTAGGCTTGCTCGACGTGCTCTCGGGGCAAAAGGTAGATGTCACTGTGGAAGTCACGACTTCTGTCGCACCAGATGCACCAGATATCGTTGTCACAAAAGTACGCGTCTCGGTGACAGGACTGGAGACTTCGGAGTATTGAGACATCGACACAGACGAAATCAGGGCGCCTGGTGGAGGGCTCCTGGAATTCGAGCTGTAACCGGCACCAGTTGGTTTCGTGATCAGAGACTGAACATAAGACAGGTTCCAGCCGCCCGAGTGATACGGCATTGATGATGTGAAGGATGCGCTAACAGGAATCTCAACAACAGGAGTAGCCACGCCGTCAGTACCAGTCACAGTCGTCAAAGTAGTGTATGATCCAGTCCAAGTAGAGGTCGAAGTTGGAACACCAGGAACCTCAACAACAGGAGTAGCCACGCCGTCAGTGCCAGTCACAGTGGTCAAAGTAGTGTATGATCCAGTCCAAGTAGAAGTCGAAGTTGGAACACCAGGAACCTCAACAACAGGAGTAGCCACGCCGTCAGTACCAGTCACAGTGGTCAAAGTAGTGTATGATCCAGTCCAAGTAGAAGTCGAAGTTGGAACACCAGGAACCTCAACAACAGGAGTAGCCACGCCGTCAGTGCCAGTCACAGTGGTCAAAGTAGTGTATGATCCAGTCCAAACAGTGGTCAGCGTGCTAACAGGAATCTCAACAACAGGGGTCGCAACGCCGTCAGTGCCAGTCACAGTCGTCAAGGTAGTGTATGATCCAGTCCAAGTAGAAGTCGAAGTTGGAACACCAGGAACCTCAACAACAGGAGTAGCCACGCCGTCAGTGCCAGTCACAGTGGTCAAAGTAGTGTATGATCCAGTCCAAACAGTGGTCAGCGTGCTAACAGGAATCTCAACAACAGGGGTCGCAACGCCGTCAGTGCCAGTCACAGTCGTCAAGGTAGTGTATGATCCAGTCCAAGTAGAAGTCGAAGTTGGAACACCAGGAACCTCAACAACAGGAGTAGCCACGCCGTCAGTACCAGTCACAGTCGTCAAAGTAGTGTATGATCCAGTCCAAACAGTGGTCAGCGTGCTAACAGGAATCTCAACAACAGGGGTCGCAACGCCGTCAGTGCCAGTCACAGTCGTCAAGGTAGTGTATGATCCAGTCCAAGTAGAAGTCGAAGTTGGAACACCAGGAACCTCAACAACAGGAGTAGCCACGCCGTCAGTGCCAGTCACAGTGATCAAAGTAATGTATGATCCAGTCCAAGTAGAGGTCGAAGTTGGAACACCAGGAACCTCAACAACAGGAGTAGCCACGCCGTCAGTGCCAGTCACAGTGGTCAAAGTAGTGTATGATCCAGTCCAAGTAGAAGTCGAAGTTGGAACACCAGGAACCTCAACAACAGGAGTAGCCACGCCGTCAGTGCCAGTCACAGTGGTCAAAGTAGTGTATGATCCAGTCCAAGTAGAAGTCGAAGTTGGAACACCAGGAACCTCAACAACAGGAGTAGCCACGCCGTCAGTGCCAGTCACAGTGGTCAAAGTAGTGTATGATCCAGTCCAAACAGTGGTCAGCGTGCTAACAGGAATCTCAACAACAGGGGTCGCAACGCCGTCAGTGCCAGTCACAGTCGTCAAGGTAGTGTATGATCCAGTCCAAGTAGAAGTCGAAGTTGGAACACCAGGAACCTCAACAACAGGAGTAGCCACGCCGTCAGTACCAGTCACAGTCGTCAAGGTAGTGTATGATCCAGTCCAAACAGTGGTCAGCGTGCTAACAGGAATCTCAACAACAGGAGTAGCCACGCCGTCAGTACCAGTCACAGTGGTCAAAGTAGTGTATGATCCAGTCCAAACAGTGGTCAGCGTGCTAACAGGAATCTCAACAACAGGGGTCGCAACGTCGTCAGTGCCAGTCACAGTCGTCAAGGTAGTGTATGATCCAGTCCAAGTAGAAGTCGAAGTTGGAACACCAGGAACCTCAACAACAGGAGTAGCCACGCCGTCAGTACCAGTCACAGTGGTCAAAGTGGTGTAAGATCCAGTCCAAGTAGAAGTCGAAGTTGGAACACCAGGAACCTCAACAACAGGAGTAGCCACGCCGTCAGTGCCAGTCACAGTGGTCAAAGTGGTGTAAGATCCAGTCCAAACAGTGGTCAGCGTGCTAACAGGAATCTCAACAACAGGGGTCGCAACGTCGTCAGTGCCAGTCACAGTCGTCAAGGTAGTGTATGATCCAGTCCAAGTAGAAGTCGAAGTTGGAACACCAGGAACCTCAACAACAGGAGTAGCCACGCCGTCAGTACCAGTCACAGTGGTCAAAGTGGTGTAAGATCCAGTCCAAGTAGAAGTCGAAGTTGGAACACCAGGAACCTCAACAACAGGAGTAGCCACGCCGTCAGTGCCAGTCACAGTGGTCAAAGTAGTGTATGATCCAGTCCAAACAGTGGTCAGCGTGCTAACAGGAATCTCAACAACAGGGGTCGCAACGCCGTCAGTGCCAGTCACAGTCGTCAAGGTAGTGTATGATCCAGTCCAAGTAGAAGTCGAAGTTGGAACACCAGGAACCTCAACAACAGGAGTAGCCACGCCGTCAGTACCAGTCACAGTCGTCAAGGTAGTGTATGATCCAGTCCAAACAGTGGTCAGCGTGCTAACAGGAATCTCAACAACAGGAGTAGCCACGCCGTCAGTACCAGTCACAGTGGTCAAAGTAGTGTATGATCCAGTCCAAACAGTGGTCAGCGTGCTAACAGGAATCTCAACAACAGGAGTAGCCACGCCGTCAGTGCCAGTCACAGTGATCAAAGTAATGTATGATCCAGTCCAAGTAGAGGTCGAAGTTGGAACACCAGGAACCTCAACAACAGGAGTAGCCACGCCGTCAGTGCCAGTCACAGTGGTCAAAGTAGTGTATGATCCAGTCCAAGTAGAAGTCGAAGTTGGAACACCAGGAACCTCAACAACAGGAGTAGCCACGCCGTCAGTGCCAGTCACAGTGGTCAAAGTAGTGTATGATCCAGTCCAAACAGTGGTCAGCGTGCTAACAGGAATCTCAACAACAGGGGTCGCAACGCCGTCAGTGCCAGTCACAGTCGTCAAGGTAGTGTATGATCCAGTCCAAGTAGAAGTCGAAGTTGGAACACCAGGAACCTCAACAACAGGAGTAGCCACGCCGTCAGTGCCAGTCACAGTGGTCAAAGTAGTGTATGATCCAGTCCAAACAGTGGTCAGCGTGCTAACAGGAATCTCAACAACAGGGGTCGCAACGCCGTCAGTGCCAGTCACAGTCGTCAAGGTAGTGTATGATCCAGTCCAAGTAGAAGTCGAAGTTGGAACACCAGGAACCTCAACAACAGGAGTAGCCACGCCGTCAGTGCCAGTCACAGTGATCAAAGTAATGTATGATCCAGTCCAAGTAGAGGTCGAAGTTGGAACACCAGGAACCTCAACAACAGGAGTAGCCACGCCGTCAGTGCCAGTCACAGTGGTCAAAGTAGTGTATGATCCAGTCCAAGTAGAAGTCGAAGTTGGAACACCAGGAACCTCAACAACAGGAGTAGCCACGCCGTCAGTGCCAGTCACAGTGGTCAAAGTAGTGTATGATCCAGTCCAAGTAGAGGTCGAAGTTGGAACACCGGGAACCTCAACAACAGGAGTAGCCACGCCGTCAGTGCCAGTCACAGTGGTCAAAGTAGTGTATGATCCAGTCCAAACAGTGGTCAGCGTGCTAACAGGAATCTCAACAACAGGGGTCGCAACGCCGTCAGTGCCAGTCACAGTCGTCAAGGTAGTGTATGATCCAGTCCAAGTAGAAGTCGAAGTTGGAACACCAGGAACCTCAACAACAGGAGTAGCCACGCCGTCAGTGCCAGTCACAGTGATCAAAGTAATGTATGATCCAGTCCAAGTAGAGGTCGAAGTTGGAACACCAGGAACCTCAACAACAGGAGTAGCCACGCCGTCAGTGCCAGTCACAGTGGTCAAAGTAGTGTATGATCCAGTCCAAGTAGAAGTCGAAGTTGGAACACCAGGAACCTCAACAACAGGAGTAGCCACGCCGTCAGTGCCAGTCACAGTGGTCAAAGTAGTGTATGATCCAGTCCAAGTAGAAGTCGAAGTTGGAACACCAGGAACCTCAACAACAGGAGTAGCCACGCCGTCAGTGCCAGTCACAGTGGTCAAAGTAGTGTATGATCCAGTCCAAGTAGAGGTCGAAGTTGGAACACCGGGAACCTCAACAACAGGAGTAGCCACGCCGTCAGTGCCAGTCACAGTGGTCAAAGTAGTGTATGATCCAGTCCAAACAGTGGTCAGCGTGCTAACAGGAATCTCAACAACAGGGGTCGCAACGCCGTCAGTGCCAGTCACAGTCGTCAAGGTAGTGTATGATCCAGTCCAAGTAGAAGTCGAAGTTGGAACACCAGGAACCTCAACAACAGGAGTAGCCACGCCGTCAGTGCCAGTCACAGTGGTCAAAGTAGTGTATGATCCAGTCCAAGTAGAAGTCGAAGTTGGAACACCAGGAACCTCAACAACAGGAGTAGCCACGCCGTCAGTGCCAGTCACAGTGGTCAAAGTAGTGTATGATCCAGTCCAAACAGTGGTCAGCGTGCTAACAGGAATCTCAACAACAGGGGTCGCAACGCCGTCAGTGCCAGTCACAGTCGTCAAGGTAGTGTATGATCCAGTCCAAGTAGAAGTCGAAGTTGGAACACCAGGAACCTCAACAACAGGGGTCGCAACGCCGTCAGTGCCAGTCACAGTCGTCAAGGTAGTGTATGATCCAGTCCAAGTAGAGGTCGAAGTTGGAACACCAGGAACCTCAACAACAGGAGTAGCCACGCCGTCAGTGCCAGTCACAGTGGTCAAAGTAGTGTATGATCCAGTCCAAGTAGAAGTCGAAGTTGGAACACCAGGAACCTCAACAACAGGAGTAGCCACGCCGTCAGTGCCAGTCACAGTGGTCAAGGTAGTGTATGATCCAGTCCAAGTAGAGGTCGAAGTTGGAACACCAGGAACCTCAACAACAGGAGTAGCCACGCCGTCAGTGCCAGTCACAGTGGTCAAGGTAGTGTATGATCCAGTCCAAGTAGAGGTCGAAGTTGGAACACCGGGGATTTCAACAATCACAGTTGGCTGTCCTCCATCGTCTGGTGTCACAGTAGTAGTACTAGTGTAAGACTCGGTCCAGATCGACGTGGTAGTGGTTGGAGGCAAGTCAATCACAACAGTAGGCTGTCCTCCATCGTCTGGCGTCACAGTAGTAGTACTAGTATAAGACTCGGTCCAATACGTCGTCACGGTGGTTGGTGGCAAGTCAATCACAACAGTAGGCTGTCCTCCATCGTCTGGCGTCACAGTAGTAGTACTAGTATAAGACTCGGTCCAATACGTCGTCACGGTGGTTGGTGGCAAGTCAATCACAACAGTAGGCTGTCCTCCATCGTCTGGCGTCACAGTAGTGGTGCTGGTATAAGACTCAGTCCAGTACATCGTGGTTGTCAAAGGCGGCAACTCGACCACCGGAGTCGCAACTCCGTCGTCACCAGTCACAGTCGTGGTGCTTGTGAAAGACTCTGTCCAATACGTGGTTGAGGTCGAAGCACCGGGGATTTCAACAATCACAGTTGGCTGTCCTCCATCGTCTGGTGTCACAGTAGTAGTACTAGTGTAAGACTCGGTCCAGATCGACGTGGTAGTGGTTGGAGGCAAGTCAATCACAACAGTAGGCTGTCCTCCATCGTCTGGCGTCACAGTAGTAGTACTAGTATAAGACTCGGTCCAATACGTCGTCACGGTGGCTGGTGGCAAGTCAATCACAACAGTAGGCTGTCCTCCATCGTCTGGCGTCACAGTAGTGGTGCTGGTATAAGACTCAGTCCAGTACATCGTGGTTGTTAAAGGCGGCAACTCGACCACCGGAGTCGCAACTCCGTCGTCACCAGTCACAGTCGTGGTGCTTGTGAAAGACTCTGTCCAATACGTGGTTGAGGTCGGAGCACCGGGGATTTCAACAATCACAGTTGGCTGTCCTCCATCGTCTGGTGTCACAGTAGTAGTACTAGTGTAAGACTCGGTCCAGATCGACGTGGTAGTGGTTGGAGGCAAGTCAATCACAACAGTAGGCTGTCCTCCATCGTCTGGCGTCACAGTACTAGTACTAGTGTAGGACTCGGTCCAATACGTCGTCACGGTGGTTGGTGGCAAGTCAATCACAACAGTAGGCTGTCCTCCATCGTCTGGCGTCACAGTAGTAGTGCTGGTATAAGACTCAGTCCAGTACGTCGTCACGGTGGTAGGTGGCAAGTCAATCACAACCGTCGGTTGACCTCCATCCTCGGGGGTCACGGTCGTAGTGCTAGTATAAGACTCGGTCCAATATTTGGTAGTGGTTGTTTGCGGCATTTCAATGATCACGGTTGTGGTTCCCACACCACCGTTTGGCAGCGCAGTGGTCAGAGAAGTGAAGGTTTCGGACCAGTATACAGTTGACGTAGTGATACAAGTGTCCTCCTGAGAAATTTGGAAGACGGAAGGACCAATATCTTCGACCTCGATTCCATCGGGATCCGAGTAGCTCACACTAAATCCAGTATCAGTCAAAGAGTTCACATACACCATTTTAATTGGATAATAGACACCTGCCACAAGGTAAAAAGTATTGTGCGTCTCCCATGGCCCAACCTGTCCTATCGACCATGCATCCAGTACATAGTCGGAAACAATTTCAGACACAGTTCCGCAACATCCGCGAACTTGACCAAACTGAATTGAGCCGCCATCGTCCACACTTTGAGTAAAAGAGTAGTCTCCAGTCTTGGACGCATAGAACCAGCCAGTCATTTCCATCGCATAATTCTGATAATTGGGCCCAGGAACAGAAACACCATAGATTGGTGAGGTGAGGTGTTTTACCACTGGCGACCAAGGATAACGTTGGGTGTTGGTGGTTTTTTGGACAAAGTTCACGGTAGTTACCCCTGTAGTGGTGGCGTAAGAGCCCCACTGCGAGTATTGTCCTTGGTAGTATTCATGAGTCTGGAAATATGGAGTGTTGTAGGGATAATTGTAAAATATAACGTCGAAACCATCTCTCAATCTGGTGGACAGCCGACACCCCAAAGTGTCAGCTGAAGCTATCAATAAGTGGAGGATAACTCCAAGGACTATTGGTAACGCTTTCATTTCCTTGTGAAGAAGTAATGAGTAAAACTAAACAGTCGGAGAAATCCGCCGTGTATTTATAGTTTTGTGGCCCTAAAATATGGGAATTTTTTGCGGGAACACTCAGTCGGCGGCCAAGCAGGCCACTCTCGAGATAACGCCGGATAAATCGTGGAAAGCTTATTACACATGCACGATCCCGGTTCGAGCTTCCGTCTTTTCTCGACGCATGATTGGGCTTGCATGTGCGATTATTTCGGGCAAAAGCTTATTTTTTTCCGCGCAATGTTGCGTTGCGTTTGCGGGTCAATTGTATACGCCTAGAGTCCGGCAAAGGAGACGAATTCTGTCGATTGGATTCACAAGACCAAAGAAGAGAAGCCGGTCGACGACAGGGACTTGACTTCGTGGCAAATGTAGAATGTGTTGCGCTTCACCGACGCGAATTTCCATCTGCCGTGATGTTGTAGATCTGTTTGGCAAAAGAGCAATGAAGTCGGTTCGTAAATGGACGGCGAGAAAGAAAAAAGAAATTCACCCAGCGTGTATTCCTTCAGCAACGATATGGGTCCTTATGTGTTGGTTCAATGAGCATCCTATGGCGATTTCCTGCCAGGGTCTGGTCCTTTTCCACGAAATTTGGTTACGTAAGCGCCATACCTGAGAAGAGGTAACTGTGATTTAGTATCGTGTTCCACAGGGCACCGTTTGACAATCGACTCCGTCGAGGCTTTCACGCAAAAGCAAAATTCATGATACGACACGAGCGCATGCCGTTTGGCCTCCATTGACGCGCCCGACCTCGGCGCGCTGTTCATAATTGGGTCATGCACTACCGTCAACTTACTCAAGATTCACAAGTATACAGAGTTCTTTTTGGCCCCCACGTCAGATTTCAGACCAACAATTTCAGAACAAAAACATGCATCATTTTGTTGATATCACCTGGCTGCCACTTTTTCATAATTTCTGGGGTCCGAACATGACCAAATAAGGTTCACACATCAATCCGTGACTAACGTGCATATAGGAAAGCCCCCGATTATGGGCCATGATTAGTCGACGGAGCCTATCGGCGATCTTGTTCTTGCTGAAAACTACAATAAAAGACACTTGAAAAAATATGTCCGAAAACACAGCATGTACCATACAGACTGTGTGAAGAGATTGTAGCCCACTAAATTGCGAGGAAGATGTGAAAGCGCGCTAACCGCGGAAGAGTCAAAGCGAGTCATTGTTGGAAATTATGCAACACCGTGTCGAAGGTCACTCACAAGTATTTACAACATAGCAGCCTCGAGTTTGAGATCCCTTTCGACTCTATATCTATTTTCTTGATGCTTGAATAGATCAAGAAAATCTAATTATGTCTTCCCTAATTGTGGATCTCTTCACACTGCGAGAGCTGGCGCAATGGATCGTGCCCAGGAGATATTAGGCTCTCAAATCAGCAAATGTATACTTCTTCAAGCAAGGTCACAAGTACGAGCCTTTCAATATTCTGAAATAAATCTTTTGCATTGAAACGGTTTCGTGCAATTTTCTCAAGGCGATAGTTGAACGCGAATGTATATATTAAAATTATGTTGGTGATTCGTATGTTATGCCCAAGCTGCAACAAATGCTACAAAGCCAAGATCTTTGCCATGCTTAATTTTCTTCCAAAAATCTTTCTTGTATGTCTACGCAAGTTGTATAGGAAAAGTCTCAGGCTTTCTCATCTGTATGCCTCTCCTTTTCGGAATCGCGTGATTCTCTGTATTTGAAAGTTTTGCCGGCTCATGCAAGTGTCTTGTTGCTGCCGGTCTGCGAAGTGCATGTCGTCAGCGAAGCAAACATGTGATAACCGCTACCATCATGTATCCACCCGCTTGCGCCTCTCACGAAATTAAATCGGCATCCTGAAAGACACAGTCCCTTAACTCGAGGCTTTACCTGTCTGGCACGCTGCGCCGGTACTCTTTATACCTCGAAATTATTGCGTCTGCGACAGCATACAGGCTTGATTGAGAAAGATTTTTATTTGACGTATCGTTCACGGATTTTGACGTATCAAGAACAATTCAAAATATAAGGTACTCCGGTTTTATGGCGCTCATGGTGCTTCTTATCCCGATATGCAGGTTCTTCGACACGTTTCCATTTCGGGTGAAGTTCAATGCGAATATGCGGCCAAATTATCATTGGTGCACCAAAACGGCTTCTATGGCGACATTATCTTTGCAAAGTTCTACGAGCTCAACCAGAAGAAGCCGATACTTGCAGACTTATTTGTCTCAGGTGAAGAAAACTTAAAAAATCAATTTAAGCCAAGGATGTCTCAAGATTGCAATGTCCGGGTCTCAAAAAAACGCGACATATGCGGTGAAGAGTTCGTATACCCTGAGAAAGCAAAATGCCATTTGCGTCACCTGTTATCTCCCTCAATGCGAGCAAGCAACCATTTTCGTGCATGGAACCGCCCTTTTTTGCAATGCGCGTTGGCCGTACTCACATATGCATGTTGGCCGTACTTACATATGCATGTTCAAGGGCTTAGTGCGTAAGATACAACCCTGACCAGCAAGAGCGCATGTCATAATAGAAATGAAGTTCTCAGCCGCTTTGAGGAACGTGCCAGAGTCAGCTGCTGCTTCAAATAAAAGATGAGAAATCACAACTCGCTGGTGGTTGGCTTGTAAAGAGAAGAGAGGGCGAAAGGTAGGTCGATCTCGGTCAAGAGGGCGACTTTTCGAGGTCGCGCGCCAATTTTGTAACTATGCAGGATAACCACTGTCGGGTGATATGCAGTGTCAACACAGATAAGAAAGAAAAAAGAAACGAAAGGTAACCCGTAAACGGAGTGCGACACAATTTTTCCTACGTAATGTCCATTTTTCATTTATGTTTCGCACCGTTGATGACGTTTATGGTTGAGATGTCACAAGAAGCAAAAGAGGCGTTGCTTCTCCGTCTTCGCGAACAATTTAGGATAAATTTGTATTTGCAGCTAATTTTCGCCTCTTTGTACGGCCGGAAGACGTCATGTCATTTGTCAATCAAAATGCCGTTTATGAGCTAGCAGTTTTTGTCTAGAATCAAGAGAGTGTTTCGTTGCGTTCAGTAAAGCGCGCTACGTGCCAGGTATGAATATAGTTCCAAACGTTCACGTTCACTTCTCATCTTCTTTGTTATAATGAGTTGCATTTTCGAAGCATGTCTATACTGTGAGAGGTTCTTCAAAAGTAATGGTCTGTTTTTCAATTCCGAAGATTCTCTTGACTCCAAAATCTATCAACTTATACTCGCTTGCTTACCGCACCTTCACACAGCTGTCAGGAACAAGCCTGGACAAAATAGATTGGGTGTGAATTGATTGAGTCGAGTTGAGGTAACGATTTGATGATTGAGCTAAAACTAGGAATCGCCCAATAGAAACTTGATGTGAGAAATGATGCGTGCGTCCAAAAAGGGGAAAAACAGACTGCCCTCCACCCTTATAAGGGCGGCTTGGCTGACACATACATAGTGTGCGGCAGTGTTGTGAGAATCGGTTTTTTGTTGTGGTGTTGCACGTAGGCACGTAGGCGCGTAATCGTGCAAGAAAATATTTTCCATCATGTACGATGCACCTCACTTGCTCAAATCCATCATTGCAAAACTCGTTTCTCGAAATTATCGACTATGAATCTTTCCAGAGACTTTTCAATTGTTCAAAAGATAATTTAACACACTTATTCACTCTTTTTGCGGTCCGCTCGGATTCTTAAAACGCTCTTTCGGTTCGAAAAGGTAATTTTTTGGAGGGAGGAGATTACAGGTGAGGAGATCAATGATGCATCCAACTAAAGGTGTAGCCACCGAAGACGACAAGCTGACTTTGTGAAACTAACATGTTTTTGATTGCTTGGAGCAGACTCCTGCCGGTTTTGCTGTCTGTGTTATGTTCACGGTATCCTTCCATTATTAACTAGTGCGTGTATTCGGTAATATCAAACTAAAGAACTAGAACGGTCTCAAACATAGGGCAGAGACCTCTATTTATAGCCCATCTATGATGAGGCAACGAAAAGGGAAAGGTGGCGGTGGCAAACGGCAACTGTGGCTACCGGTGGCAAACTGTGGCAACCGGTGGCAAACTGTGGCAGCCGTAAGATCCCGCCATCGAAAGTACAGTGGCGTCATGGAATGACGTCACCGAGAGAGAGAGTTGAACACCTTTCGGAACTCTAATGGGAGTGTACTCACTACCTGCTGGTTATCAGCCACGGGCTGATACCAGGGCCCTGACAGTCTGTTGATATATATTTATGCTCCTTTTAATACAAAAAAAAGGAAAAAAAAAAAAAAAAAACACTTTTTCCATTTTGATTTGCATTTTCCATGATCTTCGTTCATTAGTAGCAACGAAGAACTTTTAATAGCACCCTTACGACTACGCAAACGTTTTTCCCATCTTCTGAGATAAACGCGTAATCGTTAAGCCTCCAGGCGAAGTGGCGCGCGTATTTAGAGCCATTACACTTTTTTACGAGTGATTTCGCGATGATTGGCCTTGATAGGCTGTTGGACTATATGCATCAGCGTGTCAAATGCGTTTACACCGGTATTGATACAAAGCGGGGCGATAATTGAAAAGTGCTTCAGTCATGGTAAATACTTGGACCTAAGGCACTTGTGGCTATTATCCATACTATTTCAAGCTAAGAGTAAAAGAAAAAGACGATCTCCGTTTTTCCGCGGTGAAGATATTTTCATTCTGCGACTGCTGGCTCAGCGGGTCGTGTCCGTACCCCTTCTAGTCCTGTCACTCGGACTCTAAAAACCAACATAGGCTGTCCACTAACCCGCGGCGCCCGCATTACCGGCTTCGCGCACGCGTCTCTCCTACCTAACAACAGCTTGTCAACAATGGAGATCAGAGACAGGTGCTTTTTCTGATAGTCTCCCAAATCATATCTGAGAGGCAAACCTTAGCTGAAACTGGAACCCAGGTGTTTGAGCCTCGCGACAAAGCAATATGTGCCATCAAATCATGAGTTCCTTTTCTCTTATATCATCATATATTCAAGAGTTTTCCGATTACGACCTCAGCTGAAGTACCAAATGATGAACAAAATTGACAGCCAGGGTTCAATCGAGGTGATCACATGGTCATAAAACGTGTCAAGACAATTCGAAGCATGCGTGTGCATTCTGGGAAAAACCCCAGCTCGGTGTTGGTCATTTTGCGCAAAGTCGATCGAGCATCAGCATCGCTAGTTTCACCCCATTCTGCGATTTCAAGCAGTATCTTGGGAATTCTTTACGAACTCCAAGCGATTTTATCGTCTTCGCTAACGATATCGAAGAATTGAGATAGATGATGTCTCGTCTTGGTATATGGCTTTTGAATCGTTGTACAATGATATCGATACTATGGTAACCGGTATACCATAATTTGACTCGCTTGATAGCGAGCACCTTCTTCTATTCCGAGGCGACACCCACGTCTACAATTCGCGGCACGACACTGCGACATACAAATGAGTATTGTTCATTGTTGTAACTATTCAAATCAAGCTGTATAAAAATATTAAGAGCTTTCTCAATTCTTTTTTGACTTCAAGAATGAGAACGAAAAGTTGTATTTTGTCAACCTAATGTACTTGTAAAGCAAGAGGCAAGCGCAAAGGTTGAACACAACAAAGGCACAGAAAAACCCAATGTTTCTCCAGACATAGCTGTACTTTATACCAACTGTGGCGAGATACTGATTGGCAGTCGAAAACTCACAGTAACCGCAGTTCGATGTTGCATCGCTGTCTCTAAGATAACCCGGGGCATTGGCAAGGAAGTTTCTCATGTATTCCCCACAAGTTTGACCACTGGGAGGGTCGAAAACAGCAAATTCCAGCTCCGAGCACTTCACAACTCTTCCGTGAATGAGAGACAGCACCAAATTCTGAATGACGTAGGTGTAAGGACTAATCTTGTACATGAAGGTCCAGAACCCTGGCATGAGAGAAGTTGGCTGAACAACACCCGAGAAACATACAATGAAACTGTAGAAGAATGACACCAACACGGCAGCAGACTGCACATCTGGCGCAAAATACGCCAACATCATACCAAATGAAATGTTGAAGAACTCCAAGAAAATCGCATAGGAAAGGAAGAACACACCTGCGTGAGAAGCATCGGTCTCGGCCTTGGTGGCAAAGAACAAAGGCACAAACAAGATGAAAGCAGCAAACACAGTATAAGGCACTTCATTCACAAATTGCGCAAGAACCATGACCCACCAACGGTAAGTATTCGACATTTTTTCTCTTCCCTCATAAATTTCTCTCACGTCCAAACATTGTGCCTGGATTTGGTTGATTAAAGGCGCAGAGACCACCATGGACATAAATCCACAGAACATACCGTTCTGTAATCCGGTGGTAGTGTGCTTTATATCATAAAATGTGAACCCAATGAACAAACCGTTGAGCAACATTAACATATTCTTGGCCATGATGTACTCAGGGTTTCTCCAAAAAGCCAACGCAGTTCTCCACGTAACGTGTGTCATCTCTGAATAAATGCTGGCAGCATACTTTGTTCTAAGCTCCTTGCTGTTTGCCGGGTCTTCCTTGGCCAAAGGTGCTCTCTGTTTGCCTTCTCCAATAAGCTCGTCGATTCTCTTCTCGGCATCAATCCTCTCATTCGACGACTGCCACACATCAAACCAGTTCTGCGACGTGGAAGCGGTAGCACCAGCTCCAATTACTTCAAGAATGTACTCCGCAGGATTTTCAGCAGAGGTGCATTCTCTCGCACCGTGGCTTTCAAAGTAACTCACAATGTCTTTGGAGTGCTCACCTATATCGCCAAAGTACACAGTCTGGCCACCCTTCCTCAAAAGCAACAATCTGTCAAACTCTTCGAATAATGTCGACGAAGGCTGGTGGATGGTACACAAAATGGCCTGCCCGGCCTTGGCTAATGATTTAAGCAACTGTACAATAGACCAGGCAGACTGCGAGTCCAAACCTGACGTAGGCTCATCCAAGAAAAGCAAGAGCGAAGGCTTTGCGACAAGCTCAACACCGATCGTCAACTTTTTGCGCTGCTCCACATTGAGACCTGATCCAGGAGTGCCAACAATAGCATCTGAATATTCTTCCATGTCAAGAACTTTGATAATCTGCTCAACATACTCCAACTTCTCTTCGTCGGGCACAGATTTTGGCCTCCTCATTCTAGCAGCAAATTGAAGAGACTCTCTCACTGTAGACTCGGCCATGTGAATATCCTGTTGCTGAACGTATCCAGTTCTGCGCACAAAAGACGAGTCTAAGGGCTTACCGTTAACCAACATGTCACCAGTCACCACACCCATGTCAATTCTTTGGGCTAAAGTATTCAACAACGTCGTTTTGCCGGCACCTGACTCTCCCATCAATGCTGTCAAGGCTCCTGGCATGCAGAATCCAGAAACCGAGTCCAAAAGCTTTCTCTCGCCTCCTTCGTAAGGAATCACATAGTTGACATCTTTCCAAGCAAATACATCTTTCAGAGAAAGATCTTCAAGAGCCTCTGAGGCAGCCGTGCCTGTCTTTTCCAAGTTGGCATCTGAAGATGGACCAGATTCTTCGTCGCCTGCGGCACCCTCACCAGACATGATTATCAGGTCAGACTTTTTTCCTCTCAAGAAGAAAAGCCTGTCAATACCACCGTTGATAGGACGAACTACTTCAAATCCAAGGGCACCCACGGTAACAAAGCCGATGATGAAGGCAATAAGAATCCCGAAATTTCTCCACACGTGGCTAAACGAATACTCGAAAGCCAACTTGATATAGCGGTCGCCATCCACCCACGTTTGGCCTTTCACCGAGCCAACAAAAGCACAAACGTTATTCTCGGTCTCAGAATATCCTGGTCCGCTAGGCGTCAATTTGGAAGAGTCACATGGCATTATTCTTCCATGAAATTCCGTCGCAAGCATTGCCTCAAAACCGTAAAGCACAGGGTTGATGTATGAGATCCACTTAAACCAAGGATGCATCGATGGTCTTTGAATCATGTAGGACGAGTACATCAAGGCAGCCAAGATGAAAACGCCTCCAACGGCGTTAGCACCCGCAATGGTCTTGTTCCAAGCAGCCGTGGCCTTGAAGAGATAGTTCATTGCAAGAGAAACCAAGTTCGAGAAAAGCAAGAAAGTGAAGAACTTGCCCGCCTCCCTCTTCAAGTTCGCCAAAAAGTAAAGAATTAAGCAGAACGCGATATTCGTGACAATAGAAACCGGAATGAACGAAATGGAGTCGGCCAACGCGTACATGGAAGGGTGATAGAGTTTGTAGTTACTCTGCTTCATGAGAATGGGTCTAGCACCAAAGGCATTGGAAATTTCTGCCATTCCAGTCAAAGACATGTACAAAACGGAGAAAAAAATGACACCGCCTCTCGAAAACGCTCCGCCAACAGTCTCCGGGGTATTCCAGTAGAGAGACCCAACGACAAGGGCCTGTGACACGGCCGCCACGACCTGGATCACAGTAAATGCGCTGTCTCCAGCAATGTTTTGAAAGGATCTCTTCAAGTTGTACTTGAGCTGCTGAAAAATGTTAACCGTGTACTTAGACTCGACTCTTTGGTACTTGCGTTTTTCCTGCTTCATAGACTCAATCAAGGTTTCTTTTGTCTGCTCTCTGACAAATTGCTGCTTGTAGTCCTTGATTTCTCCCTGAAGTCTGCTGTACTCAGGGGATTTTCTCCAATAGTCACGAAACTCTTCGGCAGTTTTAGGGACCTTGCTCTCCATGCCTTTAAAAGTAAACCGGCCGGCTGGATCTGTGACAGCGGTTAAAAATTCGGCAGTGGTTTGTCTTGGTGGACATTCATATCCCATCTTTTCGAAATAAGCCTTGGCTTCTTGCACTGGACCAAAGTAAACTTGTTTGCCGCTGTACAAAACTGTCACCTTGTCAAAGGTCTCATAAATGTTTTCACCAGCCTGGTAGATTGTCACCAATGCGGTCTTCTTCAACAAGTTGGTAGATACTCTGATGGCGCGTGCGTACTCCAATGCAGTCGACGCATCAAGACCCCTGGTAGCGTTGTCCCAACAATAAATCTTACCCTCACAGGCTAAAGCTTCGGCGATCGAGACCCTTTTGCGCTCACCTCCAGAGACACCACGTACATAATCGTTTCCAACTTTGGTGCTGTAGGTGTGTCTCAAGCCAAACACAGTGGCCAACAAGTCTCTGTTGTAGTCGATGTGATCTTGCACGGACTTCCCATTGACTCTCTTATCAGGCGTCTTACACGCGAGAGCAAAGTCCAATGTCTGCTTCACAGTTAAGTGCGGAAAGTGCACATCTAACTCGGGATTATAGATCAAATCGGAAGAGAAGCGCTTCCACATTTCCTCGCGCTCTATACCATCGTAAACAATTTCGCCCTCGAGTCCAGTGTAAGATTCGGTATCTGTGCCACTGATGGTTCTCAAGAATGTGGAGCAGCCAGAGCCTGGTCTTCCCAAAACCAAAAGCATTTCTCCGCTTTTAACAAGCCCATCAAAGCTGTCTAAAATCGCACGGTCTGCCAATTTTTTGGCCTCTCTCGCAGAACGAATCATCCCATATGGACCACTAATAATATCAGACATAGTGGGCAAGTAAGTGTAGGTCTGGTCCTTTCCATAAACGGATAAGTTCTCAAACGAAACGCCCAACTCGCGAAGCATAAGCCCTTCTTTCTCGGCGTGGTAAAGAAATGTTTTGTAGAGTTTCAGCAATTCGAAGTTCTCAGGATCGACCTCTAAATCGCCATCGTAAAACGAACGAGTAGACTTGCGAGACATTCTGCGGGACAAGGTTTCCACTTTGGAGAGAAATTCTTCGGAATCCGGATTTATAACATAATCAGTAACCGATGAAGCTGGGTCAATTTTGAAAAGATGAGTTGGTGTCGAGTCAGACACAGAGGAGGCTGTGCATGACTTTTCCACACTAGCTGAGCTTGTCATAATATGTGTAGCTTTGAAGAATTTGAACTGCACAATAAATTCGGTTGCAAATGGATTTACTGGGAATTTTTTCAGGTGTCAGCGAGGTAGTCTTAATATATATTGGCAACTGTGAAGCCCGCTCTTAAAGGATGGCAATATCTCATATTTGTAATCAGGTGGCAACAAGACGGAAAACTAACCAATTACCGTGAAATAAGCAATTCGTCCGAAATGCAAACCCTTATGCCCGTCAGGACGCACATGCGGGAATGTGAAGCCTCTTTTAGTACCAAGTGCAGGATCGTCGGGTAAAATAGCGCTGGGTGCATGCTCTATGTAGATCAAGGTACGATCATCTTCACGATTCGAAACTGATTATTTTTGCGGTCCTTCAATCTATCATGATGGAAGAAGTCCAGCTACTTTGCGAGTATGACTGTATTTCGATCGTTTCCCAAATCGTGACTTTTTTTTCAAATCAATCAAACGGTGCGTATAGGCAGCTTCGTTGTGCGCACACGTTTTCGACAACGATGTCGCCGGATCCTATTCTTATCAGTCTGGCGGTCAGCGTCATTTTGCCGTTCAAAATCAAAAGATGTGTTTTCATTATACAGAGAATCTATCAGGGAGTTTTGTTCGCAAAATAGAGGCGAAGTGAGCAATTCATCGAAAATCTCACCAGTTAGCGCAACTGCCGCCGCGAGTCATGCGAAGCGAGGCTTTTTTTTCACAGCCACAACGCAGGCGCCCTGCGTTTGAAAAAATATTTCATTATTCCGGAGTGCGCACCCGTGCATCAACTCATTTTCCGCGCTCTAGGGTTGCATCTGCGCAAAGACGGACGGTGGCTCGATCGGGACTAACTCCGTGTGATTAGTTCGGACCACCGCTTTATTATCAAATGCAGTGAGATTCAACCGCAAGGCAACAATCACAGGAGCCATGATAATACTCTGGTGGATTTTATTCATAAAGATCAAGTCCCATGAGCAGAGATCACGCAAATCGCCCCTTTAAGAAATAGAATGCACAAGTTCTTGATCTTATCTCAACTTTGAAGTGATGGATTGAGCGACGCACGTGCCCAGCAACCACCTTGCTATTCTTTCAAGTACGAATTGGATGGCTAGACTTGGCCCCTAGAAATACTTTGCTGTTTGTATCTTGATTCTCTTGATATGCTTCCACTCTCCTCCTACCCAGAACCTGCTTGGTTCATTGCAAAAAAAGCTGGAGGGAGGTTTCATTTATATTCTTCCCCTCTTGAAAAAGCATTGTTTCAGAAACACGCCCGACTATCGAAAATTCCGGTCAAGCAAAGATGTGACCTATCTTAGAAATGAAGGTCAGTGATAAGACTTGTGGTCAATATTCACCTTCTTTCTCCTAATCCAACGCAAGTAATGCTTCCTAAGTCCATACTTGGTATTTATGAACACACATACTGGGGTGACAAGGGGCCACTTGAAGGTTAATAAGTATTGGGCAAATCCAAAGAAACACTGACAAATCTTATGAACGGTAATTTGTCGAGCTGATTCGTAAGTTATTGATTCTGTGTGAATGTGTAGAGATAATTTCCCCTTTAGTACCTAAGTGAATGTCCTATTGATCTTTTTTGGGCTGATACATTCTGCTTGGCCGATCGCCTCACCTACCACGTTCACAACATATCAAAAGAGCGGAATAGGCTTTACCTCATCGCAGATGCCGCATGCCCTGGAGGCGCTCATGTTTCATGTTCACAACAAGTGATCTGATTTTTCTCTTCTTTGTGACCATGATACTCACATTTCACCAAGGGGCGGCTATCATCGTACTTACCGGTAAAGCGATAAAAGATTATTAGTATCAGCTCTGTAGTGACCGCTCCCAATATCTAGAAATGGGATAGCTTCGAACAGTAACATATTTGACAATTATTTGCAATCCCATTCCTATCTTACCAGATTTGCTTGGCCGCGTTCAGTCTCCAGCAAGAAGCTAACCTGCCACTTTTGAAAGCTACAGTGATTCGTTTGGGCGCCGGGTCAAAAACCTCCTGACAAGTTTTCCGGAATCGGTGTTTTTGTGGACTGATAATTGTCTATCGCTTTGCTCATTTTTGTGCTTATCTTGAAGGATTTGCGAGAGGACATGGAAGGAAAGACGAATATATACACGCGAAGAGCAAAATAAGTGACTCCGGCTCCTCTTTCATAACTCAGATTTATCATGCAAAAAAGACCGTAGTGAATCCTGAGAATAATTCTCATTTTACTTCACGCGTTCGACCCATATATGACCATTGCAATAAAAAGAAACGTGATTGCCCATGATTAAGCTGGTAGCAGCACTTGGGGGAAAAGTCCAGCTATTATGTTGGATTTCGCAACTCACCACATCCAGATTGAACAACTTTATCGCTAAAGTCAGGAAAACTGCAAGTATGCAATGTGTTCCCTGAGAAGGACTCACAGGCAATATCATGAAGAAAAACCTTTCGTCGCCGATGTGGTGCACTCACGACAGAGTTCATTAGCCGTTACTTGCAGTGCCCAATCATCGGCATCCCTTTAAGTCAGACAGGTCATGTTTGTCATAATTACTACGGCTCAGATACACGACGCTTGACACGTGTAAGGAGGCCGAGGTTTTTAGGAGTCTAGACATGTCGATTAGCTGAGCTTACATGTGAAAAAATCGTCAAAAAGACAAGAAAGCTCATCAACACTATTCTATACGATGGACTTCATTCGATTTCTTGAGACCGTTCAGTCTCACTGTTCATGCGTCATTATGTCCTCACGCTTTCCGAGATTCGCAAGTCTGAACGATTCTGTTAAGTACTATTTTTTTCTTCCAAGAATATCCCTGATGGGAATACGAAGCTTTGTGTGGTCTCTCGATACCATGTGACATCAGACAATCACGATGTTTTGCCAGATAAATCTGACTAAGGATTGTGGAGCCAGCGTTGCTTACATACTCTTCACAAAAAAGAAACAATTTTCTGATCCAGGCTGGGAAATCTACCATCCGGATCTCATTCCACGTGTTCTCATTCTTGGCTTAAATTCTTGAGAGTATGAAGCCTTTCTGTTTGAGAGATACTGTCGGTTGGTGAGATGGCTCAATGCCCGTGTCCGCCTTCGCGCATACGCAAAATCATGCCTGAGCTTCCACCTAGGCGCATATCACGACCTTACCATAACTTGTGGTACACTTTCTCCACTTCGGGGCTGATACTACAATAAGTGACTAACTTTGTTTACATAACGTATACAGAACACTTGCTCCAATTTTTTTCTACCCAATCAACTCCTCCTTTTTCCCTCGGTGAGTTTTTCGGTGTTGTGGAGTTGCTCGCTCGCTCCTTGCCCGGCCCTGTCCGGCCCAGTGCGGCATCGTGGACCACTAATTTATTTCTCGGTTTTTCTCTCTCGCTTCGAGCTTCTGCCAAGTCCATCTCGCCTTCCCGCGCTCTGCCATTGCTGCTGCTGCCTGAGCATTGTTGCACGACTACGAATAGCCGCAGTTTCATTTTACCAGCAGAAGACTCATACACATTTTGAGACATCAATTTACACCCACGAGACCTAGGGTCGCCTCATATTGAAACCCTTTCCGAAGTTTGCATAAAACCTAGCATTGTATTTAGGAGCCTATTGCTCAATTTGAATTTTTGTGCCGGTACAAAGAGATTGATTTGCCCTCAAGAAGCATCTCTTTAAGAAAGCTCTTCTTTACAAATCAGACCGATCGCCACGCTTTAACTTGCTCACCAAAACAACAAAATACAATCACTTTTATCTGTCACGACCCGCAAATATCACATCGCTGGGAAAATGATTCAACTCCAATACATGGCATCGTGGGCACCCACTTTTGTCTCCGCTATGGACAGCGAATTAAGCGCAAGAGACAACAAACCGCCATTTATCTCGTTCCAGCTCGCTACAGTGAACAAAGAAGGCTTCCCCCATAATAGAACATTGGTGTCTCGTGGCTTTCTATTCGACGACAAGACAAACAACGTGTTAACTTTCTGCACGGATAAACGCACAGACAAGTATCGAGAGCTCTTGGAAAATGACCGTTTCGAGGCTGTTTTTTACTTTGAAAAAATAAGAAAACAATTCAGGTTACGGGGCAGAGCAAGGATCATCGACGATGCACACACCCCACTTTTGGATTTGACAAATATACAGCCTAAACACGTCATCGCGAGCAACATCAACTCCAGAATAAACTCAAGTGACGAGGAGGATTCTGAGGGCGAGGGGAACTTGGAAATATCTATTGCTTCGTCCAAGCCTTCCAAGACGACAGAGATCGAGAATGGCGCACTTGTCTCGCCCCAATTCGCTCCCTTGTCATATCCCATCATTTCACCTAGTCAGCTCCGTCAAATTCGCGTAGACGGTGGTCTGATCTCGGCTTCATTCGCAAACCTACAGGAAATTGAATCCCTTGAGTTCAAATCTCCAACGCGCGAGGAATGGAATGGAGAAATTGAGCGCTTGTGGGGGTCGCTCTCCAAAGGACTCAAACTGGGGTTCCGGGGCCCTCTTCCGGGAGAGAATATGGACGAAAAGAATCAAAATCTCATCGACAAGATAAATAGAGGCGTTGACGGGAAAAAAGAGGAGAGTGGTATGAAGAACTTTGCCGTCGTGGGCATGTTCATCGACCACGTGGACTACTACGACCAGGAAAAGGGCAGGAGGTACATGTACAACAAAGACAAGTTGCATCACTGGGATGAACAGGAGGTCTGCCCGTGAATTACTATACATATTTTTGAGGACTCGATAATGAAAAGTTTTCATGAACAGTGTCACGCAAGGTGTGAGTGAGTTATGCGGGAGGTAAGCTTTTTTTTTTGGTGCCTCTGTATCATGACAGAGAGCCAGCATAGACCAGTCAAAGAGGAATCGGCTGTGGATCGAGACAAAGTAGCTTTTCGAGACGTGAGTATTTCAAAATCGACCTTGAATGAGCTTTGCCGTGAAGCTGACGTTGGCTCATTTGAAAGTAGTATGGCTCGTCTCTGCTAGGTAACTACAACATCACTGTGTCATAAATTAGTTTGATCCCATTGACTCTATATGACAAGGTGATTCAGTATATTCGCAAATCAAAAGCCCCGACTTGCCTCGATCTCCGCCATCGAACCTTCGAGCGCTTGAATTTGGAGAGATGTAAATCTTTAGCGCTTTGCCTGGGGTATCCATAAAGGAGCATTCTTGACACAATAAGCATCTGCACATCCGCAAGGCTTGATTTTCGTGAGGTCTGTTTGAGAATCCTGAACTATTAGACAAGGGTGATAAGGGGGGACTTCCTGATGCTTTTGCTTTGTAGAAGGGGGAATATAAACATTTCCCAAAGATTGGACCAACAGTGATTGCGCCATGTTTAAGTTCTTAACTGGTACACAAGAATGTTCTATTTTCTGTGAAAAAATTTGAGCAAAGTCAACCAGAGCATACTGGCCGTTGGTACATTTATATATGTGTCTGCCTACGACTTATTTATTTGGTAGGGAAGGTTTTCCCGAAGTTTACTGATAAGGCCATGCGGAACTTTACGCCCGCGGTGTTTGCTGCAGGGTGTATATTTCTTTTTTGATCTGATAAGGCGAACATAGTCTGTGAGTTTCAAAAGTATCATACCAAAATCAGGCTCAGCAAGGCATAATAGACGTTTGAACGGTGTGAAAGGTATGAGTTTTAGAAGTATTGGAGAGGCTGGCTTTAGTGTCTGGTGTCTACGAGGAGAACTTGTCATTCGGTAATGGAGCGCACAGGTAGATACGGGCCGCCGCAGGGGGCGCCAGACACCAAATGCATCACGCGATTCATTTAGAAACCAAGACACTCATTACAATCGTGTATGCAAAAGGCCATATCATAACGCCTGAAAAGTATCCAAGAAAGTTTGAGGGAAAAGCGGCTTTAGTTTTGCCTACCAGCCTTTCGCAGTAAGTCAGAAGTCACTTTCGAGTCCTCATTGGGGGCAAGGTGCTAGGGGAAGAGCAATGTTTTTCTTTCCTTTATTGTCGACTCAATCATGTTTTCTGGCTCACCTATTTACATTTAGATTTGGACGGATTTGTTGTCTTCGTTGCTCCGTAGTATTGATAGCATGATCTATTTACCGACTCCGCGAATGTTGTCTGGGCAACTCCGTTTCATTACTTCACTCATAACGTGATTCCGACGGCTTAGCAATGAGCTTTCTGTAACTGTTATGGAGAATATGGCATATGGTTGGAAGACTGACATGCTCATCGATATCTTGGTCAGCCTAAGATTGGATGAAGGCTGATACGAGAAAGGCCGTGCAAATGCCATCTCATTTACCCGTGGGAACCTCACTCACAATGAACCTTACACCTCGCAAAGCGGACAAATGAATGTGTCATCTTCAACTTATGCACGTATTTAGTTGCCCAACAAAGCGAAATTTCGAAAGACGATTACAGTGTGTGCATACAGTCAGTAAGCGTACACATCGGCGTATTCACGTCGGTCACCTACAAGTCTATTTCAATTTTTATCAAATGTGCATTATGGGAATTACAAGTCGGGTTTGGCGAGGAATTTAGTTGCCAGCCTTCTTCTCCTTGTCCTGCTGCTCCTTCAACACTCTCTTGACGATCTTCTGCTCCTCAATCAAAAAGGCTCTGACGATTCTCTCCTTGACACAGTTGGCACATCTGGAACCACCGTAGGCTCTCTGGACGGTCTTGTGGGTCTTGGAGATAGAAGCGTACTGTCTTGGTCTCAAAGAGGCGACACCTGGCAAAGCAATGCCACAGTCACCACACTTGACCTTGGAGCCCTGCTTCTTGACGTGCTGGGCAACCAACTTGCCACCTGGGGTCTTGACGACCTTGATCTTGTTGGATCTGGTGTTGTCTAGAATTGTTAGTATACGAGTTGAGTTACGTCTCATGGAACTGAATGCTGACTGTTGCTGGTAAATGCTGGTAAATGGTCCATGTGATCTTTGAAGATCGGTTTCATGGATCTGTGATAATAAGCCGTATATTTCTCAGGGGATCTTCATATGGATGACGCTTGGGACATAAGGGCTTGTATCAGGCAAAGCTATTCAATGACCATCTTCATATCGGTTCACACTCGAGTCATTATGCGATTTCGGTTTAGCAGTCTCGTTTTAACGAGCTCATAAGGGCAGCATCAAATTGTGGAGGGGTATCGACTTTGAGTTTAAGGTCTGAAAATTTTCTCAAAGATAGCAAGATGGTTATAATCAATCAAATCAAACCACAGGTACAGCAAAGTTCAGCATTTCATTTCACGCATCAAGTGGATCACATACATGGAGTCTGTCTTCTGTAGGTAACACGCTGAGCCATTTTATCGTAAGTTCAAGTTGGTATCAAACTGTGTGCCGTGAGGAGATTTGATGGAGAATTTTTCCGCACTCGGGCGAGGTGGCAGAGGATGAGCGCCTGCACTCTGGCGCGTGCGGTCGTTCTCGGTCATGTGACACAGCGTCTATTTCAGGTCTCAAGCCCTAGCGATCCCGCGCGCAGTCACAACACATATCATGCAGGGAGATTACGTGAGTGGTTACTGAAGATCAAGAACCTGATTGGCAACATTGCATCCATGTGATATAAACTTGAAGGGGTTTTATCTTGAATAAAACACTCAGCCATGATTTGAGCCCTATACATTCATTGACTTCAATGTTGGCAACGCAAAGGAGTAGATCGAATGCAATGGCTTATGTGCTAGGCAGTTCCTCGCCGATCAATGACCTCTGGGGGTCTTCCCCAAAAGAAATGTCTTTTTACTATGTACACATGTCTTGAGCAAAAACCATAGAATTACCTGCAATGATCATAACAAGTCATCTGAGACGTAAGCCTACCCTGCAAATTGACTTCGTGACTCTACTCAGTGCCATCTTAAGTCCAACGACGTGTTCATTATAGAAGGCTGTCTCTATACAAAGTTGAAGAACAGCCGTTAGAATATAAACCAAGACGTACAGGTACTGCAGCCACTTTTACCACTTTGACTTACAATTTATTGGCGTCCTTGTCAACGGCCACGACCTCCATCTCCAAGGCGACGCCCAATGGCAACTGCTTGACAGCAACGCATGATCTGGCCGGCTTGTGCTCGCTGAAATACTTCCCGTAGACCCCGTTAAACTCCGCAAATTGGGTGTCCATATCGGTCAAGAAAATGTTAGCCTTGACAATGTGCTGCAAGGACGAGTTAGAGGCCTCCAAGATGTTCTTTACATTCTGAATCACCTGTTCGGCCTGCTCGGCAATAGTTGGATTTCCTGGCAATGGCTTGTTCTCATGTGTGTATGGAATCTGGCCTGAGACGTAGATAAAGCCTAAGGTTAGTATTGTTCTCGCTGCACTATTTGAATAGTTGCTGGTAAAGGTTGACATTAATTGTTTATCACCAACGTGTTGTTCAGCATTACATACCATTCACTTTGATAGCCTGACTGTAAGAAGCGGCCGGAGGTGGTGCGTTAGCTGTCTTGACCTTGAAATGTTAATATTTGAAGCGAGATTCTGAGTCATCTGAACGCCTTAGCCAATTGTCGTGTAAGCGGAGTTGTTCGCTTGATTTCGATGTGCCTGTGGTAACTTACTGGTGTAATAAGAGATCTTTGTGACATTTTAAATGCGTTTCTTGGGAATGAGCGGAAGGTGCTGGCGAACATTGATAAGAAAGGAGAAGCAGTCGAGGATACGGAACAACAATTCCGCGTGCGCGGGTGTTATGCATGTTGACTCCATCATTCATTCGTTGGCGTAATCGCGATCTCGTATGATCACCTGACAGCCGCCGCACGGGGCCCTAGCAAACGCGATCCTGATTCCTGATGGATAACTCCTGAGCCAGGAATGACTCTAAAAAAAGGTCAACAATTGAACTGACCGATGTTAGTGTGTTTTGTCATGCATGTGTTTGGAACAAAACCTTCTTCAATATTATCCGCGTATATATTTACCTTCATTGCCGTGTGAAAGGAGGCAAAGAGGTGGTGCTTTCATTCCTAAAGGCCAGTCGCACCATCTAACAGTCGCAGATCGACATGGGTAGGGCTTGGCGCAATCACCGAAGGATTTCTCGATATACATGGCTTGGAACATGATCCGATTGCCACTTCCGCAACTTGAAGTCCTAGTCATCTATCGCTTGCCCCTTCCCTTTTTCTTCTTTTTCTTCTTCTTTTTGTCGTCTGCTTTGTGCTCCCCTCCATCCTGAAAGTGGCCTTCTCCATTAAGAAATGCATCATTAAACTCCGATTCAATAGGCTCAGCATCTGGATTAAAACCAATATCCTTGCGCTCAAGATTCTCATTGCACTCATTTCCATCGTCCTCCAACTGCTCAGGCCTTTCTCCAACAGAGACTCCTTGTAAAAGAGAGAATATGTTTCGCACGAAAGTCCGATTTCTCGAAAACTCATTGAATTTGGTAAGAAAAATGTAGAAGTCTTCCTGAGCTGACGTTGAGGTCTCAAAGGGCTTTAAATCGACATTGCCAACTTTGTAGATTCGGCATATATGGTAAAATAGCCTTTGGCTGAAATCTCGGAATGCGAGTTGAACTGAGGGCTCTTGTATAGCGTCGAGGTGCTGGGAATAACTAAGATGCTCAAGTTTAGTGAGCACACTCACAATATCCACATGATTAGAGTCCTCCGCGATCTCAACTTCCTCGGCTGCCTTTTGATCCATCTGCGCATCTTCAATCTCAAGTCGGCGATACAGGTCCAGCTTGATTTTGAAAAATAATTCTCTCGCTTCAGGAATTTTTCCAATCCACGGAAAGAGAAGCACCTGAAGATCGTGGGAATAATCTTCAAAGAAGTCGTCTGTATTTTGCTTTATGACACCGTTCAGCATTAGACGCTGTATCATTAAACAAAGACAGAGAACGAGCTTAACTGTCATCTGCTCAGGTATGGTGGCTTTTTCTGGATCATCCAAAGCCCACCGACTCGCTGTGCCAAAAAGCTCATGAAGCGCCATCACTTTCTCAACTTGCGAAAGCTCCAATGCCCCCTTCCTAGAAAAAAAATACTTCGCCTCCCTTTCGGAACTATTCCCTCGAAGCCCACTCACGAGCTCGTAAATGTAGTTGATTAGTGTCATCAGAAATTGCACGCACCTGGTCAAGTACCAGATCAACGACCTGCGCAATCCCTTGCACATGAAAAGTTCATCGAGAAGGGCCAATGCACACTCGGGATTGCGCAAGAGAATGAGGTCAAACGTTGTGGATTCGTTGCAAAAAATGGTGGGATATTCCTCCTGCGCAACAAGGCGTAGCTCCTTTTTTGCCAAAGAAATCAAATGTGAATGGACTTTGTTCGGGCTGATGAACTCACCAGCGGGTTTCGACTCTTCATCCCGGATTGCCTTTGCTACGGTATTGATAGTGACCTGTCCCACTCGTTGCACAAACGCCGAGACACTTTCGATCTTTACCAGGGCCAAAAAGACAAACGACTGCTCGAGCTCGAACCATGAGGAGAAGAAGTGGTCAGAGTCTTCACCAAGCGTACGTGCCTTGGCTTCTAGGTCTAAGAATCGCTCAGTGAACTCGACATTGGCACCTCGCGCGCAGTCACGCCAGTCCCGGCCCTCTTCGTCAAACTCGATCTCGTCTTTCTTTGCACGCTTTGCAGTACCGAATACTTCCTCCTTGGACTCCTCTTCCTCGGCATTTTCAGAGGACTCTTCATCTGACTCGTAGTATCCAAAGACGTACTTGATGTCCTCGTCAAACTGGTCGTGGTAGTAGAGGTCGACCATTAAATCGCCAGCCGAGCCGAGCGCCGACTTGCGGTTCGCATGCCGAAACAGATAATCCAGGACGTCGAAAATCGGGAACTTTGTCTGCTTATACGGCGGCGACTCTTCAGCGACGGGTGAGAGTGGTATACGCAGGCGGATGATGAGCGTGGACACCATTAAAAGCTGCTCATCACGCATGATACAACCACAGCTATTTGCTGTTCGCATCAACGGGTCGTAAAATAAAAGAAGCGGTGATTTGCACACGTCAAAATGAAGCGAGTCGCCGTCTCCAACAACTGCGCCCGGATAAATTTGCTCGAGTATCCACGCAAGCACAGTCCTTACCGCCGAGGAGCCTAAGAGCGCCTTCTTCACAATGTCTGGGGTATCCAAGTACTCGCGCTTGTTTGCCCATGCTTCCTCTTCCAATTCGCGGTCCATCTCGAGCGCGAGTGCTATTATGCTGGTGTGTGTCTTCCATAGCCGGAGGAAATACTCTGAGTACGGGTTCATAGCGGCAGAGTATGCACTGCCGTCCTCGGGAAGAAACAGTTTGTATATGCCCATGATTGCCACACAAGAAATGTAGTATAAGAGCTTTAGGTATGCGTCCGGGTCATACGGCGCCGCCTCTGGCACGTCTGGAAGCCAGTGATGCGCTGTTCTCTGCCAGTCTTCACGCTCATTCTGCAAGTATCGCACCCGGAGCTCATCTTCTGCTCGTAGCACCTTGTTTATTGCCTGTAGGATAGTAAATAGTCGAAGTGAAACTGTGAAGCGGAGCAGCGCTACCTCAGGGTGGTCGATCTGGGCGAGCCAGTTCTCGCTACCGTCTGGCGCTTGTGCCTTTTGCCGCTCCGATAGTAGAATCTGGTACAGCAACGCGAGCGCGATCTGGCCCAAGGCCTCCACACTCAAAGGAAACTTCTCGTTGTCTTCTGGTTGGGTTAATGGGTCGCAGAGGGCCGCGAGCATGAGGAAGATCCGCGTTAAAAGCCGGTCCGAAGGGTCTATCTGCAACAACTTGCAAATATAGCTGTGCAGCGCAAACAAGTTGGGTGATGCGTCTAATTTTAATGGGATATCGACATCCATTGAGCTCGGGTCATCTAGCGAATCGTCGGCCATGCTGTGTAATAAATGTTTTGCGAGTTTATGGAGATGTGTTGGTGAGTCTGCAATGGCTACGCGAGGTGAGCTGAGCAGGTCCCGCGCGCGGCCACCGTGGAGAGTCGAAACCAACAGCACCACAGCCAAGTATGCTCTGATTGCACGAGTCAACGTGATTGTTCTGATGACAAAAACGATTTTCTCTTTGACAAGTACATACCGTTTGAAAAACTATTGCTCACCTGCAAGTGACTGGCGCATCGAGACGCGAAAGGCGTGCATTCCACACTGACCACTCTCTTGATGTTAGATGAAGTTGACACGCAAAAGTATATCGTGGCTCGACTTTGAGTCAGTGTAAACTATACTCATATTAGTCAATATTTATTGAGCTTTCTTAGTCTACCATTTCATACCATCTCATCGGCGTGCTGGTTTGTATGTGGCTACCCACGCAAGGACTTTACCGGCAGGAAGGAAAAACGAAAAACGATGATTTGTGCATTCCTTGCTTTCTTTCACACGCTGTGTTAGTGGGGGGAAGGAAACCTATAGTTGATCATAAATTATCTCAGCCACTCACATATATGAATTCCTTACTCATCGGGACAACGATTTGGTCTGCGCTCTAAGGTCTGGAACCAATTAGGTGTAAGTTTTGTTGGTTTTGCTTAATACAACTGATAAAGTACTGAGAAGCCAGTATTATTTCCCTGGCTCTCTACAAAAGTATACTTGAATATATATTGAACCCCAGCCAGTTTCGCCACCATGCCTTGCGTTGATGTCTTGGCCTGGCAGCGTATGGGATTTGACTAGGTTGTCATCGCCCTAATGGCTGTACTTTCCCCAATTGCCGCCGCAACAGAAGGAACTGATTGAAGGCTTCGTGATTACTGGCAACTTTGCAACTTTAAAAAAATAGCACACACAAGTTTCCTTCAGGTATGATTGCATTAAAATACACTTTACCGAAAAACTCTCGAGCAAGAAATAAATTACCCTTGAAGTGCTTGATAATTGGAGAATTTTGCAGTCCATGCAAATTCAGAGAAAACAATACGTCATCTCAAAAATCGGTTATGGAGATATCTATAGATACGAAGATTTATTTACTGATATCAGAAGCCTAGGAGCAATTATAAAGCATTATTAGTCCTGATTTGTCGTGGTGTGGTTAACCCATTGGTGTCTTTTTGCCTCCAGCAATGAGCAGCTGTTCAGCCAGCACGACTGTCGCGTGAGACAGGCCTGTTCGGGTCTTGCCATGTCGCGTTAAGTCAATTTACTTAAGCGATGATCGACCATTATCGACACCACCACGGTAGTCATTAAGCAGGATGAATTTATAGAATCACTTTTTTCAAGAGAATACAAGAGTATTTCGGGATAAGTGAAGCCGAATACGACCTTAAATCACAACCGTACTGCACCAGGCGTCATTGCCCCTCGGGTGCACGTGCTGTGTGCAGAACTGTGCGTTGTCAAGAATGTTGAGCGAGTCTCGACAGTCATTCTTCACCACAGCAAGGGTGTTGAAACATTTCGCTAACCTTTACTCTACGACAACAGCGAGTGTACTCTCTAGCGAAATCACCGAGAGAAACGATAGAGAGACGTTGTGAGCCAAAAAAATACATGCAATTGGCTAGATCTTAATCTTATTTCAAGTTACCCGCCAGATCACCTTCCGCCATTTCGCTATAGATGAAAATCAAGGAAATCAAAAGAACCTCCACGATTGCCTGGAGTCCCGATGTGATCCCACTTTTGGCCAGTGGGTCCATCGCAGGTGCAGTTGACTTGGACTTTTCGTCGTCGTCTACGCTCGAAATTTGGGACGTTTTTGGCCTGCTGCCCGACACGCCCGTATTCTCGGCGAGTGTCGAGAACAAGTTCCATGCGTTGGCCTGGCTGAGCCCATTTGAGAAACACTCACGTGGTGTGTTGGTTGGTGCACTCGAAAATGGCACTGTGCAGTTTTGGGATGTTGATACGCTTATCAAAACAAAGTCTTTGAGTGATGCCAGTATCCACACATCCACTAAACACCTGGGGGCGGTCAAATGCTTGCTGTTCAATTCACAGCAGGCGCACGTCTTGGCCACGGGCGGTCAGCACAGCGAGCTTTTCATCTGGGACTTGAAGACATTTGCGGAGCCCATCTCGCCAGGAAGACCTACAACGCCGATGGACGAGATATCTTGCATTTCGTGGAACAATGCGGTCAGCCACATTTTGGCACTGACTAGTAATGCTGGGTACACGAGCATCTGGGACTTGAAGGCAAAAAGAGAGGTCTTACATTTGGCGTACACGGGTGCCATGGGCCGTGCCGATTTCTCGCATGTGGCCTGGCATCCCACACAGCTGACCAAGTTGATCACAGCAAGTCAGAGTGATGCTTGCCCTTTGATCATGTCATGGGACTTGCGGAACGCTACCGAGCCCGAAAAAATTTTGCAAGGTCACACAAAGGGCGTATTATCGCTTGACTGGTGTTCACAGGACCCCAACTTATTGATTTCCTCAGGCAAAGACAACTCCACAAGATTGTGGAACCCGATAAAGGGTGTCAAATTGGGCGACTACCCCAATGCGGCCAACTGGGCTTTTTTGACACGGTTTGCACCGCGCGCTCCTGATGTCATTGCGACCGCTTCCTTCGACGGCAAGGTCGTGATTCAAACATTGCAAGAGACATCAAAGCCTGTTTCAGAGCAAGTAGCTTCAAAAAATGACGATGATTTTTGGTCCACAATTGCTGCTACAGACACCCAACAGGCCACATTTGAAGTCAGTCAGGCCCCCCATTGGTTAAAAAGGCCATGCAGTGTGTCTTTCGGGTTTGGCTCAAAACTCGTTGTCATCAAAAATGAAGATGGCAAGGGCTCGATTGAGATTGGCAAAGCTGAGTTTGGAAGCAAGAACCACGAATTCGCGGATGAATTGTCATCCGCCTTTAAAACAAATGACTTCAAGGGAATCATCGCTTCAAAATTGGAAAACCCGGAATACGATGCGCCCGATTGGGAGGTTTTATCGGAGTTGCAGGAACTGGGTAAGAATCATTTGTTGCAGGCTTTGATGGGCGAATCCCAACTCGTGGATAGGGAAGAGTCGTCAAATGAAATTCCTAATGAGGCATCTCCTATCGAAGATAACGAAGATTCTTTCTTCGCCAATTTATCGAAAGACATTCAAGTCCAAAAAGGGGCGAGTCATGGTGCTCCGTTTGTTCCCTCTGGCGAGTTCTTGATCTTCGACGAGCTGCAAAGTGCTGGTCAACTGCGTTTGGCAAAGCTTTTGTTGAGTAACAAAATAAAGGAAGCAGTATCTGTTTGCTTGGAGGAAGGGAAGCTTTTGGAGGCTCTAGTATTGGCCATGAACGAAGACGAATCAGTCAAAAGAAAGGTGAAGAGCCAATACTTCCAGCTGGCTCAATCAGATGTCGTTTCGCGTTTAATATACTCTGCTTCATCGAAAGACGTTGTGGATATCGTGTCTAACGCTGATATTGCTAATTGGAAGGAAATTGCGGCGAGCATTGCTGCCTATTGCAAGGAGGAGGCGAGTTTCAACTCTAAAATCGTCGAGTTGGGCGACCGGATTATGGCAAGCGGTATCACTGACAAAGAGAATAGAAAAAATGCTTTGTTGTGCTACTTGGCTGGCAATGCATTGGATAAAGTGGCTGCAATTTGGCTTGCCGATTTGCCCGACCTCGAGAATCTGATCTTGAGCTCCGACAGGGCTCGCGTTTCGTCTCCACACGATGCAAGGTACCTTGCATTGGCAGGCTTTGTGCAAAAGGTATCGGTGTACCGCTCGCTCAGTAACATCACTGGTGCGCTTTCAGGGCCATCAATTGAGCCAGTATGCAAAGCAGTTTTCGACTTTTCGAGTATGGCTGCTTCAAATGGGGACTTTGAATTGGCAACACAAATACTGTCGCTCTTGCCCGAAGATTTTGCTGGGTTGAAGTCAGAGAAAGAGCGCATAGCAAAAGCCATGGGAACCTCAGCAGGTGGCGCCAGCATGGTTGCATCTAATGGTGCTTCGAAAACACAGAACCGCTATGCGAGTAAGCAAAAAGGCGCAAGTGTTCCTCTGCAATTTTCGCAGCCGCAGACACTCGGAAAGACGGCCCAATTCGGTAAACCAATGCCACCAGTGGCTTCGCTGGCTATCAATACGGCGATGTTGCCCTCCCAGTCACTAGGCTATGTCCCAGTGGCACCGCCTTTTAATGCCCCTTCGAATCCCTATGTTCCTGCTGGAGGCGAAAAGCGCGGATCGTTTGGAGGGAACTCTTTCTCACCTCGAAACAACTCCTTGGGTCTTTCAGCAAACCCGATTGCACCGTTCGCGCCCACTGGACCGATCCGCCCACCTTCATTGCCGGCTTTCACCCAGGCATCTCAACATAATCCGATGTACAACACTGAAGCCCAAGGTGTACCGCCCCCGCCTGTATCAAGTTCCGAGCAAAAGTATAGGCTGGAGACCGAGGGATGGAATGATCTACCTGAAACATTCAAGGCTTCGAAACCAACTTCACGTCGGCCTCCAGCATCTTCCGCCGTTGTGCCTCCCTCCCCTGCACTCTCTGCTGCTCAGGTCCCTCAGGCTCAGCCTCCAAAGAGACCACAAGCTTCGCACGCTATCGCCCCGCCACCAAAATTGGGGAGCCGCAGTGTGTCCAAATCCTCTGCACCAGGCACCCCAAGGATCACAAGCTCGCCAAGACCAAGTAAGTATGCGCCTATGATGTCATCCTCCCCAGCACAACCCGCCAACGGTATTTCCTCGAACGGTGTTTCAAGTCCTGCACAGCCTTCTAAAACGACAGCACCTCCAAAAAACCCATATGCGCCGGCGATCGTGGCTTCTTCAAAGACAACGTATGCGACTCCTCCAGTGAACAACTTTGTTGCTCCACCGGCGCCTGTTCTCTCGAGGGCGTCGTCTCAAGCCGTGAACCCCTATTCACCAGGAGCAAGAGCAAATCTGAAGAGCTTCTCAAATGGGTCAATCAATGGTGCACTTTCGCAGGGGATCATGCCTCCCACGTCTAGAGTTCCCTCGATGCCTGCCCGGCAAACGCCAGTACAGCAACCTGAAGCTCAATTTGCCCCGCCTCCGAAAGCCGCGTCTGGCAGATACTCATCGCCACAGGTCAATCAATCGAATGGAAGTGGACATGAAGTGATGCCGCCTGTGCCCAACGCTAAAACTGTCTTACCGCCCCCAGTGTCAGCTGCCCCCTCTATTGCGCCACCTCAAATAGCACCTGCCAGCCATGACGCACCAATCCTGGTATCTTCGATTAACCCTTATGCACCATCGACAGCTGCGCCTCCACCCGTGTCAGCGCCACCTGTGTCAGCGCCACCTGTGTCAGCGCCACCTGTGTCAGCGCCACCTGTTACCCTGTCTCACGCTCTGAGTGATCAGCCCGCCCACAAGGCTGCTCCCAATGGCCAAACAGGAATTTCCCAAGCCATCAAGGACACATTCAGCATCATTTTGGGAAAGATCAAGCCAGCTGCACCACCAAAGTACGCTAAACATGTCATAGACATGGAGAAGAGACTTGGGATTTTATTCGACAATTTGGAAAAGCAAGGGGCCTTGTCTGTTGGCACTGTTGAGCTATTGCATGATGTCGCCAACGCCTTGACAATCAAAAGCTACGCTCAAGCAACCGAGCTCAATCTGAGAATTGGACAGGAGTTTTCTACTGACGCTGGTGCTTGGCACACTGGAGTGAAACGTCTCATCACAATGGCCGAGGCTTTCGAGGTTTAAACCGCTTGTTATTCCACGCTGCACACTTGTCCACAGAGAACTGTATTAAATGTTTCAGAAGCCCGCTTGTGGGGGATAATTATACACAGAGTAATTTACATAATGTACAGTGGTGAATTCTAGTCAAATGTTGCCGCCTTCTCGAATAAGAAATGGGATTAGACCCTCTCCGCTCGGAAACCACCAATTTTTTCGAAACAGAGACATTATCTGGACAAATAGCCGTCATGTAATAATCTAGTTTGAGACAGACAGTTGAGCGGAGTCTATTCTGGATATTCCACGTAGTAGATCCAATGTGGAAGGCTCTGGTCTCTCGTCATTTCGATGTTTGTACTCGCGAACGAGGCTCGAAAGAGCAGGCTCAACAGAGCTGTAACTGACTCTGGATACAAGCCCAGATTGTCGGCTAAGTGCGTGCAGGACCTGATGAAGCTTGTCAACTTTGAGCTCGAGGTTTGCTTCCGCGTCTGATATGGCTTCTTGGAGCGAGCTCCGAGTTTCTTGATACAGTACCTCGTCAAGTGCACTTTCAGAAATATTTGCGGTAGACTGATTCTCTCGTAGATATTCACGAAGTGCCTGTTCTGTGATAGAGTCCTGATTTAGCCTGAGACCTTCCACACTTTTCACGCCAGATTCGAAAGCATTGAGGAGTTCGACTTTTTCAGTGCGCAAACAGTCGAGCTTGTTTTTGAAAACTTCAATGCTTTCTTTATTAGTTTCGTTTAATGGGTTAGGTCGGACTATGGTCGTTCCAGGAACGAGGTCGCCTCCCTGAGTGTCCTCATTCAAGCTATACCAGCTCGTGGCGATGGCGCCATTCATGAGGTCATCGAGGAGTTCAAGCTCGATTGCCTTCGCTACTCCCTCTGCGGTTCTCGTCTCACCCGAGGCATCGCTATCCTCGCTTTTTTCAGTCGATATACTTTTCCGAAAGGACCACGAGAGAAGCTGTCGCATGCGGTTAGGCTCAGACATGGACGGATCAAGAAGCTTGTAATAGTCTTTCTCGGGAACTTCCGAGTGGGGCTTCGCGACGAAACCGTTGCCAATCGACAGCCCACGCTTTCCCCGGTTATTATACGATGATCTGCGATTGTTCGCCGGTAAAATGTCAGAATCAGCGGTAAGGTCTAGGAGGTGGTGGGAAACTTGCTCTAAGTAACTGTCGTCTTCATCCGGAAAATCCTCAATTTTGGGGGGTTTACGAGACGTGAGATTTCGCCGCGGTGCCGTAAGATTTGGCCTCGTGGATGCCTTTTTCGACCGGCTCGCTTCTTTCACCGGCTCTCTATCTTTAGGCCTACCCGGTCGAGCCTTTTTTTGCGGCGGCGATTCTTTCCCTATGTCATCAAAACTAATCGGAGTTTTCGTCGCACCATTCAGAAGACTTAACTGCGTCGTAGCGTGTTTGAGACGAGATATCGGAGTGCTCGCGGAGTTGATCGGTGATAAGGGAAGTTTCAGTTTCGAAACGCCATTCTTGCGTGGAGGCGTGACCAAAGCTCTGGATTCTGATGGTGGACCAGCTAGAAGCTGTTTGAGCGTGTTGTGAGATCCTAGAAGAGTTTGACTCAGGCCATGGCGCGGCCTTAGATCCAATGAAACATTCGTATCCTCAGAATCAGATTCCGCAAAGTTGTCCCGCAGGGGAATTGCCTTCTTCACTGGTTGTTTACGCGGAGCTTTTGGCCGAGAAGCCCGCGATCTTTTAGGCGGCATACTGGTCAAGCCAGTAAGGATGGATGTGCGAGGCCAAACGGCGAAGTATAGGGTGATATGTGCGCTATGTGGAAGGAGTGAAAATAAAACGTAATATTGGAATGTCAGGACGGGCCATATAATCAATCGTGAATGCTGGTTTGTAATGGCGGCTTCCTGACGTGGGTCGGACCGCTTGTGCGAGATGCGAAGATTAGTTCCTGCGCTTGTTTTTTTCTGCGCGAAATGTTGCCTTGTTTTCGTGCGGCGAGGTGTAGTTGGCGAAATATCGCAAGGATGCACGGGTGTGACGCGCTCGAGGCGCAATCGCTTCCCGTCACATGAAGGATAAGCATTGACATGCGAGTGGGGTTTGATGTCATTTTGCCTCCAGCCAAATTTCTGGTGAATGGCTTTCGTAGTTAATTCAATGAGCTGTAAATCCATTTGCTCGGAACTGGAAAAAATAAGGTAACTATTCAGTGGGCGCATAGTAGAGAGCGGTTATGAATGACCACTCGGAAATCTGTGCCAAGAGACCGATGCCTGAAATTCGTTCCTTAAAACTCAGTCAGTATGCCGAACCCCAACAAAAATACCTTGTTCAGTATTTGTAGAAGCCTTTGATTGTTGCTAAGTATTCTGTCGTCTTCGACTTCGCTAACGTCACGTAACCTCGCCTCAAATCTATAGGACGATGATAGTCCTCATACACGTCGTGAACATTTTGAGCCTCATCGTGTCATTGCTTGCAGTACAGACGCCTATATCTTGGTTGCGTTATTTCGCATCTTATGATGAACGTCCATGATAAGTCCCCTGAGTGGATTGGTCGATGTCAGCGGTGATTCGCTCAGATGGTGGGTTACCTTCGATTACGTCATGGCGGAGACGCGCTCGCGGGGACGAAAGATAACCATGCGCAGCCTCGACCGTATAACGGTATTCGTACGCCACACGACTCACTGACAAACACGCCTTCCGTTCTCAATGGACGCACATGCACACATCTCCAGATGCGGACAATTCGTGGCTCTGGTGAGCGGATCTATTTTCCAGGTTCACAGTCTCTTGTCCTCTGAAGACGCTTCCCCCATCTCCTCAGTCCACTATGATCTCCCCAGAATTTTTTTCAGACACAAGAAACTCGACAACTGGTCTAGTTACAATCCAGAGATGTCTGTTTCAATTATTGACTGGGAGCACGTGTGCATTGGGCTGTCCACAAAAGTTGCAGTATGTGTTTCAGATGGGGATACGTGCCTTGTGCTCATATTCGTTCTAGGGGAAGAACAACCCATCGTGATTGAAGCTGACGCACTTGGGGTGGAGCGGCTTCAATGGCTCCCTTTTTATCTGGAAGGATCCAGCGCCTATCTGAACTCTACACTCTTGGCTATCTTCACCAAATTTGGCTTGGAACTTCGGGTATATTCCATTGCACACACGCACATGTTGTTTTCCATACCCAAGCCATTGATCAACCAAATTTTCATACGACCAGGGAACTCGGGTGTATGGTCAGTAGTAGTGTCGTCATTCCATGATAAAAACTCGCTGCAAAAATTATTACGAGACGATCGCTCGTCCTCATGGCCTTCCCTACTACATTTCTATACCGATGGAATTACATGTTCACTACTAGCAGCATTGAGACTTGACTTCGATCCGAGCCCGCAAGCAAACTTCGTATGGTCGGAGTCCGCAAAGTGGCTCTTGTATTTCGATACCCACCACTCACTTTATGCGCACAGGTTGGCAGTGTTCAACCTTCTCGGAGTTCACGACAGAGATGTGGAGGACATCACAGATCATGTTTCTCAGGCTACGCGCAGTCTAAATTACGAGCCAGACTCAATCGAAACTCGAATTGCAGGCATATCTCCCAAAGTCACGTGGGGTAATAGCGATTCCATCGATTACATTTTGGTGATCCCCACAAAGACGAAGTCATCCTTGAATATCCGCGTTACTGACGTTACGAGCATGTCACAGTCTGTAATCCACAAACTTGACTTGAATACCGGGCAAGTTTGGCTGGTTCTGCCAACTCCGGTGAAGACTTTGCAGTATCGAAAAGTTAGCACGCTTCCACTTACTCGTTCTCTCAGTTGGTCGCGGGTTTTCTCGTTTGGTTCCAGCCATGTACTTGCAGCGGATAACTGCGTGGTGATCCTCGCAAGTGGTGCCGGTTTGCAATTTGAAGTTTTGACGACTATCTTACATAGTCAACCATTAATCGACTCAAAGAGACTAGGTAACGGGCACCATGTACTAGCCTTCGCGGACCACATCGCTCTACAATCTCCAGCTGGCATGGAGGTGATAACATCTACTGGTTGGAGATATTCCGAGATGGTTATGATCGAAAACCACGAAAAATTGGTGATATCAGTCGTGGAGTCGAGTAGCAGCGGAACTACATGGAGTCAAATTGATCACGATCTCAGCGAAAAGAATCGGGCCGTCAAGCAATTCCACAGGGATGAAAGAGGAACTGACGGCAAAGAGACCCGTCAGCGTTTAGGACAAGGAGGCAGAGAAGCCGAAAGTTTGATGAATACGGCGGTCTCGCGCCCGGTCTCCGATTCATCTGGCATGCGGGAGGAGATCACGGACACCTTCCAAGCGCAAAAACGAAGAAGACGCTGAGCACACCATGCTGCCATATGTAAAGCGGCAGATAGTACTTGCAGATTGGATTGGAACTTTAGAGACTCTTACGTTAAATAGTGACAAATATTAGGTCCGCGGCACGAAACACTCACTGAAATTAATGCCAGCTACTTATAGATCTCGAAAGGGTATGATTTATATGTACATGATGTATCGAAGTGATTCTAGCTCAGCTCGATTTCTTCTTTGGCGCGCCCTTGTTTCTCTTCTTTCTGTCTATGACCATTTTGACTCGGTAGGTTTCTCTTGGATCCACCAAGTTCAACTCAGGAAACCATTTCTTGAAGTCTTTGAATGTTGGCGCAGAATCGTTTCTCCCATAGTATGAGGCGATTTCGGGGCCTCTCAAAGGCGTGCGCAATACCTCTGCACCATTCCTGACTCCGTTAGGGTTGTAGGTTTCGCCAAATATCTGAGCAGATAGTTTTTTGACCTGCTTAAGCTGATTCAAATTGACTTTTTTGAACGCTGACATGACAGTAAATTTCCACTATGACGCTTGAAATCGAAGGAAAAAAAAAACAGCATACAGATCCCGCTCGGTGCACGGGTGTATCGATAGGCGAGGCTCGCGAGCGATCAAACGGAAAGTGGGATTTGGACCGCACGATCTCTAGTTGCGGGTCTGACTTGGTGAGAGTTTCCCGTACTCACAAAAACCACGAAATACGTGTTGTCCTTGCGGAACGAGAAGTTCACACAAAGAACAAAACGGTCGTGACATTTAAACTTGAGTGCAGGCAGCTCGGGGATCGTTTCGCATCATAGCTGTTTTGCAAGAAGGGAAAAAACGACCTGGAAGCATAGAGATGGAGAATTCATCACATCAATGTAATCTTGTTTGCGTCTAGGCTGCGTGCATTCTATCTCTTTTTCGCGATTCAATATGCTGAATCATGCTGACTCTATAAATGTGCCGGGCTGTGTTCAGAGAGGGGCGCGGCTCAGGTAATTGCCAAGCAAAGGAGCAGGGGCAATTCCAACGCAAGTCTGGCTTCCTCATGAAACCTTTGAGATCAATATTGATCAACCAAAACAAAATATATAAATGTCATATGGTTATGAGTTTTGTGCAATTTTCACTCGAAGGCCTCAAGAGTCAACAATAGATCTCTTGCAGACTTGCCCCACCTTCTTATATGGGAGGCTATTTTTGGACCACTGTGCGCGGCTCAGCACTTGATGGCCAATAACCTTAGCCGATCTTTGAGATTTCAGTTCCCCGATTTCATAGTAATCTGTAAAATGGTGGAGCGAGAGAACCTCCCCATAGATATGTCGCTTTCCTCCGAGCTTAAAAATTTGGGCATCCGACTATTTAAAGGTGGCGGGCGAATTCAAGGCGCACTGAGATCTGCTGCACCACGCATGTATTGAGGTTTGATAGCCCTGGGCTCGTGAGGCGATCTTTACGTACGTTCTTTGTCATTCAACCCACGCTCACAACTCAGCTCTTCGAGGCTTGATATACAAAAATACCGGATCGAGCCCTCATCTAAAAACTGCCCTGCTTTCCGCAATCAAGGTACCACATAAGACCACTTCGCTTCGCTTGATCTTATCTCCAGCCTCTTCTGATTAGACTCGCACCATCGATCCACCACGATGGGCCCGACTCGCCGCAACTCGCTCGATAATGTTTTGGAAGAGGAGCAGAGCCCGTTTTTATCACAGGATGAGACTTTTGAGCGGCAAAGAGACAGCATTTCGAGCCACAGGAGATCCTTAGATGCCCGCGAACCACGCTTCTCACTTCAAGATATGGAGTACCCAGATACCAGCATCCCCTTGGACTCGCACCCATTACTAGACGAGGCGCTTCTCTCGGATCCTTCTCAGCTTCAGCGCGAGTTGGGACTCGCACTTGGCCTAGATTCGGGCCACCCTTCTTGGCTTCCCTCTGAGAATGGCGATACAAGACAAACCGACGAAGGCGACTCCACAAATGACGCCACCGTGCACTTTCCCGAGACATCCCGACGAGCTCGAGACTCGCGGATTTATCCTCATAGGGACTCGACCCAAGACAGAGATCTTACTTACGAGATACCCATGATCACGTTAAACACGACAGACGTACCGCAACAGCCACATACGAGGGAGAATGCGCTGGACTTGGAGACGGGGCTCTATGTTCCACCAGCAACGCCCACTCTGCGAGAATTTCCAGTGAGCCCGCTTTCGCGGCCAGCTCCAGGATCGCCCTCCAAGTTGTCAGGCTTCATCACCAGAATTTCTGACAGAATTGCGGGCACCGAACATCCACAGACGCCTGTTACTGACAAAAACACATCATCCTTTTGGGGAAAGGATACTGCTGATCAGACGTCGAGACGATCTAGCGACGTGAGCGCATCACACATTTCCTCAACTAACGATCTCGGCAACGCCTCATCCACGTCCATTTTCATTCCCTCGCTGCCTTTCATGGCGCCTCATGAGCGCTCACATAATTCCAGTATGGAGAGCATACATTCGAATGATACCCAAGACGATGTTAGGGCACCCAACACGAGCTCTTTCAATTCACGTCTCACTCCTATCTCGTCTTTCAGGCCCTCGCCAAGCACCTCTGATGTCTCATCAAATAGTTCTGAGAATACGCCTTCCATACAGAACTCCAGAGATGATATGCCGCCCCTTCATGGAAATTCCTTGGGGGTTTTCAGCCCGGCCTCTTCGTTTCGGAATTGGTGTCACAAGATCGTTTCGAGTAAGTTCACGAATATAACCGTGACTATAGTCATCATATTGCAAACACTTCTTTTGGCACACAGACAATGGAACCCTGTAAGGGAACATGGATACTTTTTCGATGGTTACTCTGCTGGAGACTACACCTTGATAGTCATTAACTGCTTATACACAGCCGAGATTGCCATGAAGATTGTTTCATACGGCCTTTACGATGATGAGATCATGTTCGCAAACCTTGGCATGCCATATCCCGAAGGACATTTTGTGCTTAACAACAGTTACTTTTTCTCTATCTTGCGTGACAAGGCGCTAGCATTGTGGTCACAAATTCAGCGAGCAAGGATCACGCCACTGACTAAAAGCCCTCACAGGATCCCAGAGGCATCGCATGTCACTCCAATTGACGAATCAACATCGAGTCGTGAGTTCACTGTTCATGGCAGCACATCGAATTATTCTGGCGTGTATTTTGCCGACTCGAACCGCAAATTTCGTGACCCGGGCTCCGTCACCTCACTCTCGGCGTTCAAGCCTGCCGAGAGAAGGCTTTTGGCGCAAAACACTTTCATGCAGCTGCGGTACTTTCGCAACGTAGTAGACGATCTGCAGATGAAACGGGCTGTTTTGCGCGATAATTGGCAGAGGTTGGATTTGATAGCGGTTATTTCATTTTGGATATCTTTGCCGATGTCTCTATACCACTGGGATGCTAGCCATCATATCATGATATTTCGTGCCATCAGTTGTGTCAGAATCTTTCGTCTCTGTAAATTGACTGATGGAACAAACATGATTCTCAGGGCGTGCGAATCTTGTTTACCGCAGTTGATCGATGTGGGTATTTTTATTGCGTGTTTCTGGTTTATCATTGGCATCGTTGGAGTTCAATCGTTTAAGTCTTCACTTACCAGACACTGCGTTTGGACAAATCCCGATGACTCCACCGATACATTCATCAATTCAGATCTGTACTGTGGATCATATATTGGCACCGATGGTACCATAAACCCATTCATTGATAGGCATGGGAACCATGGTGACATGGCGAAGGGGTTTCGATGTCCCATGTATTCAGTGTGCCAGAGTGGCGAAAATCCTTATGGTGGAACTGTGAACTTCGACAATATCCTTCAGTCTATGCAAATGGTCTTCGTCATGATCAGCGTCAACACATTTTCTGATATAATGTACAACTTGACGGACTCAGACAATCTCGCTGCTGCATTATATTTCATTGTCGGCATTTTTATTTTGACCGTGTGGCTCATGAACATCTTCGTTGCCATTATCGTCTCATCTTTCAAAAGCATACAGCTTGAAGCTGCTGAAGAAGAAAAGCGGAATGCTGGAAAGCTGCGGAGAGTTGATCTCATAAAATCACTTTTTAGCAACGATGTTCACAGTACTAAAGTTCGTGAACTTATCGATAAAAAGCCGCTCCTCAAATTTTACTATCGTTTTGAGTTTATTTTCATTGTCATTATCCTCGCCGCTTTTGTCACTCAAACGTCAAGGAGCAGTGAGATGTCTGAAGAAAAGGCCCACATGTTGTACAGGGCAGAGTCAGCGTTTACACTTATTCTATTGTTGGAGATCATTCTCCGTTTCATGCTTTATGTGCCTCAGATCAAGACATTTTTCTTGTCCAGAAGAAACTGTTTTGACTTAGGTCTTGCCGTCATCACATCAATTATCGTCATTGGCCCCGTGAAAGAAAAGCTTGGGCACGCCTATTATTGGTTGACATTTTTCCAGTGCGCGAGATTTTACAGAGTCGTCTTGTTTTCTAGCATTACTTCTGATCTCTGGATCAAGATTTTCAAAAACTTCAAGCCCATTTACGATCTTACGTTGTTTTACTTCATTCTTTTGTTTTTGAGCAGCATAATAGTGGCACGGTTTTTCGAGGGAACGATTCCCCTCGAAGATGTTGATAGTGTCCAGTTCGCGATGCACACATTGCCAAACGCTGCGATGTCTTTATATGTGATCACGTCCACAGAGAATTGGGCGGATATCATGTATGAGCTTCAGGAGTATGCAGAAAATACATTCCAGCGAGCCACGGGATCCATTCTCTTGATATTCTGGTTCATGGTGACAAATTTAGTTGTCATGAATATTTTTATTGCTGTAATTGCAGCCTCCTTAGAAATATCTATAGAGGGAAGAAAAAGGTACCAGGTCCGGCACTTCATCGACGATATGACTGAAAGACTTCAAACCGTGAGGGCGAACCCAGGTTGGATTCACAAGCTTAAAAGTAAAGCATTTAAGCCCAAAGAGGAGAAAAATATGGAGAAAGCTATCACAAATTTGCTTCTTAGTGGACGTGCAGTCAACGAATTTTTAGACAGCGACAACGTTGCCGCTCAAGCACCTTCTAGTGAAGTCAATGTACCCAAAAACGGTTTCATGAGATGGTTGAGTGTCAAGCGCCTTGAACTCAGAAAGCACTTTAGAAACCCATTTTACCATAGACAACTGATGGAAACGGACGTCACAGATTTCAATCCAGCTGAATTCGCCACACGTGTGATTACTGAGAGACGAAAACTCATTTCTGATCAAGACCAGTACTTGAAAGAGAACCCGAATTTTAACACAGTTTTTTATGTGATGGGCCCGCGCCATAAACTCAGAAGATTTTGCCAAAAAATTGTCCCTTCGAGTCATGGTGAAAGAATCGATGGCGTGGAGCCGAATAAAACGGTATCCGAAGTTTTTTCGTTTCTCATGTTTTGCTCCACCATTGGCATCGTTGTCACGGCATGCTATCAGACACCGCTTTATCGAAGTGAGGTGAACTATAAATACGGTAAATGGAACTGGACGTTTTACATCGATACCGCTTTTCAAGGCATTTTTACTATCGAGTTCCTCGTTAAGGTCATTGCAGATGGGCTCTTTTTCACCCCAAATGCTTATGTCAGGTCTCCATGGAACTGGTTGGATTTTGGGGCTCTTACATCGTTGTGGATCGAATTTATTGCATTTCTTAAGGATGATAGTGATCTATCACGAATTGTCCGTGGTTTGAAAGCATTAAGAGCCTTGAGGATTCTAACGATCAGCGAAACAGCAAAGAACAATTTTCACTATACCATGATTTCTGGATTTGGAAAGATTTTGAGCGCTGCTATCATCTCGCTTACTTTGATTCTTCCTTTTTCTGTTTGGGGCCTCAACGTTTTCAATGGTAGACTTGGTTATTGCCTTGATGGGTCCTCGCCATATTCGGAATGCTTCAATGAATTCCAAAACGAAGTTTTTGACTGGACTGTTGTCAGTCCCAACGTGTATGTTCAGCCATATCTTGAGATGGACAGCTTCACATCATCGTTCTCTTCCTTCTACCAAATTGTTTCTTTGGAAGGATGGGTTGATCTTTTGATTAATGTCATGCAAAGTACGGGAAGAGGGACACCCCAGAAGATGTTTGCCACACCGATCAACGGACTTTTCATCATATTTTTCAACTTTGTCAGCACTGTGTTCATTCTCACATTGTTTGTATCGGTGATTATCAGCAACTATTCAAGGGTAACGGGCAGAGCATATTTGACTCCAATCCAAGTCCAGTGGTACCACGTCAAGAAGTTTTTATTGCAGGTGAAACCCTCAAAACGAGAAAGACTTGATTCTTTGAAAGGTGTCCGACGGAAGTGTTACGCGATAACAGTCGAGAAAAACAGAACTTGGACTTTTGTCTTGAATTCGGTCTTGATATTGCACATTTTCATGTTACTTCTCGAAGCATTTCCCACAGTGGTCTCGAGTAAAATTCGATATGCCTGTTTCATCGTTGTATCTTCGTGCTACCTCGTTCATTATATCATGCTTATCATAGCGCAAACGTTTAGGGTTTTTGCCAAGAATAAGTGGAATATTTTTTCGTTCTTTGTTGCATTCGGTGCCTGGAACACTACAATATTGGTCCTTTTGATAAACACGGACAGTGTGTTCTCCAATTTTAACAAGCTTTTCTTGGTGGGGCTCTTGGTATTCTTATTTCCTCGAAGCGACAGACTAAATCAGTTGCTCAAGTTTGCATCTGCATCATTCCCATCTTTGTTCTCCTTGATGTTCACTTGGTTTGTTATGTTTCTCATGTACGCTATCGCCATGAATCAGATTTTCGGGTTGACTAAAATCGGTCCAAACACAAGTGGTAACATTAATTTGAGGTCGGTTCCCAAATCTCTCATTCTTTTGTTCCGATGCTCTTTCGGAGAAGGATGGAACTACATTATGGATGACTTTACATTGACTGAGCCTTTTTGCCTGGCATCTTCTGCTGGCGGGGACTCTGATTGCGGTAGCTTGCAATACGCATACGTGTTATTCATGTCGTGGAATGTGATATCAATGTACATCATGTTGAACCTTTTCGTGTCGCTTATTTTGGACAGTTTCAGTTACATCGCTGGAGGCAAGGAATACGCGCATTTGATCAGCCGCACAGAGGTAAGAAAGTACAAAAGATGCTGGCAAAAGTTTGATCCAAAGGGGACGGGATTCATTTCGCCCGCAGACTTGCCCCAGTTTCTTCATTTGCTTGACGGTTCATTGAGCTTTCATTTCTATAATGGAGTGTTAGGTATCCCGCAGCTTTGCGAAAAATGGATTACGAGAAAGAGTCAGAGCGACCCTTATGATATCAAAATTGACCTCGAGGAGATGAATACGATTTTGCTGATGATGAATATTCCAAAAATACAAGAACGAAGACGCATCTACGAAAGATTTATCGAAAAGGCTCTTATGAACATGGAACTTCACGAAGAGCCAGGGATTTCTTTCTCTAAGCTTCTTGTCCAGATTCCTCTATACAACTCTTTTAACGTGAGTGAGTGCTTGATATTCATTGATTTTATGGAGGCGGATCTTTTAGAAAGAAGAGTTGTGGAGAGGTTGCAGAAGCGCAGATGCTACGAATTGATCGAAGGCTATGTTTGCCGATGGAGATACTTGAGGTGGAGACGAGGCGAAATGCTGAAAGAAGAATTTCTCTCCCGAAAAGCAGAGTCACCAGCCGCTTCACTTTATGAAGCTGAGACCTAGAAAACATAACCCTGTACATATATGCCAAACAATCCCACGTCATCTATTGTACACTATTTATCCAAATATTCAATCGGTTTTCATATCATTAAGACCCAAGTCTTCATTTTGCTCCGCAGTTCTGTCGTAATCCTCGATAGTCATGTGAGGATCGTTATCTGGGGCGTAGACGTTTTGCACGTAGGATGCAGCTAAGGGGTCCTCCATTACCACAGTAAAACCAATCTTGCCATCGCTAGCATCCTGCAATTTGGCAAAAAACGCAGTCCATCTCTGCTTGGTCTCCTCGTCCATGGAGTCGGAGGTTTGGGTGAAAACTCTAGAATGCAACTCCTCATAGACTTGCGTCAACAAACCCTCGATCGTAGTGAACCTGCCACCTAATGTGCCCGGAGTCAAGTCCAAGTTCAACTCGGGGATTCTTAAGCCACAAGTTTCCGACTTCAAAATATCTCTGGCCAAGTCATCAGGGTCGGTGATCTTCAACGAGATCTTTCTTCCCTTGTCAGGGATTGCACCGCCAGTCTTGACCTCATTGGACTTATAGCCACAGTGTTCACAGAATGTGGACATGATGATGACTTCCTTGAAATGAGGAATATCAACAGACTTCATGTTTGTCTCACAAGGCTGGAAACAAGCTGAACAGGTGGCATGGAATGTTTGCACCTCGCTCGATAAGTTCTCAATATCGTTGTTGTCATTTTGTGAGAATCCCGAGCTCTTAGGATTATCAATGTTGAGGGAGGAAGATACATTTGAGTTGGTCGCAGCTTTCTTCTGCTCTGACTCGATCTTCTTCTGTTGGGCCACATCATCTGCGGAGATCAAACCTAGGAATACGTTCTGCTCGGCAGTGCGGTTGTATTCGTACATCGACCATTTGTGAGACGGCTGCCCAGGTGTGAACTCCACCCACGAGTTACCAGCTGGGTCATCGACGTAAAACGTCAAAGGTAAAGAACCTTCATCGCCATTAAGGCAGGATTTCACCTTCTCAATGAAGACATTGAGTTTCTCGTAAACCTCGGGCTGGGCTTCCTTTCTGGCAGGTTGGTCGACAGACAAGTTCTGCACCATCTCCAGAAGCAAGCCCTCAATATTAGTCAACTGGCCTCTTTCAGGAGGAATCTCAAGCTCCAACTCAGTGAACATGCATGTGGCTGTCTCGCTCTTCACTACCTGACGATTGAAATCCTCTTTATTCTCGATTTTGAAGATATAGCGCGAACCTTTCTCGGCGATCTGCGCTGCGGGCTGGATCTCGGAGTTCTTCAAACCGCAATGAGGACACTCGAAAGACATGATGATGATTTCTCTGAAAAAAGGAATCTTTGTCAAAAGCATTCTTGTGGTACCGTTTTCGTGACAGTTCATGCACAAGGACTCGACCTCCTGGACGGGATGTCCTTGAGCATCAGAGGCGCCGGTATCATTCACGGAACTGTCGATGCCTTGGGCTTGGTCGCCAACCGAGGCAAAGTTTTCTTGACGCTCTTGTGCTGGGGTGTCAGGCATTTCTATTCTTGGTTTTTTGTCTTCAGGTGCTTCTGCAGGAACCAGTTCTGCTCTTTTCATCTTTATCGGTACTGATAAGAGGCCTTTTTAAGCTTTTTTGAGATTGGCCCGGCACGCTGCCTGATGCTCATCTGTGTACTGCAGACAAGGCTCCTTTAGTCAGCTGGATTTCCATGGACTTCCATCGAAGCTTTGCGCAGATACCATTATTGAGACTAAGTTGTGAATAGGCGTTTCTTGTCGGCCTGGCAACTGTCCAATTGTAAAGGTTTCTTTTTTCTCATACTGAATACGTGCCCCTTGCTCTTGTTCGAAGTCTCACCTTCTTGGGTGAGATGTCACGTGATACAGCGACGTGAATAGGCTTCAGTGGCCTTTCATGAAATCAAAGAGGCCAAGGTCAAAGTGGCGAGAGTATGTACAACAGCAAGAAGGCTGCCTGGATCGTAATCTTCGTCTTTTGGTCCAGAGACTCGAACAGCTTTGCTCGCCACGGCTCATCTGGCACACTGCAAGAATACTTGTGCGAGCGCGCAAGAGGCAAGTCATTGGTCTCAGAACAGATATTTCAAATGCTGAGTGTGATTGAAATCTCGAACATACAAGTAATAGTGTGATCCGGCGATCACCGTGAAATCAGAAATAGCCAATCCTAGTCAAACAACTGCCTTCATCCCCACGATCAAAGACTGTTCACATACCGCTTGTTACTCCATGGATCTATTAGAGTGGTGCATATTAGGTTGCAAGCGTTACGTCGCGTGACGTGACGATATATATTGTTCATACCCATACATTTTTGTGTTTCCGGGCAAGAGGTCACTTCATCAAAAGCCCTACTAAGTAGACCTTATATGTGACTTATAGCTTAGCAAATCTCGGCATCAATTTTTAGAGTACCGTTCCAAGCCCAGGATAATCGACCAGACCTCCACTTAGCTCGCTTCCGCACGAGCGGCTCAGAGCCGCGCCGTTTTCGAGACAACAGGCAGGATCTATGAAAAAAACGTGCCCGAAGTCTTGGCTAAAGCCACACTTCCGCGCTTATCCCCTAGCTGTCACTTTTCTCGCTCTAAAACCCACAATTCACACACATCAAATATTCAGATTATTTGCAGATTTCATTCGGGATATTACCGGCAATTTATTTGGCCAGCTTAAATCTCTCGCATAGATCTAACCCTTCATCGAGCAACTTACACTAATTCTACCAGCGCTACCTATATTACTCAGAAAGCACCACTGTGGCACCCACACATCATCTCTTACATCACCACCACCAATACAACAGCCAACTCTCCTTCCTCTAGCTCAATTCAAAAAATGGACTTAAAGTACTCTTGTGATCCGCGCAAAAGTGCCAATCATAAAGCGTCATATTCAACGGCGCTTCGGCCGAAATCACCCATACAAACACCCCTGCCCACTGATACATGGAATGAGAATAGTTCGAACTTCACTGAAATCCAACATAATGCATCGTCGAAAAGACTGCGGGAAGAACCCGAGACCAGCCTGCGACACGGCGAGAGATCTGTCGTCACTCCTTTTTTGATGAAGCATATCAATGATCAGTCTAATATTCCCAAGGATAACATCCACAAGTTCTGCTACAGGCATAACCCAGATATCGTGTGCAACAAACAAGCAGATGCGGTCAAGATGAAAGCAATACAATCGAGTCTCGAGCAGTTGCCACCACGTGACCGTGAGGCCATCAGTCATGTTTGGCTGATTTTTTCTGCCGCGCCACATGCGCAAAGGACTCTCATTCTCAAAGGGCTCGTAAGCCAATGTTGTTTCCCGCAACTTCTGGCTATCTCGCAGGAGATCAACCAGCTCATTCGCATAGACTTCATTGCGACTTTACCCGTTGAAATTTCACTCAAAATACTTTGTTACCTAGACTGCAAGTCTCTCTGCGATGCTGCGCAGGTATCTCGTAAGTGGAAGGAGCTAGCTGATGACGACCGAGTATGGCATCACATGTGTGAGCAGCATATCGACCGCAAGTGCCCAAATTGTGGCTGGGGTCTTCCTTTGATGCACATGCGGCGTGCGAGAGAAAATACGGATGGGCAGGAACACGATGCCAAGCGCCAAAAAGGCACTGCGGCGGTGAAGGTCAAGAAAAGACCGTGGAAGAGCGTATACAGTGAGCGGTATCAGCTCGAAAAAAACTGGCGAAATGGCACATACTCTGTAACTGAGTTTTTTGGCCACACAGACGGCATCACGTGCCTTCAATTCAACAACAAGTTTCTCATTCTGGGCCTGTATGACTCTACGGTTCGAATTTGGAATATTGATACCGGTGAATGTGTGCGTACACTCCTGGGTCATCTGAAGGGCGTGCGCTCTCTTTCGTTTGACTCTCATAAGTTGATTACGGGCGGATACGACTCTACAATCAAAGTGTGGAACTACCGCACGGGTGAGTGTATTTCTACATACAGAGGACACGAGAGCACAGTTTGCAGTGTCGACGCGTCGAACCGCACTATCGTGTCAGGATCAGCCGACTCTACTGTCAAAGTGTGGCATGTCGACACCAGAACATGCTACACGTTGCGCGGCCACACCGAGTGTGTCAATTCAGTCAAATTTCACGAGCAGTCTAATACTTTGTTTAGTGCCTCCGATGACACAACGGTGCGTATGTGGGATTTAAGCTCAAATCTGTGCATACGTGTGTTTGGTGGCATCGAGAACAAGGGCCACGTGGGTCAGATCGAAACCGTGATACCATTTGTTTATAAATTTGACGACTTGGTAACCGACAAAGTCGATTCTGGTGCAGAGGTGGACCATCTCAGCCTTCAACAACACGAATACGAGCAACAGCGACACATGCTGAATGCAGACGGCCTGCAAACTCTGACAGGAAACACGACACCACAGGCCCCAGATATGGCTGAAAACACCAATTATCCTACGCACTTGCTCACATCATCCCTTGACAACACAATCAAGCTCTGGGATGTGAAAACAGGAAAATGCATCAGAACACAATTCGGGCACATTGAAGGCGTTTGGTCAATTAGTGCGGATACTTTCCGGATTGTCAGCGGTGCGCACGACAAGTTGATCAAGGTGTGGGACTTGCAAAACGGAAAATGCTTGCACACATTTGGCAACGACAGCAGCGTCATCAGCGTTGCTTTGTCCAGCAACCGCTTTGTTGCCGGCTTAGATAATGGCAAAATAAAGATGTACAACTTCGAATAAGCGTCTTAATTAGCCATTCTTTTAAGAGAGCGTCATGAATAGTTGTATAGGAAGGAATCAATAAGGAATTAATGAGCATATATGTATTGTACTGCATAATCTATAATATCTTGATGGGTACTTCCAACTAGGCAAGCTCATGTCAAGAAAGATGAGACAGAGTATATGTGGTCTGCGTTGGCATTAACATCATCAGAAGCTGCCGCTCTGCCATTCCCCGCAGTCGAAGGCGCATCGCTCATCACTAGGGTTGTTTTGGAGTTGTTGTCATTTATGCTAGAATTGAAAAAACAGTATGAGTCCAAGAAGTTTCTATAGGTCGTTGGCTCATGTAGGTCTCTCGACATCCGACCAAGGGTATGCGAGCTGCTGTCGGGGCCAAACTGGCGAGATGCTGGACGAATTTCATCCATATCGGTGTGGCATGTAGCATCGTGAGAGTCTGGGGAAGTTGAGCTGTTTAGTATGGATCTGTCAAATGTGCCATTCCATGCATCTTCACCCAAGTCCACCCCAGCGTTCTTATTGGAGAAGCTTGAAAACAAAGGTGAAGAAAGGTAGTAATTGTTGCTTTCGAAATCATTGTGAGTCGGACGAGCTGTGGCCAGGCTATTCTTGGTGTGCGCTCCGCTGGCCTGCGGGCCTGCGCAGGCCATTGGAGTGGGATTCTCGATGGACGATGACCCCATATGTGTAGACAAAGCCGAGTCCGACTTGATTTTCTTCAAGTACGACGAAGAGTATTTTGGGCGTTTCTCATGTGTCTCGTGCTTTGTTCTTGCAGCAGTGGGGATTTTTTGAGGCGGATTCTGATGGGAACTTCTTTGCAAACGGAATAGGTAGTTTCTTCCATCGTTGTTATCCCAAAGATCCAGCCCGTTAACATGATATCTCACACAGAGCTCAGCTTTGAGCTCGGAATCTGTATGTGACAATGGATCGACGCCAGATACAAAGCCGTTGACAAACAGGTCCAAAGAGAGTTTGAACATGAAGCGGTCGTAATTGTGCACTTTCAATGCTCTAGGAGTATCAGGTATGTAGGCAGCTTGTATCTCGACGATCGTGCACCATTTGTCGAGAGAGTAGCGAACTATCACCGCTTTCTCATAAGCTAAATTGTGGACAGCTATCTGTCCCAAGAGATACCTCTTGTCGGCAGAAAGAAAGATGTTTTCTAAAAACACCAGTTTCCCAGCATGGATAGGGTGTGATAAGTCTTCAACTTGCGTAAAATTCAATAGCTCAAGCTTCCAGTCAAATGCAGAACACTGTCTGCGCGTTCGCTCATAACTCTCGTCATGCTCGACATGAGAGTTAAGCTCATCATCATAATAATCAAAGTAGTCCGTTTTACTCGAATCAAACAAGGAGTCTAGGCTCGAGTGGCTTTCGAACTCAAAATCTAGCCCTGGGATTTCGAAATCCTCGGCGTCATCCTCATCATACAGATTGGGAGAATTCAGCGCCAGGATGGCGGTCGGACGGTCTTTTTTTTTAAAGTATCGGATATCAGCGTCACCGCCAAAATGCACCTGCTTGTAGGTCGGGGTTGACGGAAGTGACCTCGACCTCAAGCTAATCGAGGCGCCCCGTTCTTTCAATAGCGGCTTCACGATTTCCCCTGATTTTTTTCGCACAAGGCTCTGCCGGGAGGGGCTTAGTTGTGGAGACACACTGGAGGACAAGTTTGGACTTAACGGGTCGATCGACGCGCGATCATCGGTTGATGGTATCGTGTTGTCTTCATGATCATCAGGGACAAGCGAGTTGAGAAGGGAGTTTCGCCTGGTAGGATCGCTCGCCTTCACCAATTCATTTTGAGACCGGGGTGGTTTATGCATAATCTTCATCGAAAGGGATGTTCTTTCGGGAGTGCCATTGGGTTTGTAAGTGGTCTTTCCCGATAGCTTGGGGCCCACATTCTGAGAAATTGATGAGTTATGGTCTTCTGTGTTGGAATGCTTTCTGTCTGATTTAGGATCAAAGATGGGGAATTTAAACAGTATTGGCGTGGAAGTATCGCCTGTTTCTAGGCTCCCTCCTTCGCACATATCAGAAAAGCGGCTCGACTTAGAAATGTGATGAGGATTTAAACACGACTGCAAGCTTTTTGAAACCCCAATGTATTAAAGCCTCTGGAATAAATCGAAATATAATTCGATGGGGGAATCACGTGGTGGATTATTCTCGAACACGGTAGAAGTATGAGTATTCGGGCGTGTGTAACTATTACCGATTAAAGCAGCAGCAGGAGTACAGGCCGTGATTGGCCTGAAATACACTCAGGAGAAATCTTGCACGGGGCTAATGAGCAAACAATGATATATGAAGAGAGACTAAGAAAAGGAGCCAAAAAGAAAAGGGGCGAACCCGCTATTTAGAAACAAACAATCTGACCCCACTGAGGGCGAAACAGGGAAATCGGGCCGCAGCCGGTATACACAGACTAATTACATGAGAGCAGACGCAGGAGGCGCGTATTTGTGCAGTTCTATTGTGCATTACGAATCGATCCCTGCGAAGTAGATTGCAAGATTGTTTGCATTTTTCTTTCCACCGTGTTCTTTGTGGAATAAGCAATGCGTCATAGATAACAATCGAGCAGATCAGCCAAAACTTTTAAACAAATTGTAGATGCATCCGCCTCACAAAAGTCCAAGTCGCAATCCCAATGTTTCTCGTGTGATAAGCTGCGATGAAAGTGGTGCGACCTCCTCATCGATCACGCATCACACAAAGTTCAAGATAACAGAAAGTTTCGACTATCGAAAATCCCCGTCTACCGTAAGTTTCTTGCAAATATACGTCTTGTCATTGGCAAACCTCGAACATCCGGCTCAATTTGAGCGTGTCACTTTTGCAGACAATTTAAGCTTTGATTGGAGCATCCGGTTGGGCCGCAAATGCCTGCAGCGGCAATTTTTTCATCACGGAACTCGATGCAAGTTTGCGAACATGGTGTGCTAACGCAATCGCAAATGTCCAAGAATCTGCCTTGAGAGGTGGGCTCACAATTGATCATCCTCAGGAGGCCAATTTTCTCATACTTATATTTGTTTGCAAAATGCCGCCCGGTGGAATCGGGCTTTGTATTCGAAGAGAGAGAGAGAGAAAGAGGGGACTTGCAAAACGCGGGGCAAGAGGGGCAATGCAGGTACTTTTTACTAAGCCCAGCAATAGACGAGTTTTCGCACCCAAACTGGAGCGCGAAGGCCGGGTTGTTGTAAAATTTTAGTCATAAGGATACAAATAGTCAATGATTGCGAGATTAATTTTGAGTCAGTGCAATCTTCTACATGTTAATCTTGAGACGGAAACTTCTTACTTGCCGAGCCGCCCCTCGATAATGGCCAAATTGACCACCGCTGGCTTATTTACTTTTGATCCAACTTGTCTGCCCTGCGAACTACTCTCCGATTCGTAAGAGGTCAAAATTTTAGAGTTGCGGCTAAGGGAAACCAGCAAACTTAGTCATCAACTATGGATGAAGATACAGTCGGAATCACGAAATGGAGTAACCTTTGTTAAAACAGCTCCCAAAGGAATAGCAAACAGCTCCACCGCCTATAACAAGATCTCCCGTCAACTGACTGCCAATAAATACAGGATGTGTTTCCCAAACATCATCAGGAATACGCCGCCCACTCAAAACATCCGTTTTAAGATCATAGGCCAACACTGTGGAGCATTGGTCCTGAAGTGCATGACCAGCGCCGCCGAGGATGTATAGCTCGTCGTCTTTCACCTTAGCAAGGCAACCAACTCTGGCAAAATGGGCACTCTTTTTAACATTTGTAACAGACATCTCAGTATCGTGTAGGTGGAACAGATACAAAATATCATTGATAGTTGGCCCAGTTGCTTCAAGCATACCTCCAACAATATATCCAGTCTTTGTGTCATGATCGAAGGTCATGGCGCAACTCTGGAGACTCGGTATTGATCCATGGGCGAGGACGTCATGAAAACTGTATTTATTGTCTTTGCAGACAATCAACTTGAATTTTCCATTGCCGAAAACGAGAACGCTACCATCGCCAACCGTGACAGCGGAGTGTCTGGACATGCCCTCGCCAACTTCACCGATCATTTCCCAGTTGTCCGTACCCTCATTGTACACCCAAACATCACTTAGGGCAACTCCTGGTCTGGCGCGTCCACCCACCAAAAGTAGGCTCCCATTTCCCAAGCTGCTCAATGTATGGCACATGCGAGCAGAGGGCTTCTTTGTTGCTTTTGAAGGAATCAACAGTTTTTCTTGTCCTAGTATGAAAAGATCATCTGATCTCGTTTGAGACATACCTCCATGAATGAATGTCCCTGAGCTGGTGTTAGCACAGGCTGGGAACTTGAGGCGGACATCCACGATCATGGGCGAGATCGAGAAGGGTTGAACTATGTCCAAATCCGGTGGCGCAGTTTCTTGCGTGAATATATTTGAGCTACTGTTGGTGGCATGTATGACCACATAATGCTGACAGAAAACGATAAATTCTTCCCACTCGTCAAAATCCTCCACACTGGCGACGAGCTCTTTCATCTCTGACGAAACTAGCTGTCCCCAGCTCTCGAAAAGATCAATGATTTCCACACGTGGGAAATACTTGCCGAATCTGGCCTGCTGTTTCTCTTTGGTAGAATATGTTTCCACGCACTGCAACGGTGAGCGAAGGTGGCTGAAATGGTACAACATCTTCTGAGCGAAGAAGTGAGAGTCGCCAGATGGCATAATTTGCTCCAAGACCAAAACATGAGAATTTGGCAAGCGTGACAGAATTTCCACCACAGGGTTTGCGTGCTCGGGCTTCATGTATGCTAGAGATACTTCGGCAATGAAAATTGTAGGCACTCCAGAATGCAAGAGACATTCGAGCTGTTTCTCATACAATTCGGTATCCTTGAGGTCACATCCGACCAATTTGTAGGTATCGGTAGACATGACAACCCCCAACTTTTGTTCAGTTTCTTCGATGGCATTCTCCTTTCCAATAACCTCCATGATCTCAGGCGCCGTTTTGATCATGCTCAACTTCCTCGCAACAAGCTCGGGATAGTCAAAGTCAAAAAATTCAAACGCGTTTTCGGACTCAGCGAGTGTCTTGAACGGAAACGGGTCGAAACCGCACCCCAAGTTTACAACTCTGACTGTGTCTCGGTATTGGTTCTGTATGCGATGCACTGCTTGCTTTATACTCTCTATACGAACCCAATATCCTCTATTAATAGCTGGGGAGCGTCTCTTACCTTTAGGGACAAAATATTTGAACCAGTCTCTCGCCTTTGGTTCGGTGACTGGGTTGTAGATCATTTCCACCGAACGTTTCGAAACAATCGATGAGTTGTTGGTGCCTTGCACCTGTGAATCATGGTAATTTTTTCTTCGCTTATCTTTCTCGATTTTCCTCCTATTTTGGGCGGCGACGACTTTGGGGTCGACGTTCTTCATTTCACTCGTTGACATTTTGTCTAGGAATTATTGGGTTGTAAGGAAGTGCCGAGATAGTCACAATTTCATCTCTTTCAAAGGTTCTCATCGCGCGACTACGATTACGGCTGCAGGCTCGAGATGAGTCCCCGCTTGAATCTATGATACGCAAAAGACCTTGAATAGCCTTTAGAAAAGCAGAGAAGTATGGACAATCCCCAGATCGGTGTAGCAAACATAAAAAGTCTTCATTCATTTCGAAAATTTATAGGGCATTTTTCAACGCTTTCTTTAGCTCCTCATCTGCCTTCTCCTGCGAGATATGTTGGCAGGCTATAATATACTTAGCAGCAGCCAATGTGAGTTTGATGTCTTTCAATGGTAATGTCTCCACATCTTTCATCTCCACATCGCCATCTAAATTTTTCTCTTCTGTCTGCTCCCCACCGCAATTCAACCACACCTTTCCGTTGATGCCAATTGCAATTTCGAAGGGGACCTTCGTAGCGAGCTTTTCCAAAAAAACGCAGCTTTTGTTAAAAAGCAACTCACGCGCAAAGTTCAAGTTGATATCAAATATGTAACCTCGCTCATCTAGTGGACCAAATCCGCCCTCTTTGCCTGTTTCTGGGTCGATGCATTCAATCTCAGTGACCACCTCGGGAACAGCCTCAGAGACACGCGCGTAAACAGCCTGTCCCATCTTTAAATTTGGTCTGTTCTTTTTCGTGGCATTGGGGAAAGCCATCATGGAAAGTTGGACTGGTTGTGAGTGATCCTGAAGTAAAACTCTGAAAAAGTCAGAGAATACACCCGTGACTATGCCAAGTACCAAGTCATTTACTTGTGGAATGTATCTTTTTGAATTTGACTCGATGTACATGAGCTTGTCGCCAGCTTTTTTGTTGAGCTTGACCTCCTTGAGAAGTCCTGCTTGCAGCGGGATGATGTCTTGCGTTTTCGGGTTTTTATAGATGCCAGGTCCGATGGTGATAGCCAGTTCACTTGCTAGGCGACTTGCGAGCGAGTCACCGGGAATAATTACTTTCGACATGTTGTGCTGGATGCGTGGATGCGTGTGGCTAGGGGTTATCTTGGTTTTGCGATGGCGCTTGTTAATGCAAAGATGCGCTCACGCCGTGTCATGAAATAGTGTGCGCGCGGACTATTGAGTGCAACCTGCTATGGCGTGACTGAATCAGGGCCTTTAATCAATTCTACTGTTGTTATTCATTTAGATTGTTTGAAGCTGATCCGCAAGAGTATGACATCTTGTTTTTTTTTAATTTGAATTCTTTAATTTGATTGAAAAAATTGTGAGAGCTGCCTTCGTGCTCTTCATACCCTAGGCCTAACGACGCGGATGATTTGCCGCGCAATGTTTTTTTTTAATTCTGACTTGATTGCGGTGATTATTTCTGATGCTTCGACTATCTCACGGGCTTTTCGGCGGGAATAATTGATGGTTGTTTTATTCAGTGGCTAATGTTAATCGCATTTTCAATTTGTCCTCTAGCTTGTTTCCGGTGACCGGTCTTTGCATGCTACATGCTACAAGTCACATTCTCTTGATCGAACTTGCATAGCCCAGGCCCCAGAACAATTGTCTTGCTTTTGATTGCTGATAAAATCTGGATGCTTTTTTTCAAATCTAATCTGATTCGCTTTGAAGACATCCACCGCAGCAAATTTGGTAATTTCCCAGTCCCGGGCCGGTGAACTTAATCGAGGTACAGAACTTCCCAATAGGGGCACTGATTTCACACCCATTTCGAGGAACGAAATGGGTACACGCTCCAAACTCACGTATAATATTAGGGGGGGGTCTTAGCATCTTAGGGAGAGTGTCTTAGCATCTTAGCCTTATGTGTGTTTTCCCAAAGAAGTGATTGAGGACCCTAAATTCATGCCGCGCGTCCCGGGCATGTTCGCGGTTGTTTTTACGCAGGGTATCTCAATGGGTGCCGTCTTTCCAATGCCAGGTCTGATTGCAAAAACAGGCACCTACAACATCCTTGCTTCACATCGCGCAGTTTCATCACAATCTCAGCCTTGGATTCAAATCTGTTCTTCAAACTAAGACAATGTCAAAACCCGCATTGCCAGAAAGGACCCCGGGGTTCTTGGAAAGGTATTACATCTGCAGAGACACCACCGGGATCATGAATCGCGGCTTCAACATTTCTGTGAGACTCAACACGCCTGTCTCCGATTCGGTCCTCTCAAATGCTCTCAAACGCGTTATTGCGTCTTGCCCTTATCTTAGGGTAAATGCATTCCGCGAGCGAAATGACGAACATCAGCCAAACCACGACAGAATAGACGCGAAACTGCCCGGCACTCAAATCATGAGGGAGCCTGAAGAGTTGATGGTAGCTGATGCTAAAGCTGATGGTAGGAACTACCGGCTAAGACCCGTCAAAGAAATCCGGTTTAGTCAGGTAGTTTTCAATGAGACTGTGGAAGATTTCGACGAGATAGTTTTAGAGAATCTCGCTTCGAATCGAATTCCAGTTAATTGTGAAAGACCAATGTGGCGTATATATAGGTTGAACGTATCGTCTTCTGGTGACGAATATTTGATTTTCGCTTGCAATCATGTTGTGTTTGACGGCCGTTCGGCGGTGAATTTCTTTGAGGATTTAGTGAGCGCCATCGATAATATCAGTCAAAAGCCATGTCCGGCTGTCGCCGAAGTTCTCTTTGACTCTTCGATCGACAGTATAACAGATTTGCCTGACTCAAGTGAAAATCTCACCAAACTCTACAATCCCCCAACATGGTTTGCTATTTCAACAATCCTTTCACACTTATTGGTTCCTAAGTTTGTCTCGAGGTTTTTGAAAAGCTATTTGTTACCCTGGCACCCCAACCTTTACAAGAATCCAATCTTCAAAGCAGCCGCTTTGAATGGTAATAACATCTCCAAATTTCGCCTCGTGCGCTTCAGTTCGGGAGAAGCTCAGGATATTTTATCAAATTGCAAACTGCAGCAATCGACCTTGACGCCAGTGCTTGCTGCGACTTTGTACCGTGCAATTGACAAGGCGTTTAAGCCGTACCTAGGAGCATTTTCCCAATCGTGTGAATTGGTAATTTGCGGCAGGCGATTTCATCCAGAAAATATTAAGCAAACACGGTACGGCTTATTTGTGTCAGCATATACGCCTTACTTGACTCCAAGCTTGTCAATCGCTGATACAGCACGTAGACTTTCCAATGGTCTTTCGAAGGCGATGCGCAACAAACACACATTCCATAAAGCCGGCTTACTCAAGTTGTTCAATATCTGGGACTACTTACGATCCTTTACCACGGGCAAGGAAGAAAGACATACATTCGAGATATCCAATTTGGGAAGGATGTGTATGAATACCGGAGGATGGCGTGTGACAGATGCTATTTTTAGCCAAGGTGTTACCTCTGCGCACATCACCTTATCGGTGATAAGCACGCCTGAAGGAGGAATGAACATAACCATTGCATTTCATAAGAAGCTTTTGCAATTTTCAGACGGGACAAACTTGGCAATTGATCAATGCATTAAAACATTCAAGGAATCGTTGTTGAGCGACTAATGTGTTTACGCGGATCACAAGTTCGCGAAATCGCTGAAGTGCTTTTTGCTAAGCGACAACCATTTTATACCTAAGTTAAACTCGTATCGTTGGCTAATTTTAGACCGCATAGAGTCGCATATCCTACGTTCAAGCCAGGTTCTAGTAATGCTTCAAATCATGAACTTGTGGACTAAACATATGTACATGATCTATTTCACGGATGATATGAGGTTTTATTGCAGCCGCAGAGGGTTAGGAGGTCCTTTGCATCGTCGCACGATCAAATAAGTCCCACATGGCCCCACGTGTTCGCGCACCTCGTCGCGTTCACAGCCGTAATTAATTATCAATCTTCAGACGTGCATACTCTATGCTTGGCATCTAATCACCAGCGACGAGCTCAATACGGCTTATCACTAAAATATGATTGCGTGCCGCCTCACCACGAGCGCTTTCGAGTTTTCGCGTCCTTTGCCATCTGCAATTCCCGCATTCCCTCAAAACGTGGCCGCAAAACGTGCGTTCACTTTGACGTGACAATAATATATTAACTCTCGCATCCGCAAATAGTGCACGCAAAGATTTTGTACTTTCATTCGAGAGATATAATGGTTCACTTTCCCAACTCACCCATACCAGCCCCACCAAAGCTAAAGACCACAATTATCCAGTTGAACAAAGATGTGGACCCTGAAGACAATAATTATGAGGTGCTCTCAAATGAGTACTCTAGTGATACGAGCAAAAGCACATCATTATGCATTCTGAACTCCTCGAATGAGGAGCCCACCAAGAAGAGAAGGCGATGCTCGTCATCAAGCATAGGTGAGGAAGAGCTAGTCAAGAGAAAAACTGAGACAAAACAACTTCACTCTTTGATTGAAAAACGCAGGCGTATCAAAATTAATCGGGAGTTTGAGGCCCTAAAATACCTCATTCCAGCATGTCGTACAGCCGACACTAGTTCACGCAGGCAAATGGCAGTCAATAGCGCAAACAAGATTGATGGCATGTACAAGCTTACAATCTTGAAAACTTCTGTTGAATACATCTTGTACTTGCATCACGTCATAAACAAGCAGCACGAGATGCTCTCATCACAGAATGGAGATTTCTCTTTTGACATCTCGTTTGCCAAAATTCCTTTGGATGTGAACCACTACCGCAACATCGATCAAGAGTTTGACTTCCATGAACTCGCAGCTCATAGCGTGCCTAAAGACAAAGCACTAGCGGGGAACGCCTTCGCGCGACAGCAGGCGAATAGCACGTCTAGATCAATCATTGAGGCCGAGGAAAGCGTTGAAGGAGACTCGCCCAACTCTGCTACTTCCAGGGCTTCCACATGCAATCTTAGCAATGATCAACTCTTGACCCCACACATCACTCCTGAGTTTTCGCCCGTTCTCTCTATGCTTAGCAGACACAAAGCTGGGGGCCAATCTTTGCCGCCAATTCATTTGCCCTCAAACAATGCATTCGACGAGCCAGTTGGGCGTACAACTTCGAATTTGCAGGGGTTCCCAGACTCAAACTCGCAATGCGGGCAAGGAAATCGCAATTTTCTGTTCGCAAGCTCAAGGTGCTACTCGGAAGCTGAGTCTACCTCCACTTCCCCCTTCACAATACCCTTGAAGACCCTGGTGAAAAACACTGCCTTTGCCTTGCCGGACCCCGCTTTGGAGTCGTCGAATGAAAGCCTCGATTCACTAGCGCAGGAAACATTGCACACAAGTAATCACACGATCGGCGACCGTACTTATCCGCGAAAGATGTTTTTCAAAACAAAGGTACCTCCAAGCAATCGCATTGCGAAATTAGGTTTGGAAGAGAGCGATATGGCTGATGCTAATTCAGTAGACAACACGCTTGAGAATGCCTCGAAGACACTTTTAGCATTGCGAAAGCCAAGCATAGAGCGACTCCTCAACTGAAGAAGAGGTAATTATGCAGCTCACGTTTGAGCAACTCACCGTATTCTCATGTCAATCAATGCCAGCAAGTGCTGCAACATCATCATATTGTAGTTCAATTATTGTAGTTGCATGTCTTCTAGATATAGGTTCTCACGAAGCCATTCGACATATTCGTCTACCATACTAGGCCATGAGCTCATTTCATCGTATCCCGAAAGCTTGAGTGGATCAGCCTTTACCACTTGAGTGAGAAACTTGTAGAACATGATCCATGTATCTTTAGAGATGGGCCTTTTCGTGTCCCTCAAAAATTGGAACCACTGATCAAGCCTTTCCATACACGAAGCTAGGTCCTTACGCTCTCCAAAAAGTAAGGCCCAATATGATATTGCGTCCTCGTGCGTGATGGACTTGATACGTGTATCGGATCCACGGATGAACTCGAAGCAGTATCGATAGAACTCCTCATATACCTGCGGGGATTCCTTTATTTGTTTGTGACTGTTGTCGATAAGAGTCTTCATCTGTGACATTGAGCTTACGCGATTCTGAGCCCAAAACTCAAGAAAACGAGCCTTCGAGAACTCCCCTGTCTGGGGCGATCCTAGAAGAAATGCCAATGTCAAGCTCCGAGGGTCCTCTGGATCGATGTTGAGATCCTCTAAATATGCTAATGTCCCATCAATCAGGATGAGAGAATCATCCTCGGGGTCTTTATACTTGTTGTATAAGTCAATAAGAGCCTTCGACGGTGCCACTGAAGTGCGCGGCGTCAGACTGTAATTTTTGTTGAGGTATGCATTAATCGCCTCGTCAATGTCCCAATGAAACTTCTCAAGGTATTTTATGGCCACTTCCGACAGAGCGTTGGTGATGCTGCAGAACTGTTTCTTTAGTTCGGCTCTTGAGGGCTGACAGGTTAGCACAGACTCGGCAAAGATCGCCAGAACGGGAAATTGCTTTTTGACATACCATTCTTAAATCGGCGCAAATAACTTATTTCCTGAAATTCCCGATAATGTATATGACGACGAGATTAATCGGAGTAAAGCCTCGATATCAGGTAATCATCGTCAATGTAAGTGGGCAAATCTGCGGGTGCGAGCGCTGCATGCGCGACCGACCGGTTCAAAGCACCTAAAATCCAAAATGACTGGCGGAAACGATGTTAGCCATAAGAGCGTCGCGTGCAAATTTCCGAGCTGAAACAAACCTTCACTTTGTGAGAATCACCCCTTCTTGTTAAGCAAACTGATTTTTTTTTTCTGAGCAAAAGCAGTAATGTTCTTTCAGAATATTTAGCCATCAGCGCAAGTCACCACTAAGGCCACTTGCCTACAACATCGCTGCAAGAAAACGCGCGTCCCTTTATTTGCAATCAGGGTTCAAGATCGCTCAGCCTCAACCTAAACAAGGCAGACCATACAATTGGCACCAGTATTTCGCTCAGCTTGTTGACACAATCAACTGGCCTGCCCTTCCCTGCACTGTATTCCGGACACCTTATCATCAGCCCAACTAAAGATCTGTACCTGATCACCATGGCACCTAATGTGAAGCTCACCCTGGCGGTGATTGCGTCCGTAGTGCCCCCACAAACCCTTTCCGATCTACTACTGGGGCAATTTGACATGGAAAATGACTTTCAGCTTTTATTTCAGTGGTTGCAGCCCTTCTACATTGGCCCAGGGTCAGATCTGTGGGAACCTCTGGTGCGGGTGAAGGCGGCCGCAAAACATTGTTTGCGAGACAAGTCCCAGCACACCCAGTTTGTGCGACTTTATTTAAATTCTGTGGGCAAAGCCTTTCACGTGCATTTCGTGCCGTTTCTCGAGAGTGCCCTGTTGGCCCTTGTTATCGATCACGTCGCCTCACTATACGCATTTTACCGCCGTCAAACCGCAGTGTTGAATCTTTCCCCGCTCGCCCTGGAAATGCTTTCACGGGGCCTAATTGCGATTTTCATACGACATTTACAAGCTCCAAAATTCTTGACGGCGCTCGAAACCGCACTTCGACAGGCCAATGGCGATATACCACGATTGTGGCTCAAGGCCTTGGCCAATGTTGGAATGAAGCCAGCGATACAAGAAATCGTCGTGCGAATTTCGGCATCGAAAATTCATGATCATGTCGAGCGGACATATTCCGGCGTGTGGCACACCTCTGTCCTCAAGGGATTGGAAGAATGGGTGCGTGTTGATTTATATCCATTTTTTGCCGTCGGATGTATTGACTCAAGCGCGTCCTCGAGCAATGATCTCGTTCAAATTGCTTATGACGAACTAATTTCTGTGCGAATTTCAGAGATTTACCACATTGTGCTTCATTTCCCGCGCTCCAAATTCGCCCTAGCCGAACTACATCAGTGTCTTTCTCTCGAGTTGAACCCTCACGCGCTTCATCAATACCGATCGAGGTTGGTGGAATCATTTGTAAGAGAATGTCACTCGCACTCACTTCATCTGGGAAGTAGCACAGTCTCTGTCACGAGATTGTATATCAACACTATTAGAGCCTTTCTTTTAGTGGACCCTACCGGCGTGCTTCACGACAAGGTGGCTCGCCCAATTAGGAAGTATCTCAAATCAAGATCGGATTTGGTACAGCAACTAGTACGTGGGATGCTTGACCCAGATCCAGCAACCAATCCATTGATTGAGCTTGTTCATGAGCTAAGTAAAGGTGTCTCGCCCACCAACGCGCCTGTGGACGACTTAACTGACCTCCATTGGTGCCCTGATCCCATTGATGCGTTGCCGGATTTCAAAAAGGGGAAGGCTTTAGATGTGCTCGGAGCACTCACTAGTATATACACACTGCTGAGTGTGTTTGTGGAAGAGTTCACAAAGCTATTTGGAAATCGCCTTTTGCAGTGGAACAAATACTCTACTGGAGATATATTGCGCCATGTTGAGCTTCTCAAGGCCAGATTCGGCTCAAATGAATTTGCCACCCTAGATGTCATGATACAAGATATACAAGAGAGTGCCTTGATCAGCTCTGAGGTGAGTCATGGCCCTGTCTCACTCACTATTCTCTCGAAGATATACTGGCCAACAGTTGCAGACTCTTTGTCTGACAACGATTTTTTTATCGTGCCAATTGAGCCCGATTTCAATAATCACTGTCAGTCATTTGAGAAGATAAAGCCTGGCCGAGAAATATCACTCATACCATCTTTGGGAACCGTCAGTCTCGAGCTCTGTTTTGAGAATCAAATTCTCGAATTCGAGGTCACCCCAGCGCAGGCCACTGTGATCGGAATATTCCATGATGATATGGATGAAATATCTTTACTGACTGTTTCCTGGGCCACAAGAATGTCAGAATATGCATCCGCCCAAGCATTGAAATTCTGGGTCGATAAGGGTGTACTCACCGTCGCTGGGGAAAAATATAGAGCAATTCGAGGGTGAAATATGTGTGGGCGCGTCGTTTCAAAGGGATGATTCAAATAAAATTCTCTATTTTAGCTAAAGTACAAGCAAGCCGTGGTTTCGTGAGTTAATTGATATTTCCGTTGACTGCCTTCACGATGTCGACTCCAGATACTTTTTGGGTGTATGACGAGCTAGGCTGCCACTTGCGCATGCTCCTAATGTCATCCATGGAATGGCCTGGAATACGTATGTTCCAATTTCTCTCGAGATGAAGCTGAACATCGCGCACATCTATTGCATCTGTTTTTCTGTGTTTCGCCAATCTACAGGCAAACGTTGTCACGGAGCTAACAAACTCGTCTGCAAGATCTAGAAGTAACTCTTCAACATCTCCGTCTATTGTTGTTTTTCCGTCACCCTCGTCCGCCCCAATCGTATTCACAAGCTCTGTCAATTTTCTCTTTGTCAAGACTCTCCCACCATTGTCCTGAATTGACCCAGTTGATGCCATGTCAAAAGTGGGCATTCGAAACATGGCTGGAGAGTTGACGACTTGGCCCAACCCGGATGAGCCACCCGCGGTCAATGTCGGCCGCACGTTATTTGCGCCTGGCTTCAATGTGATAGGGTTGTGGGGTTTCACGTTTATGGTGCTCAGAATTGGAATTGATGGCACACTTGGCTTTGTGATCAGTGACAAGTTTACGCCGGGTATGGTGGGCTCTTTAACGGAGGGCGAGGGGCCCCTGCTCCCGCTTTTGACCGGGGTTCCAGCCCCAGGAGCAATGGCGTTGCCAGTGGCGTTCGCCGCCTGCTTGTTCTCCTGGGACGCATTCACATTGCTGGCCACCTGCAGCGCGTTTGTCATTGCTGGAGTGTTGATGGACTGCGCAGGAGTTCCTGAGTGTGCAGAGGCAGCCGCAGGTGGCATGCCAGGCGTGCTCGGCTTTGTGGCAGGACTGGCGCCCACTGCTGGATTGTGGCCTGCAACGCGGGCCATTTCTATTAACTGATTTTTCATGTACAACGCAAACTTTGAGTACTGTGCGTACTTCAACTTGAGTTCACGGAGCTGATTTTCAAATTGCGTGTTTTCATCAGGGTTCATGTCGGGCCGCTTGCCGGCTTCGAGCGTTCTGATTTTTTTCTCCAAATCTTGGAGACGAGTTCTAACCTGATTATACTTTTCCGTCGTCACGCCGGGTGTAACCGAAGATGGCCTTTGCTGGGCCGAGGAATCGAGATGTGTGTTTGGCATTTGGTTTGTGGAGTAGATACCCGTTCTTTGCTGCTGTTGTGGACCGGCATTTGCAGCGCCGGGGGCGGAGGACCCAGAAGTCTGGCCTAGCCCAGCGGCAGATCCTACGGGCCCATTACTGCCCATTGCGTTGGCCCCAGAAGCAAAGCCGGTTGACCCAGGTCGAGAGCCGACGTTGCTGTTGTGGAATTGAGCTTGATTGGTGTGCGCAGGAGCACTCCCGGGCACAGTGTTCTGGGTCGCCATTCCTGGCCCCGTTGTTGCGGAGGAAGTAGGGGTTGCACCTGCGAAACTACCAGCGGAGTTTACACGCGCTGCAGCGGCCTGCCGTTGTTGCTGCTGCTGGCGGTAATTCACAAGCACTTGTTTTATTTGCTCTGCCCTCGCATAGTGCAGCCGCGCTTTTGCTGTGTCAGGGCCCGCGGCTTTTGCCTTTGCAAGCTCGTCCTTCAAAGCCTCCAAAAGTCGGGTCGCCTGCGCCGGCTGGATGGTCTGGATCATGTTTTGCTGATTCGGGTTGGGCAGCGGTTGACTCATTTTGTGGCTGCTGAAGACGTTAATTATCTATTTGTTCCTCAGGAGCCTCGGGGCTGGTTTTGTTGTGCTTGGATTCGTTCAGGTGTACGGATGTTTTGCTGTGTTGTTGTCCTCCTTTAGTCAAAGCTTGTGGCCAGGGTAACACACGATGCTTTTAGCGGATCTTCGCGGTGTGACGATAATCGGTCTTTGAGAAAGAAAAGAAAAAGCATTTGGTTCCTATGTTTTGAGCAGCAAGAACTGTCTTTCATGTAAAGCCTTGCGCAGGTTAAACTCTAACGGGATCGCGCATTACTAATACTACGTAGTGCCTCTTCAAACTGATCAAAATTTATTGAGGTGTGATATCATCATTGTCTCCGGCCTTTGAACAGCCAAAGTGTATCGTTCCTTCACTCACACAGATGACTACTTCTCCAACGCGAAGCACCTCTCCACACTTTTAGGGTTATTTCCAAACCAGACTGGTGCATTGATTCCCAATGAGACCAAGATAAATATGAAGGACATGGACAAGTTGAAGCCAGTGTCCAAAGCCGCAGCCACGACATAGTTGTATTTCTTCCAAAGTGCATGCTTGTATGTGTATGCATAAAACATAGTGATTGTGCCTCCAATAAATTTAGAAAGAAAACCAGTGGAAACATTTCCATAGAACGTACTAAGAGTCGAGAATAAAACCGTTGTGTTCCAAAGTTGGAAGTGTAATTTGCTTCTTGGAAACTTTTTGTGAAGGCAAAAGATAAGCAATGGAGCAACCAAGCCCGCCAAGAACCCGTACGGCAAAGCGGGATATTTCAGGAAAAGACGCAGCGGTCCTAGCACAACATACAGAATCGCATTTGTATGATATGAAGTGACTGCTTGCCCAGTCCATTGATGAAGCGGGTCAGTCTTGTTCCCAACCAAATAGTCCCACTTGGTGGACAACACCCATCGAAAGGACATATAGTTCATCGGCACTCCAATAACCTCGCCCATAATTTGCGCAAGAAACACTGTCTTCGGTGGCAAATGATTGTAGAATCCCAACTTCATCAGCTCTAGATGGATTTGGGCCCTGTACCATGCGTTTCCAGCCACACAGCCAAAGAAAGCAGCGCCCCCAGGGTGCTTATGACTTTTCTTCTGAACAATGTATCCATAGAGAAGCTCATTGAATGTTCCGATAGGAAGTTGAAAATTCGAAAGAGCGTACAACCACATAAGTGGTGTGACGATAATCGATCCCATCAATAGCGCTCCAATACATGCCCACAATGGCATGAACAAATACCCACACAAATGGACTAGAGTCAAAGCCAACATTGAAAGAGAAAATAGCGTAGCATACCACGAGTAGGGTACATTTGTGTACGCACGGTGAAGCTTGTTGAGGCGATCGTTATATTGTCCACGGTTGCCACTCCAGCTTTCTTTTAGTCTTCCCCACGCGAAGGCGATTACCCACACAACGCCAGAGACGTATGCTGCGTAATCGAAAAACATATTCCACGCCCTTTGAGATCCCAAATGCACCGGTCCGTAGTATTCGTAGGCTGTTTCGTTGAATGAGCCATCACGGTTCATAAGTTTTGCGGTGGGATAAATCTCACCAGTCTCAGTGAACAACCTATTGGACATCAAACCATACTGAAAGGGGAACAACAGGGTCCATTTGGCAAGAGGAAGAAGAATCCACGCGCCAATAACAAATCCTATGAATTGAATAACTTGCACCCAGTAAGGTATCAACATGACTTGGGATGTGATGTTTGCCCAATCGAAGGAGAGGTTTAGAAACCCCATTCCACCGAGGCCAGATCCAATAAAATTCACATTGTGGTTTCTCGGAGCCATGTAGCAAAGAATCGCGACCGAGGAAGTCATGGGGAAAAAGTACTCCGGGAGTAATTGCCATACCGCAAGGCCGAATGCACAGATGAAGAACACTGACATTTGCGACCGCTCGCTGAAGTCAGTGAAGCGGTTTCGGTTGCTGTTTTTCAAAACACCATCCTGGACTGCCTCGTCTCCCGAGTTCTCGCTCTGTTCACCCAGCACTCTAGCGTGCCTACTCTCGCTGTCTTTCGCCTGGCTCTGTAGGAGAGCAGTCTGCATCAAGGATTGAGGCCACTGAAACTGAGGATCATAACTGACAACATTTTTTGCAATAGCAGCATACGAATACCCAATGAATACAATCGCCCACATGAACAAAATTGCAAGAGCAGGGGGCACTTTCGTGCCGAAGTAGAGCTCCACCAAGGCCAATGCGTTTGTAGCCAAGTTTCCCGTGGCGCCGCTTTTGGCAGCCACGGTCACCAAAGCAGTCTCCTTTATGGACCATGGCCCCGGGTTCAAGTTGAAGGAAATAAAGCGTAAATCAATTTGTTTCTTGGGGAATACCCGAGCCATCCATTCTCCGGCGGCATGAGCAGCAATCTGAACAAAGAATATCGAGTACGCCGCAGCGGTCGTACGAAAGAAGTTAAGTGTGTCAATAAACGCGCCAGGCACGATGAAAATAACCGAAAGAAGGAAGAAGCGAAAAGTCAACACTGGAATAGTCGGGTCGTCCTGCAAAGGCACAGTTTCTCTAACAACTTGCAAAAGATCTTTTAGGTCATCATCTTCTTCTTCTTCTTCAGCGCGACCTTCTTCGTCCCCAACTTGTGTACTTTCGGAGGAAGAATTTTGTCTTGATTGGAGTCTTGAATCTTTGTTATCAAAGTCCTGGGAATCACCATACAGTCGATTGACACGCTCGCTTCTAATAAGTGGCGACAGCTCCAGTTGCTGGTCCCGAGTGCTGCTCATGAGGCAAGCACGTACTGATTACAAGCTTGAATTGAAGAATAATCCTTGACTGGCAGCTTTCTGAGTCTCTTGAGATTCAAATGACTGGTGTGTAATATTACTCTATGAATGCCTTTATTGGTGTGAAATAATAATGAATATTGTTGCGCTCTGTCACGTGAGCCGCCTCTGAAAGCCGGTCGACCTTGTGGCAACGGCTGCGAAATGTAAGTGTTCGCGCGTGAGGCCTATTGGAGCGTGTGCGATGTGGAGAACATACAAATTTTCGCCTGGAGTGGACTTGATCACCTTCTTCTAGCTTCCACTGTAAGCGCCTTTGTAACAATGTCAAGAATCTCTTCATCCGCTGCCTGAGTCGTCTCATTCTCTGGGTTCGAAAGTCTATTCTCGATCACTTGGTCCAAGAGTACCCTAAGTCGTTTCAATAATACACCATTCTTGCACCACGTCCTCACGGGCATCCATTTGTCCAAAACAATTCCAGGACAGCGCCTGCCCGAAGAAAGCGCCGTGGACACGTCGAACAGAATTTCTCCACCGAAAAGCAACGCCCCCACTGTAGTGGTGGGAGTGATGTCTCGCAAGTAGAGCTTTGATGTTTCGTTTGAGGAAGTGTAGACAACAAACGGAGACTTGTGCATAGCGTTGGACTGGTACTTTGAACTTGGCGTCATATCATACTGTTCTCTGACTTTTTGCATGTCGAGACTGCCGTCCTCCAAAGTCATGTCCTCAACATTTGGCAAGCTTGCCTCCGCCCCGGAGTCAGAGAAAATCAAGGACGATGGGTGAATAAAGGCCCTAGTTGCTGGCATCTCGCTAACTTTTTCCTCGTTGTTGCACTGATCGATATATTTTTCGTTTCTAATCCAGAATTTCGTCAGTTTAGCATCGGCGTCAATCTCCACTGCTCCGACCAACGTTTGCGCAAATTTTGGATCCGGAAGCTGTACACGAGCCAATTGCGGCGTAAAAGAGCCTGTTATAATTGCACGAATAAGGGTAAAGTTTCTAGAATTTTGGTTGAATTTGCTTTCCTCAGTCGAACGATAAGAAAAAGGAAGAAAGCCAATTTCTTTGAGTGTCAGTAAGTACTGGGCTCGGGCCGATTGGATATCTTGAAGCGTTAGGTACGACAAAAAGTTCTCCGTGATAAACCTCTTCTTTTTCGGTTGCGGAAGGCTCTCCCATTCGTGATAGGCAAGAGCAGATGCCATTAAGTCTCCCTGATTTTTTCCAAACTTACTCTTCGCCTTTCGCACGTCATCTTTTATATCAAAATTGTTGGAAAATGGGCTTCCGCCTGAGCAAACGGCAGCAATAGTGAGACACATTTCTACGCATCTGAAAATGCATCCTAATATCAAGAGCTTTCCTGATTGCAAGTCTGTAGGAATGAATGACAAATATTTGCCCAAGTGGGATATTGTTTCATTCTCTGCGTGACCCATCAATGCACCCAATTCAAAGAGCATCGATCTTGCTTTATTGATAGACTGTTCCTCGGGAGGATCAAGTCCACTGTTCAAAAATTCTGAGACCTTACTTATACCCATGGACTTCACAACGAGATAGAGGTTCTCAAGACGTGTGCGGCGGATCTCCGGAATCGGTTGAGCAAGAGCACAAGACTCAGTTTCCCTGCTATAGAGATGATAGCAATTTCCATTCTGAATACGTCCCGAACGACCACGTCTTTGAGACATCTCTGCTCGAGAACACCAATTCTCCACCAAACGCGAGGTGTTTGACTTGGCGTCGAAAAACATACTCTTCGAACGGCCGCTATCAATCACAACAACACAGTCTGGGATGGTGATGGAAGTCTCTGCAATATTGGTAGAGACAACGACTTTCCGGGTGTTTCTGGGGGCAGACCTAAAGACTTTCGTTTGCTCTTTCAGTGAGAGGGCAGAATGCAACGGGAGGCACCAGCAAGATTTTCCTGAGGATGAGTATTGCTGCTCGATTTTTTTAACACATCTGCTAATCTCCATTATACCAGGTAAAAATATCAAAATGGATCCGCTATTTCGTTCCAGAGCTAGTTTGTCGTCGATGAAGACACAAAGCTGGGCTATTAAGTCGTAGTTGATATTTCCAGACTTGAAAAAGTTCGAGTCGGCCTTTGGCTTGATGATTTGATCGTCATATGTCTGAAGTGAAAAGTCGAGATCCTCAAGAATTGTGTCGAGATAATAGTCCTCAATAGGGAAAGTTCTACCTTCAATGTGCAAATGATTGACAGGTGTGTCGAAGTAATTCATGAACACATCTGTGTTGATGGTGGCAGACATGAGCACGATCTTGAGCTTTGGAAGCTTCCCAAGTATTTTTTTCAAGATGATCAACAAAAAGTCGCTGTCCACGGATCGTTCGTGGACTTCGTCAATGAAGATATATTCCAAATTTTCAAATATGCCCGCATCTGTCGTGTTGCCTGAAGACAAGTACGATTGAAGCATTCTCAAAAGAACACCAGTTGTCACAAACAGAAGACGGGTGTGTTTCAGTGTCTTGTTCTCGCCTCTGATGATGTAGCCAGTTTCACTGCCCACCTTCATCACACGCTCATCCGAGATACGCTCTGCCAAGCCAATAGTCGAAATACGCCTTGGTTGCGTGCATACAATAGATCCTTGGAAGTTCTTCAGTTCACACATGTGATCAAGAATGTATTGGACAATTTGGGTACTCTTCCCCGAGCCGGTTTCGCCTGTGACGAGCGTGACTTTGTTCGAGCTAATGATGTTTACCAACTCATCTCGTTTCCTCCACGCGGGCAATTTTTGTCGTTGTGATATTGATGCTTTCACCAGAGCCAGGCCCTGTCTCGCGTGATACTCACGCAGCATACTTTCAATGTCATTCCTCAGAGACACGTGCGATTTGGTAACCAAACGGGATGAACGGACCTTTCGCGAGGCCTGTGAGTGTGAGGAGACTGATGACTTGTCTTGCGAGGTATTTAGTAAAGGTCCCGGGTTTTCTATGACTTTCGCCACGTTATTCTCGAGCCACTCGATCATAGTGTAGAGCATACACTCGCCGATGAGATTATTTTCAACAATATGCTCGAGAAGCTGGCGAATAACCGATAGCTTTATGTAGTTTGCCAACTTGAATGATGCGTCATTCACCAAAATCTGAACACCCGGCAAGATGTTCGGATAACCTTCCGCATAGAAAAATTTGACCAGCAACATGCCTTGCGCGATGCCTGCTGCGTTTAACAAGACTGTCACGACACGCCTCAGGTCATCAGCAAACTCAAACTTGTTGCTTCCAATGGACTCTATTCCCTCGAGCTCCATGAGCCACATTTCGAACTCATCACCAGTAGCTTCAAAAGGATGAACTTCATACGAGATAGTTCTGTGAGTTAACGCGATGGATGTCTTGTGCTCATCCCTATTGTTTTCTTCGAAAACCTCCAAGATTTCATCCTTGTCGAATCCGGAAAGAGCGAGTCGCTGAACTAGATACTCTGTCTGTAAGTCAGTGGAGATTTTGAGAGACAAACTACTATCTTCATCGCGCTTCGCGAAGAACAATGGTAAATCATCCTCGGGAACATGGAATATTAGCCATTCCAATGCATCGATAAATGTATGGGTGTGGCTAACAGCCTCCTTCGCGTGTGAATCTCTAAAACCAAGGTCAGTCAACTGTGAAATCCAAGTTTCTGTGAAAGAATTCGTTTGTCCATCGATCGCTGAATCCTCGACCCAATTTATGTGGTGCTTTATAGACGATTCGATCTTCGCTCTGATGTCGGTAGGAAAATCCACAAATGGGGCATTTTCCCATGCTTTTTTGCCAATTGGATACTGCTTGAGTGAGACTTTACTTTTCGGCTTCCTGACACCTGGTGCAGACTGATGCGTGGTATTGGGCTTTCCAGCCCCGCTCTGGCCGAGGGAGATGCCGATGCTGGCCGTGGGCTTACGGATTTTTGCCTCAGTATTCTCTCTGGTCTTCTTCTCCTTCTCGTAAAGGGATCTTTTCGCAGCATCGTCCAAATACACTTGGAATGGGTTAGCATTGTAGAACCTGTCGTGCGCTATCTTGTCTTTCTTCAAAACCTGTTGCCTCTTCGCCTCCATATCCGCCCAATAGTCTCTGAATATTGTGGGTAACACCATCTTCAAGTTCTTGACGTAATTGAGTCTGAACATGGCGTATGTAGCTGCAAAATGGCGAGCTTCGTTTGTAGTTTCTCTCGGCGAGAGAAGGTCGGTTTCTGGAGACCACTTGAGATGGATTACCTCTTTCTTAGGATTCACCCAGCTTAAATCCACAATTCCTATGAAGCCCTTGCTTGTTTTACGCATATCGAAATTGACCTTGTTCCATTTTTGCTTCGAACAATGTTCGTAAAGAAGTGTTGCTGGGAGCTTTCCGGTCCAGCCAAAGTTGTCACCGATAGCTAGGCCTCTCTGCGGCTTCGGCGGCGTAGACTCATCTTTTTCTGAAGTGAGAGTCTTCGCGGCCTTTTTCTTGAGTTTAGTCTCCTTGGGGTCCGGAGGTGGATCTTTCTTTGTTTTCTTGGCCATTGGATGCTAGGTTTAAGCTTTGTTCGCGATCATCGACTTCATCGATGAGACTTTGAAGACAAAAAATCAAATTCGAAAACTTGTAAAAAATATTGACACGGACAGGAATCGAACCTGCAACCCTTTGATTTGGAATCAAAAGCTCTACCATTGAGCCACCGCATCTTAGCACAATTTTGCATGGGTCTATCCTTTCTCGTTGTAGCATACAAAACATGTTCTCAATTTCCCTCCCAGGGTCTGGAATGCACATGATATACATGTATGGGTCCTTGTTACTCGTTATATCTTTCACGCGAAATTTTTAGAGGTATTCAGCATTTTTTTGATGCACTTTTCCTTGCAGTACCATGTTTCTCTTGGAAAAAAAGAATAATGGGGAAAGAACTTCTCCGAAATTTATGCTTTTCCGGCTACAGAGGTTAAGAGGTATAACAGTCAAGTACTCCGGTGTCGAGTTAGCAATAATGAAACACCATGCTTTTGCGGATGACGTCAACATATACTTGGGAAACCGTTCAGATTATGCTATTGCAGCGTCTGTCATTGAAAACTTTGAGAAAATCAGTAATAGCAAAGTGAACCCCAGGAAATCACAGCTCTTGGGTTTTCATCCGGACTTTGCTGATCATTTTCAACACGAGCTCCCGTATACACAAACGTACGTGAGAAATAAGGACTTGAAGTACTTGGGATTACCGTTGAAAGGTGTTGACTGGAGTGCTGTGCGTGCTAAACTCCCTTTCATCAGCTTCAAGCGAGGATATTCTCAACTAGATATCATAACAAAAGCTAAAGCTACGAACATGTACGTGAGCTCGACATTGGTATACAAAGATTTGGTGCAGTGTATGTCCAAGAAGGAAATCAAGGCTATGGATGATGCCATACAAAGAGTGTTCTACGGTATCGGAAGGGAAAAGCTTTATGCTCGCCCGAAGAAGGGGGGGTATGGAGTCATAGAACTTGCGGTTCAATTGCAAGGACACAGAGCAGCGGTACTCGCAAATACCTTGATGGGTGCAACTGATTGGTACACAGGATATTTGAAGTTGAAAATGCTACACCACATGAGCAAGATCATACACCGACTGGCAGAAGTACCAGTACACCGAATAGAAGGATTGAGCTGGCTTGAATTTTTGCTCGACACAGAGCGGATGTACTTCAAAAACCTCGACTGGACGTTCACGCATAGTGAGAGAATGTATCTAGAAGCCTGGCAAAAGACTGTATCTGGTACACGGGTGGTGAACCGGCCTGAAAGGGTAGGGTTCATGGAATCCGGTGCGATCCAGGAACAAGTGAAACAAGCAATAAGTATCGGAGAGACACAAGGAAAATTCCAGATTTCCAACGAGGAAGCAGGTGGGTTGAGGGCCGATGCATTCCGATCGTTGAGTAAGAAAAGCAAAGAAAAAGCCCCAGTGGTTCGGCCAAGGAGATTTCTGGAAATATGCCGGGAAGCCAGAAAGCCGCAACGCTGGAAAAAGTTCTGGAAAGAGATGTACAAGCATGAGTGGCTCTTAAGAAATGACTTAACAGCGCTCCATCATTTTAACTACGGGTCCTATGTGCCCATACACGATGCACCGAAGGTTGGAAGGGACATGGAATGTCTCTTGTGTTTAGAAACAGTGTCTTCAAAGGCTATGTTAGCTCACCTCTACAATGAGTGTACATGCTCCAGATACTGGTGGAACAAACTAGGCTTTCCGAGGCCAATGAACTTGAGAGAAATGCTTGCACCTACTGATAAAACATTTACAAACTTGCGCAACCTCAATTGGTTTGTGAAAGTGGTACGTAAGGCGTATTCAGGACGGCGCCGGGAGGCGGAGAATGGTGTTAGTCTCGCCCCACTCCTGAATCGACTATTGTCTCGCGCTCTAGGGAGGACCAACCCCATGGGCCGATGACAGTCTGATGAGTCTGATGAGTTGAGTTCATTCTGGGTAGAGGTCTCAAAGCGGATTCATTTCCGATGAGAGATCTCGTGTCGCCAAACGACGCCTGGGGTGAAGTTGCGATCTATTATAGGTTTTTTCTATATGTTGTATAGTTTTTGCGCTTGTTTGGGTGTGCCTGTCATACTTTAGCGAGAGCGTCCTATAATGTGATATATCTTTAAAAAAAAAAAAAAATTACGTGCAATGCCGTTTACGATAATTGACCTCGCGGTGGGAGCAAACCATGAAAGTGTTCAGAAGGAAATCGTCTCTCTGAATTTCAAACGGCTGTTTACGATGAATATGCGACTGGTGTGAAACCCTCTCGTGAGAACGCCCTTTTACGTCAGAAACCTTTGAAAAAGAATGTAGCGGACACTTCTGAGAAAACATTGATAAAAGCTTGCAAAATCATTGATCACCAGAGGTAAGTGCCTCGCGCAAATAAAACAACCATGCAACACGGTTGAATTCCATAATTGTGGTGTACGGATCCGCACTCATCCAATGACGATAGCGCTTTTTCTAAACTACGCAGGCTTTTTTCTCAAGCGAAAAGCACTCACAGGCTCTCGAACATAATCAGCACGAGATCGACCGATGTTCTCCTACAGAAATTTGGCCAGAGCCTCGAGGCCCGCGGCGAGCAGATTCTTCTCTGTGGCGCCTCGAGTGAGAGCGGGCGCCGCCCCGGACATGGGTAAACCTTACACGAACGCCATGGGCCACACCCCACAGACAGTGTCTGACGAAGGCGCCGTCATGGGCAAAACCACATTCACTGAGGTTATGGACGAGGTTGACATGACCTGGGGCCGCGATGACGACCCCAAACACGTCGAGAAACAAAACACCAAGATCAGACACTTCACAATCAACTTTGGCCCGCAGCATCCTGCTGCGCATGGTGTCTTGCGTTTAATCTTGGAGTTGCATGGCGAGGAGATCGTGCGCTCGGACCCCCATGTCGGATTGCTTCACCGTGGTACAGAGAAATTGATCGAGTCGAAAACGTATATGCAAGCATTGCCCTACTTTGACAGATTGGACTATGTCTCGATGATGACGAACGAATTGGTGTTTGCCTTGGCCGTGGAGAAGTTGTTGAATGTTGAGGTACCTCTCAGAGGTAAGTACATTCGTACGATGTTCGGTGAAATCACTCGTGTTTTAAACCACTGTATGTCCGTGTTGACCCATATCATGGATGTTGGTGGCTTGACCCCATTTTTGTGGGGCTTCGAAGAAAGAGAGAAATTAATGGAGTTCTACGAGAGAGTCTCTGGTGCTAGATTGCACGCTGCTTATGTGAGACCTGGAGGTGTCTCGCAAGACTTGCCTGCTGGCTTGTTGGACGACATCTACATGTGGGCGACACAATTCGGTGACAGAATCGATGAAGTCGAAGAGTTGTGTACTGATAACCGTATCTGGAAGGCAAGAACTCAGGATGTTGGTGTTGTCACCGCAGATGACGCCTTAAACTATTCCTTATCGGGAGTCATGCTTAGAGGCTCCGGTGTGCCATTTGACATCAGAAGATCTCAGCCTTACGATGCCTACAATTTGGTCGATTTCGATATTGCAGTGGGTTATAATGGTGACTGTTATGACCGTTACTTGTGCAGAATGACCGAATTTAGACAATCGCTCAGAATAATTGAGCAGTGTATCAATGACATGCCCGAGGGCCCCGTGAAGGTGGAAGACTTCAAGATTTCTCCGCCTTCGAGATCATTGATGAAAGAGGATATGGAAGCATTAATCCATCACTTCTTGCTCTTCACAAAGGGTTACGCTGTGCCTGTTGGTGAGACGTACACCGCCATTGAGGCGCCAAAGGGTGAGATGGCGGTTTATGTTGTTGCTGACGGCTCCGAAAGACCGTACAGATGTAAGATCAGAGCCCCTGGTTTCGCTCACTTGGGCGCTTTTGACCACATCTGTAGAGGAAACTTGTTGGCCGACGCTGTCGCTATCATCGGTACCATGGACTTGGTGTTTGGTGAGGTTGACCGTTAAGTGGCTGGTCGCCATAAAATCCCACCCCCTTGCATAATTACACTCACAGAGAAAGAACGCTTAGGTTCGTTGTTTCCCGCTCTGTTCTTGTATACACAATATTTAAGTACTGAACGATCTCTATTCGAAGTCTTGTAACACCCCATGCTGTCACTAATGACACCTTATGTTAGCGTCTAATTCACCCTAATATTAGGTGGTATAGTAGATAAGCCGAACCAGCCCCGCCAGCGACCATAAACGCTGTGAACCCTGCACTGCTGTCATGTGAGCTGAGATCTGCGTTCTGTGGCCCATGGTACATATATGGATTTTTTGGCGTTGTTGACCGGTGCGTTGAAGGTTGTGGCTGGGCGAAGCTCTCACGTGTTGCCTGCCTCATTAGGTGTTTTGTGAGAAGTTCTTCGCTGACTTTCGATAGATCACCATCTGGCGCGAGCTGCCGCAAAACGGCCTCTTTGTCCGCCTCAGTCAAGTTTTTGCTGATGATTCGTTGTTCGAACTTCAAGTGCTTGGAAAGATGCTCGTTGTAGTCGAAGTGAGGCACGTCAAACCTGTCTCCGCGATTCTTATGCTCGCCTGTGAAATGGCGAGATCCAGACTCGCCATCGTTTCCTTTGTAAAAATTACGCACTCTATGCCTAGTGAAATTGTAGCCATGTGACGTGTAACTCCCAGAGGCACGTGCCCTCGAGTAGTGCTTGGCGTCTCCGTAGTATTCATTCTCCCATTCAGTTGGACTGGGCCTTCTGGAATACATGGTGGCACGCCCGCCAGAACTTGTCAGAAGTGTAGCATCGTATGTCTTTCGCTTCTTCTTATCCTTGAGTGTGTCGTACGCCAGAACCATTTCCACAAACCTCTTACTGTTCGCCTCTTTCTCATCATCGTTGAGATGAATGTTGAGGTCAGGATGGAACTTCTTCAGCAAGCGCTTGAACTGCAACTTGATTTCCTTTGTTGAAGCCTGGGGCAGTAGCTCTAAGACTTGGTAAAGATTGAGCTGTGCAGAAGAATACAGCCGCTTCAAGTTGACTGGAAGCATTGCTTTGGAGCCTCTGAGGAGCAACATTCCAATTAGCCTTCAGATGAATAACTCGATGGGTATGGATAAACAATTGAATAAATAATGCCCAAAACCTGATTGAGAAAACGTAGGTCCGAGGACGGACGGTATGAGTAATTTGCGCTAAGAAAAGCCGTATAGCGCATATCGCTTTCGTTATCTGGGCCTGATGCAAATCTAGCCATGCTGCTTTGTGTGGAGGAATGACCGCGCCCGATTCGGCTTGTGATGCATAGCGAGAGGGAAATCACATAAACTCAAAGCGGTTCCCGCGCACCTCAGTTGGCCGAAAACCTGCTGCTGCCGAAATTATCGCCGACTTCGGATAAATTCCCTGAGGCCATCTTGACTGCATCTGTGATAGAATACAGCGGCCAGAATTCTTTTAAAATGCGGCTTCGCGGTATTTGGTTATGAAGAGATTCCTTTTTCTATTTTTTTTTTTGAGTTTTGCAACACCTAATGCTGCTGGTCCAAACAACACACCCACCGAGCCACATTGTGCACGTTGTGCTCGTTGTTACTTATTGAGTGGATAATCGGTCATAGCGCCAGCTCAGAGGAGCCATGAAAGTCACACATAAGCTATGCTTAAGGAGGACGAGATGTTACAGAAAACAAGAGAGCCCATCGTATTGTGGACGGAGCTTGCTTGAGCTTCAGAGCTTTTGAGTTACACAAATTCTTCGAGAGGCAATATGTTGCGCAATTGGCTACGAATACTGAATTTTTTGGCTATCGGAGTACAGAGAAGATATCGCGAGCTGCTAATAAGCGTCAAGTGAATTGTTGATTCATAGAATACGCTAGAAGGTGATGAGATTCCGGGGTAAATCAAGCTGCGCGCGACATTTATATGATACGGGTGGCGACATTTCCTTGCCTCTGGGACCGCGGTCGCCACTGCGCGAGCCTATAAATGAGAAAACATTTTCTCGCCTACGGCCAGATTGAAAACCACTCATCAATCACACCATCATGCCTAGACAAAGAAGATCTGCTCCAGCCCCAAGAACCCAGACTAGATCTGCCCATACCGCTGCTGCTCCTGCTGCCGCCGCACCACACCACCCACCTGCATCCGTTGCTCACCCACAAACGACATCCCAACAGGGTCCAGGTTTATTCGGTCAAATGGCTTCCACTGCTGCCGGTGTCGCCGTTGGCTCTACCATCGGTCACACTTTAGGCGCTGGTATCACGTCGATGTTTGGTGGCTCATCCGCCCCAGCTGAGCAGCCACAGCAGCAAGTCGCTGCCACTCAACAGCAGTCGTACCAGGAACAGGCCAAAACTTGCGACACTGATGCCAGAACTTTCACCAGATGTTTGGAAGAAAACAGTGGTAACATGCAGATTTGTGACTACTACTTGCAGCAATTGAGAGCTTGCCAGGAAGCATCCCGTCACTACTAGGATAACTGTACATAAAATTTAGTGAATGCATATTTATTTAGGACTCTCTCATAGAAGGAAATCCTTTGAAAGACGCTTTATTGGGAGTCTTCCGTGTATCGATATTTGAAACAATGTGCGTTTCGCATTTGAAAGGCTATTACAAAATGTCTATTGATTCTAGTGTGCCTTTTTAGCTTTCTCTTTGGAGCCACCGAAGAGAAAGTACCCGGCGATACCTCCCAAGCCTAAGAGACCGAGAATCTTCACCGGACTAGATGATGGCGTGGGCTGCTTTTGTGAGCCCTCGACATCTTCGACTTCCGGGGGTACCTCCACAGTGGCTGTTTTGTGATCCACCTCGTTCTCACTCAAGTTAATCACACTGGGCTTATTGATCTCGGGATTGAGCGACAGCTGTACGTACTTGTCCGTGTTCACGGTTTTTTGCTGCTGCTCTGCGGCGAGATTCGTTGCATCGACGGGCTCCAGGCCGCGGTCATGGATGTATTCGGGCTCAGCGATGACGGGTTCTCCACCATGCACAACGCTGGCGTCATTTGCCTCAACTTTTACTGAGGAGTTCAATTCTTTATAGAACATTTCCTGTTCGACCTGCTGCTTTTTCGTCTGGGCGATATCTTGTTTTACGGCTTCCGGGCTCACTGGCGGGATCTTCGGCTGCGCTATCTTGGGCATGAAGTCGTATTTAAATTCCCACTCATTGATCGAGGTTTGAGAAGGTAATTTGAAGGAATCGATAGTAGAAGCGTCGTTTTTAGCAAGCAATTTGCCAATGGTGCTGAACGTTCTGGTGGCCTGAGAGGATTTAACGGATCTGAACATGATTGTCTAATACAACTGAGTGGGAAATGGTTATGATTTTCCTGTTATTCGTGTCGAGTTATTTGTCTACCACAGTTGCGTTCGTGTAGTATATCTGAGCTTATGACTTGACAAGAAATTGTGAGAGATTGAATGTAACAGGTGAGCGTCGTCGGGATAAATATAAATGGAGCTTTTCCCGCCCCATGGCCCGGCGCAAATTGGCGGGGGTGGGGCAACATTATGGCAAGCACTGCATACACCTGCTTCGCCCTGGTCGAATGACGACATTGATGTGCAAGTAGGTGACCAGTTACGCGGGGCCGCACTCACTCACGGTCCCCCGTCGCCTGTGAGGCCCCGGATGGAAATTAGCAGGCGGCCGAACACGGTAAGATCAAGGCGTAGAGTGTTATACAGACACAATCAGCGGAATATAGTCGCTTACAATACAGATACTTACGCAAAACAATCTAAGCGGATTCGTCGCTTTGACGTAATTTCTGGAGGCATTTCGGAAAATTGGGTATCCATGAAGGGAAGAAAATTACGATAGATTCTGGAGATTTGAGCATCAAGAGGGGTTAGAATAGTGATTGTGAGTCGAGAGACATTGAAGCAAAAATCAGGAAACAAATCAGCTGACGAATTTTTAGAATTGGTTTTCTACCGCGTTCAAAAAGCTTCGGCAGGTGGGGGAAGTACAGCCATTGAGGCGATGACAACCTAATTAAATCTCATACGCTGCCAAGCCAAAATATCAACGCAAGGCATGGTAGCAAAGCTGACCAAGGTTTTACATATATTCATATATAGTTTTGTGGAGATCTAGGTTAGCAACTCTGGCTCCTGGTCCTTAATCAGATGAATCGGGCAAAAAAAAAAAAAAAGTAGTTTGCAGCCCTCCACGGCGGCCGAACCATCTTCGGATCAACGACGTGATCGCGGCAGGTCGTGTGGCAAGTTTGGGTGAGTGCCACCACGTGGCGGTTGTTTCGCCTTGAAAAGATCTTTTTGTAAGCTGTTTTTTTTTTTGACCACCTCGTTGATGAGTTTGAAATCTTTCCTTGCATGAGCACAACTGCCTGTAACAGATCAAGTTTGACTCCAATTAAACAAAACTTCCTAGTTTTGGGTATAGAGATGTGGAGTGTCTCACAAACTGACTAATGATTCGACAAAAGCAAAGTATCGAATGATCAGGCATTCGACTACAAGAAAAACAAAAAAATCTAACATGACACTCGTAATTTTCTATAAAGCTGCGAAAACTCATTGTGCGCCGCCAGGTGCTGTATCGGGATAATTCGAAGAGAACTCGATAGCCGCGAGCATATCATCAAGAATTTGCGAAGGGGGCCGACTTTTCGTTGTCTGCGGCGGCGTTTCCGTAGGCGTTTGTGCGACAGTATTCTGGAACTCCTGCGCCGGATTGAACAATGGAAGCTCCAAGTTCGAAGCAGAACGCATCATTTCGAGAACAGGGCTAATCGTCATGGAGCTGCGTCTGCCCATGGCATTCAGCATTTCGCGGTAGGATCGACCAGGAGTGGTGGTATCCATACCCAAGCTCGCAGGGTCTGAGAATTTGCTATGGATCGAGCTGTTGGATTTCTCAAACAAAGAAGACTGGGATGAACCGCCCAACAAATGCTGCGCCGAGCCATTGGCCCCTTCATATTGGTACGAGTTATAATACTGTACCTCTTTCTCCGTCAGGGCTCTTCTCCTACTCTTGAACCATATGATGAGCCACGTGAGGAGGACGCCGAAACCAAGGATTCCGAGAACACCAGCCACGACAATGAATACTGAGTTTGTTGGGAGCGTTTCCTTGCTGATGAACGGGTTCACGTAGTTGCCTGTAGGCACCGTCGCCTTGTACGTATATGAAGTGGACAGTGAGGTCGCTGAGATCGCGGGCATGCCCGTACTTGAAGATTTTGACAGGGTTACTGAGGGCATTGCTGAGGAACTGGATGCCAGGCGGGATGAAGTATGCGATGACAGAGAAATCAGGGATGTATGTGATGCAGAAGCGCTATGAGAGCTAGACAGAGTGGAGGCACTCGACGCAGTATTAAGAGTGGGCATTGAGCTCCGCTTCGCCATTCTTTTGTCTAGTTGTGTGTAGCTGGCTGCTAAGTGTGACTCGCTTTGCTCTCCATGCGTGAGTGTTAGGAGAGATGGGAATTGCACAATTCTCATGGTGTGGTGGATGTGTAAGGTTGGGGCGGGGAAAAATTTTTGGCCGATTTGGAAAAATACCAGAATTCGGAAGATTTTGGTTTTGTATAATTAGTAGTTTGAAAACGGAAAAGAAGGAGGAGAGAATGGCAGTCGCTGCTTCTTATCTTGCTTTTTTCGAACCATCCGTCGAGCCACTCTTACGCGTAGCGTGTTTGTTTACAGTCCCTTCGGCGCGCGTCTCGTAAAAATACGCGCACTTCCGGTTCGATGACAATAGAATCGCGTTTTACGTGAGCGTGCAACCCTCTGATTGGATCGCACGGAGATCGAGATGTGTGGAATTTTTCGGCGTATTGTTGAATTTAATTTCGTGCATACGCGTATTTTCTTGGAGCACTAAATGTTGTTCTTTTTGGCCTGCATAGCTGAGAAGAGAAAGCAACGATTGTTCTCGACCTTCGCAGCTCACTGAAGTGATTCTTTTCTAGCTTTACTAACTGAGAGGCTGCTTTGAGATGAAAAAAGACTCAATTTTCTCTTGACAATAGTAGCTTGTGTTCAACGCCATCTCGGTTGCGTGAGCTCGAACTCATTCCAAAAAAAAAGAAGAGTTGTCTTTGCGCGGCCACGCTTCATCAATTTGAACTTAACGTGGCCCATGCGAAATTAGAAATTTGTAAATGTCTTTTTTCTTGATTGAGTATATGCTCTTCTATAAGTAATCATTTCATAGTGATCTAATGCGGAAACCCATCAAAATCTCCAGTCTGCGTCCGCAGACTCGATGGCCCAATTGAATTTGGCTCTCAAGGTCTTTGGGAAAAGCTTCTCGATGGGGACGTTGAACTTCTTAGAGAACATCACCGTCAAACGCGGATCGATGTAATTCATCTTCGACGTTCCCAAAGAGACCTGAGAATTATCCTCTTTATCCTTGAGCTGGAAACTTGTGTTTGTGATTCGGTTCTCAATGGTCTCAATTTGAGATCTAAGTTTCTCGATACTCGCGCCGTTCACAGCATCAACTTGGCCCCTTTCAATCTCCTCGTCGTATTGGGTCTTCAAATCGTCTATCTTTTCGAGCTTAGCGTTCAAGTCATCCCGAGTGAGAAGCTCTTCTTTCTCCATCTGCTTCTTCTCATTGTCCCGCGTCCATTTCTTCTCGGCCTGGTCCTTGAGCTTCTCAATGTGCATTTTCACAACTTTATGAAGCTCCTCCTTTGTCATATCCTCGATCTCTGCAAAATACTTTTTGTCCTTGTTTAACTCAGAAGCGTCTATGTTGAGAATCATTCTCTTCAAACGGAGCTTTTGCCACTCCATTTCTCTGATTTTGTCCTGAATCTTCCCCACAGACGATGAGTGTCCCTTAGCAACCGTGCGCTGGTGATTACATAAAATGGCAACCTTTCTATTCGCAGCATTGTATTTCAACACCTTCTCTGCAACTGATCCCTCGTTTTTGATGAGATCCATTTGATCTTGCATAGTCTTTGAGGCATTGTAAGTACGAAAAACTTTGGCAGTCAACCCGGACATGTAGGCCTGCAAGTGCCTGTTCAATGACAGTGGTGATATGCGGTCGAACAAGGAGTCGCCTGGCTGCTTGGGGGCTTTCTTGAAAATTCTGAAATTCTTGAAGACCTGACGATCGACCTCGACTTCTTGATAAAACCTGATAGAGTCTTTTCCCAAGAAGTCGAAGATGACCGTGTTAGGGGGTTTCAAGGTCACGTGTTCATATCGTAATGAGCAACACCCAACTGTATCGGCCTCATCCTCTCCCTTTTCTCCACCTGCTCTCAATGCAAATACATCGATAAGATAGGTGGCTGTGGCTATCTGTCTGTTCTGCATGAATTGGTCCTTCAACATGATATGGTAATCACTTCTAATCCGCTCAATGTGCTTCTTCAACTCACGCGCGGTCTCAAACTTCTTCATATCAGAAACGCCCTTGATAGACGAATTTGCCGCGAGCTTGACATATTTGAAGCTGTCGGCAATGTTTTCTTTCCACATCGCGAGCCACACAACAGATTTGTCGTGCTTCACGGCACCCCATTGGTGTCCCGCCGGGGGCTCAGGGATAGGAGCACCTACCCCCAAATTAAGGGTGATGCTTTCAGGGTACACTCTTTTCTTTAGCTTGCCGGTTTTTGGATGCGCTCCACGACCTCTAAAAAGACCTGGTGGCTCAACTTTGAAATTAGCGATGTTCTCTCTCCTTCCATTTAACAAGCAGGTACGATAGGGCTCTTCCAATCTATCCCTCTCCTCCTTTAATCTTCTTTTCTCTTCTTTCGTGATGTTTTTCTTCTCTTCTCTCTGCTTTTCAAAAAAAGCATGCATCTTCGAAAAATCACACTTATTGAAATCTTTTATGTCCACGTTGGATCCGCCATGTTCTTTCAAAACATCTAAGAAGTCGCCGAAGAAATTAGACTGAAAGACAGGGTTTTTGGCGTGGTCTGTCTCCAACATCGCACCAAAGAACCCTGCGACCTCCTCCGCAGCAGGCGGTAAATCAACAGGCTTTCCATCATAATATAGTTTCACATAAGATGGTAATGGCTCGTATGGCGGAGGGAAAAGAACACCGTTATGCTCCAATTCCAGCCAGCGTTCTGGGCCTTGACCAAACTTCTCATCTTCCCACCATTTGTAGTCTTCATTCTCTTCCTCTGTCTTCAAGGAGTCGTCATTCTGAGAGGCAGAAACACCCGTCGGTGTTCCGGAAGGAGAATCATTCTCACTACCTGCTTTTGGCGTCAACTCACTCAAAGGGACGTCGTCTTTTACTGTCACTGAGGATACGGAGCTGTCTGCTGGAGTGGCTTGCGCTTTCATGTCTTCAATCTCCAGCTTGAGACCCTCGGGGTCGTGGTTCTTGACCTCATCCACATTTGTCTCATTTTTCACTGTTATAGCTTCAGCTTTGTGTTCTTTTTTCTTTTTCTTGTGAGCTTTTTTATGTTCACCATCGACGCTCGATTCTAACTTTCTCTTCTTCTTCTTCTTTTTCTTTCTTTGGTCCAGCTCGGCAGTATTCTTGCTCTTGCTCTTTTTTTCTTTCTTCACAAAAGCATTCAAAGGAATTTCATCCTCTTTGACCTGGCTATTTGAAGCCTTGGTTTGTTTGGCAGGAACGTGCAATTGCGAGAGAGCGACTTCTTCGATGTCACCCATTGTGCGATATGCGAGGCAGAAATTAGTGAACAGTTACCGAGAACTCGTAAATTGAAAACTTCCGACTGTTTTTGTAGCCAGTTTTTCAACGAGCCAATTTGAGACGTCGAACTGTTCTTTATAATTCGGGAAAAACAAAGTCTGGCGCAAGCAAAAATTCTACACTCGAACCAAGCCGCGATGATGCTTTTAAAGTTTGGTACACGACCTACTGATGTGCAGGATAATCTTACTGCTCTCTGCTGCGGGAAATTCTAGAATCATAATGATTACTTCGTAGTGAGTGCAGAAAGCTGTTGAGATCACGTGTGTTCATACGCTCCACAAAAAACATTTGTGGAGCCAGGAAAGCGTTTTTTGACCCCTTGTGCACGCGTATCGCTAGTCCATTTATTTTCGTGGAGGGTTTGGTTCTGTTTTTTTTTTTTTTTTTTTTTACCAAGTAGGCGCACCGAATTGTTTCGAGTAGAACTATGCAAGACAATGAAACGCTCGGCCGGCATCTCACCTTTTGTGAACTGGCTGATCACAAGCGGCAGAGCAATGGAAAATGATTGTCTCTGTTTCTGTTTGCAAATCGCGTTTTTTAACAGCCCTTAAGAAGGACATGATCGAATGTTCTGGGGTGTATTTCGCAATTGAAGTATTACAATGCCGAGGCGCCCGTATCCTCTTAGAGGTTTTGTCGCGAGTCGCGACCTCAGACGCGTGACATTCTATCAGATACCCGTCTCAGGAGCGGGACAAACCTTAAGAGGCGTGATGGCCTGGAAAAAGTCGTTCTTAGACCTTTAGTCTCAAACGCCTTCATAAAAGAGTTTTCAAAGATAAATGCTTCATATTTTCCAGGTTTGAATCCGCCCAGCAGATAATTTTGCACTTCTTGGCCGTCAGAATAACGTCAATATGTTGGCTTTTTACGAGGGTGCGACCACTGCGAGAAGATATTTTCACAGTGGCGGAAGAAGAGATCGCCTTTTTCTTTCTTTAAGCATCAGATAGGCTATATGAAATAGATACGTGGACGTAGACCCAAGTCACATTGAGTTGAACCACTATAAAACTTGGGTTCTCCATCAATTGTAATTACCTGTGTGCTAACGCATTAAACACGGTGTTGCATGAAATCCAACACAATAGCGCACCGAACATCGGGCAAGTGGAGACGACGCGTCACGTGCTAAATTCTAATAAATGGAATGGTCTGGAATCGAAACCCCTTTATCGACAACAATGGGTCACCACCGACAACCCGCGTTTATAAGAAATTAAATTCCCGCAGCTTAATTGCCGGTAACACTTTTCTCTCTTTTGCGTGCGCACTCAGTCTTGAAAGATACTTTACCCACGTGTCCACTTCATCACGTCTCAAGTTCGTGATTTGAAGATTGGTCACATTGTATGCGAAAGTCTCTGACACTAAAATCGAAAATGCCTTACTACGCAGTTGCCAAAGGCAGGTCTGCCGGAGTTTACAATTCTTGGAGCGACTGCAAAGACAATGTCAACGGCTATTCTGGAGCTACATACAAGAAATTTAACACCCAGAGCGAGGCTCAGAATTTTGTCAGCCTGAGAAGTGACGGCGGCAGCTCGGGAGGCGGATACTCTGGCGGGTATTCTGGTGGGTACTCTGGTGGCTCCTCCGGATCTTCAAGAAGGGGAGGCAGCGGAAGGGGCAGTTACGCTCGTGGAGACAATTCCGCCTCTCTGTCGTCTCGTTCTGCGTCTAGTTCTTATTCTGGCTACAGTGGGGGTGGTTATACGGGCTCATCCGGTGCCTCCAAATCCACCAGATCCACCAATACCGAGAGAATATTCGTGGATGGTGCCGCTCGGGGAAATGGAAAGCATGCTTGCCCACAATCCGGGTACGGAGTATACTACGGTGCGGGTGATTCTCGCAACAGAGCCGTACCGCTCAGTGACGTCGATGATGTGTCTCTGGTTAAGCCGACTAACCAAAGGGCAGAGTTGCACGCGATGAACCATGCTTTGAGCAACATTCAAAAGGAGCACTCGTCCAACCCATCCTCGACCAAATCGTATGAGATCCACACCGACTCTACATACACGAAAAACTCCATCGATACATGGGCTGACAAGTGGAAGGACAATGGCTGGAAAACATCTTCAGGGTCTAGCGTGGCAAACAAAGATTTGATTCAGCGTAATCACGAACTCTACACCGGTCTCAAGGACCTGGGTGTGCCTGTTGAGCTTGTGCACGTGAGAGGTCACCTGGGCAATGAAGGCAATGAGCAAGCCGACCGTCTCGCCAATCAGGGTGCTGATCAAATGAAATAGTAGCTTCAAGACGTGGACGTCAGCTCTTCATATGTTGACTTGTTAAACAAGAGAAATTCTATAATATGTGTTTCACCTTTCGAGAACGCGTTTTACAGGCTTGACTCCGATGTAGTTGTGTTTATTTTTCGCTCGTAGGTGGATTTTCGCACGAGGTTTAAGCCGTAGTCTTGATAACTTGCTTCAGTGGTCGAAGATATATTCACATGAGACAGCAAGTATATCTGAGCCAGTTCCTGAGAAAGCTCGAGGCTTGTTCTTATTTCTCATGTACTGAACGCAGCAATAATATTCAAAAAAAAAAAAAATCTGGCCACTATATTGAAAATGTGTTTAGCTTATTTGCGCCCTTGAAGTGAGTGTCTCCATCGAAGGTTAAGCGTTCGCGAGTGTTGGTTTGTTGTGGCATATCTAAATTTATTCCCAATTGGGACAAATGTGTGATGATGTACAATTCTTCGTTCTTGCATATTAAGCGGCAATCAAAGATGCAAAAGCCAAACTGGAAATTTGGTTAGAAGGCCTCCCTGTAAACGAGTACCTCTAGTGCTATTAATTCGACTGGTTAATCTCGAGTGAAGCTCAAAACGCCGCACTTGTATGATTCCGCAACATTATTAGCGGCTATGAGGTCCAGCATTTCTCACTCAAACGGCTGTAGTTTTCAGAAGTGAAAACTCAGTTCACCAGAAATCGGAAACTTATTAAATGCAGATACAAACTTTTTAGCTTCACTGAAACCCAGCTTGTAATTGCCATTACGCCGTGAAGATTTATGCCTCCCTGCGAGCTTTAGCGAGCAGACCTGCAGGACGCTTCTCCTCGTTTGGCTCGATTTGTAAATATTGGGACGTTCTCATTACTCAATCAGGTGTGTTTGTAAACATGATGGCTTGTCCACTCTCCAATCCAGCGTGAAATTTCTTTCCGAATTCTAATCTGGTCCAAAGAATAATATCCGTCACCTTGTCCTCTTGAACTGCCGCATGCAAAGTTATATATATACAATTAAGAGCAAGAAAAAAAATAAGCTGCCACAGAAAAAGAACTTATCCAATCTTTAGTGGCCATCCCAAAAGCTGTTCATTCAACTCCAGCGCTCTCGACTCAATTCTCAAGTCAACATTACAAAACATTGTGACAGCCAATCTACAGCATATTCTGCATTGACTTCAAATCTCAGTTCTTGCATTCCTTTTGATTGTCTCATTGCCTCCATTTTGCACCCTCGTCGCTGGCCCTCAGAAGACTAACCCCACCCTGTCATTAAAATGAATTTCCGCTCAGCTCAGCCATTGCAGCCACTTAAGAATGGACAGCTCAATAGGGTAAATAACGTCACCCCAAGTAAGTCGACACGAAGAAAAGAAACTCAGTTAGATTACTACAACCACCATGCTCAACCCAATTTGTGCCATGACAATCACGCCCAAGTGCAACAGCAGCAGCAACAGCAGAATCAGGAGAAAGCCAAGAAGAAGAAAGAAAAGCTTTCTGCACTTTGCAAAACGCCACCTTCAATTGTCAGGACAAGAAATGGTATCGACTACCGCAGAGGTATGTTCTTGGGAGAGGGTGGTTTCGCTAGATGTTTCCAGATGAAAGATGCACTGGGACGGATTTACGCAGCAAAAACTGTCGCCAAGGCTCTGATCAAAAATGAGAAGACAAAAACAAAACTCTTGCTGGAGATCAAAATTCACAAGTCTCTCAAACACCCTAATATCGTCAACTTTGTGGACTGTTTCGAGGACGACGTGAATGTTTACATCTTGTTGGAAATCTGCCCCAATCAGTCCCTCATGGAGCTTTTGAAAACTAGAAAGCGTGTGTCAGAACCGGAAGTGCGTTTCTTCATGGTCCAAATCATTGGCGCCATCAAGTATTTGCATTCTCGAAGAGTAATTCACAGAGATTTGAAGCTTGGAAATATTTTCTTTGATCCAGACATGAATTTGAAAATTGGCGACTTTGGTTTGGCTTCTGTTTTGCCTCCCACAGACTCAAGAAAATACACCATTTGTGGCACACCCAATTATATTGCCCCTGAGGTTCTTGGGGGCAAGCAGACTGGTCACTCTTTTGAAGTTGATATATGGGCTATTGGCATCATGATGTATGCGCTTCTTGTGGGCAAACCTCCTTTTCAAGCCAAGGATGTGAATGTGATCTACGAGAGAATCAAGAAAACGGAGTATCTGTTCCCTGCTGACAAGCCAATATCTGAAAATGCAAAAGCTCTCATCACCGATTTGTTGAGTTTGAATCCGCTCAATCGTCCTACCATCAATGAAATCTTGGACTATCCTTGGTTTAAGGGATCATTTCCTCCCAAGACCGTGGAAGAAGCATTGACGGCCACACCGCATAACATGGACGAAATTTCTCGTGCTCAAAGCGTCCTCAATTTTGCCAATGCGAAAACGCAAGCAGGAATTTATACTCCTAAACTGAAGAATCCAGTTGAAATCTTGAAATCGGATCTACACTCAAGCCAGCCAAGGGCAGTCTTGCCTGAGTCATTATCCCCTGGCGATACCAGATCAAAGTATCAGGAGATTGCGGTGCCAACCTCGGTTGTTAGCCAGAATGGGAAATCTCTCAGAAAACTTAACTTTCATTCAAAGTTCAACAAGGTGATAATCAGGCTAGAGCAGTCGTTGCTCGAAACGGTTCATAACATGAGAAGGCTTCGCTTACTCACAAGCTCGAGAGAGAATTTGGAATTGGATGTGAAGGAACTTCCAAGCTGTGAGAATCCAACACTCATATCCAAGTGGGTGGACTATTCTAACAAGTATGGGTTCTCATACCAGTTGAACAATGACGATATCGGAGTGTTGTTCAATGACAATAACACCATTTTGAAGCTTCACAACAATGACCGTTTCTTAGAGTTGATTCATCATGAGAATGAAGGGTGGGCATGCATCGAAAACTCTGTTAGCCACCCACCTTCTCAAGCTCGTAGGCAACTTGAGATCGTTGACTTTTTCGCGAAGTACATGAACAGCAACTTGTCTAAGGTCAGTGATAATGAGGAGCGAAAGGAAACTGTTTTCTTGCACAGGTACACCAGAAACAGTGACTACATCATGTTTGAGATGACAAATGGAACATTTCAGTTTAACTTCAAGGATCATCACAAGTTTTGCATTTCTAAAAATGGCTTGGCGATAACTCACGTTTCTCCTAACAGAGTGATACAAACGCATCCCTTGATTTTGGTTTTAGAACGCGGTAATTTCTTGAACACAGAGGTACCTGACTGCCTAGGTAAAATCGCCATCATAGAGACCGCCATTAGATCCAAAATCAAGTAATTTAGCACATATAATTCGAATACATTGCATAAGAAGAAGCGATACCTTACTTCGGTATGAATGATCCAGTAAGGCTACTTGTTGCAGAAAAAGCCCCAAGTTTACATGAGCGGTCACGGGTTTTTTCTTTTTGAGCTAACACATGCCACGTCTCTACTTGACAATTGCTATACAAGCAATTTCACCTCGATTTTTTCATAATTCAGCATCTATAGTACACAGTTTTCTTTAATCATCGTTGTTGTTGAGTAATGACTTGAGAGCCCACTCATCCTTGAATTTTGTTTTCATTATGTCTAATTCCGAGATCAAGCTTGAGCAGGCATTCTTCAAGGCATCCCTGGGGGTGTAGTCGTCGTCCGTCTGAATTCTCAACACAAAGTTGGCGAAAAGCGGATGTTCGACCTTGTAAGCAGCAAAGATTACTCTGTCATCTTTCGCTAACTGAGCACGCAACATGTTCGCTAAAGTGTGGTCCTCTCGCTCGATCTTTATGATGGCCGCATTAGGAACCTTAGTGTCCGGGATGATTTTGATTCTGGAGTATTAGTACTATCACTTCATGAGCCACACTCAGAAACATTGTAAAGGAACATACTTCTCCACGCCATCTGGTAGGATGAATAACTCAAATCTATCGGGCGCATTCATCTTTTTTGAATAGGCTAGGTGTTCACGATAAACACGATAGTTTGTCGTTCAAAGACGTCGCTTCGAGAATTCTGCACATAATTATCCACATCTGAGCTTGTTATCAGCCTTATTGACTTTCCGCCTTCGTGCAAAGCTTTTTTGATTTTTTCCCTATGTGAAAGCCTATTTACTTCATTTTTTCGCTTGGTTTTTGTCTAAAATTTTTGAATAAACTATTTATCAGCAACTTTATGCAAGTATATTTGAGTGATCATGTTTGAAAAATGACATTAAACCTGTGAACTTTCGCACGTTTGGCGCATTATGAGCTCGAAGGCTTGTGAACTGATCAATTTAAAAATGCCAACATAAATTCGAATTTTTGATAAAAATCCCAATGGACCTTCCCACGAAATACTGACCTCTTTTATGAAGCCCAAGGTGGCCAGCACGAAAAATTATCCCTCGGACGAAGGGTGCATATCCGAATACGTCCGGCTGCACATTCCTTGCTCAAGTGGCTGGCCTCGCTTCCGTCCATCGGGTCACATGACCTTTTCGGGCCATGAAAAAACACACACGGCCCGGCGCACTCATTGTTTCGAGCACAAAAACCTGCATATAATGTCGCTCTCGCTCCCCGGCTGCCAATCCGCTCGCCCAGGTTACCCGCACCTGCTCCACCTATCTCGAAGCACCACTGTTGGGGTCTTCACTCAAACCACCAGAGTGATCAAATACCGAGGCCAGGCATCAACACCAAAGAAGTGACCTGTTTGACCAGAGGATCAAAAGGCACAGTCCCGAGAAGAAACCCACACACAGTTGAAACGTCAGACGCAGCAATATAACTTATTGTGATTTTTGTCCTGCCTTCGTTTTCATTACCAGATTTTTCTCACATCAACTCGAGAGAAACATTGAATTAAATCGCTTGACAGCTCCCAGCTTTTGAGTGTATTCGCCCTTGGAGCAGCTAGTTAGGCCCAACATCAAACTGAAGCAGATTTTACGTTTGGAATGACGAACCAGGAGAATCGCTGGCCCAATCTGGGCGTGCCCATAAATCAAGCCTATAAGTATGTTAAGCTTCACTCCATGAGTCCAGTCATCAACAAATCACTAACTAAATCTAGCAGACAAAACCCGCCCGTTTTACCACCTCCAGCAACTTTGGAGGCTGGCGGGCAACAGTTCCCGCCCTTCACGTCTCTCCCCGCCTTGGGCAACCGAGGCAGCAGCGGTTCAGGCCATGTATTCTCGATCCCATCGATAAACTCCAGTGATGACCAAAGATCGGGCTCTGTTGGATCTCGGCTCGCTCAGGTTCCAGGCTATGGCACGTTGAGCTCGCACTTGCCGAACCTGATCTACAATATCACTCATCAGAATGAGCTGCACCCCACGCATCAGGGCCGGGGCCAGCAACAGCAGCATCTTCCAACGGCGCCGCTGCTCAAATCAGCTCAAACAGATGTGACGCAGCCGCCGGTTGTCTCGCCCCCAGCCGCCCACTCTCACGCGCCGGTGCCGGTGCCGACACAGGCTCAGCAACCTGCACAGACTCTGTCTCAGGCGAGTACTCAGCTGCCTGAAAAGCCGCCCACCGGGGATCCAGCCGTGGCAATAGCGCCAATGTCAGCTCAAGAAATGGAACTTGCTTCTGAACCCACTGGTGCGGATCAGCAGGGTGCGCAAAATTTACTGGCAATTCCTCATGGAGTAATGAGCCGTTCGCTGACGTCAAATGCCTACCGTCCGTTGAATGTGAAAGACGCGTTGTCCTACTTGGACCAGGTCAAGATCCAGTTTTACAATCAGACCGATGTGTACAATAACTTCTTGGATATTATGAAGGACTTCAAGTCGCAGAGTATCGACACCCCAGGCGTGATTGACCGCGTGTCGTCGTTGTTTCGTGGCCACCCAAACTTGATTCAAGGTTTCAATACGTTCTTGCCACCCGGGTACAAAATCGAGTGCTCTTTGGACCCATCGGACCCAAACCCAATCAGAGTGACTACACCAACAGGGACGACCACGAGACCAAACTTCAATGGCTCACAGCTGGCTGGTGCTGGAGTTACCCAATGGGGAGAACATAATCCGCCATCTCAATTAGCTCAATACTCGCAAGAATCTCAGCTGGCCGGCGCGGGTGGCCAGATTGAGTTCAATCACGCTATCTCCTACGTGAACAAGATCAAGACCCGGTTTGCGAACCAGCCCGATATATACAAGCAGTTCTTGGAGATCTTGCAGACTTATCAAAGAGAGCAAAAGCCGATCGGCGAGGTTTATGAGCAAGTTACTCAGCTTTTCGCGAACTCGCCGGATCTCCTCAATGATTTTAAGCAGTTCTTGCCGGACACGGGTAATCAACAGCCTCAATTTGTCATGAGACCTGAAGATCAGATGATGCCGCAGCATGGTCAGCCGCATATGCACAACGATAACCATGCATCCTACAACGCAAATGGTACCTCCCAGTTACCACCCTTGGGAAATTTCCAGCCTAATGCGGGTGCTGCCGTCATGGATACCAGCCAGCACTATCGTCACTTTCAGGCGCCAGGGACTCAGGATATCGAGCAAGGAACAATGATTGCTCCGCTGAGAAAAAATAGTGAACATCATCCATTCGAAAACAACTACAATGAAGAAGCGAGCTACTCCAGTGTCCGTGGTGCTCCTCAGGGGCCGTCTGCAAAGCAAAAATCTGTCACCCCAAGTGCGTCGACAATTATGGTTAAGTCTAACCCGACACTAGTATCTGGAGTTCCTGAGCCGGTACCTCCCTCAGCGATCTCAAAGGCTTCGTCCTTACTGGAAGAGCTCTCATTCTTTGACAAGGTCAAGAAAGCGATTGGGAACAAGCAAACTTACAATGAATTCTTGAAAATGTTGAACTTGTTTTCACAAGACATTATTGACAAAGCAACGCTTGTCGAGAGGGTGGAGGCCTTCTTGGGTGATAACAACTATGACCTCATCAATTGGTTCAAGCAATTTGTTGGATTTGAGGAGCCGACTCAGCATATGGAAGACATCACGTTCAAAAAACACCAGATTGAGCTTTCTCTTTGTAAGTCATATGGTCCATCCTACCGACAATTGCCGAAGGTGGAGACTTTTATGCCTTGCTCGGGAAGAGATGAAATGTGTTGGGAAGTTCTTAACGACGAGTTAGTGGGGCACCCAACATGGGCGTCGGAGGATTCTGGCTTTATTTCACACAGGAAAAACCAGTATGAGGAAATTCTTTTCAAAATTGAAGAAGAGAGGCTCGAATTTGACTACCACATGGAAGCAAATCTCAGAACCATCCAAACCTTGGAGACTATCGCTAATCGCATTGCCAACATGACCCCTGAACAGAAGGCTAGTTTCAAACTTCCACCTGGTTTGGGACACACCTCTCAAACCATCTACAAGAAGGTGATACGCAAGATTTATGACAAAGACAGGGGCTTCGAGGTTATCGATGCACTCCATGAGAATCCTGCCGTGGCAGTGCCTGTCGTTCTCAAAAGATTGAAGCAGAAGGACGAAGAGTGGAAGCGCTCTCAGCGCGAGTGGAATAAGGTTTGGAGAGAAATGGAACAGAAAGTGTTTTACAAATCTTTGGACCATTTGGGGTTAACATTCAAACAAGCGGACAAAAAATTGTTGACGGCCAAGCAACTTGTCAGTGAAATCAGCACTGTCAAGGTTGAACAGCAAAACAAAAGGGTTCATCCTTTGACACCCAAGCCTCAGGAACAGCTAAACTACAAATTTACGGACGATGAGGTCATATACGATGTCATTAAACTAGCGGAGTTCTACATTTATCGCTCTTCTAACTACTCACTGAGCGACAAAGAAAAGCTAGGCGCGTTTTCAAAGTTCTTCGTTTCCTTGCTTTTTGGCATCCCCCAAGAAAAGATTGACAAGGCATTGGCGGTGCGCTCGTCTGATACAGGACTGGGAAATCATAATGGTAAGCTTTCTCACGATGTCATGAGTCCTGCTGACTCAAACGGCACTGAGTCTGGAAAAAAGCGCAGTCGCGAGCAGGACTTACTACGTGATGTCTTGAAAAAGCAGTCTAAGTCAAGGAAAGAGGACTCTGACGATAGTCCCTCTAGCGGTACCGAAGAAGCCCACATTGTCTCACCTACCAACGCTTCTGGCGATGCGTGGATCAATACCACATCAGCAAGCTTTTCGATTGAAGATCTAGGAAAGGAAGAAAGTAGAGATAGATTCAACTTCTTCTGTCACACAACTGCCTACGTCTTCTTTCGCCATTTCAGAACATTGTATGACAGACTCCTTGAGATCAAAATAATGGAGCACGATGTGAGAAAAGAAATCCGCTCCCGGAAATTTCCGCAGTTTGCGAAGGATTTGAATTTGGTGTCTCATCAGCTTCAGGAACTCGGAGTTGAGATTGTGGCTGGTCCAAAAGAATGCTATAAGCAGGTTCTTCGTCTTGCCGAAAGGTTGTTGGAGGGAGATATCGAACACCAATGGTATGAAGAAAGCTTGCGCCAAGCTTATAGGAACAGGGCGTACAAGTGCTACACACTTGACAAGGTTGTACAATCATTAGTCAAGCACATGCATTCGATGGTCACCGACACAAAAACATCGGAAATGATGGATTTATTCGAGCAGGACAGACAAAACCCTGCGACCACGGCGAAAGATCAGATAATTTATCGCATGAGGGCGAGAGCTTTGATGAGCACTGACGAAAATATGTTCAAAATCACTTACCAAGCGTCGGACAATTCCGTGAACATTCAATTTGTTGGTCTTGATGACTTGACAATAAACGATCACACCAGCGCGGAGGAAATGTACAACTACTACGTGACATCATACATCATGTCGCATCCCACTGAAGGTGTACCAATGTCGAAAATTAGCATGCCGTTTCACAAGACCTTCATTAGTTCGGTTCACGAGGCCCAGTGTGACGGCACTGCCGTTTCTGAATTGAAGGTTTCGATCTGCGAGAATTCATACCGCTTGTTCTTCGAGGCTGACACAAGCGACAAGTTTATCTCCACGTCGGCCTACGTTAAACAGAAAGAACCCATCAAGACACGAGAGGAGGAGGTTGAGGCTCTCAAAACAATTTTGAATGACCGGAACTCTCATTGGAGATCTGGCGGAAATGAAAATAACTACTCTCAGGAGCATCAATTCAATGTCCTCGTGGAGAAGGGCACGAAAGAATTCAAGGCATCATCCTCTGAGAGTCAGGTGAGGTGGGGCAACTCGCAAAGCGTTGACGAAAGTGAGTCCAATAATGGTCTTTTAGGTGTCGCTAATGGGCCCAAACTAGTCAAGCCTCATCCTGACACTACTATCGATGCGGATACCACTCTTCAAGAAAACAACGACACCACTATTCAACAAGAAGCCAATGATGACACAATGGAGGATGCACTTGGGCATGGAAATGGTCTGATAGCCGGGATGGAGCAGTCAAAGTAGAATTGGCGGTACTCTTCATTTTCTTTTATGTTTGTCTATATAATCTTTCTAGCATGGGAATTCATCTCCTCAATACTCTATGTCAGGCTATGCAAAATTACCTAAAGAACGTTCCTTCTGCGGCTGCCTTCGCTAATCTCTCGGTTGCGAGTGTATGTGCCAATCTTTCTCTTTGCTCCAATCTCCTACAAACGTAGGCCTTTTCACCCTTCACGAGAAGCAAACGAAGAATGATATTTTCAGCGGATGTTTGAGCAACAAGAGGATCGTGCAGTAACTTTTCCTTCTCTTTCGCCGCCAATTCTCTAGCTTTCGCCGTTGCGCTCGACTGGATAGTCAGTGATCTTGCGATGGAACCAGCTCTGCTCCTTAGCTTTGCAGCGTCCTCTCCATTGCTTCCAGCCACATAAACATTATTTTTCTCTCTCAACATTTGCAAAAACGCGGGAGAGAGACGATCAGCCTCATTTTTCAAGGAACTTGTGTCACTATCATAATAAATAGGGACCAATAACAATGACTGATACTGCTCGGTCTTCAAATCGTGGACGGGTGGTCCGTTGCCCGCGTTGTGGAAAAAGTCAAAGCATAAAAAATTCAACCACCCAATGACAGTCTCAATTTCGTTACTTGTCAAGGTCTTGCCGAATCCAAGCTGGCCGAGCGAGTTTGTGACATTCGCCATTGCAGATGTGACTGCGGACTGCCACCCATTTTTCGAGCTTCCAGAGCCTTGAACTTTACACTTGATTCCCAGTAGTCTCAACGCTTTCGCATTGGTTAACGTAGGTAGCAATAACTCATCAGCACTGGAGATGACGACCTTCCAAGCCTCGAGCATGACGAGTATCAAGAGGTCCTTTGTTAAGTGTTGAGCCAAGACCAGAAGGTTTACGTTCAAGTAGGTATAAAGCGGCATCATCGCTTTGTCCATTTGCGCTTGCCCTGGTTTAACATTGCCATTTCCGCCACACACAGATTTCAAGGTGGTCCGTGAAAAGCAATGCCGAATAAACTCTGAAAACTTAGCCACAATCATTTTTGTTATTCTTTGCTGCGATCTGATGAGAGTCCGATGTGCTCTTCCCATAGCGAAAATAGAATCATCACGCTCATTTTCAACTGCAACTTCGATGAGTATTCTCCCATCGGGGTCTAAGTCAAGATAAACATCTTGTGGGATACCATCATGCTTGAACTTTCGAGGATCAAGTTGAATTAGGGCTCGACCGCAAACCCCGTGGGATCCTAGCTTGTCTTCCCAAACCGTTGTAGAGAGAGTGATCACTGAATTTGCCTCAACAGTAATCTCAAATTCCTCGTCCCAATCCGGATTAGCGGAGTTCATCGTTCTGGTCTTTGCGATCATTCTTTTGGCCAGAGTGTCAACGAGTGTCAAGTAAGGCTTCACATGAATATTATCCGAAGACGATTTGATATTTTCAGCTTTGACGATGCGGAGAGAGAAAACGTGACGTTTAAACTGGTCCTTTGTTGCACGTTCTTGCCCTTCAACTTGCAATGAAACATTTTCAATATCCAAGAATAGTTCCAATTTCGAGAGCTGCTGGCTCATGGCACTCAAATTATTGAGGCCGATGCATGTCCTTGGGGTAAATGTATGAGGTTGAACATCTATCTTCTCGTTTCCAAGTTGAATATTGTTAACAATGCTCTTCACTTCGGCCAACCATCCCGATTCTGCCCCGGAATTCAACCGATCCTCCTCCTTGGTAGAGTCACGGGATAGATCATCCATAATCATTCCCAAGATCTCACTTGCGTAAAGCAAACAGCTCTCACTAACACTCTTGATGAACGAAGTGTATAAAAGCGCTAACTGATATTCGTTTTCCCACTTAATGTCATTCAAAATTTTGAGGTATTGCCTTATGAGAGTGAAGATGTCATGCACTGATGTGCTGTATTTTTTGTCGTCATTCTCAATATCAAGAGGTTTGAACTCATCTTCTGCGAGTGCATTGGCAACAAAGTCCTTTATTTTAACCCCGCTTTCGGAAACCCAACTCTCAAGATAGACGAAGAAAAACTGCTCCAAATCGAATGCGAAAATACCAGAAGGAGCAACTTGGCGATAAATGGAACGAATCTCGCAGAGGGATTTGTACGCTTCCAAAGCGTCACCGTAATTCAAAAATTCACCATTCGCATTAGCGTGTGCAACGATGTGTTTTAGAATATTTTTGGAGTCCGATGCGAACATTCCCATTGTGAGAGCTGCGTGGTTCTTCGCGAGATCTAGAAACCCCAAAAGGGGACTCTTATATCTTTTTTGCAAGAGCTTGACATCCTCGATCAAGCAATCGGCAATGTCCAACACATGCGCAATACTCACGGTGTTGTCTCTGGGTAATTTGGCGAGATATCCAGCATACAGTGTTTCCGATGCTCGAAGAAAAGCTTTAGTGAGTCTCTTCTCCCATTTCTTGGGGAGAGACATGGCCTCCACTTTGTGAAATAGCGGGTCCCTCTCAACAAAATCTTCTAAGAATTTCAAGTAAGGCCCGAATTTGGGCTTCACAGTCTTGCTGAGGACTACGCCCAATCCGTCCTTAAGGCTATAGAATAACTCAATGAAGGTGTAAGACAAATTTTTAGCCCATTCTTCCTGATCTTTTATAGACCAAAATTCTCTTTGATCCCAATCAAGCGCTGCATCTTCAACGACTCGTTTACAGGTCTGCAAAACAATTTCCGTGGTTTCCAACAGAATTGGGCCCAATTCCTTCTTATTTGGCGAAAAGAGAGGGTCAAGAAGGATTCCAGATATATGAGCGGCACTGTAAAAACAAGTCGCTCTAGTGGGAGCGTCCACTCGCCATATACGGGCGCAGAGCAGCAAAAGATCCTTGGCCTTGTTGGAAAGTATGAGGTAAGCCGCTTCACTCATGCTTTGCTTGCGTTGATGAAGCATGCACATTTTGCAAAGGGATACATAAAATGGGTTTGTCATGGATTTCGAAGGCATAAGATAAAACTCTTCTCCTGGTGGGAGCAGGGGAGCAGGAAGGAGTTTAGATGGCGCGGGAACAGGATACTTCTTCATCAAGTATTCGCAAAGTTCAATTTCTCTGTTCTTCCAGGCTTGATATGCTTCTTCTGAGCTGAAAGCGTTTGGAGCACTCGAGCCAATATCCTTATCAGTATAGAACATTGATTGTTCTATGTCCTTTGCCAATGCTTTCTGAGTAACGTACTGTTTTAGACGAGTAACATCCCTTTGTAGTTGCACGGAGTCGACGTCAAACAACGCTTTCAACAACTCCACATGCGACTGGTCCATATCTGACACATCAAAAGAAGGCTTTGGAAGCTTGAGGCTTGATAGGAGGCTCGAAGCTGAAGTAGTATTGGAGGACAACGTTGAGGATGTTGACAGTGGACTGAGAGACGCTTTGTGCTCATTGAGTTTAGCTACCAACGCCTCTGAGTTCTTTTCCTTCTCCACAAGTTTGATAATGAGGCGAATGAAAATCCCCGTCTGTTCAAAAACGGCGGCACTAATTTCTTCGGCCGGAACCAGCCCTAATTTGATAATCTCCTTGTTGGCCGTAGAAACAAACTTCATGACGAGTATATCGACTGAGTTCACGCGGTTTATTTCGCTGATGCAGCCTGGATCGAGGAGATCGCCATAAAAGCGAAGGAGCAGTCGACGTGTTAGCTCATCGTAAGAAGAAGTTTGGGTCATGGCCACTTTATGAAGCTTGGCCTTCAAATCTGTGAGTAGTTGCAGCGGTAACAGAGTATCTGGCTCGCGCAAGAGTCTGGACTTACGGTATTCTGAGGTACTCCGCGAGGATAAAGATGCTGGGCGTTCTTGAGCTGGCGATGAAAGAGGCTTATAGAATCTGGCTTCACATATGTATTCAAGTAAGACGGCCTTGAGCGTGGCCTCGTATAGTCTGCGCAAGTCCACATTATCATACAGAGGATCAACCGAGAAATTGGAACTGAGGCTATGCGAGCGAGCTGACTGAGATGCCAACTCCCGTTTTGCCGGGTGCTTGTCGCTCGGGATCATATGGAGATGGAAACTATGATAATACACGCGTGATATGATTGATAGAAAGGTGCATGTATCCCGCACCAAAAATGATTGAGACCAGGGACGCGAACCACACGGCTCGGCTCGAGAGTCGAGACTAGTGGCGTTGAATTCGTAAATTCACGAAAAAACTACACGTGACTGCAATAGGCTTGACTTGACCGTACAACCGACCGTCTTCTTCTTCATTAATACTTTTTTGACCCACTACGACTTTAAGGTGGTAATCAATGCTAGCTATCTGAAAAATCGCGTCATTTGCAGAAAGGTCACGAAAAGCTAAGTGCCTCCTTGATCTTCGGGAGGCAAAAGTAGCCTATACAGAACTATAGACTTTCCTCAATCACACAATAAATTGGAAGGAGAAGCCGAAGTCGGAAAATAAGATTCATATAACAAGAGTATCAGAAAGCCTTAACCAGCTGTACCTAACTGACGTTGGCCTTTATTCTTTCATCGTGTTTGCTTGGAAATCGATGGTATAAATTATTTTCGAGGAGTAAAAAATCAAAATATGATTTTGTGACAGCCTTCAGAGTATAGGTATTTTATCGAGAAATCGTAAATCGCTAGTCTCTGTTTTTTCGTCGAGATTCAATGAGGTCTCGAACAAATGGGCTCGTAAACATCTCTATCCCTCCAAATCGCTCATCTCACTGGATAAGTCCTCTTTGTGATTCTCTGTTTTAACGTCAGGATGGGAGGACACGTCACTGGCAGGTTTAGGCGTCTCCGCGGCTTGATTGCTGTCTGGCACTTCAGATTCAGGCTCTCGATCTTTGTGACTCTCGCATAACTCATCCTCTTTAAACAAATGCTTGGTCAAAAGCTTGTTCATCTCAAACATTGTCACCGAAGATTTTTTGAACACCAATTTGAGCTTCTCGTCGCAAAAAATTTGCCTCTTATCATTGGGATTTTGTAGTTTGTTCGCTCTAATGTACACCCACATTTGTTTCACAACCTGAGGCCGGCTCATTCGGGGACCCCCAACTACTTCTTGGAGGAGGGGGGAGAGCACAAGTTCTGCATTGAAAGCATTATTCGGCGCCTTCCGTTTTGTCACTTTTGTTGTCAGCGTCAGCCTAAGAGACGGTGCCACACGTCGCCTTACATTCCGTGAACCTTCCTCCCTTTGTAGCCGTAAGGCCATGAGATGATCTTCTTTCTCGGTGTTTTCTTGGCTCGGCCTGGGTTGTTCTCTCTCTTCAACGAGCTTGTAGTAACGACTTAAAATGAATTCGGTCATTTCCTCCTATTTCTGTTAGTGATTATCGAGGCTTAGAAACCACGTTACTCAACATACCTTGTGAGGATCCAAGTCCACGTTGAAAAGTTCCGAGATAGCATTTTTGACTCTTTTGATCGAGATTGTGTTTAAGTCTGCCGCACCCAAAATAGCCTAGCTTGTTAGTATGACGTTCAATTGTTCGATTATCAGCTTTTGCGATCAGATGTTTTTTTTTGTGCAAACGTACATCTACCATACCTTGATAATCAGCAGGATTATAGGTTTCGGAAGCATTAGGAATTTCGGCCATGCTAAGAAGATATGCGGATTATCATCCAACGCGACGAACGACGATCGTAGAAATAGTGCACTAGGTAAATACTGTCGCGCCGCGCGTCCTTGAGTTTTGTTAAGCGTCAGCTGATCATTGCATTTTACATGTCAATCATTTTTTTTTTTTTTGCTTGATATAATGAATAGGTTGCAAGCGCACGGATAATATTCACCACCCACCTACCCCGAGAATTCGAATTTACCGGACTTAAATTACAATATTTGAACATGCTTCTTTTTTCTCTAACCTCTAAATGGGCAGCTAGATGCAGTTATTCTGAGGTATGCATTCTGGAACAATTACAGAGTTGCTTGATAACGCAAAGTGTTGCATTCTGTTCACTGACATTCGCTCTTAATTACACAATTCAAGCTCTGATCGTAAGGTCTTACAACTCTTTAGTTGAACCCAAACGCTCATGTCCCTCCTCTTTCAAAGTGCAGCCTCAATACTGCAGATCTCGTCAGCCAAGGTAATTGGGGTTTAATGAATTTAAACTTGCAGCTTCTTTGCGTTACGCTTATGCTGCAATTCATTCTTTTTCACCAACTTTTTTCTTTCAGCACGCGCCAAGGTTCTTGGGTCGATCAATTCGTTTGGAGTGCCCTTGACCTTCTCATCAATCTCCACCAACCACTGGTCGTCAAGGCCCTTATTCTTACCTTTGTAACCCCACTTAGGCACCCACTCACCAGTAGCCTCGTCATAGACCATTTTACCGTCCTTGGCTTTGGCCTTGATACCCTTGATCTCGGCGAATTTCTCCCACTTCGTCTTTGGCTTTTCCTTAGGTATAGATTTCTCTCTAGGTAACAACGTCGTAGGCTCTGGGAGCTGTATGAGTGTCATTGTGGAGTCTTGACCCGTCGAAGAACCATGCGTGTCAGTTGTGGTTTTGATAGGCAAGGATAAAATCTGATTGATTAGAAGCTGGAGGTTATCTCTTGTAACCGAGGCCAAATAGGCTTCCTTCTGCGCTGGGTCATTTAATTTAGCATTGTCCAAAGGGTTTGGATCGAATGTCGCCAAGTTGCCCAAGTCGAAAGTGTTGGGGATTGGCTTTGTGACCGTGACGGGCTTGAACTCTTTCTCTGACATCTTGCTTTAATCTAGTAAAGTAGTGTCTGGGAGCTGAGATGCGCATCTCCAAATTAAAAAGTGCAAAAAAAGAAAAAAGAGCGCGAATGAAACGCTTGATGCGATGCACAACCCGCGCACACTTCATAGATCGAAAGATTGCAAAAGAGGAATAAAAGGCTTCCATTTTTTATACGAGCTACGCAAGCTACTCGACTTCTTATCAATTACATTGAAAGATTTTGTTGAGTGCATGAAACATAAAAATGATGAAACGTTCTACACGTTGCTAAATTGTAAGCTTCAAGCCCTGCCCAGTCTCTGAGCGCTGCGAAAAATCCATACGGAAACGATAGTCATTACCGTGATGGCACTTCCCGCTACGACAATTTGCTTGATATGCTCTATATCTGCTGTGTCAGGGTGTGGGTCTAAACCAGGGGTCGCTGTGCTAGGCATCTTTGCTGCATCCACCAACTGTATGAATAGCTCGTGGATGGACATAGGCCATGAGCTCGATATGTGTAACGGAGATCCCAAGAATAAATCTCTAATGTAGTTCTCTGGCTGCACGTCTGACCTCTGCTGCTGTTTATCCAAGTCAGCTTTGAGCGCCGCAAAGACAGACGGAATATCATTGAGAACTCTTGAATACTTCTCTCGAAGGTTGACGATATATTGGAACAGATCCGGGTCGGAAGAGTCGTAAGCGTAACATATCACGTCACACTGATCGAGGCGCTTCTGATTTTCGAGAATTGCCGGTTCAAGCTCACCTAACTCCTCCAAAATTAGGTAGCACTGCTTACCTCCTGGAAGCTCGATATCTTTCACACAAAGCTTGGGAATGATTGTGGGCGAGTACATATCACTATACGAACCTCTGATGAACAGCTCGAGAAGTGACGATTTACCTGACTTGGGCGCACCAAGAACAAAACAATTGAAGACGTTCCTATCATTTACGGCACCTCGATATTGCTTGCCTTGTTTCTGCCGGTGTTTGCGCGGCTTGGTGACTTTTACAGCCTTCACAGAATTTCCTTCGTCGAAGCCAAGATATGCCAAATATTCGAGAGTGGTCTTGTGATCTAGGAATGTCGTCAAATTCCATTGCGCGAGCCAGCCCTGTAGAGACACATACCCTTGTTCGTTGCAAACAATAGAAGTTGGAAAATTAGTTTCTTGCCACAATTTCGGCACACCTGGGGTTGGAAGAAATAGATTCGCCATTTCCTCCTCGCTAAGCCCCCCATCGTTGTCTTTGTCGAATTTTAGAAAAAGGTCGACTAAAAATCGATATCCTGTGGGACTGAGCTCGACGCTTGCATTCGGGTTGACGTCGATATGTGGGTATATGAACTTGTCATTGAGCGATAAAGTATTCGTGTAGTGGAAAGCCCTGAGAATTCCCCAGATTGTTTCGTGCCGACCTCTCTCAGCATATAGCTTGTTGAGAATGATGAAAGCACTCTCCAGTATGCCCCTGGACTCGCCTCTACTATCCCACTCAGGAAGTATAATGGCGTTGACTGTTTGCAAAATCTCGTCATAATGACTTCTCGAGGCAGCCCTACCAAAGCACCGCGAGTGAAGATCGGAAAACTCCTTAAAATTTAGATAGCCATCGAGGTCAGCGTCACACAAAAAAAACACTCTACGCAAAGCCTTTACTGCTGCTGGCTTGAGATTACCTTCCTTTGAATCAAAAATGGGCGAGATCGGATGCGTGACTGCTCGCTGGCAAAGATAAAAAACCTCGACAACATTAATGTTCAGTTTAGCGCTGCACCGGACGCATGCTTCAATCTCCTTAAACTCATTTATGAGTGGCACAAACTCCTCCTTGTTTTGCTGTTTGAAGCTAGACGAATGCTTCCCTGGAGGTTTGGTCACTAAATCACATTTGTTGGCACACACGACAATCGGCAAGTTGACACCCAGCGCACGGAACATTGGCATCCAAAAAAGCGAGACGCGTTCGTACGTGTAATGGTCGGAATATAGCAACAAGATAACATCGGCCTGCTTCAATTCCTTGTGTAGTGCCACTTGATCTGAGGAAACCGTGTCCACGACTATTGTTGAATCCGGAATATACTGTGAGACTGATCGCACAGTGATGCTTTCTGTATCTGAATCCACTTCTGGGCTAGTGTCTGCCAATATATCATAGTCATCCTTTGATATGTTCACCGGGGCTAGCTTTCCCTGTATGTTAGGAACAAAGTCATCCTTCACGAGTGTGGCTATAAGACTCGATTTGCCAACGGCCTCGTCGCCGCATACAACTATGCGTAGAACCATGAAAAGAGACCGGTAATGTGCATGTAACAACTGCCACTAATAACGCGATAGTAAATGCGAAGGATATACTTGGTGACAATTCTTTCAAAATTCTGAAAACGTATCAATCTTCTTTCAATTGAGGAATGAAGGATCCTACGCCTAGTGCGAAGGTCGCCAGATCGTGGAGAAGCGCGGCGTGATTTCAGTCGGCTTCAGTATCGAGAAACACATTGAGCAAGCTCTTCCAATTTCAACTTTTTTTCTGACACAATTAGTGGTCTCGATATCAAACTTCAGCGCAATGAATTGAAGACACGGTTCGTTTAGTAAGAATTACCTTGAGGATGAAGTGGGAAATCAACCCCATTTTCACTACAAAAATGACTCGCGCGTTGGGGCATTCTCGGACAATGGTGCACGGTGCACTCCCATTAGTAACATCCATCAAGCGTGCAAAAGATAGAGAGTTGTCAGATATAAATACATACAAGCAACAGAATCCATATCATGTTCTCTTCGCTAGCCAAATCGGGTCTTTTAACATCTCGCTATACTGCGATCTCCCGCAGGCTTATGTCTTCCCCGCCCATGGAGGCATACGAGCAGAAAATATACGACATCTTGCAAGAGCAATTCTCACCCAAGAAATTAGATGTTCGGGACGTCAGCGGCGGATGCGGATCGATGTTCGCCATTTTGGTGGAAAGCGAGAAATTCAAGGGAATTCCAATGATTAAACAGCATCGTCTCGTGAATGAGGTGTTGAAGGATGAGATCGCCAAATGGCATGGTCTTCAGTTGCGGACTAAGGGCGTTTAAGATCAGGAAACGGGCCGAGAACCCGATTATGGATCAACTTGTAAATACTGTCTGGAATAATCATGTTCGCCTTCATATCTATTAATTCTCGCTGAACTTACTATCAACAGAGGTGAGCCTCGAATGACTGTTCAAATTCTTTGATATTGCATATATCCGGCTCCAATAAACTTTGCACTTATTCTACAATCTCTTCCGTCTCTTCGATGATTTCCTCCTTGATTTCCTCGACAATCTCGGCCTCAACATTGCGGTCTTCAGTCTTTTTGCCATCAAACTTGGACCTGTATGCTCTCCATTCTTCCAACAATTTACGACGCAACAAAATAGCTTCCCTTGTTGCAGTGTCAGCCTCCATCGCGTCAAGCTCGTCGAACTGTGCGCTGTACTCGCGAATGCTCTTCTTAACCTTTTTGACGTCAGCGTCAGTAAGCAAGGATGCCGGTCTAGGTCTCCAGATGAAATCTTTGAACTGATCCATAGACTCGTCTCTCAACATGTTACCGGTGAACTCAAATAACTTGTAGCCATTTTCAATAGCATGGACCCACTGAGAAGACCACGCAGCAACAAATCTTCCAGAAGGATCCCAAGAGATGTTAGTCATTCCCGAGAACTTCTCTGTCTTCAACAACTTGACCTCGGTCTTCTTTGGTGTTTTCTCATCCTCAAATTGTGTGTCCCAGAACTCCAACTCACCGGAAGACTTAGCAATGGTAGCAGTGACAATGTATCTACCCTTAGGCGACCAGATAAGCGTATTGGTGTGCTTCTTCTGCACCTTACTTAAGGCTTTGAACTTGTTGGCCTTACCCTTGCCGGTAATCTCCTGACTGTAAAAGGTGATATCGTTTTTTGCGATGGCTGGGTTATCGTTTCCATCATCTAATCTACTGATGATCACGAAACGGTCCGAGGTTGGCTCCCATGCGAAGTTTACACAAACGTCCTCCAACTCCAACTTCTCGACGGGAATGTCTCTTTCAGTAGTCTTGAAAAACTCCAAGTTAGAGAAGAAAGTCTTACCGGACTTAGTGTGACGGTCGACCTTAACACACAACATTCCTCCATCTGGCTTCCACTGCATTTTACAATCGCTGACTTGGAAAATGTTGACAGTTCTGATGACCTGTCTTGAGGGGATTTGCATCAAGGCAACTCTGGCAGTCTGATTAGTGGTCTCTGGAGTCCAATAAGACAATACGTGTTCGCCAGCCAGTGCTTTGGAGCCAGCGAGCTTAACGCCCGCTGGCGCCCACTCAAAGTCCACGACACCGTCGATTTTCACCAACTTCTTGTCCAACAACTGGAATGTCGGGGTCTCGTAGATGGCCAAAGCGTCCGGACCTTGACGACAGCAGTACTTGTCATCGAAGGACCACTTTACGAGAGGCCATGGCATGTCCTTCTGTCCCTCCAAGTGAGGAGGCAAAGCAAAAGTTCTCACAGGCTCAGCAGTGGTCAAGTCCCAGATGACCAACTTGTGGCCCTCGGACTCGGGGCCGAAGGGGAAGTCTTTGGCATCTGCGGCATTGTCAGGTGGCGTAATAGGAGCAGGAGACAAGGTAACCATGTATTTCTCACTTGGAGAAAAGTCAATCAAACGAACCTGAGGATGAACGAACTTGCTGATACGTTCGAAGTTTGCACCACCCCAAGACTGGATGCCCTGAGGGTGGATCGAGAACATGTAGGTACCTTTGGGAGAAAACTTGGCGTACTTCGAGGTGAAGCCCTTTCTGGGGTCGAAAACAGGTTTGGGGTCATTCTTCTTATTATTCCAAAACACACCAACGGTCTCGGAGTAGTGCAACGCAATCTGGTCGCGACCAGCCTCGTCTTGCAACCACGACTTCAAGTAGCCAAAGGACTCCATAGGTGGGACAACAGGCTCCTCAAATGTTGATGGCACGCTGCCTTCAGCACAGTACTTCTCAATGTCCGAGAGCTTGTTCACAAACAATCTGTGTTTGGCATCCAACGGCTTACCGTTCAACTGCGACACGGCGGCAGCTGCCATTTCCGGTGTCTTGTATTGCACGAAAAGGTATCCTTTGGTCATGTTGTCTTCGACAGGGAGGTAAATTCCGGCTTCGCCCTCAAGAACCTCGCCGGCCTTCAGCAAAAACTTCTTCAACACTTTTTCCAACAACGGCGCTTTCGATGCGGGCGCCTTTGGCGCGCCATCAACGACCACATAGTTCTCCAAGCCGATATCAGCGTCAACAGCGTACCTCGCCTCCAAGTCGGAGAAGTCGATGTCGTCTAAGGTAATTTCCTTCTCGAGGTCCTCGTAGCTGGGTTCTGGCATTGTATCGAGGTCAGTTATCGGTGTGTTGTCTTAGTATACAGAAAATTTTTCGTTTTTTGAGTCCGCAGGCCGATGGTGTACGGATGTCACAGCCAACGGGTCAACCTAATGAATTGAACACATGATAATTCTACCTAAGGCATCTGAAAAAAGCGTTGCACTGAGGCGATTTTTGAATAAAAGATTGTACAGAATCAAAAACTCGAGAAGTAGGTAGAGACTTTGAGAGCTGGGAATCTCACCTTTCTTGTCAACCCAACACGCGTCTCAAACCTTTAATAATGCCCGCGACTGCAAATCTCAGTCCCTCACGTGCGCGACCTAACGAAACAGCCTAATTTTCTTGTCCGAGCTCTTGCAAGCGCTTCTTGGCTTGTCTATTTTCTAAAATTCTGGCCTCTCTTTCAGCTTTCCAGCGATTGGTAAGCTCCTCGATGCGAAGCTTCAGCCGCGGCGAGTGTACGATCTCCGGTCGTTCCGTCATTCGCCTGCTCAGTTCTTCCAAAATTTTGATTTGATTCTTTAGCTTTTCAACATCGTGGTCATGAGCGCTTGTCATCTCATTTTCTTTCAACAAAAGACGTATGTGATCAGAGACAATTGCTTTCACTGCACGAGAAAAATAGCGCAACACCGACTTGTGGGCCTCCTCCACCGACGTGATGACTTCACTCTTTTGATCTAAAAGTTTGGCTCCCTTGAACGTAGCCATAAATTCGATTCTTTTCTTCGGGTTTTCGAGCGACGTGTCATCTGCTATCATGTTAAAAGATTTGAACAAGTTCTCGAATTCGATCACGTCAACCTCAAATAGTCGGTAGAGAACATCAGAGGCAATTCCTGCTTTTCTACGTAATCCCTCGAGCTTCGGGGCATTTTTCTCTGACATTGAAGTTATTCTTTCCGTGAGTTTCTCAATGTTCTTCTGCAAAGACACCTTGTCTTGCTTCAAAGATTCCACCTGGTATGAGAGCTTGATCTTCTCCGTCGTGAGCACCCTCTGTTTCTCAACAGACATCTCTAGGTCTCTTTGCATGCTTGACATAGCCGCCAACTCGGATCGCAAAGTCATCTTGTCTTTGTGTAGGTTCTCCATTTGACCTCTAAGCGATGCGATAGTGCGGTCCAGGGATTGTATGTGTCGGTGGTGCTCTTCAATGAGGCCGTCGTGCGCTGCCTGCAAATTTTCATAGTCCTTTTGCAAGACAAATTGTTTTTCATGCTCTCGTGACTTATGTGAGCTGGAAGTGCGATCGCTGATATCGGAGATCGAGCCCGTCCTGCTTTTATCCTTAAGATCATTCACCTCTTTTTGCAAACGGTCTATCATTTCTTGATACTCTTGTAGCTTGTTATTGATGCTGATATCAGCTAATTGCTGATGTGTGGATCTCTTCGACATCGAGTTCTCACCAGAAAAGCCGAAATCACGAGGACCATGTTTGTTAGCATATTTGCTCGGTGAGAGACTTTCACTTTTCTCTTCCGTATTAAAATTTCGCTCAAGATGATGGTTCAGCCTTTCATATACCGTGGGCAGGTCTCGATTTGCTAGTAAGTGTTGTAGTACTTGTAATGCATGATCAAGCTGAGATTCAGAACCCTCTACTTCGTCCAGAACGCTCTTGGTTACCCCCAGCATTTGTAACAACAAGTCTATTTCTCTCGTGAATCTAGCGATAGACGTATTAAGGCGCGCCACCTTACCATCAGCATCACGCCACTTAGCCTGATAATCCTCAAGATTCGCGTACAAATCCTCAAGCAAATTTGCCATTTCCATCAGCTCTTTTTCCGGGGAGATTTCAGCAATTTGAAATTCACGCGTTTCCGAAGTATTGAGGCTAGTCATTTTGTCAATACTTGGACGGAACGTTGAGATTTCATCCATACTTATAGATTGGCTGTCTATTAGGTCCTGAAGGAATTTCTCGTAAAGCTTGAGTTGGATTTTGCAGTTTGTGAGCTGTTTGGATAGATCTTCAATCTTTTCCGTGGATGCGACGCCCGTTGCGCTGGCTTGAGAAAAATCTCTTTTTGAAAACAAATTTGTTTGGCGTTGGAGTAGTGGGGCCGGGCTGGCGGAACGGAAGTTGCGCCACGGTGAACCCTTACGCTGTTTTGCGCTTAGTTGATATTCGTCGATATTGATATCCAAGTCAAATTGAGCCTTTGTATCATCAAGGAAGGAAGAATTCTGAAATTCTGAGTCGCTTTCGGATCGTAACGATTCACCGCGAAGAGACACACGCAGCGAATCTATTGACCCGTTAAGTGGCAGCGTTCCGAAAGAGGGTTGCTGATTTGTGGGTCTTCGCGTGGGCGTCGATAGCCGCAGATGAGCGCTAGGATTCTCTTCAGATGAGTCGTTTGCGCTGGAAAAGCTGCGTGTATCATTGTCTCGGGAAAGTTTCATATCTGTCACGGGTAATTTATCGGGATGTGTCAAAACAGCTGTGACATCTGATAACCCTAGCTTCAGAAACTCCTCTAGACCATTTTCCTGAGACTTTTCTTCGCCATTGGGGTTTATGTTTTGTAAATTTTCTTCGGCTTCTTCCTCCGACAGGATAGTGGATGCACGCGAAGACGCGTTCACGGATTCTGAATGTGCAATTTCGAATGGTTCAGGCTCCTCCGCAATTGAGCTATCACTAGGATGGCTTATGAACAGACTCGATTCTGCAGTATACTCCAGATGCTCTTGAGCGGCGATTGCCTCTTTTTGAAGGTGGATCACCGAGCTCAGGGTGACATTTGAACTTTCATCAAGCAGGTGCAGCATCTCATGTGGGTAAATGTATTCGTCAATTGCGTGTCAAATTTCACGCGAAGGCACGTTAGAGGCCTCTTTAGCAATAGTATCAAGGGAGAGTCAATATTGTTGCACGTGCTTCTGTTTGAATTTAATGCGTTTGGTTTGCAGTATTTGTTTGGCTGAAATAGTGAGGTGCTTGCATGCATGTGGTGTCCACTGTCTAGTAAACAACACATTTGTTAGGTGCGACCATCATACTCTCGATTTCCCACGAAAGGTGGCACACATCTTGATAAAGCTCTTTTTTTTTTTTTTTTTTTTTTCTCAAAGCATCGCCAGCTACTACCTACGAATGCTGAAGGGCGCCACTGGGTTTCTCAATAGTTCAGCGCCATACATTTCCCGATGAGAAATAGACAATAATTTGTGAGGAGGCGTAAACACTAGCTTCTGAAGTTCACGTGCAGACCATCCAAATGTCCAGCTCAAGATTTGAATATGGTTTCAACACTATCGAAATACTCCACGCGACGAAACCGTCACACCAACAAGTATACCCGACTTCGCCTTGACGTCGCAAAAATCTCGTTTTTCATTTATTTGATTTCTATACAAAGCGGTTGTTCGCAGCTAATTGGCCATCTCTGTATCTTCCTCTTCCTCATCCTCGTCTTCATCATCTTGTGCGAGCTTAATGGCTTCCAGTAACAAGTCCTCCGGCACAAACTGATGCTTACCATCCGTCTCTTCCTTGGAGCACCATGAGATCTCTAATTCGTAGTCTTTATCCTTATTATCCTCGTGCGCCTGATGGATGATTCTAGCGGCATGCTTGACTGCTTCCCTTACCGTCAAGGTCTCGAAGTCCAACTTCTCTAATTCAGACTTGGCCGTCTGTCTACCCTTCCCAGAGGCTGCTCCAGAGTAGCCCCAGAAAGCTCCACTTGGCTCAATCATGTACAAATGAGGACCATTCTCATCAACACCTCCGACAATCGACACCACACCGAATGGGCGCACGGAATTGTAACAGGTATAATTCTGAACATAAAGCCCCAATCTGTCCATCAAGTGTGGCAAACTCACAGGAGTCTTGTAAATACTGGCATATGACTGAGCTTCGTCGCGTCCACGGTTAACAAAGTGACGGCCATCTGGCAACAATCCAGAGTAGGCGACGCCAATGTGTCTATCGATAGTTTGGATTCTCTTGTTTTTGCCAGGAACAAGCAATTTGGAGTTGACAATTTTTTCCACCGCAAGAACAATACCATCTTTAGCTTTGATACCAATGGAAGTACCTCCGTTTTCCACCGCCTTCATGGCGTATTCCACCTGGAAGTTTCTGCCATCTGAGATGTTAGTAAATGAACCATATGTCTGTTGTAGATAAAATGTGAAACATACCAGGAGAGAAAACACTATTCGACAAGTCATAACCCGTGCCAATGGAAGTCTAAAAAGTTAGTAAGTAATCGGATATTACGTAGATCGGTTACAATGCACATACCATTGTTGATTATACACTTAAGAGTATCTACTGAACGAACCTTGGCCACCAAATCGCCACTTCTGTGAGGAACGGTCACGTGACAACCAAATGCTAATAAGTTTACGCCAATACAAATTATCCAAGCAATGAGACTGCTTAACAAAGATAAAATGCTGTATAGACTAATCTCGTATGAAAGACATTATTGTTTTAGAAAGTGTGATCAGATGCTGCTGCAAAATCGGACTCAGTTTTGGTCTCTGTATGGTGCCTCACACCTATCATACTCCACGACAAAAAATCTTTAAAGTCTTGCGTTCAAACATTTAGCTCGTACCTACTGGGCTCGACTATGAAATAATCCAGAAAAACAGATCACAATTCACGGCGTGAGATGGTGTTTTGTGGATTTTGGTTTGTTTGTTGCCTTGCGGCAGATTCTGCATCAAAGTTCAAACTGCCGAATGCGCAGTCAGACAATAGCGCCTAAAGTAGTTTGATACCACCCCTCACCGGAAACAGACATGGCTATGTGGGAGTTTCACTGGCCTTGGGTGGGAATCATAGTATGTTTTTTAATCGATTACCGAAACTTCACATATCAGGAAGAAAACCGGAGACTAACTGATCAATAGATTCCTTGTGCTTTGATTGCCAGCATAGGCTATGGCTCTCACATCTTCATATTTTCCCTCCATATGAATAAGAGTTCTCAGCTCCGCTACGAACTCTATGTTACCATGGTTTGGATCTCCTATTTACTAGCGATCCTAAAGCTGCCAGGTACTTCCCCGAAAGCCTATACACCTCCGCCCTCGCATTGGAAAAAATGGTGCAACAAATGTAAGAATTACAAGCCGGAGAGAGCACATCATTGCAGGAAGTGCAATATTTGCGTGCTTCAGATGGATCATCACTGCCCCTGGACGAACAACTGTGTCGGGCATGGGAACATGCCTCACTTTATCAGATTCTTGGTGTGGGTGATTTTCACCACAGGGTATACGCTATGCGAGCTCGTGAAGAGAGGTGCCGTCTTTTATAAAGACATGCACTTGCCAGCATATTTGATCCGAAAGTCAGAACTTACCGCTGTCATACTTTTGACTCCACTAGATGCGTTCGTGTTTCTTTCAGTGCTTGTATTATTCATCAGATGCATACTACATCTCGCTAGTGGCAAAAGCCAGATTGAGGTCTGGGAGTTTGAACGCATTGAGTCCCAGTTTCATACAGAGAGACTTTGGTTGAAGATAAGGAACAATTACAGGATTATCCATCAAAAGGAAATGCCAAAACTCACATCGTGGAATGTAAGTTCTGCGCATCACAATTCTATGGAGTTGAATGAAATAGGACAAGACACCGACGAGTCAATTGTGCCGTCCAACTTTACCCCGGATGACCTCATCTTTCCTTACGACTTGGGCTTCTATGAGAACCTCAGGCAATCGCTAGGTCAGCCTTGGACGTGGATGCTACCTTGGGGAACAGCACTCGGCGATGGAGTACAGTTTTTGCAAAATGATGACGATGATCAGTTGAACCTTCCTTGGCCACCTGATGGGGGGAACATTGAGTTTACGGGAAGAAAGCTTTCCGACGAGGAATTGCGCAAAATAGGAGACGTCTCCATGATTAAGAAACATTTGGACCCACGAAGCCACATGTCACGAAACGCATGGATCAACGACATGGGCGAAGGTTTACTAGACTATGGTGTTGATGTTGACGCTGAGGAGGACAAAGGCTTGATGTTGGACGGTCCAGAGCTAGAACGAAGGTAGGCAAATTACAATTATACTGAAAAGATTCATTGTGGCATACTTTCATACATGATGATCAGGCTACAACTTTGAAGCATGCTGCTCAGCCAAAGTAACTGCTTTTTTGGCCATGCCTAATCCTGCTTGGTAGCCATATCCGCTAGCACCATAATTGTGAATCACCATGCGTCCTTCATCGAATGTTTCTTTTTCTATCCGAACTCCACCAACTCTGCTGGGCCTGAGGCCCGCAACAGAGCGAAGTATCTCGAGATCTTCAATTGTCAGTCCGTTCGGATTTTCTTGAAGAAGTTTTGGAAAGAGAGCTGTGGTTCTTTTCAATATGTCCAAGTTTTGCAGTCCGAACGTGTCAGCAGTCCAGTCATCTTTTTGCATGAATCCCCCTAAAATCAATTGATCATGAGAAGATGGCCGCTTGATTATATAGGTGGCGTAATCATCACCCCACCTCATGACATTCTCAGTGATGTGAGGCGCTCTCACCACCAACACTTGTCCCCTAGTTGGGAATACGTTAGTATCATCAACACCACCAAGATCTTTGGCTCCGAGCCCAGTGCAGTTGAACACGACCTTCACAGAGGCGGAGAAAGCTTCAGAAATATGCTTCAATTTCTGTCTTTTGAATGCAACTCCTTTGGTAGCCAAAAACTTGTACAAATTGAGCAAAAACTTTGGGCAGTTGAAGCTCCAAGACTGGAAACTGATGCCAAACAGAACCCCGGCTGGTAGTCCGGCCGCACTTACCTCTTTATACCCATTAAGATAGCTTTTCAAAGAATTTATCTTCACATCCGCAGGCCGCGTATCCCAGTAATCGGTTGACATCGTTTTCGCCAAGCCACAATCGGGCCCGCCTAACAAATCTTGGAGGCGCTGTAAGTTCTTATATGTATACTCATCAAAAGACAACGTATCAGCATCGTTTCCAGTAATACAGGAAAAATTACCGCCGGCGTAAGGCGACGTGTAGCGAATCGACTCATCACCGGGAAGAAATTCGGCAGTGATGGTGATATCTTTGGCACTGATGTTTCTATCCAAAAGTTCGAATGCAGTGTAAAGACCGATGACGCCGGCCCTAGAAAGTTAGTATAGCCCCACAGAATGTTTTGAACATTTCCCACAGTGTGACGTAGAAAACATCCTCATTCTCTTTATTCAATTACATACCCAATAATATGATATTCTGGCATTGCAATGTAACTGATGAGGCGAGGCGAAAGATGAATGGGCGAGACGGCTCGGCCTTATCTCGAGCTGTGGAATTTACGCCAAATGCGTAACGGAATTCTAAAACGAGTGATATCACGTGCCGATGTCGGATCTGGATTCGGTATACGCGCCGAACCCCGTGACTGTATTATTATCGCACATCTCTCATACACTCCCTTCAAGTGCTCCGTGTGAGCACCATACTAAATTGTGAATATACAAACTTCAAACTATCTGATTCCAGAGCGCAGTATATCTAAGGAGCTGAGGATGGTGAAACCAAGAAAAACAAAAGCGCACCAAAATGTCAAGCCAGGGCCATTGTACTCTCCAAGCGGTATTCCTTACGATTACATCGTCGTCATCGATGCCGGCTCTCACGGATCTCGTGCATACGTTTACAACTGGCTCAACCCTCAGCATGCATTAGAAGCTGGAATCGACTTGCGTGCTGCCCCGAAAGTCAATTTGGTGAAGAGACTATTTGGAGACGAGGCCGAGCGCAGCCAGCCACAGCCAAATATGGAATCGGGGTCAGATTCCGACTCGGACTCGGACAGTGAAGAAAACTCGAGCTCAAAAATTCGATACCCACACTTGTACAGCGGCAAAAAATGGCACCGAGCCATCCGTCCGGGCCTTTCCTCCTTTAACGAGAGCCCACAGAAGGTTGGAAAACACCATTTGAGTTATTTGCTCAATCTAGCCAGCTCAGTCGTTCCGAAGTCAGAGCACTATCGCACGCCTTTATTTATACACGCCACTGCTGGTATGCGGCTTCTTCCTCCGAATGAGCAAGAGCCGATCTTGGAAAATGTGTGTCAATACTTAATGTACAACTCAGATTTTTTCATGCCAGACTGTAAGTCGCACGTGAACATAATTGACGGGAACATCGAGGGCTTATATGGATGGCTTTCTGTGAACTACTTGATTGGCTCTTTAGATAAGCCTGAGGAGCATCAACATGGGAAAAACCATACCACATATGGCCTTTTGGACATGGGTGGAGCTTCAACACAAGTTGTATTTCAGCCAAACCAAACTGAAATTGATGAACACCAAAACAATCTTTACCGACTTTCCCTTTACACGCTCCCGCAAACGTCGGGCTCTAACATGTCTGCTTCAGCGAATAAATTGCTGTATGACATTCCGCAAAAGACAGAATCAAGTGTTTATTCAGATTCGTTCTTGGGGTTTGGAATGTTTCAAGCTCATAGTCGATATCTAAAGTTTCTTTTAAACGATTTCAGAAACACAAACGAATTACTGGAAGATGTATATACATTCCGTACCCCCATTTCGGACCCGTGCTTGCCCAAAGGATACACGTTTACGGGATTGGTCGATGAGCATTACGTTGACTTCACTGGCAAAAGTGATTTTCAAGAGTGCTTGAACTCTATTTTTCCGGTCTTAGCGAATGACACATACACACTGACAAATGCGCGGTCAGGTGGTAACTGTCAGCAATTGGGCGAGGAGAGCCGACTTAGTTCCTGTTTGCTAAACGACATGATACCAGCATTCGATTTTGACATCAACCACTTTATTGGCGTGAGTGGGTACTGGGATATTGTAAACAGTTTGCTTGCCTCTCAAAGTTTGCCCAATGAAGAATCACAAACGGAAAAATATGACTACAAAGTGATTTATAAGAAAACTCAGCAAATCTGTTCCAGCCCATTAAATGAGCTTTTGGGAATGAACGACTTGAGGGATAAAAAGGCGAAGATTTCTGAAGAAGATTTGGCTGAGCTCTGTTTCAAAGCTTCCTGGATACTTAACTTTCTACACGTTGGCTTGGGTTTTCCTCGGTTTGGCATTGATGAAATACTTAATAAGGACGACAAGTTTAAGTCTCTTCAGCTCGTGGAAAAGCTCGGAGGCTCTTCATTTTCATGGACCTTGGGTAGAGCAATATTGTATGCCAATGACGAGTATGCACAGGCCTTCAACAACTATTCAGAGAGAGTCAATCCTGAGCTGAGTCCCCTAACCAGGCCTGGATACTTTTACACAGCCGCCGAAGGTGTTTTTATCAATGGAGCCGAAAGGGACCATGTTACGAACAGGCCACTATTTACAATACCGTCACCAAATGCAAAGTATCCCACTTACGAGTACGAGTCATATTATAGGGATGATGATGAACTGAAGTGGAATATTCAACCCCACCGCACCTATGGTGTGTTGATTTTCGTCTTTCTTATGATTCTCGCGTTGTTTATTTTGATAGGGAGAAGCGGTCGGGCTATCATACGCGAAAAAGTTTTCAATAAGCTCCACATCCGACAATGGCTTGTGCTGAAAACCCGCCATAACGACTCTGACTCTCGGTATAGAAGGATCGAAGAAGATGAGCCCATAGAAATGAGCCTGATTGAGATGCCGAAGACAAGTGTCGACTCCAGCGTCTTTCGAGTTGGAGAATAATAAGCACACTATGACATGCGGTACCACAGAACCGTGCTGTTTGCAGTCGCAACTGACATAACAGCTTGGCAACACTCAAAGTACTGATTTGATCGGTTGATATAATTTCTTGCTGGACGAAACTGTTTTCGAAGAGACAGAGAGAGAGGCTTAAAACTAGCTTGTCCGGAGCATGCTACAAATGGGTATCAGCCTTTAATGACATTTTTACAGCTTATCTGGGCGCATGTAAATATTTTCAATCACTTCACTACTCGTCTCGTGGAATTGCCTTCTGATCAACTTCCGGACAAGACGCCGCTGGGATCTTTGTCTCCCGTAATTGGCATCATCATAGCTATGCCAAAGAGAGATTGAATTCAGGGGAAGGGGGACAACACAAAACAAAGACTGGCAGACACCGGGCACTAGGATTACCAGAAGATACCAAATCATTGTTGGGGTCAAATGGATCTTGAGAATCATTATTTGCGATAGATAAGATCGCCTGATTTGGCACCATCCATTTCAAGCTCTGTGCTCGCGCTTAATTTTGCTATAATTATCGATGCTAGTGTCTAATGTATGATATGTTAAAAGTCAGATTTGTGCTTTATGTGTCGCTTGTCGAGCCGTGCTTTATCAAATTCGTAGACAGCTATGAGCCTCAACAAACACGGTCGTAACGACAACATCCTTTTGATTGAAACTCAGCTGATATATCCGAGTCAACGAATCCAATTGCGTGCCCGCGGGCCAGAAACAAAACGAGCACTAACAGCAGCAATCGCTGGAGGTTCTAAGCTGGTACAAAAGCTGGCCTCGGACGCGTCAGGGCAGACAGTCTATTAATCGCAAGGGGACACATGACAGAATTCATGCGGGATGGCTTGATGGTGCAAATTTCAGGTAAGGGTCATATTGCGATACCAAGCTTCAAGGACAAAAACGAACTAGGGGCATGCCTGATGAAGCATAATTCATTAAAAGCTCTCGCATACTACCGTAATGCGGAGATTCAAATTCTCGACTAAAGTATTAGATCGAATTGAAACGGTAGTAAAACAAGGAGCCCAAGAACAGTCTCTGAATTGGAAGCTGGAGCGAAACATAGTAAGTATTACATCTGCTCCTGGGCGTGTGAGAGTTGCATGAACGATGATCTCAAAGGGGGAGCGGGTCCGTGTGAATGACAAAGACTCAAAAGGGACGAGGACTTCGAATGATGTAATGATAACAAGTGTTTTGCTTTCGCAACGAATAATGAACATCTCTCAATGTGCTTAGGAAGTAATTCCGAAAAACGTTCCAGAGTAAACAAGCGAAGAGCGTGCTCAATTTAGAGAATGGGAAGTGGGCGCTCAACGTATCACATGTTGAAAAAAAAAATTTCAGGCGCAAATACATACAAAGCAAACATGGGAGAATATTCAGAAGCTTCTGAAATGTGCAACATCTCGGGGATTAAAGATGACTGAGAACAACAAGCAAGCCTCAGAAACAACTCAAATGAAAGACTGCCAGGCTGGCCGAAAACAAAAATAAAAAGGTCTGACATTCTATTCAAGTCAAGGGCATTTTTAACGAAGTTACTGTTTTTATGGAATGGCAGCATAAGGGAGACGCGGTTAAACCCAAGATTTAATAAGTGCCGAAAAATGTTGGTCCCATGTTGGAATTGCTCGTGTTTGCGTTTTGTAGCCATATAACAACAGCAACAAAATTAAATCGACAATTGTGTAACTCAAAAAATCATGCATAAATTACACATTATGAATGTGTCATAACTCCAAATTAATACTGAAGGCGAGCCTAGATGGCCGTTTGGGTGAGAAAGTCCGAAGTTTATTCTTTTAGATGCACCCGCACAAGTCTGTGCCATCCGAGACGGAATAAACCCCAGATTCCACCCCTTTGTTGCCTGCACGCTCCGATTACCTAATTTGACCTCCCACTCACTTTAAAAAGCCCCTTTCATCTGAAGGCCACCAAACCAATACTAAATGATAGAAGATGAGCGAACCCACACTTATATTCGCCGTCCAAAGCCACCGCTCCCAATTTGTTATCCCAGCCGAGATGATAAAAAAGAATATCAAGTCCATTCAGAAGCAAATTGAGAGATCGAAAAAGCAAGCTGCAGAAGAGATATCGAGGACGAAAACAAACAAAGTTCTCACTTCCGAGCAAAAGCTTCTCATAGTAAAGCAATTGGTGAAGTCTTTCGAGCAGCTCCACAAGAGACTTTCTTTGGCCCTTGAGAGGGACGAAGACTACAGGCTGCGACTAACACATCGGGCACAACGGTTGAATGAACTAAAGAATTTCGTAATCGCGCTGCCCAGCAAAAGCAGTAGCTCTAATGCTTCAGCGTCAGAAAGTGAGAGCGAAGTGCTCGATTTGCATAATGAGAAGCTCATTAGCTGGTATCGCGAGGAGACCAACTTGACAATCGCCGATTTCTTACTCAAGTCGAATGTCGGCCCAGAGATGAACCTTGGGCTCCAACTTTTGACAAAGTTGGATGAGAGTTCTTCTGCACCGTTATCAAAACTCATAGACTATGATGTTTTTGCCGACTACAATAGGGTGTTCTTGTCTATCAGTGAACAGCATGATCTAGAGGCAATCTCAGCGTGGTATAGCGACAATCGCACAACTCTCAAAAAAATTGGTTCAAATTTGCTTTTCGAGATTCACTACTGCAAGTACTTATCGTTAATTGAACAGGGAAACCCCCTCGGAGCAATTGCATACAGCAAAAAAAATCTAGCACCGTACGCTAGTAAAGAGAATTATGCTGCAGGCGAAGATTCAACATACGAGACGAACCTACGACGGCTTGTTCAATTGGGATCTCCGCTCGTGTGTATATCGCTATTGAAGCCTGCGGCTTGCAATTCGAGTCGAACTCAATCTCGAGACTTCCTGATTGAATCCCTAGTTTCTAAGCTGCCTTCAACGTCAACGAAGGCGATCGAAATGGAAAGTCACAGCCAGCGCTTTTCACAACACCATTGGCGTGGTCTATCCGAGTGCTTTACCAAAGACTACACGAAGGTTTACGGGATTTCCAAGGAGTATCCTCTCCTTGTTTATCTTTCTGCGGGTTTGTCCAGTTTGAAGACGAAGTCATGCTTTTGTAATCAAGAAAACACAGTGTTCAATGCTAGAGAACACATCAATATCGTCGAAAATTTGGATTCGAACTCCTTGCGGGATTTGGCTTTGCGAGGCCCCAATCAGTATTACAAACTTCTCAGGAAGATCAACCAATGCCCGGTGTGCTCGCCAGAACTATATTCACTAAGCCGCAAGCTTCCGTTCGCGCAGCTCATAACGAGTATATACAACAACCCCTTCAAACTCCCAAACGGAAATATCTATCCATTTGACAAATTGCTCAATCCTTCGGGGAAGCTCGAGAGAGAAAATCTAGTGCACAATGGAAAAGTGAGGGACCCTTTGACCCATGAGATTTTCTTCGTCGACGATTGTTCTCGTGTCTTCCCTGCTTAGTTCAGGTTCCAGAGTTCTTGAAATTGAGTTTCAATCATCGTCACTATCATCCTCCTTTTTGCTTTTCTTGCCCGTAACTCTCTCGTATTCTTCCTTTGTGAGTGCCTTGTCAAACAAATAAATACGTGCATTTCTATCAGCGGCGGGCTTAGTCGTGTCTTTCATGCTGTTGGTGCGCCTGTGATGGTATCCTGCAAAATGCAGCCAGTCCAACTCGCCGGATCTCTCGACACGATATCCCACACTCCTAGCCAACGCTTTTACACCCCAGGATATGTAAGGTTCACCATCAAACAATGTCATGATGATCTTTTCCGCAGTATTCTCTTCCGAGGACAAGTACCCTGAGGTCTTGATATTCGAGCGCCTGTTAACTACCGCAAACAACTCAATCGAACTCTTGTAGTATCCGAGTACGAGTTTCTGGTGCTCTCTGATGTTTCTGTCCATGTCTTTGATACCCTTTCCAGTGTGGGGGAAATTGAACATGACATAATTGAGCCTCTTCCCGCTTTCGAAGAGGCTAGGATTTGGACTTTTCGACAGTGGCTTCACCTTCAAAGTTTGTATGAGGTTTGTGGCGTCAATGCTATGGCGAACAGATACTCCGCTTTCCTTCAAATAGTCTAAATTCAGCTGTGATTCCGGGTATTTTGCTAGCATTTCCGCTTCGGTATCGAAACCAGTCGCTATCAAATCGTCAGGCGCAATAAGGTTTTGCCTAACGAGCGAACACGCAAATGAGAAATCTCCCTCTCCAACTAAAAGCATAGTATCTGAAAAATTGAAAGGAACAAACGCTTTTTTCTGCACTAGCTTTTTAGGAGCGCTTTTGCTAGCTCCTCCCCTCTTAATGGAATTTGCCTTTCCCTTTTGCAATTGCATTTGGCCTTCAAGTGACTTTAATTGGTCTTCTTTATGTTTTTCATTTGTAACATGATTTAGCAAGGCGCCCTTCAAACCTTTGGCCTGAAATATCCTTCCTTTGAGCTTTCTACCCATTATGCCTTTATTTAATGTGGTGAAGACGTCTGCTAGATGATCTTCGCGATGACTCTCGTATATTTTGAGCCCATACATAAAGTCGCAGTCGGGCATATGCGAGATGCTTGCACACGACTCGCAGACTTCCAAAGTGGAAGACTTGATACTTCCTGGTTTAATCCCTATGCATCTATTCTACTTCTTTATACAAACCTGTCTAAACATGATGTGCGCGTTCTTCCCCGAGCCTGAAGTCGGAATTGGGAAATAACTCGTCCAGCTCATGACCTGAATTATTTCCATTTGCCCAGCTCGAGCCGCTCAGCTTACCATTGTTCTCAACATCTTGAGCATCATAATCATTATCGTCATCATTTTCCAGGCTCAGCGAGTTGCTGCTTACCCTGCCATCGCTTGAGTCTTCTAGTTCTTCTTTTTCTTCCTGATCGGCGCCCGGAGGCGTCTCAAGGTTCTCTTCTGCATCATTTTTGAGTTCGTAAAACAACATGAACGTTCCTGGCGAAGACAAAACTTCTTCTTCAGTGGTAGTGTAAATGGCCTCATCGTTAGCCTTCCACCAAATGCCACGCCACCGCCTGTAGCAGATGTAATGGCCATAGTTGTGGGTTCCCATGTGGGAGATGACTGCCTTGAGCCGATATTTCAAGTCATCCCTGTCATCAGAAGAAGACAGTTCCGGTGGTGGTGAAATAGGTACCTCTTCACCTTCATTATTTCCCTCTTCCATACTCTCATCATTTGCTCCTGCTGCAAAACCATCCGGGTTCTCCTCATCCGCATGCTTTCTTTGCTCGAAGAGAACTTGATCACGCTTACTGAAAGCAAGACGAGCATCCATATTGATTGAGTCGGGGTCGGCGACATAATCATTAAGATTCAAAATGGCAGGAAATGAGACGCTCTTGGAGTTCTTCAAGATCATGAAAGTGTTCGGATCAATAACAGATCTGTTGATGTGGATGCAAAGCAAAGGCGGAGGTCTGCTCATCAAGATTTGTTTCGATTTTGTCGTCTTTCTTATCATTTGCTTGGTAGTGAGTTTTTCAAAAACCTCGTCGGAAATATAGTCTTTCTTGAGCTCTTGGTCTATTTCTTCCACCCTCTTTGCGAAACTGGATATCAACTTTTCGTTGCCGGAACCCTCGATGTTTTCTTCCAAGAATTCTCGCGTCTGGATTAAACCGCACCTGTTGCAATTGACGTCGTCAATGAGTTCAGACTTTTTCCACTCATCCAATAAATCTAGCAATTTATACTGGGTTCCATAAGATCTGTCATAGGGCAAGTTCAAACTCAATCCACTGTTGACAGAGTATCTGATACCACCGATCTCCCCACAAGTTATACATCCGATTCTTTCAGCTGTAACACCATCCACGGGTGTTACCAATTCGAGTGGGGCAAGACGTTTTTCGATATCAGGGACATTGGGATCAACTTGGTGTGCAGGAACGTACACTGTGCCTAAAGCACCAAGGTTTTCACAGCCCACGATGCAATTTGGAACATCACTGGCAAGCACATACTTGGGTGTATCTTCTTTTGTCTCGGGCTCGGGGGTGGAGCTTTGGCTGGAGAATGATCTCTTGTATTCCTTTTCAACAATACGCATGACCAGCTGATAGAATTCCTGTGCATCCTCCTGATTGTAGCCCATGAAAAAGTTTTGTTTCGGCCCATCAGGCATATTCTTCATAAGAATCCTTGTGCTGAACTCTTTACCCCGATGTCCGTAGGCACCATTGAGTTCGTCAAGCAACGTTTTGAGCGCTGCTGTGAATTTCATGCCGGATTTGAACAGACCTGTCCTGACCTTACGGATTTGCCCCTCAGCATGAATTTCTGTATCCTCGTATATGTTCTCATTGAAAAAGTCCATGAGAGAGCGCGAAGAAGCTAAAGATTGAAGCACAGAGTTCATGAAACACGTGTTTCCCTCGTTGCTTAATCCACCAATCTCCCCACCTGTCTTATGGGCAAGAATCGATTCTCTGGAAGATCTCAGTTGCCGGGCCAGTCTGGAATTCCAACCTCGATTCAACATTAGCGGCTTGTAGTCGGACATTAACGAGAGAAGTCTATTGGAGAGCAGCGAGAGTTTGTATGGCCCGAAGGATGCTGCAGAAATGAAAATGACAAGAAGAGCGGTACCAACGCCGAAGCACTTCTGGTTTTGAGATAAACTTTTTGCGAAAACCCACTTTTCGAGGAACGGCAATTGCGAGATGGCAGTAAACAACTTGTCTGTATTGCTGGCAGTGATAGATATGAACACAATCAGTAGAAGCAAAATCGATACAGCCAAAGGATACATGTAGCAAATTTGACGCCACTATATGCAAACAGACCACGCGGAATTAGGTTTATAAGTTCGCAGGACGATCCGAGGACGAAGGCGTCGATGCCGGGATGAACTCGTTACTTTGGTGAGTGTCTTTCTGCAAAGGCGTGATAACTGGCCTTTGACGAAGTAAATGTCTCAGGTTTTTGCCGCGATTAATGTATTTGCTGGTTTTCGAGATCCGTGAGCGATTTCAATTTTCGTAGGAAAAGTACTGTGATCGTGATTCCCTGTGTGCTTGCTTTCTCGTGATCTTTTCGTGATTTTTTTTTTCACTTCCATGCCCCATGTCTCATCTGCGTGAGTGCACCTTGCTGCGAAAGGGGACCAGGTTTGTCACAGTGACTCTCGTGATCTTAGCGAGACAATAAAGTGATACAATTTTGCTCACAAAGAAAAGGCAAGAAGGTTTTTATGTATGCTTTAGTCTGTTTCATAATCATTTGTGTTCATTTTGGTTATTATATACTCAAAATCTGCGCACAAGTGGAATTGGCTAATCCCGCGCACTAAACATCACCACTGGCGCCATAAAAACTCCGCGAGAACGAAATTTCGCTACTGGCTTCCCTCAAATACAGGGGGGCTGCTTCTGTTGAAATTGGCGTATGCATTGTTTGCAGGCGCACGGACCTTGCCCCATCCACACTTCAACGGCCTGCCATTCACAGTAAATCCAGCCAACTGCGCGATCGCCAGCGCTGCTCTCTCGTGGCTGTCGTACTTGACGAAAGCGCAGCCTTTCTCAGGATGAAACTTGAAGTCCACGATGTAACCAAAGTTCTGTAAGATCGGAATGAGGTCATTCTGTTGCGTGAAGTGGGCTACATTACCCAAATAGACCGTAGTTTGCCACGCGGGGGTTTGGTTCAAGACAATCTCATACGGCTGCGGCGTCAACAGAGGGCCTGCTCCGTTCAAAAACGCAGGCGGCTGCTCTTGACCCATGAGAGCCATGGGAAGATATGGGGCAGCGTCTGGGGAGAAAACCGGAGTGTGGCAGATGGTGGGGCTATCTTTGGAGTACCTTGGGTACTGTTGCCTGTATGGTCTCTGGACATGAGGACGAGCTCCGTTATTTCTCACCCCGGATGCTTGTTTGTGAGAAGCCCAGTTACAACGCACTGCACGGCCAAGTAGCGTTTTACCATTCATTGACTGCAATGCCAATTCTGCGTCCGTTGCTTCACGGAATGTGGCGAAGCCGTACCCTCTCGATCTAGAGGTTTGCATATCCCACATTACATGTGCCTGCTTCAAAGATTGAAAGTGAGAGAAGAATTTGTACAACGCTTCGTCATCCACCTCTGGCGACAAATCACCAACAAAAATGTTGTGCACTTGCTCGGTTGTGTTCTGGGATGTTGCAAATGTGGATGACAGATATGCAAAATTGATTCGGAGCACTGAGTCTTGTACAGTACGGCCGTTGAATGCATCCAAAGTAGCACTTGCGTGTGCATCATCTTTGAACTCAATGAATGCGTAGTTCAACCCAGGCCGATTTTTGTCGTTCAAAAGTTTGATCGACGTGATTGCACCATTGGCACCCATCAACTCCTGCAAATGTTCTTCGGATACATTTCTCGACAAGCCCCCGACGTATAAGACGTGCTTGGAAATTTCTCGGCCACCCGCAGTTGCACTTGCTGGGTTAAGTTCTGAGCTGGGCGGAGATTGTGTGCGTTCAGTAGCCAGGGCAGTTTCTGGCGCATTGTGTGGTGGTGAGAATGACTGTTCAGAGGGCTGCGCCAGAATCTCAGACATTTGCGAGTCGTATGTAGTGGATTGCGTTTTCGGGTGCTATGAATGAGAGTGTGAGAGTTCACCGATAAAGGATGATTCTCGTTGCGTAGCTAGGATGGCTTGTACAAAAAGTGTATGAAAGCTGTGGCTGGAAGTCGATAATAAAAGAGTCAAATGGATCTTTAGGACAAATATCGAGCCGAGTGAAAAGCGAAGGTTGGGTGTTGATTTTGTGTGGCTGGGTTTCAAGTGGGATCTGGGTTTAACCTGGTTTACGCAGAATCTGGGACACGGTGACACGAGCAGTTAGATAAAAAACAGTGGAAAATGTCGAGGATTTACGGGGCTGCGTATGATGGAATACCCCGGCCACCGCGCGAGATCTGAGGCGCGAGCGAGCAATTGAGGCACGGCATAAAGCGGCCACTCTAAAGGGTGAGGAGGCTACTTTACGATGAAACCCTCAAGCGAGTACTAGCTTCATGTGCCACGGCCGGCTTAAGTGTCTTGGACCGTTCTTGTAAACATTTGTACACGTCTTAGAATTGTGTTTGGTGTATATTAATGTACCGCATCCTTCGGTTCTCAAGTTTCACGGCGCGCGGTGACGTGAAGGGTGAATGTGTTTTAATCTCACAACATTTGATCCCCTACTCAATGTCCGTAAATTCATTTTAATGCTGCTTGAAATATTTCCAATTAAAATTGTAGGGGTCGAAGCCGGCTTCCAGTGTTTGAGAAAACCACAAAATGTCGAATACCTTGTGCCAACATCACTACGTGGTTGAAAATTGCTTATTATTGAATGCCTTATTTAGTAGCTGCCTTGCGCTGCCTTCGATCAAAGTTCGCGTGCCGAAAGAAACAGCCACTAACTTGACGGCTAAAGTGAAATGTCAATTGAGACACTGTATCATATTTTTGTAGAAATAGGTAGGAAAATCATTCACCGTGTCAGTGAATAAACCTCGCGCGAGTAAACTGCGATGATGGGGTATCACGCTAGAGGCGAGACAATTCATTAAAACAGGTGCCATCAAGATAGTTTTATTAGGAAAAAGAGCTCATCAAACTCAGACGTATATGTCGATTATGTAATCATACATAATTCCATAAGATAAAACCGCAATCTACTCTGATGTGATCTGCTCTGGTCATAAGTGAGAATGGGCTTCGCTCCTTCACATGCCAAGGGCTCGTGACTTGGCACATGCTCGCAACATGATCATCGTTTCGATCATCTACTTCGACCTGTGGTCCGTTCAGGTTTCGATAGAGTTTTGTCAGAATTAAAAACAAAATAACATAATAACTGGCATCTTGCGCAAGACGTACAGTCAGATACATAATGTCTGAAATCACGACTTCCAATGCGCAGATCGTCAAAAGCATAAAAAACAGTCTTCAAGAACATGGTGCGCTAGACAAGTCTAGAAAAATTGTCAAGACAGGCTCGACTTATCATATTTATGCACTTACGCCCATTGATCGCACAAGTGAATTGCTAAATCAGCACGCTGATGACATTTCACTCGACACTTACGCGAACGCTGCTCCACTGGAAGATCAATCTCTACCAGGTCATGTCGGTCGCTACCTTGAGCAACATTTGTCAGCAGACCCCGACAACACCAAATCTGCGCTCTTGGAAAGTCTACCGAAAAAATGGTCATTATATCCCCCAATGGTTCTTTTCGGGACTGGCTCATTTGATCTGGAAATATGGACAAGGGCGTTCAAATGTCAGATCAATGAGGCCCACTTTTTTGAGTCCATCGCAAAAGCATTCCCCGGGAAATTCACACATCTCGCCATCAATAAGCCAATAATTGAAGACGATGTGATGCGCAGGCCATTCAACTTGATACCATTGTGGGGAGATTTTGGTTCTGAGCCGACACCAGATTTGTATTCGAATCCCAGTGAAAGCGACCTCAGAAACGCATTCTGGTGCAACGCGGTTCAGAATGGAATACGTCAAACTTGGGCACCGAGATACACAATGTTTTCAAGAGGAAATATTAAAGAAAAGAAGAGAGTATTGGACTCATATACATCCCTTCATGGAAAAACAGTCCTAGACTTGTATGCGGGCATAGGCTACTTTACATTGTCCTATTTGGCCAACGGTGCCACAGTGTTCTGCTGGGAGATCAATCCGTGGTCTATCGAGGGGCTTGTGCGAGGCCTTCAGAAAAATAACCATCTATACAAAATCTTTAGAAGTGACGCGGTTGTCACACAGTCAGAACTTTTGAGATACATGGCTCAGGGAGTCAAAGCTTTTGTTTTTCATGAGTCGAACGAAAAGGCCCCGAAGAGACTAGCGCAGTTACGAATCGACGAGATAACACACATAAACCTAGGACTTCTACCCAGTCTGAAGCCGTCGTGGCCCATGGCCCGTGACTTAAGCAACACTAAATGCGTTCAGACGATCGTTCATGTGCATGAAAATGCGCATAAAGACACGTTCAGTGAACTCATTGATGAGATCGAGAAAGTATTTTCTGGTAACGTCTTGCACTTGGAGAAAGTGAAGACTTTCGCGCCAGATATCTGGCATGTTGTCGTAGATGTTGCTGTGGGCGTCATGTGATCATCGTAAAATGGTGATCATGCACCCTGGAGGATGTCACCGGTTGAGTCAGAAACCGTTAATAGTTACGGATTTGTAGTGGTGGGACCTGCATCGCTTCGCGCGGCGAGCGTCGCTGCTGCCAGGCGGTCAGTCAGTCCGAACATGCTCGTGTTCTGAGCGCCATGCAAATCCAATTCAAGGGCTCTTTTCCCAATAGGTCAGGTATCATACAGCTCTCGCGCCTGGGCCCGCTGAAGGTAGACTCAAATTCAATTGAGAACTCAATTAATTATTAAGGTTTTTCCGAGGTCACGCTTGGTGGGCGCAGCGTAGTTTCCAGTCAGCACAGCCTCGCGCGCAGTCCTCAAATGGACATTGTACGGCCCGAAACGCAGGGCGGCTTTGGATCACATTGAACCCTATTTCGATACATTCATCCTAATACAGTCTGAGACCAATTTCAAAAAAAAAAAAAAAGATCAAATTGCGTCTACACTTTGCTAAGTAATTTACATTATTAGATAAAATCTGCGAATCGAATCTCGAGGTTATGCTATCCGGATCAATATGGTACGCAGCACTCTCGAGTGCAACGACTCTGGCTCTTCGCAGTTACGTGCGCGGTACGCTTAGTGGATCGAGGGTGCTTGCCTGGGCCTGTAACCGTGTTCCAGTTCAGTCTGCTTATGTGAAAGCCTACTTTCACAATGATCTATGTAAGAATAGTTCAGAACTTCAAATAAGCTTAGTTTTTCTTTTTGCTTTGAGTGTCTTAGGCCGTGTTTTGGCTTTGTCTAAACAACACACATGAACATACAAAAGGCCGTATGCCGGGAAAGGAGGATCTTGCGTGCCTCAAGTGGCTTGGGGCGCAGGGGAGACCTGAACCAAGGACACCAAATTACATGTTTAGACTTGTGCAGCTAGCAAATTGAGAGAAGGCAGTTTGTTTTTGGGGTGAAAAAGAGTGGTATTTGTTATTACCACAGAGTTGTCGTTATTCGAAGAGGTTCACGGCTTTGACTCAGATAGCGCTATGCGTTCCTCAGTAGTTTTTTTTTTTTTTCTCATGAGACAACATGAATGACCTGCATATACCCGGTGTTTGAATTTTGATCAAAAGGCCAGGAGGAGCAGACTTGATATACAACTATACAAATTTTATCCCACAAACTATTCAAATTCAACGGAGTCAGGTTTTCTCTTTCAGACTCGTCCAATTTCACATCAGACTCGATTTTACATCGCAAGTTGTCAAGGCGTCATCCTTGTGTCTAGCTTTCGCGTTCCAACCAAGACAGACTTTGTCTTCAAAACAAGTACAAGCCAGGAGTTTCCTCCGCTATCAGACATTTAAGAGCAGGTTCCACTTGCGAAAAATAAGTCTCTGTTTCATCACCTCGAAACAAGCTCACGCTGGTTTTTTTATTTGTTGAAAACACTCCATCATCCCCGAAACAATGGCACACTTGCCCGCTGATGGTGAAGATGAGAACTATTACGACATGATAACAATTTCGCCGTCGACTGTGGAATTCAGTGAATTTGCACAGGCCATGCCTCCTGATTCAAGGACATATACGAATCTGGGTGTCGGGAGTACTCGGCTCACAGAGGCGGATTACACACAATTTCTCAGACAACCTCAATATTTTCCCACGCAAAAGTATTCTTCGGCTCAAAGCCCAGGCTTCACCCAAAACATTCATCATCAAGATATACCTTTCGATCCTGTTATGTTTGCCAACCCAAATCAGACTACGAAAATTGAAAGCCCGGATTTGCTTTCCCCTACAAGCTTGGGCCCCGGTTATAGGTCACAGAACTCAGAGTTCTTGTCCACACAGTCAATCTATTCTGATGCGCCATCAAACGCCAACTCGGTATTTCATGATGCTGCGTCTCACTTTAGCGCGTCAGCAGAAGCGCCCTCGGGATATTTCGAGGCTTCGGCGCAACCACCTGACACTTTTAGCCAGGAGATTGGTTTAGGCGAGTCGATTTCAACAACCAACTTGCACGATATGGCTCATGCCAGTAACCCTTTCTATGGCGAAAACGATTTTTCGAATAGCGGACAGGATTCACAGAGGTTCTACGCGCCCGAACTTCAGACAAACAATACAGGCTTACAATTAAGCAATGACTTTGCCCTTAATCAGGAAAACTGGAGGTTTGATCTCACGCAGCAGGCCCAAACTAGCCCTTTTCCTCAGGCGCAAAACCAGTTCGGTGGCTCCAATAGGCTCACTGAGGACAATCTTTCGAGCTACAATGGCAAGTTGGAAGGTGATGACGCGCAAGTGACCATCTCAATTCATCGGGCACCCGAACAAGTGGCAGCGCATACTCCTTCTCTCTTCAGCAACTCCTCACATACTTCTTCTCCAAACAAGAGTCATGCTCAAATGGGCAATCAGCTTCAGCCGCCAGGCCAGATGCAGAGATCCCGGAGCCCTTCTCTTTCTTTGAATCCACCAAGTCCATCTCAGTCATATAACCACTTGTCGAGCCCCGCGCTCTCAGCAAACCTTCCCAGCCCTGGCGAGTCAAATTTCTCGGATGCGGAAGCCGAGTCGTACCTCAGACCTGAAGATTTCAACACCATGAAGAGGGGAAGACAGTCTGCACATCATCTTAAAGTGCGTTCTCAGCTGCACTCGAGGTCTAGATCCCGTTCGCGCTCGGGTCTGGTTATATCGGGAGCTGAAAGTTACGCAGAGGATTCTGATATAGAAGGGAGTGATAATTATGATGATTCGGAAGCTGCTAGGTCGTCGCGTGAGAAGATGCTAGAACTCGCGTCATCAGCTTCTGTTTCCAAACGGACGCAGATCCACCCTTCGTCATATGCGTGTCACCTATGTGAGAAGAAATTCACACGACCCTACAATCTCAAATCTCATTTGAGGACACATACGGATGACAGACCGTTTATATGTAATATCTGCGGTAAGGCTTTTGCCAGGCAACATGACCGGAAACGACATGAGGAGTTGCATTCCGGTGAGAAAAAGTACCAATGTCGGGGTGTTTTGAGGGACGGCACGCCTTTTGGGTGTGGCCGCAAATTTGCACGCGCTGATGCGCTACGCCGGCACTTTCAAACTGAGTCGGGAAGAGAGTGTATCAAGCTTTTGGTGGAGGAAGATGCCCGTGAGCAAAGCACGATTGCTCTCAACTCTGGTATTCAGCTACCGGATGGTGAGTTCATGAACCCTAATGCCCCAGACGTGCCCACTGTGTCTGTGCTGCCTCCTCAATAAAATGAAGAGTCGCTGGGGACAAAAGTCGAGATATTAAATACACTTTAGGTACTTTACAGAGTTCTGTTTTTGAGCTCGAAACCTAATCGGATGTTACAAAAAAGATATGTAATTGATGGCAAGTACGCTTGATAAAACAAGAAATATTTTTCATAAAAGTAAGTGGAACTAATTCAACGGGATTCAAATGATGGCACATCATCATAAATCATATTGGTGCTTTCTGCAGGCTCTGAGTGGTGCTCATATCGCGTCTTGAGAACAAATGAACAATACAGCCGTATTTCGATACTGAAATGTCTTTAGACCATGAGGATCTGCTCATGGATAGACTCGGCCCAAGCAAGGTCGAATCGGAGATCAAATTGAGCAATGAGGAAAAAGAGCTCCAAAAAGTTGTGGAAGAAAAACAGCAGCTCATGATTGACCAGAGCCGATCATTCATGGAGGATCTCTTCGCGGAAGGCTCAACAACCCCAGTGAAGGTGAAAAATGTGCAGATCACCAATGGCCAGCAATTGAGAAACAGCTTCTTATATCATCAGTTTCGGCCGTTACTAGATCGCGACTTGATCACGCTAGCGGAATTCCTTAGAGGCATAGACCAAGTTTACCACAACTTGACTAAACACGATATTATCGAACAATGTCAGATATCGCTACACCAGCTCCCGAAGCTGAAGTGGTCTAGACTGCCGCAAAACACTCTAGACATGGTGCCCGTTTTCAACATTCTCCCACAGAAGCGATTCTTCGCCAAGACCGGCACCAACATAGGTAATGGAGAGGGCGACGGGTACATACAGTTTCAGCTCAAGAATTTGTTTGGGGGTGCTGAGAACTTGGTTTTTGATGCTGTCACGGGCACCAAAACCCCGTCGTCATATCTACTCAACTATTCTCAGCCAATCAATAATGATGCTCGCCTCCTCTGGGACTCGCTGGTTTTTGTCAATACAAGGAAGCTTGACTGGATACAGAGTAGTGTTGACACCAAAGGCGTCACTCACAAAATTACTTCACTGTTCGATTCCAAACTCAACTTTGATGTGTCTTTAGAGAATTCTTGGAGGCAACTTAGCAACCATGGTTCACGGTCGATGGAGGTCATCACACAGCTGATGGATACATTCAAATCATCAGTTCTTTTCAATCTCAAGTATGACTCGCGTGATCATCACATAACGCCCACTTCGGGATACTTTGCGCGTCTTGGATTAGAGAAATGTGGTCTCTTTCTGTTCAACAATGTTTCGTTCACGAAGCTCGTGTGGGAAGGTCAACTAGCACGTAAATTGAACGAAAATCACATATTGGTGGCGTCCAATAGAGCGGGAGCACTTTTCGGCACGGGAAACCAACCAAGCAATGTCTTGGATCGATTTCATTTGGGGGGTCCCAATGACGTGCGATCATTTCTATTGCAAGGGTTAGGACCGAAAGATAACAATTCCTCTGTGGGTGGTGATTTTTTTGTTAGCGGAGGGCTTTCCCTCATGAGCCATATTCCAAAAACACCAAAGGATAGCAACTTTAAGTTCCACAGTTTCTTGAACTTTGGAAAGCTTATAAGAGGTGGCGGCACCTGGTCCAACGTGTTGAAAAAGCTCTCGAGGGAGCACACCATTAGCATGGGAACAGGAATTCTCTACAATCACCCGCAAGCCAGATTCGAGCTCAATTTCGTGCTTCCGCTAACCGCTCAGTCAACTGATCACTTGAGAAAGGGTATTCAGTACGGTGTTGGAATTTCCTTTTTGTAGATACGCAATATTCCTGAGGAATATAATCAAAATTCATACAATCTATTTTTTGTTGGCGGACCACTCTAAGATCCACTTATCGTGTTCCGATATCACAGCAGGAATGATGAGGCTTTCAATATCAGTATTCTTATCTTTCTTGTCGTCACTAAGACGAACCCAACTTTCCAGGCCATCCGGAGTTACAAATACAACCTCGTTTTTTCTCGTCTGTAACAAATTGCCAATTACCAACTGGTGATGATACCTGCGTAAAGCCTCGGTGGCTTTTTTGATCAATATAGAATTGTCAGTCTCAAGTTTAAACGAGACAATCATTGCTTGGGGCGCCCAGCTATCAACTAATCTCCTGAGAAACTTGGGGACTGCTTCCAAGTCCACTACCAACTTTCCACTCGGCTGAGCCTGAATTTTGTGTTTAGGCATCTTCGAAGACGGTAAGAAGAAGTCTGACACGGCGGCCGCGAGGTAGAATAAGGCATTGCAGTCAATCTTTTTCATGATCTCGGAAATAGAGCGCAACGTGTAGAGATATTGGTTGACAGTAGTGAATGGTATAGGGAGAAGAGAATTTGAGCTCTTTGCCTCATTGTACTTGCGTAACACCACAAGCATTTCGTCGGCTAGATTTGGATTGATCTCTACTTTGTTATCTTTTTCGACCATGTAGTCAAGGAAGCAATTGGTTGTATGACTGTAATGTCTAGAATATGGCAAAAGCGAAAACTCCCTGTGGAGAAAGATCACAGCGTAGCCATTCTCCAAAAAGTACTCGGCAGACGTTGCACCTCTAGTTCCAGCGGAAAAATTATCTATAAATCGCACTGTGTTGTTTTCCAAAGGGACAGTAGTACCACCACTGGTGACCAAGACTATTCTTTTGCCAGTTTTGATGTGATGGTTAACAAAGTCTGCCACTTGTTCTTCCACCTCTGACAAGTACGAGGGTGCCGAGTGCGACCGGAAGTAGTCATCTTCATCCAAGACTTGCGCAACTGGGTGCTCTGGAGCGTCGCGGTCTATGGCGGCCTCAAGCTCTGGCTTTGATGTGTGGTAATTTTTGTTGGGTGACATGTTTCGGTGCTCAATTCAATTACTTCTTGGGATTGTGAATTCTCGGGCCGGCGATCTAAACGACCAGCGGGCTTGCGAAAATGTACGAGCGGTACATACAAAGCGCACCTTAAGTAAAAAGGATAGCGCTGATGTCGACTAAAAATATAATACTCTTGTGAAATAGAAAGGAGGTGAGAGTTGGTAATCAGAAATTGAGTCGACATTATACCTAAGAATGAAATCGGATATCCAGACTCCTCTTTTATATGCTAGTGACGAACCTCTTGAGACGCTTGCGATGTCGGAGAGATGAAGAAAATGGCATATTGTAGAGCAACAACGTAGATGCTGGATTAAAAACTAAAAATATTCGTGATTCAAGTTTTTAGTATCAACCGTCTACTAAATCAACATATGTCTGTCAGCACTAAAACCCAAAATACACTCGGTGGCTTTTCTAGCGAGATGGCTTTACAACTGACTGTACGGAAGTAAATCCACGATTCATAAAAGCTGTTGATGAAACACAGATAAATGGCAGCCTATTCAATGATAGACTCATCACTCAGAAGCACCTCAACCAGCGACATGATGTAAATTGCGGGGCCAGTGTGCGCAAGGCCACTTGACTTTGAAGAGATGAGCTTTACTTAAGGGTGTTGTTCTTCTTTGAAAATTTGTGATTTTTCGTTTCGGCCCCAATATAACTACATCAGGATAATTTGCGTATCCTTTTTTCCTCGGCATTCCTGTGGTATCGTCACTTATGTTTTTGGTTCGCAGCCGTTGTGCTAGCACCGGTGATCGGTCTCCAAACCGCACCGATCAGTCATCCAAGATCAAATGGCATGCCAAGGTCTCATTACAACCACGTTAGATACTTCTTCGACTCGCTCTCATCTTCAGTTTCTTTGCGCCAAACATCAGATTCAGCTTGCAGACTCGAAATTTTGCTTTCGGGGCTACGCATTGCAAATCTAGCATCACACGTGCTTTAGTCCAAATCACTGATCTCCTAAATCCGATAGCATGTCCGCAGACTATTGGTCGTCCACACAACGAACTAAATGGCAGGTGACGCGGGAACAGCTCATGGAATCCCGGAGACGGCTTGTATTTCTCGAGAAAAAAATGATCCAAAGTGGGCTTATCAAAGACCACCCTCACGTGTCTTGTGACGTCAATATGAGAATATACTTGCACAACTTAACCTTGAAGCTTGGGCGCCGACTAAATGTGAGACAGATTGCACTCTCCAGTGCAGAGATATACCTTTCTCGGTTTCTTACGCGAGTTTCTATTAAGGAAGTCAACGTGTATCTCCTTGTGACCACATGTCTCTATGTGGCGTGCAAGATCGAGGAATGCCCGCAGCATATCCGATTGATCGTATCAGAGGCACGCAATTTATGGCCGGAATATATTCCACAAGACGTGAGCAAATTGGCTGAGTTCGAATTCTATCTTATCGAAGAAATGGACATGTATTTGGTACTCCATCATCCGTATAAGTCGCTTCTACAGGTGCGGGATTTCTTGCAAACAAACTCATCAAAATTTGGATTTTCACTCTCTAGTGTCGAATTGCAGTACTCGTGGTCGCTCATCAACGATAGCTACATCACCGATTTGCATTTGATATTCCCACCGCACGTGATAGCAATGGCGGCAGTCTACATTACGATTGTTTTGGAGAAGCGCTTGAACGCAATACGCGGGCAAGGACTGCTGCTTTCTGCACATGGTGATGGTTTGCAAGTTAAGCAGGAAACTATGCATATTGATGATCTCATCAGCTTGACAAGCTCAAATACTCATGCAGATATTGCTTGTGAACTACAACCTGAAGATAAATTGGGGAGTCAGAGACTCGACGAAGACACCCTCAAAATTGAGAAGTTCATGAATTTTTTTAATTACTCGCATGTCAATTTGGACGAAGTCGTCGAGGCTATGCAAGAGATGATTGGTCTTTACCTTGCTTGGAACAACTACAACGAAGGCCTGATACGTAAGACGTTACAGTACATGCTATTGAGTCGTTGAAAAGGGAAACAGAATATATAAAAACGAAAAAAGTTTGGATGCCCAAGGCTGCTTGATTAACTTGATTGCCTCAGATCGTCATTGCCAGAATAGTCATTTCTCGGCAACAACATGCATGTAAATTTGACGTTTCGTGAACTTTTCAGCATACTGTCTTAGAATTTAGAGTAATCACGAAAGCGAGAATCAACTATTTCCGAAAACGTGGTCCATAGCTACTGAATATCAAAAAGAACGATACCAATAGTCTCAAGGTATAGTATTTCGACCTGAGAGACGCAGCCCTAAGCCTTGGGAAATTTTTTTGTTTTTTTGGGCCGCTCAAAACGCGATCGAAGAGAGAGCACGTCGCGCATAAGAGGCTGCCACATCCCAAGTCGTCAGCCCTGTATTGTCATCAGTATCATTTGACGAAGTGTTACGTCCATGGCCTTTCATCGCATACTGCAGATTACCACTTTTGGCTGGCTATCAGACAGCATCAAATGGGTGATTTGTTTCTTAGAAAAGGTGTACTCGCTACTGGCTAATTCTTGGCTCGCGTCGCGGTCCATCCATCCAGGATCAAAGATTCCGCGCTGAGACGGTACCGTGGCTCATCCTATTCTTTCCCTGCGCTCACGCCGTGCGATCAAAAAAAAAAAAAAAAAAAAAAACGTTTTGCTACAATGTGGAGCAGTGTTGTATTGAAATCTGTATAATTTGCGCGCGAAGCATACTATAGATTACTATAGTAATTACAACAGATTACTAGGCTTACTATTACTAAAATGTTTTTTTGAGATTACTATATAATCTATATAATCCTATAATCACCAAAAGGCCTCAAAAAAAGGGTAAAACAGGGCGTTTATCACTGTCTCGGCTAGAGAAATTGAAAGTAATGCTTGAAAGAAATGTTAAATAACCCACATGAAACAGATTCAGGCCAGATTTTGTTTGCGTTTGGTCTCCGCTTTGAGAAACGACCACTAATTGTCTGATGTGCAAATTCAATTGCCAACAGAGTCAAATGAACAACCACATGGGGCTCGGATCATACGATGAGTCACAAGTTGCAGACGCTTGCCAGACACCCCGGTCGATTCTCTCTCACTGTCGACGAGTGGAACTCAGGAAAGAACTACGATTTTCTCGCGGTAACTTTGCACTACTTTGATGTTAGTTTCAGGCTAGTGGATGTCGCAATTGGATTCGAAGTTCTCAACAAGAACATTTCGTACACAGGTGAGGCGCTAATCAAATCTCTCGATGATGTTCTCACTCAGTACGATATCAAGAGTCGCATCATCTCCATTACTAGAGACAATGCCGGACCCATGAACGCATTGCTTGATATTTTTAAGAAAGAGCGCAACAAGAATGTTGGCGAGACTGATCTTGGGTTCAGTGGTGATATCAGGTGCGTTGGGCATGTTTTCAATTTAGTGACCGAGGCTTTCTTGAGCTTCACCTTTTTCAAAACTAAGAAGACGAAAAAGTTTGAGACTATTTTGCAAAAGGCTCAAGAAGATCACCCCACGTTGTGCAAACTGTTGCCGAAATTGAGGTCATTGCCAGGAGTCATACGGTCTATTCTTAACGGCATTCGTCACAATCACTTTTTGAAGAATAATTTTCGAAAACTTGTTCAAGAAAGAAATTCAAGTGAGGAGGATGATACGGTAAGAAACAGAAACCTGGGTCCCGAAACTTTGCTCAAGGAAAATGAAACAAGATGGCTCTCCACTTTGAGAATGCTTGAGCGTTTCATTTATTTCCGGGAGCAGATCACAGAGCTTTTAAGTTTGGCGGAGAATGTGAAGGTTTCGAAGCGACTTAAGCTTAAGGCCTACACGATTGAGGATGATGAGTGGAAATACTTGCCGACCATATGCAAAGTCCTTAAGATTTTCGAGGCCCCCACAAAGATGCTTCAGAGGTCAAACTACGTGACGCTTAACAACACCATACCAGTCGTATCCGATATTCTTCAGAAGCTAGGAGTCTTGAAAGATGGTGGTCTCAGCTCTTCGAATCATCTTCTTCAATTGGGCTTGGAGTCTGCCTTCGACAAGCTTCGTGAGTACTATCCCATACACAAAGACGAGATTGGGCCGATCAAAAATCTTTACCTGGCTACAGTGCTCGACCCTCGGTTAAAGATTGCAGCGTTGCAAGACTGTGGCATTTCGGATTCAGCCATAACAAATGTTGAGGAATACTTTCACGAAGTTTATTCTGTTTATAAAGCGAACATTGATGAGAGAAACACTAGGCCTGAGCTTGTTGGAGCTGGAAGAATTGGACAAAGTGCTTTCCGTGTGGGTTCAACAAATGACGACCTTCTCGGGAATCTCCTCGCTCGGCGCAACCGACCCGAGAGCAGTTCCGACGAGGTCAAACGGTACCTTCCCGAAGAGCAACAGGACACTATTTTCGATTTCTACGCTGCTCGAAGGAACACTTCTCCGGTTATCTCACAGATGGCGAGAGATTTTTTGGCTATTCCTGCCATGTCTGCATCTTCGGAAAGAATTTTCTCCAAAGTAGGGGACATGGTCACGAGAAAACAAAATCGTTTACAGCCAGGCACGATCAAGATGTTGGCCATTCTCAAAGCACGGGACCTCGTTGTTGATGAAGAGAGCACGGTATGCGATGTCGCTGAAGGGGCGAAGCTGACGTCTGATAACATCATAGACAAAGAGAATGAAAAGCAATATGAAGACGGAGAATTGGAAGCTATTACTATCGAAGATTCCGACACTAGCGAGGATGATGACGAAGCTCTCGTGACAGTTTTCATTAACGAAAACTAACATATAAATATTTTTGTGCCCCATTAAAATTCTAGATTCACTATCACGAAATCGGTAAATGACTTTCTGCGCTCGTCATCACGGATTGACCTGTTTCATAACACCTGCAATCAATCGTTCTCTCCAAACATGTTTCAAAAGCTGAAATCCTGATTTGAAAGCCAGCCGGTAACGGTTTTGTCCAGGTTGTGCACAGTTTAACCTACAAAAACTGAAGAATCTTCCTGACTTCAGATTCTACAAGCTGTATGATTACGATTATACAGCCTTGTAATTACTAGGATTACTAATAGTAAGCATTACTATTACTATGAAAAATCCTGATTATATACTAAATTATAAGATTATATAGTAATTACAATATAATCTGCAACACTGATGTGGAGCGCTAGTGCCAGCACGTACCCGCGTTGTCCTAATCCGGCATCGCGCTCGACTTTCCTCTCTCACTAATGCAGTGGAAAACAGTAGGTCTTCTGATGTGTGATGATTTATAATTCTCAATTAAATGTGCAACCTCTCTTCTACAGGCCTTAATACTCATACTCATGCCCTCGTTAGCATTTTCTTGCGATGTGTTCGCTTCATTTTCTGGGCTGATTTTATCTCTTCACGCGGCGGCCTCGTTGAAGCGAGCGAAAAAAAGTCTCGCTTTCCAGATACAGTAGTCCACGAAAAAAGCGAAGGCTCACTCAACCTGACACCGGTGTCTATTCTTGAGGAACCACGGCGACCCTTCATTTCTGCATTCTGACAGGGCAGTGCAGACCTCACCTAATATATTATCATGCCGTCTTCACAAGGCCCGGTCGTTGAGTTCATCAATAGGCATCAGATCCCCATCACGCGGAACTTGTTGGCCACGCTATATATTCTGGACATAGTCGGATCTCGCTACTTGCCTCTTGTGCACAAGTATGCGCTGAGATTTTTGCATTTGCAATACTATAGTGATCAAGGTGGCAGCAGCTATTACGATATCGGCATCAATGATGCTTACCACGTGGTGTATTGGGTCGTTTTACTCACGTTCATGCGAGCAGTGTTGATGCAGTTCTTGTTTGATCCAATCGCCAAACACTGCTTTCTGGTGCTGTCTCGCAAAGCCAGGGTGCGTTTTGCTGAGCAGAGTTGGCTGGTGGTATACTACTGTTTTTCATTTGCCTTGGGTCTGTATCTCTACTATCATCTGGCATACTGGAACAATATCGACAATATCTTCATTGGGTGGCCACATTACAAGATGACGGCGCTTTTCAAAAAGTATTACCTCATATCAATCGCCTTCTGGCTACATCAGTTGGTGACGTTGAACATTGAGGAGAGGAGAAAAGACTACGTGCAGATGTTTTTTCACCACATTGTCACGTGCTCCTTGGTCATTGGGTCCTACTACTATTACTACAACAGAATCGGCAATTTGATCCTCAACATTATGGACTCCGTCGATATCCTTTTGTCAACAGCGAAGATCCTCAAATATTCCAGCTATACTCGTGCATGTGACGCCATGTTCGGCCTCTTTGTCGTTGCCTGGGTGGTGTTGAGACATGGTGTTTACAACTACTTGTTCTACATAGCCTGGCATAGATCAATGGAATTAATGCTGGGTAGTGAGTGCGTTGCAGGCATAGTTCAAAAGAGATGCTGGAACTCATACATAATCGATGGGTTTCTTAGTTTATTGGGCGGCCTACAGATCATCTCTCTCGTCTGGTTGTACATGATCGGCAAAGTTATTTTGAAAGTAATTCGTGGGCAAAACGCGGAGGATGTGAGAAGCGATACTGAAGACACCGATGAAGAAGTATCAAAGCCTGACAATTTGAGTAAATAGAATATTTCACAAAACTTGCACGCACCACTGATGTATTTGTGGAACTTTAAAGTGCCAAACTCGAGTAAAGACAGACAACCATTACCACAAAACCCCAAATGGTAAGAAGTAAAGAAGAGATACGTAAGACTTTCTCTGGCGCAGAGAGCTCAGCACTTTCTGAACCGATCAATTTGAAGCCAAATAAGCCGGGCAAGATAAATGAAATCGAGGTCAGACCCGTGGCGCCAATGACGGCTATCACAAGCGCAAAGGATTTGAGTGTAATCGCTAACGTGTATCCCACCGCTAGAAGTAGGACAGTAATGGTTATGAATGTGATCTCCAGAAAAGGTACCACATTCGCGAGAAGTTTTGGCGGCTCTGAATCTTCATGGCCTAATAAGGCAGTGCCTTCGTCGGTCTCGGCTGGCTCAGCCCCTGTCACAGACTTCTTGCGCTCAAGGAACTTTAACGCCACCCAGTGGTATATGTTATTCACGGAAATTCTGGCGGGGTGGAGCATGAGCGGAAACAGAAACACCACCATAAACACTATGGCAAACCGACCAAACTGAGTCCATACTGAGCTTGGGTACTGCAAAACCACGTTTCCGCCCACGAAATCGCCGAAGGTTAAATAACCGCTAACTCCCACAACAATGAAAAGGGCAGACGCGCTCAAGATTGCCATATTGATCAAGGCTGTCAAGGACACGAGAGACTTGTTTTCGGCCTCGTTGATAATGGAAAACATGTTTTGGTGGCCTGTGAATGCGAACACAATGATTGAAAACGTTGAAAAGACCCCCGTCACTGACTTTGGTGTCAAACGTATTTCTCCCCTGAGCTCTTTAGGTACATGACCAAGGGCGAATTCGGCGACCACTAACGCACAAAGGTACGCAATGGCGCCAAGCCCCAAAATCGAGGTATATTTTAGAGAATCAAGGTTTTTGAGGAACGAAAGCGGTACGCAAGGTATGGCAGAGGCAAGAATCCAAAACGTGCGGACATTCTCAACTGGTATGCCCGGCACATGTGGAAGGACTGTTGGCATCAAATCCCCAATCAAGACCAAAAAAGAAACTGCACACCCGAAGCATTGGATAGCGATTGCAATATCGAACGCCACCGAGAGTGCTGGGTATGTGACAGAACAGACATTGAAGAATGAGGCGTGGCCTTTCGCCACATATTTAGAGACGTAAGCTTGGAGAAAAAGCCCATAGCCGGACGTGATAGCAGCAAGTAGCACTATGAGCAACCCAACAACAATTCCATCGGTTGAGAATGCTAGTGGCATAGACAAGAGGCCCGCTCCAACTATAGTCTTGATCAATGAGATGAAGGACGACGCACGGGAAGCGCCTTGAAGATTAGGAGCCATGTAAAAGCGAGTGACCTGGAATAGAATAGAATGTAATACGACCAGCCCAGCCCTTTATTTATCGATAACCACAGAATGATACGCAAGTAAGTGTTTCTTTTCAGGGATGCTGTATAGAACTGGTTATGCCATTTAAATGAAAGGACTGCGAACGTTGAGATCACCTAAGCGGGCCCTGACTGCGGAGTCATATCGCACCGCGAATGGCTAAAGTAACGTAGAGCCGCACTAGAACAAAATAGTGTGGTTCACATTGTTTCGGAGCGCACGGACCTGCTATTTTAACGAAACTTCGATTTTAAATTAAGGCTTATGGTTCCACCAAGCACAGTAGCTCGAGTATTCAGCGAGGTGTCATTTGCAAGAGATAGCACACGCATCACATCATCCGCTGTAGCGCTTTCTGCTGAGTACATCAGGCTTTTCGTGCTGGAGGCCATATTGCGAGCAAACGCCCAAAGGCTTTCTGAAGAAAAACCTACCGAGATCGATGGCATTGACAACACTGAAAACATTGACACTCGTGATGCGTTAGAGACCCATGACCAATTTCCTGATAGTTACGATGATATTGATGAGGAAGACAGGGGTCTGGGTGTGTCTACGCAAATGCCGCCTGCAACAAATGCCAACGACGCGCTCACCACCCGTCACTTGGCAGCAGTGAGCGGGCTCCTCGTGATGGATTTTTGATGATTGCAGTTTTATGACAAGTCTGACAAGACCCAAAACCCAAATTTTAATCCTTTTCTGTTGCGTTGTGTCCATTGGCTGGGCAATTTTGACTCCACAGTAATGTAAAAGGGGACACGCAACGGCAAGGGTTTGTCGCCGGCCTTTTTGCAGCTACCGGAATCTTTATCAGAAAGATCCTCCTGCACCTCTGACGTATTTGTTTGCGTATCGGTTTCGAGGAATGATAGTTCAAAGGGAAGACTTACCCAGTTCAGACCCAGCTCTATGATCGGCTCATCAACATCAGCATCTCTTCTTGAGCTCTCCCGACGTATGGTTCTAGTCAATAACTCTCCGCGTGATGCTTGTGTAGACTTGGTCAAGTAGACAGAGGGGATAGAATCCAACACATTCGCCTTCTCTTTGCGCGGTGAAATTGTATAGCTTGTGATGGGTAGTGAGACCGAAATGCTATGATTTGTGCCTGAAATTCCCGAAGGTATATTTTCTATAGTAGACACAGTGATGTTCATCGAGCTCAACATGGGGTTCACGATGTTTAACACACACGATGTATCCGTACCAAGAGATAGACTTGTGTCTGAGTTTGGATCGTTACATATCTTCGCCGTCACTAAGGGCATTATCTCCATCGCTAATTCTTTCTCCAAATACTTCATCAGGCGTGCGTCGGGGACTGGCGAGGCCAAGCGAGTGCCACACAGATTGCAAGAATAGGCAAGTTTTGCCGAAAGATGGTTACCTCTGGGTATGTTTTTCGGCGGTTTCGATACAAAATCAGCATCTATATCCACTGAAACAGGCTTTAATTCATTCAATTTAAGATTCAAATTCTCGATTTCACTGAGATCTTCTGATGATGGTGGGCAGATTGCCATTTGCCGCATCTTTGAAAGAATGCCTGGCGTGAGCTTCGGTCCACTCTTTGATTCTCCCAGCTCCTTGAGCCGAAGGAGCTTATTACTTAGATTGTACTTCGCTTGTAGCTCTTGGAAGTATGAGGTCTGCTCGTTCTTCAAAATAGTAGATAGTGGAGCCGGTTTTGTCACAACTTTCGTTGCGTATGAATATGAACAGTGGCCGCACGCGAAGTGAAACTGTTTTCCAGTATTCTTGCCCTTCGGGTCATCTTGAATCGAGAATGAAAGTGGTGACTCGCATCCAGGGCATTCGAAGCAGTTTTTTGAGCATCGTGTTTTGCCTGATGATTCTGTATAGTCAGTCATACAATTAGCACAGTATTTACAAACCACGGTTGCATCACAGCAGTGGGAGCACTTGAGAACATGACATCTGGGGCAAAAGTATAAATCAGGAAGTTTGTGTAGACTTCGGTCCACCAATGTTGCTGGGAGCTTGGTCTGTGCTTCGGCGTCAGTGTCCACGCATGGACATAGATAACGTGACTTTGTATAGAAGAGCAACAGCATGTTCGTGGGGTTCAGATTATAAAAACTCGTGTTTTGGCCATGCGGAGATTGTTGCTAGCAATCGATGATTTGATGAATATGTTTTTTGCGATTTTCAAAGTATCTTAAAGGCAGGAGGTGACCTCATGTGATAAGTTTCTGATGTAGTTAATCGGTCCTTTAAGGCTTAGTCAACTGCTGTCGCGATCCACTCAGGTATTCACATGTTCAACGTATCTTCGCCACCCGAAGCAACAGACTTTTCATGATTTAGAGATATTTCTGTAAAATTTCGTGCATCAATTCCATATCATTGAATATTATTTTGCATCGGAACAACTGCCAGTCAACGTTAATCAACTGGGCTGCAAAATAGACTGAGGCACTTCAAACTAGATTGTCAAGATCATTACATGGCGTAATCTCCTTTCAACACGAATAGTCTACAGTTCTCTACATGCCGTTCAGAAATCACACTATCATAAATTTTCACACCTTTTTAAAAAATCTCAAGGCATGTATCATGTCATACATTGAATATGATGTCCGAAGCCATATTGGGCAAGCACGATGCGCACGCATCGCAGTAAAAGCATGTCATGACCTATAAACATTCAGATCGAGCAAAACCACGAAGAAAAAATTCATTGTGAGCACGGCTCACTAAGACCCCGAGAGTTTAATTGCATTACCATGCAAGAACTTTTCACATAAGTACTCTTCTGGTGCTTCTTCGTCGTCCCCACGAAATTTAATGACATTCGCCTGCACATGCGCACTCAAGCTCTCTGGTGAAGAAAAAAAAGTACATCTCCATAGGCAGAAAGCTAAGCTACACTTAATCCTCCCGTCATGTCCTCGCCCCAGAGAGAAGGTTTCAGTGCCCCTGCTTCGATTTCCCACGCTGCTCATGGGCATGTCACCACCAAGTCGTTGGGTGTCAAGTACAACTGCGCTCAGTGTGGTGCCAGTTTTTCCTTGGGCAAGAGTGATGCCATCAGATGTAAGGAGTGCGGTCACAGAGTCATCTACAAGGCCAGAACCAGAAGAATGGTCCAGTTTGAGGCCCGTTGAGGCTCTCATACAACGGAGGCAGCAAGTCTCTCTCGTTATATGGTTCTTAAAAGTTAGGGGGGTTGTATCATAGCATAATAAACATATTGGTCAGAACAAGGCAGTTTGCCCTTGATGTAGGTTCCATTTCAACACGCCCATTTGAAGTGACTGCGATGCTTACTTCTTATTCAGCGAACGGTTCATTTGGTTATAAAATATTGATTAGTATTACAAAAACTATTTGATATCAAATCTGAGTGTAGTGGAAGGTCTGATTGAAATTAAGAAGGATGAGTATGGGACCTTCATGGAGTAATTGTGAGCGACTCAGAGACAGGGGTTCAACGAAAGTAATTATTTTCTGTGAAAGCTGAAGAATTTTGATCTGCTACTTGAAAATCTTTTTGAGCTTGGAAAACAAGCCTCTCTTCTTCTTTTCCTTGCCGTCAGACTTTCCAGATGAGGATCCCTTGCCAGAATCATTCTTTCCGCTGGTTGACGAGGCATTCTTTGGCTTCACTGGTACAGGAGCAGCCTTTATTTCGTCCAGCGGGATGTGTGCCTCCTCGGCCAATTGTTTAGCCTCGGAAACAGTAGGCTGGAGCTCTTCAACGCTCACAGGACCATCTTCGGCGGCAATGATCTGTTTCTCGATGGCTGCACGGTCGTGGCCCCCCTGCGCGATAATGATCTCCTCTTCTGACTCGATCTTGTCGCCATCAACGGGCAAAGCAGTGACCTCCTTCGCTTGGTTGGAAACAGGTACAACAGGCACATCTTCTATCTTGGAGGAAGGAGCAAGCTGAGCTGCGAAGGCAGGGCCAGCAAATGACTCACTAGGCTCCTCCACCTGGGTGATTGGCTCTTCAATAGCCGGCTCAGAAACGAGGGTTGGGACAAGAAACTTCTTGTCTTCAGTCTCATTCTTGGGGACGGTCCCCAAGCCTGCTGGATCTTCGATTGGCTCGTCGATAGCTGGTTGAATAGATGGTGAGACAGCTTTCTCTTGGGAAATCTCGGTGGCCACAGCATCCGCCAGATGGATTGTCTTGGACTCGGCCGAGCCTGCCAAGGCGCCGGCACCCGCGGCCGCGCCTACGACACCGACAACGGTTGGGTCGAGGGTGTCTCTAGAAGCAACTTCCTTCTTGTCATCATCAGTAGGTTTTGTCTCCGCAGGAGCATCAACAGGCTCTGCAATTTCGTTTTCAGTGAGAGAGTAAGGGGTGGCCGCATTTGTAGCTTCATCTTTGATGGGAGCATCTAACTCCACGTCTTTCTTCTCCCCAGACACAACAGTTGATTCAGCGAGATCTTTCTCTGTCAAAGCGTAAGGAGCAGGTGGAGCGGAATTTTGTGTTTCGACTGGTGCCACATCCTTTTCCGAAACGCTTTGTTCGATAGGGGCAACAGTCTCCACGACAGTCTCTTCCACGACGACGGCAGCAATAGTCGGACCATTGTTAGCTTTCTCAACATCGGCGTCTCCTTCCGCGTCTCCTGTAGAAGATACGGACGAGGAAGTAGTGCCTTCCTCATTATTGCCGTATGCTTCTTTAGCGGCAGCCTCAGCAATGTCAGGCTTCTCATCTGATACGGTAGTGGCTGCAGTGGCGGCGCTAGCGGCAATCACGGCGTCCCTCTTTGAAGAATCCTCAGGAACTGGTGTCGATTCGGCACTCGTTGACGTAGTGGCGTCGGCAGTTTGCGCGGCCTTTGCCTTCTTGTTGAGCTTGTACTTAGTTCTCTTCAATTTTTTCTTTTGCTTCTTCCTCTCCTCGGGAGTCAATGTAGCAGCGGGCGCAGTAGTCTCGGACTTAGTCAGGTCATTGTTCAAGTCGCGGTTGGTGTCCTCATAAGTGGCGAAAGCAGCCAAAGAGTCCTTGTCTTTAGGGATGAAAATGCCAGGCTCGCCCAAAGTAGTCTGTTGGCCCTCGGTGGAGGGCATGACAGTAGTATTGAGAGATCCAGGAATCACAGCCAAGCCGCCAGCCTCGGGAATTTGGATTTGCCTCTCGGCTGTTACCAACTCATCGGAGGTCAAGACGTTATTCTCGATACCGTTGCTGTCAGTGCCAACAGACTGTGCAGGGTTAACAAGCCATTCGCCGTCGACCACATACTTGTATAACACCTCGGTATCCTTGGGAAATGGAACAGTCAACTCGAAAGAACCATCGGTTTGCTTAACCAATGGGAGGGTTTTACCCCAGTTGTCGAAGCTACCAGTCACAATGACATTGCTGGGACCAGAAGGCCTTTTAAAAGTTAGTATTTAGTTTGCGTTGGGATACTAATGATGTGCTGTGCTCGTGAAGACTCAATTCGCTAGGCACATTTTGCGGAGTGCTGTGGCGCCTGTCCGCGAGAGGCGCAATGAGGTAAACAATGAGAATAAGCGTCAAACACGGACAAATTGAGTTTCGATCGGAGAAGAGGTCTAAAACTTTCCATAATCTTCATATAGCTTTTTGTAGTAAACGAGTATGTGGCAGATTTGATTAGATATTAACGCTCAGCGACGCATAGCAAGTGTTTTGTCGTGAAAACAAGGGGGGGCCACGGCGACTGGTCGGCGAGCAATCTGCACTGGCGGGGCACATTCCTTGTAACGGCGAGATCAAACATACCAATTGAACGTATATAACAAAGACATCGTTTAGCAAATACTAGCGATGAGTGATAAAAAAAGAGTTATTGTTTTATGAGAAGGTCGTGCTGGCCATGCTTCCCAACATGAACGTCAGTCGAATGCAGATTGTCCTGCAGGAAGCGCGCCAATAATCACGTTTTTGAGAGAAAAAAGCATTCAAGATACACGGGCCTGCACTGTTGACTGTCTCAGTCTTCAGACTCTTGTCTGCCGTCCGTGGCTCAGTCGTATCGTCGAAATCGGACAACAATTTGCGAAGTTGTTTTCTCGAAGCCAGCAACGCGAACTACGAGCGCTTCGACTGCCCCGAGCTTCAACCAGTACAACTTAAAGTTCGCGAGTTAATTCTAGGTTTCCCCAAATACACTGAGCAAAATTGGCAAAAGCACGAGCGCATGCGTGGAGGCGATCACCACCAACGAGAGCCACATTCTGAAGTAAAAAACTTCAAAAATTTGAGACTGTGTGTAGGCGAGGACCGTAATCCCGATCAATTTCGTAATCGTGATTCCGCCAAGCACCGAACTGCCGACTTTCGCGAGCGCCTTGGAAGCCAAAGTGGATCTCTTTTCTTGACGATGTTCAAGCCCATTACTCAAAGTCATGAACTCTTGATATTCTACCTCGTCTTTCATCTCTTCCTTGGCCACCAAGTACGCTTTTGAAATGTGCACTGTAAATTCCACGGCTAAGCCGAGACATATGATCAAATTTACCAAGCTCACAGCATTGAGTGATATTTTCCATAACACCATGACTCCGCCGATGTTGACAATCACCGAGGCCACGGTCGCGGTTAATAAAGTAGCGGTGCGGAACAGGCCAAGAAGTATCGTGCTTACTACCCAAATAATGACCTCTGCGATTGCTAGCGTTTTCAATGCGAGGAACACAATCGATTCATACTGCACAAAAAAGATGTAAAATGGCGAGAAAGCAAAGATTTCAAACGCGGCAAAAGTCTTCTCCTTTAGCTCAGAAACAATTCTTAGAGCATTTTTGTAGGCCATAATGAAGTCATTTTGAGACCTCAAAGGATTATGGCTGGTTCGCAAGTAGCTGCTTGTGATGTTTGCGGCATCATAACTAACGGACGTCCCATATGGTGCTTTACCACCAAGAGGACAAGGGTCACTTGGCTCATTGATCCATTGCCTGAAATATTTCATGAAATCCTCTCCAATGGGAAGACCTTCCATCAGAATATTGTATGGCGGCTGATGATCGGCGTAGCACGAGACACATTGACGGGGCGATGCGTAAGGGGAACAAAATTCATCGCCTATGGCATCCTTTTTAAATCGACAACATTGGTCGAGGTCAGGATTGAGCCAGTTGAAAAAGGTGTCAAGCCAATTTGACGCTGGTTCTGCGACCGATGAGATGTCGCTTCTTTTGTATTCTTGCTCGAGAACATTGGCGATGGAGAATTCCTCACAAGTAGAATACTTACCACAGAGTTTCTGTTGGTTCTCACGCTGTGTGACATCCATATCCTTCACCACGAAAAACATTGGGGGTCCAACATTTAGATAGCTGTAAACTGAATCAAAGTAGTCCACCAAGTACGAAGTAGAGGGTATCGCCAAACGCTGGTCAAGGCCTAGCAGAATATTTGGCAACAAGCTTAATGAGAAACCAAGCCACAACAAAAAGAACGTCAAAATCTTCCTCTTGGTCGGTGGGTTTAAAAGCCAGGGACAATAAGTCTCCTGAATAAACAAAGTGAAGTCATACTCAATGTGTTCACATGCATTCTCGTCCATATTGATCTGGCCATCCACCTGAACCCACGGAGCAAAGTCCAACCTGCCGTCTTCCATTCTTCTTTGATCTATTGTAAGTATCAGAATGAACATTGTAATTTGGAGGAGGAAGTTGACTAGTATGGCGCCAGCCGAATACAACGCGAAGTTCCTGACAGCAGGCATCTTGACTGTTGATGCGAGAAGAAACATGACAAATTGAAGAACAAAACTTATGAGGCACGAGGGCCCAATAGTGGCAATTGTTTGTGACACCCGCTCTTCTAGTGATAAACGGCTTTCAGCTGGTTGAGCCGTAGATATTCCCGATGTCACATTTAGCTCGTGAACAATCAAAAAAAGGTTGTCGACTCCCACCGCTAAGACCAAAAACGGTATGACCTCGGCTATGATGAGCGTCGATTTGATCCCCATGTATGCACATATACCAGCCGACGAAGTCACAGCTAGGATGATTAATCCGATGCCAGCCAAGCCAAGCTGGAATCTAGTTGATACAAAGTTTCTTAAGTTGAACGATGTGGGTATTTTCCCACCCAACGCTATCGAAGCATAAAGAAACATGGCGAAATATGACACGACAATTACCTTCACATCGGCGCTGGATGACTGGTTGAGTTCTTCTTCTAGCGAGATCTCGGTGCTGAACGATACATGCAACTCTGGTTTCTCGTGCATCAAGCTTTTGGCCCAAGTCTGAAAAGCTTTTTCATAAGCCTTCGCTCGTGCTGTATATGAGCTGTCTTTCAGGCGACTGTTGAGGAGAAGAGTCACAACAAAGGCCTTTGCCTTAAGCGGCTCATCATCAGAAAACAAGATGTTCGGTTTCAAGGGCTGCTGAAAAGACGGTAAGCAATTCACAGGCGACTTTGCACATGCACCAAGCTCTTGAGCCCAGTTGTCTTGATTGACGTACCTGATGTCTCCCTGAAAATACTGTGTAAAAGATTCTATGGCACATGTTTCTCCTAAGGGTTTGAAGCACAAGTCATTGAGCGAAACTAGTTCACCACTTTCTGTTTTTAGCTCCCGCAATTCAGCTTCTTTTCCGAACCACCATTCCAAGGTATCCCAATCAAGAACTGGTTCTGTTGAGTTCGCTTTGCTGATGATAATTTGCTCGATTCTGTACCACTCACCGAAATTGTCCTCAAAGTATTCGCGGTTTTTCAAGGCTGGCTCATTCTCGTGAACCCAAAGTCGTACGGGATCCAACTCCCATTCGATGTGCCGGAGACCGCTGCTGGCGAGAGCGGTGAGAATCAAACAGAGTGAAATGACGGTGCCTGGGCTAACAGCGCAATACATTGCAAGTTTCTGAAAGCCAGTCTGAAGTGATACGAGAGCTATTGAGCGATAGCGGTCGTACTGAAAAGATACAGCGGCACATAATCTTAGCAACGGGGACATGATGGCAAACTTCCTGGCGGCTGATTTCGGGGGGTCTTCAAGCCTTTCTTCATTTCTTGGCTCGCGCTCGTTGACCTCCCCCTCTAGGAGCGCATTTAATCTATAAAGCTCGTTTTTCTTGTTTCGGGAAAGGACAATGTGGTATACTCCAATCGAAATGAAAAGCGACAACCAGATGAATCCGACAGTCAATGAAAAGCAGGGAATACCCAAAATCTTGCATTTTTCATCAAATGGTTTGAATCCTGCAAGTGTGGGACACGACAGTGGGCAATCAGAGCAAGCGCATTTGTAAACAAGGTCATCGCACGCGTACATTCTTTCAGTGCTTAGTTTCAAGCCCAGCTTGTGTTCAGGCACTGTAAATTCGTGATTAATCTGAAAAGGCGATCCCCCTAAGAGTGGTTTCTCGTCCCCCAAAAACTTCAAAAACTGTGAGTAATTTGTGGCGCCGCCACCTATCAAGTCCATGGCGTACCCATTTGTGGCGGAAAACTTGATGTTTTTGCAAGACTCGTAGAATGCAGCAGCAGTGTCCGGGTGAGTGTATAGTGACATCTCACTTACGATTTCCAAGTGCGTGTCTATAGCCGACTGGGTCTCGGTGATCTCAGTAAATGTCGACTGGTCAGGTGAGCATGCGAATTTGCAAAAGAAGTCCTGGAAGTTTTTCTGGCATGCGGGACAAGAGCTTATGAGGGGCCCAGCTTTCTTCAAGTTCAGTTCTAGGTTGAGAAGCTGTTCGTGTGAGCAGCACACACCGTCCTGGAACGGGAAGTCTGGACCACATACTCGTGTAAGTATATCCACCGACTCGGGCAAGGGCACAACAGCTTTTGTGTTATTCACACAAGGCAACAGCGAGCCAAAAATAGATTTTTTCCCACAATTACCATATGTGGAGCAGTACCCTTCTCTTCGGATCGGACTGTCCGCTCCCGACAAGGACAACAGCGCAAGGGCAGCGACTAGCGCGATAAGAAGCATGTATGTGTAATGATTGTTGACGGGTTTTTTGAATGTGTGTGGCAATTGAGAGGCGATTAAGAGAAAGTATGCGGGCTTGACTTGTCGAAACTCAAGCTAGTTGAAACAAAATCTTAGCAACCTATAAGGCCGATAATCGCAGTATCGCTGTTGTAGCAATCGGGTCTGTTTTATCTATGCCGGAACCTTCTTTCAGGCCGGACGTACTGCGGGGGATGCACGTGCTCCGACGAAAGAACTATTAGTTGAGCTGACAACATAAAGAAATCGAAATGAATTGAGTGAGTTGGGTGACATTGTTACGAAAAGATACTTAAGGCATATCCCAGTCAAAGTGACTTGTGAGATTTCCTTCGTTCATTCATGCCGTCTTATCAGTTACACTTCCCCCAATTCCGTTGAGACAAGATCTCTTATGTGTGTAAAACCCCTCACGTGTGTGAAGCGACTTGGCGAACGTGGATCATTTTATTTGATCAGGTGATGCTGTTCGCTACCATCGCCGAGTGGAGTAATTGTGATCGATTGTGATTGCATTATTCATCAGGGACTGAGCCTAAGTCTGCAAGATTCCGCAACCACAGGCTTGGCCCTGCGACGCGTCGTACGATGCGCCGCCGCGGGCATCGCATGTCAATTGTTCCGAACTGAATCTTGCAAACACGATTACTTTATACCGTTCGATAGTGGCTTCCTGAAATTCAATCGCTAAACTAAACAGATAACAAGTTTGACGCCTTATCATGTTGATTGCAATTTCTGGCACGCTATCTGCCGGCAAAACCGAGGTAGCTCGGTACCTAACGTTTCAAGGGTTCCAGCTCATCTCTTTGAAACGGCCAAACAGCCCAAATTTATCAGCGCTGCATAACGAGCTAGAGTCTTTTGAGTATGATGACTTTGATACCCTCCTAGAGGATGTGACGGGCAAATGGCAGACCAATTTTGTCATCTCACACATCGATGATACCGATATGCTTCACAAGCTTCAAAAGCGGCCATTTTTTCTCCATATCTCGATTGATGCGCCGATAATTATGCGATACCAGCGCTACTGCTTGAAAAACAAAGATACCACCGACTCTTCCGAGAAATTTATCGAGAAATCGGACGAGCTTTTGTTCAATCCTCAAAATCCGCTTATCGAGATCAACAATCAGGCCCACATTAAGGTCATCAACACGTCGACCTCGATCAAGAACCTCTACATCAAGCTTAGCGAGCTTGATTTACTCAACCCCGAGCGGCTTCGGCCCACCTGGGACGCGTACTTCATGCGCCTTGCGGACTTGGCGGCGCTCAGGTCCAACTGCATGAAACGCAGAGTGGGGTGTGTCATTGTGAAAGATAACAGGGTTGTCGCCACGGGATACAACGGCACGCCGCGCAACTTGACGAATTGCAATGAGGGCGGGTGCCCGCGGTGCAACCAGGGCCATGGCAGTGGAGCGGCGCTTTCTACTTGTCTTTGCTTACATGCTGAGGAGAACGCGCTTTTGGAGGCCGGCAGAGAGCGCACCTCGGGCGACTTGTCAATCTTGTATTGCAACACGTGTCCATGCCTCACATGCTCAATAAAAATCGTACAGAGCGGGATAAGACAGGTCGTCTACGCTCAGAGTTACTCGATGGACGAGCACTCGCGGAGGGTGTTGAGCGAGGCACGCATTGTGCTCAGACAATACGTCCCTCCTAAAGAAGGCATATTCATATAAGCCCACTTTCATGTCGGAATTTTCCATCAATTGGTGAGACTATATTTATAGGAAATCTCGCGACTCGCAAAGCGGTCTGTAACTACATATATACATAGAGAGTTTTCTTCAATTCATCTGATGTCTAGGTCTCTTTGTATACATATGGCCCGTCTTTCTCCACACAGTCAAGCTTAATTTCTGCAAGGGGCAACTCGTCAACCTGCAAAGAGGCCGTTATCTTGTCGCCAGCCTTGACAGGGCCCACTCCCTTTGGCGTGCCTGTTAAAATCAAGTCTCCTTTCTCCAACGTCATGATTGAGGACATGTGACTCAAAATCTTGTGGATTGGGAAGATCATTAGATCTATCAAGTCGTCCTGCTTTGCGTCGCCGTTGACGGATAATGACAAGCGCACCTTGTACGGATCAGGGATCTTTTCTTTGGGTATGAACTCTGACAAGGGCAAAAAAGTGTCGAAGCCTTTGCCGATGGACCACGGCAAACCCTTGTTTTTCGCTTCGTCTTGAACGTTTCTTGCAGTCATGTCGATCGAGAGCGCGTATCCATCAATGGCACTCAATGCCTCCTCGTGAGAAAAGTCAGAAGGGAGATTTCTCAAATCCTTCCCGAGAATCACTGCTAACTCTACCTCATGATGTACGATTGTGCCGCGCGGAACCAAGAACGGCCCTGCTTTTGGCTTCAAGATCGAGGACGATGGTTTCAAGAAAAAGAATGGCTGCTGTGGGGCAGTATTGTTAAGCTCCTTGATATGCGCTGCGTAGTTGCGGCCGATGCAAAGTATTTTTCTTGCGTTATCAATGTATTTAAGGGACATTTTGTGTAAAGAGTAGTAAGAAGTAGCAATCTGTCGGAAACCCTGATATTCTTCGATGTATCGACGGTAAAGCCACAAGTTTCGGTGACTCAATCGCGTGCGGAGAAGTCGCGCGAACTATAAAGGTTATCGATAGGCATGGTGTCCCCAATTTGAACCAAGCATATTGTCGAGCATGATCGCCATCAAGTGGTGAGATATCTATGTATTTGAAATGCTCTTGAATTATTGGCCTCGGGATCTTCGCTAGGTGAAGCCTTTGTATCGGCCTGAGGTTTGTCAATACCGGCTTCGGCTCCGGCACCATGATCGCGGTATCCATTACGGGCGGACAGTAGAGTTATGTTTCAAAACATGCACACACAAGCACTTTCAGAAAACATATGGCGGTCGAAAATATTTTGCCGCGCTCCAAATTTCAACCTTCCTCAGCTTTCTGTAAGGTAGCCGCCGCGCTAGATCTCTTTTTTTCATCTGACTTAAGGCTGAAACACCCGGGTAGCCCTCAGCAATACGTGTGAGCAAATTGGAAGCGATGTTCTGACAAACTGGTTGGAGTCGGTGGGTGCCAAGAATAATTAGTTCTGAACGCTCCGATTCGAACTGGCATTGGATATGAGACACTGTTCAGTGAAGATCGAGCATTCACGCGAGCTGAGGAACTTGAGCATTTACCCGGCAAGTGTCCGTTGCGAGGTGAACCAAGCTTTACACTTTGAATGATGGTTGTGCTCTGAAATTGGACCTTCACATCGATAGCCGCTTCGTAGAATGGCTTCAATTTGCATATCATAAACAGCACACTAACACTTGAGCGTGATCATTGAGCTTACGCAAGAGTGAATTGTGCACGGCTGATGTTTCATACAGCTTCGTAGAGTAGAGTGCCCTCTATGGACAAAATTAGACTAGAATTTAAATTTTGACTAGGCTTGTATCGACTTTCGACGCTCGCTACGTTGGTAAGGCGAGACACGTCTTTCGAAGAGCAGAATCCGTCATCTGAGGCAATACCTAGCACGAATGAATGCACACACTCCCCGATACAGCTTGATCGGCGGTCATAGTACTAGGGACTCTTCCAATCGTTCGACTACTTGATCATGAAGAGACAAACTGGAAAACACTTGCTCAGATCCGCCATGTTTCGACATATCAGCAATTTAGGGTTTTGCATCGCGACGCAAGTCGTCAGGAGAAAAATGCGAGGAGCACGCGTATGGTTACGAACCCGGTTCCTGCCGCATGTTCCTGCACCTCAGCAAGCCCTAATTGTCCAATAAGAAACTGAGTTTACAACACCCCCTTCCTGTCGACAAGCCGAGCTCGGGAAAGGCAATCTAGGCCACTCCTGACTTGAATAGAAGAGAACAATCCTAGATTCTTCTATCTACAGACTCTTAAATAACTAACAGTTTTGTGAAGTGACTGCATCATACTGATTCCATTTTGACAGATATTTGACAAGCCCTTGCATGCTAGATTCAGCTGAATTTTCTTGGCAAACTTCACGTCAAAGCGGCTAGCGGAATGCGGCATTAAAACAATTGCCCAATCATTCCTGAAACGCGCAAGGTGATGAGGTAGATGCAGGCTTGCGCCTCGTAATCTCAATTTTGTTAACACCTGCAGGGCTTTGACAACCTGATCCTAAAGATAAGTTTTGAATCGATGCTTTGTGATTCCAGCATGATTTGCCTCAAGATACTCACATATCTTTCAAAACTTGTTTCCGGGTCACTGATATTTGTTCTAAAAAGAGAAGTACGACAACTCAAGGTAAGCATGGAGAGAAATAAACTTATGAAGGCGGCGCGTGGGAATTGAAGTGAGGAATTCGTGCATGAACGTGGGGGTCCGAGTCTGCCGATTTTGGTTAGCTGCAATTTTCGCTGATGATAAGCCCCCATCTCCTGCGATAAATTATATAAATATCTGTGCCTGGCACCCATAGTCATTCTTGACTCGAGTTCATAATCTTTCAAACCAAAATTCCACTAATAACGCGTTTCACCAATTCGCCATGGTAGACGTCTTTAATGTGCAGATTTTCTTCGTGGTACTAAGAGAGTCTTTGGAGGCTATTGTGGTGGTTTCTGTCCTTTTGGCCTTCTTGAAGCAAGGTCTCGGTGGTGCCACGGATGACCCCGTTGTTTACAAACGATTACGAAAGCAGGTATGGCTAGGGGCAATATTAGGGCTTGTGTTATGCTTATGTATTGGATGTGCTTTCATTGCCGTCTTTTACACTCTCAAAAACGATATATGGTCTGCCTCGGAAGACTTATGGGAAGGAATCTTCTGTCTCATTGCTACCATAATGATCACCTTCATGGGTCTTGCCATGTTGCGTATCAACAAGATGAGAGAAAAGTGGAGAGTGAAGTTGGCACAGGCTTTAGTCAAGTCTAAAGACGGAAACAAGCGTTTCGGCATCGGTCACTACACAAAGAAATACGCCATGTTCGTATTACCTTTCATCACTGTCTTGAGAGAAGGCTTGGAAGCCGTTGTTTTTGTGGGTGGTGTTGGCCTTAACTCTCCAGCCTCATCTTTTCCTATTCCAGTCATCACGGGTTTAATCGCGGGTATACTAGTGGGTGTTGTCATGTATTATTCGGGTGCTAATTTCTCATTGCAGATCTTCTTGATTGTGTCAACGTGCATTTTGTACTTGATCTCTGCAGGGTTATTTTCGAGGGCTGTTTGGGGCTTCGAGCAATACATTTACAACAATCAAACTGGAGGCGATGCAGCGGAGAACGGCTCTGGTCCAGGCACATATAACATCAAATTATCGGTTTGGCATGTCAACTGCTGCAATCCGGAAATTGACAGTGGCTGGGATGTGTTTAACTCGTTGTTGGGATGGCAGAACTCTGCCACATATGGCTCTGTTATCTCCTACAACATGTATTGGCTCTTTATCATCGTCACTGTTCTCTTGATGGGCTATGAAGAAAAGCATGGACATTTGCCATTCCTCAAAAACGTCACTTTAGCTAGCTTGAACCCAATGTACTACATCAAGGCTAAAAACAAGAACGAGTTGACTCAGGCTGAAAGAGACGCTTTATTTGAAAAGGTCAGGATCCAAAAACTTGTTGAGGATGAAAACTCTGCTGAGTCTATCACAAACAAAGCTGAAAAACTGACTATCTAGGGAGTAACCTGATGTGAGAGTCTTTTTCCGCAGTTTTAAGTAAATTCGCGGCCACCTTTCGAGTACTTGCTTTGCTGAAGCACACACACACATACACACATAACAAAGCAAAGCTGCTACTCGAAGATTAGGTCGGTCTATGTGGTCGCTTTCTCCTATGTTTTGGTCGAGCCGGTTTAACGAGCATCAGGGTGTAATTATATTTTGTAAACTAATAAAGGATAAACTTGTAACGAGAGAAATGACTCAACTTTCGGACAATATGCTCTATTTTTCCTTTTAGACTCAGAAGATGCTGGATTCCAGAGAAACATCGGTTTTAAAACAGACTAGTGATATCTTCACACTGATGTGATTCTGACTACCTTTAGAGTTTCGAAGTGAATACGCATAATGAGATCTTTTGAATATATTGTACACAAAATTGATATATAAGATATGTTCATTACTATCATGAAATGGGCACTGTCATCTCCTGATTCATAAAAGGCGCCGCGTAGGCAAGAGCCCAAGCCCTGCTTTGGCCACCGTCCATGTCGCTAAGGTAATTGAAGTTTGGATTTGCAAAGTAGTTCCAAGACGCTGATGGGTCAAACAAAACACGGTTCGCGTTCAAAATACCTTTCCATGGAAGATCCACTTTTTCATACACAATCTTATCAAGGATTTGACTCCATTCCTGCTGAGCAAAAGTTGCGCTCCGCACCAGACCCAAAGCTGGCGTTACCGGAATCATTTGAATACCATGTATGTATTCAGGTCGGCTCCCAAACCAAGTTGCATAGTCAATCTTGTTCTCAAAGAAAATTCCAGTAACCTTGTTTCTCAATAGCTCCAGAGGAACTACCTTATTGTCATCTTCATAAAGGAAGTACTCACCAAATGACTCTGTCTGGATCTTCAACATTAAATCACCCCTTGCCTCCATGGACTTATCGCCTATGACTTTCCCCCACAATTTCATGGCATAAGAAAAATGTACATCTTCAGAGGTCGACTCCAAGTCTTTTCCATCTGGTACCCCCGTAATTCCATGGGCCCATGAGTGACCTTGGAACCAGTCAAACAGTCTGAACACAGGAAAGAATTCATCTTTCTCAGAAGGATTTGCAACGTCTCTCACCAACGTATTGATGAATTCCTCATTTTCTTTCGCCCAAGTGCCACCTTTCATGGAGTCCAAATGACCCACGAGGGCAGCCGCATGGATGATATATGAATAGTGGAAGTTGTGGTCATTGTAGTAGCCACTTCCATAGTCATATCCTTCTCCTTCAAATGCGGCTTCAGATGTCACCCCTTTCAACTTGGTGTCATAAAACAAGGCTGGTTTGCTTTCGTGCTCTCTGTACAGCAAGAAGTATGCTTTTAATGACAAAAGAACCTCATCTGCCAATTTTTCAGCCTTCACAACTTCGTGTAGAACATACATCAAGTATGCGTATTTATCGACAGCCTTACCCATTTCATATTGAGAATTATAACTCAACAATGAAGATTTGATATCCACGTCCTTGAGTTCATCGATAGCCGCTTTTTTGATCAATTCAATCTGGTCTGCAGTATAGGTGAGGGTGGTGGCTCTGCCTTTTATGTAGGGCATCCATTGAACATTTGTGTCGATTTCATGTGAGAATAACAATTCTCTGGTCAAGTATCCTTGCATCATTCCTTTTGTTGTGGAAGGCATGTATATTTTCAGGGCCCTCTTTTCCATCTTTGGGTCGAACAAAGCGTTGTGATGAGGCAAGGCAAAAATGAGAGGAACGCCAGAATCACTGTTCGTCTCATATCCTATCTGGTAATCAACGCGACCGCAATTGGCTGTCCCCGATAGTTTAGCTTCAATCACATACTGTCCCGCAGTTTCATAATACAAGGCCTGTGAAGCATCGTCCTCCGCAGACGGAGCTAGTGCCACCTGAAGGATTAAACCGTCAACAGCTTCTGAGGCAACTAAGCTTTGCTCAGTTTCCTCAACTTTTAGCTCAAAGGACTTATGCGGCTTGGGTAGAGTCGCGAGAACAATCCACGTCTCGCCAGTTCCAACAGTAATACGGTACATCAATTTGTTGTCCAATTTATCGGCAAACTTCACCTCCTCAAATTTCGAAATTCCTCCATTCCCCTTAACTTTTGCAACAAGCTGACCGTGATATATTGAAGTGACAAGGCCCATTCCTTCAACTAAAGGATACTCAATGAAATTGGTCGTCTGATCAATTTCTGGGGATATTTTTGCGTTGACGGACATCTGCCTCATGTGTGATACTGATGTGTAATAATGATCCGGTCTGATCGAAGCGGCGCCAATAAAAACACCAGGCGCTTTGAGCCCATTCATGAGGACCCGTTTTGCACCATTTGCACCCACCCCATCAAAAGACTTTCTTTGAGGATTTGGGTACAGAACGGCCAAGCCATGATATTCATCAACATCCCAGTACACCTCGTAAGGCCAAGTGTATGCTGTCAAGCCCATTGTAGTGTTGAACAAGTTTGTGTAAAATTTGTTTGTCTCATATGGTAAGTCATTAGAAACGCCGGCTGGTATATTGTATGGATGAGCCTTACCTTCATAGAAACTCTCTGGATCCACGTTCGAGATAAGCTGAAACAAGTTCTCAACCACAGAGCATACCGATTCCGCAGCAGATACTCGGCTTTCGAGATTCAATGTAACACCATCATGCGTAGTATTCAGCACGTCAGCACTACCCAACCATTCTGTGATATTTGATGCTTCAGTTATGTCCAGCCCATCAGTAGTCCCATATAATTCTGAGCTTGTCGCATTTGAAAGGTTGGCTTGACGCAGATTAGTCGCATCCAGCGCATTTTGGGATATAATCTGACTTTGATTCCACGTATAGCTTAAGATTCCCTCCGCGCCTGCCAAAGTTTTGGCCCCTGAGAACAAATCCTTGCTTACAGGCGCATCTGTTTCATTCAGAGAGTTGCCACCTGTGACATATGGCGGAGCATTCCTTACAACTCTTGTGCCAGCAGAAACCGGAGGTGGAAATGACGACTCATTTATGCGGATGGCATTCGGTCCATCGACTGTCTTGAGTTGGAGTAAAGGGTTTCGTCTGGTCATGCTGACCGGTGTGGGTGTGCTGATATACTTCACCGCGCTTGTGGGCCCTTCTTCCAAAAGGGTTTTTGTAGATGCTCGACCAAGCTTCTCGATTATTTGTAACGCAATTTTTCCGTTCCCTGGATTATGAGTGCCGCTTTCATAGTATGGATGTTCAGACTCCTTATTCTCATTGGAGCCACCAGTTTCATGGGCATGATCAGCTGTGCCCAAAGTACACGTGGTGCAAGCGTCATTTTCATCTTTTTCGTTGAGATCTTCTCGGTGATCTGCTGGTTTTTTGGTGATGTATATGTCCGTGGTCATGGTTCTAGTCACATATTCAGTTTCGGTGAGAAAGATTTCTGGCTCTTCCGCTAAAACAAGACAATTCAGTGGCTTTTCATACCTAATGACAACACGAAAGCCTGGTTCTGACTGCAAGTTGTCGTCTCTCAGCTCACGTAAGCCATTTGCACGAACAAGATCGTGAAAGTTTGAGGGCCCAGTTGAGTCTTCTGTAAAGGCACCAATTTTGCTTTGCGCACGTACTACCCCAAGAAGGGTCATACATAACGGGACCAAAACAAAGTCAATTGCGATCATTCCAGAAGATAGGAGGAGAATCTTGTGTAATTTTGAAGGGCGTGGTCTTTTAAAAAGGTTCAATGAGTGTGTAAGGTCAAGGTATCGTTAGTGAGTAATGTTCGGAATTTTTAAATCACTTTCTGGGATCCTGGCATCTTATATATCTGCGCATTGTAATTTGTTACTAGACTGAATAAGATTCTAGCTGAGTTTCAGTCTCGTCAACGTCGCAAAAATTCAGCTGCAAATTCAGGCATATAGCAAATAACACGCCGTGCATCCTATTGTTTTCCCGTGCGCGCCTGTTCTTGAGAGCGAATCCCAGCCACCTTTACAATGGCTCAATATAAAGGACTGCTGGCTTGAAGTTGGCCGCAAACGTGAAACTCAGAGGCTGGGGCTCAGCCATCATAACCGCCTTTGCTTCAAGATGGATGGTCAGTACCTTCAAGGCCTCTCCGTGCGAAGCTTGTATGTTTTCGTGATGACCTCAGGCCTCATTTGCAATGTTCTCTTCCTGCGATATTTGGATCCGGTTCGACGATTCATTGTACACAGAAACAATGAACGTATGAGCCGACTTGAGGTAAACATACGGCTGGCTCATCTGAAAGCCATTTTTTTGTTTTGTTTTTTTTTTCGTCTCATTGTTATGCCCCGTTCAACACAAATACAGTGTGCTTTATGTTTGAGCTAACGTGCAGAAGCAGTATGAAATCGAGCAAGCATAAAATTATGTGACTATGTAATGATTCTCTCTTTTCACTCCCTGGCCTACATTTCGAGGAAAATCTCAATTAGGCAGGTCTGAAGGCTTGGGGTGCAAATTATGTGAATCGGGCACTTGACTTCTTGAACGGATAGCATCCTCTAACATGTCTCGGATTTTATCCATTTGCTTGGCGAAACGAAGGCAAGCTTCGCGAGCTTCTTTGCCTAACTTGAGCAGCACCAGCCCTATGATAGCCATTTCCCCCAGTGTGCGGGATACTTAAAAAAAAGTGAGTAAAATTGGTTCATGATGTCAACATTGAGTATTTACCATCAAAAAGGGATACACCGTAGTTATGTCGCTCACTTTTGATGTTTCGCAAAGAGCCGTTGTATGATAGAGTGCATTTTACAGACTAGGATGGGCACCGATGTTGTTAAGCGATGGTGTGAAGCTCGTCGATTTCGCTCAGCAAACAGTGGATACTTGTAGCGCCCATCGTATGTGGCGACCCACCCCATTTGCTAGTATATTCTCAGCAGTTGATTGTCCAGCTCGCTTGCTCATGTCAAATCGCCCAAAGACAAGAGTGGCATCTAAAGAAATAAATAGAAAAACCAAAAATATAACGACATCAGCAGGATTCGAACCTGCGCGGGAAATCCCAATGCATGAGCCCGATTTTTCGAGTGCATCGCCTTAACCACTCGGCCACAATGCCTATATTTTTTAGAAATGCCTTTGTACTTATATGTAAAATACTCTGAAACGTGTCTGTATCCACACGGTGAAAAACCGCCGATTTTGGGTTATTATTCGTTGACCTCTTTGTCTTTTGGAAATTATATATTTTCGTAGCGGGCAAGACAAGATACACTCGCAGAATCGCGGTCTGCTTCCCGGTGGCAATAAAAATGGCGGGATACGGAAGAGAAACCAGCCGCCGGAATGATCGTAGGTAGTTTCTTTGAAAATGAGAAAAAAACCTACAAACAACGGCATGAGGCAGCTGAGCACGTGGCACTCGCTGTGTAACTTTTCTTCAGGTTTGGGTGGTAGGCACAGCCTCATACATTTTCCAAGCTGTTACCTCCTGTTCACACGATTTGTTTTTTTGAGAAAAGAATGCTCTTGTAAATCTGGATCCCCAGCATGTATTTGAATTGTAGCTCGAGGTCTTCTCTCGAAGCCTGGCAATTACTCTGACATACTTCGGTCTTAAGCCGGATGGGAAGATTGGGACTCGCGTCCGACTCGGTGGTAAGCTCGCTTGTTATCTCGGTGAAGAGTAACTTGTCCTGACTCTGCTAGTGCGAGCATGATGAATTGCTCTAGATAGCTTTCAAAAAAAGGTTTAGGTTCGCTTCTAAATGGGCTTGTAGAATAGCATGTCCCTCTTCCGAATCTCTAAGACTCGATATTTTTTGTTTTCAAAGAATAAAAACGTTTAAACAGGAAATCGCGGTTAAACGGTCAAAAATCCATATGTCTATAGAAAAAAAAAACCTGCATACGTCGTCTGGTTCAAACACTGAGTAATGAAGCTCATTGATTTTCCCAAGCCTTAGGTCTTCTCCTTATTTAAGCCGCTGTATAGGTAGTGTCAACTTTTGAAGTGTCTACTCTTTTTTTTTGGAGAAACAAATCGTATTCAGAAGAGGAATAATCCGCCTCTTTCTGATTATCCTGCATATATGACTAGCCTGCGTACAAGATATTTAAGTCTAATTCAATCAAATTGATCATAAGATGCAGTGGGTTGGCTCCGAGAAGCATTCGGAACGTCGAGGGTTTCGTGGTCTAGTTGGTTATGGCATCTGCTTAACACGCAGAACGTCCCCAGTTCGATCCTGGGCGAAATCACTTTTTTTTTTTTTTCTAAAAGTGAAATCAGGCCTCGTTTAGGCAGTTCTTTGCTTGCAAGAGGTCTTCTGCCATGTTTTTAACCGTATCACTTGATGTCCACCAATTTGGAAGCAGGGGGTCAGTATACTAAATCGCGTCTGCGTCAAGATTATTGTCGGACTGCACCTAAGCAGATAACTTCGTGAAAACGATTGCAAGATGAGATGGTGAAAAACAAGTTCCCGTCCTTGTTCTCATCAACTTTTGAGCTCTATCTCATAAACGCCATATCGAGTACCTGGTGATCTCTGTGTACCAGACGTCTAAGCGACACTTTGAAGATAATTATGTCAAACATGACTATGGACGACATCTCGTCGATCCTGGAAGGCCAGCTTCATGAAAGCGTCCATTATGGTCCTGTTACGGCGGTTAAATTCCTCGACTCCTCGCATGTACTTGTTGGATATGGCCCGTTTTTGAGAATTGTCCGTGTTGACAAAAGCACTGGCTCACTGGAGCAAATTTGGCAGGAGCGAATTTTCAAGAGAAATAAGATACATTGCATATCTATATCGCAAGATAGGTCTTCTGTGGCAGTGAGCGGAGGCCGATCATTTGCCATTGTAAACCTCTCCACTAAAACTTTTGAAGAAAAAGCAATCAATGAATGGATTGTCGCTGTTGATTACACAATACCATCGGAGCTCCTCATCCTAACCTCACACAATGAGGTTTTGAAGGTGAAGATCTCCAGCACCAATGAGATTACCGAACTTCCGCAAAAATTGCATTGTAATGAAAAATCCATTCTCTATAGTGGGACTATCCAGCGTTGCAACGACGGACGCGTGTATATCGCAGCGGGAACAGTCATGAGTGGAGTTCTCATTTGGGATTTGCACACGCGAAAAATTATTCACAACTTCACGGACCATGAAGGCTCGATATTTGCTGTCCAAATGGATATAGATGCGCGGTATGTAATTTCATGCTCGGACGATCGATCCGTGAAGCTTTTTTCCTTTTCTACAGGGGAGTTATTGGCATCTGGGTGGGGCCATGGATCGCGTGTTTGGTCTTTGCTGTTCTATGAAATTACCTCAACATCTGTCAAAATCTTGAGTACGGGAGAAGACTGTTCGGCTCGTTTATGGATCTATGATGTCGGTGGCACAGCTTTAAAACAAATTAAAAGCTTTGACAACTGCCATGAGGGAAAGCACGTTTGGAGTGGTGACGCGGAGTCTCAATCTTGGCAGTGTATTTTGACTGGTGGAGCAGATGGAAAAGTGCGTTTGCTTGATGTATTCGACGACAAAGATTCGCTTCTGACATTCGATATAGGTGATATTCAAACGGATTGTGCCATTATACTCGAGAAAAAAGAGGTCATCAAGCATTTTGTGCAGCTTCCAAAAATTGGCGGAACAGTAGTATTGACAAACCTCGGAAATGTCTTCTGCCACACCAAAAGCCAAGGCTGGAGCTTGGTTGAAATTCCAAAAGAGCAGGCCAATTCTATGAGAGAATTTAGCATGTTGTGCAGCTTCCCCTCAGCCAGTCATGTTGTCATTTGCACCAGATCGGGTGACCTTATGATTGTGGGCTTTCTGGGTTCGGCACTGCGTCCCATACATCTTGAGATCATTCCGAACTCATCGTTTCGGCCAATCAAAATTATCAACGTGTTATCATGGTCTTCCCCTGATCGTCTACTCTTGTTATTAGTGAGTCCCGCCGGTAAGTTCCCTCTTTTGGCAAAAGAGTTCATTTTCGAAAACAACGATGTAACTTTGTTACATAGCCATGAGTTGGACAATCCGGATCCCCGTGTGTTTACTCCCACATCAGTGTTTTTTGACCCAGATCACTTGATGTTGTTAGTGGGTTCCAGACATGCCAACTTCGCCGCGTACAAGTTGACGCAGGGCTCACAGCTTCAGCTGGACTTCATACGAAAAATATGTCCTGGTGATACTGTAACGTCTATCTCAAAGGTTCACTCTACTGTTGATTATCTAGTGGTCGCGATTACAGTTCGTGATGGAATTTACATGATGGTAAAGTTTACCGCAAGTGGATCGTCAATTCAGCACGAAATTCTTCATCAAAACAAGTTCACAAAAGGCTTTGTTGAGGGATCATTTTATGAACGCGATCAATTATATATATACGGCTTCAGGTCAAGCTCTTTCTTTATTTGGAATGAGACTCGACAATTGGAGATTGATCATGTGCCTTGCGGGGGCGCCCACAGAAGGTGGGAGTTTTTGCTCCAGGAAGCGAGTGGTAATTACAGGTTTGGGTTTCTCAGGAATACCAGCTTGGTGTTCAAAGATATCCACAATAGATTGAGTCTTGCTGAAGACGGACTACTTTTATCTGGGACTCATGGGCGCGAAATTCGAAGTTTGGCCCTCTGTTCGCGCAGAGAGCCCGACGACTCAAAGTTGTTCGTTCTGGCTTCAGAAGACGCTACCATCAAGGTCGGATATGTCAATTCGCAGCATGCCATAACCTACAAATGGACCATGAGTAACCACGTCTCTGGTCTACAGGCCGTACAATTCTTGGACGATGAGTTTTTCGCTAGCTCGGCTGCTAACGAAGAATTGATCGTATGGAAACTCAACCGTGATATACCCAGCAATATCGGTGTTAAAGAGCACGCAAGAATAGAGACCTCGGACAAAAACCCCGATTTAAGAATTATGGATATTTCCTCTGTGACTTGCGGTGATGGTTTTTACATCGCCGCGGGATATTCAAACTCAGTGATCAGAATTTTCCATCTAGAAAAGACCACGAGAGTATTCTCATTGGTGGCCGAGGATGTATATAGCACCTTTTGCATCCTCAATATCGAGCTAATCAAGTCAGACGGAAGTCTCTTCTTGATGGCTGGGACTACTGACGGGTTCTTGAGCATGTGGGATGTAACACATTCCATCGTGGGTGAGTTACCATACAAGCCGCTCACTTTCGCCGCCCCGATCATTAAACAGCAAATCCATCAAAGCGGATTGAAAGCCCTTCTCTTGATACCAGTCAGGCATAATACGTGGAAAGTAATTTCTGGAGGAGATGACAATTCTTTAATGTCCGCTGACTTGAAATTGAATTCTAGGGACGCATTGTTTACTATTGAATCTTTTGTGGAAACAGCAGCTTCTGCTACTATCACGGGGATCTCTTCGGCAGGAGATTGCCTGGTTGTCGTGACTTCAGTCGATCAAATTGTTAGAAAATGGAGTTTTGCTGAAGGACTTGTATGCGAATCGGCAACTTACACATCTGTCGCCGACACAGGCTGCTGTGTGAGTGGGGAGTTTGACGACAAGATGTTCGCCATTGTGGGCGGTGCAGGGCTTAGCGTCTTCGAAATCTGACATCTCTTCCTTAATTCCTGTGTATGTAACTTATATTATAGACTATTTTGCTCCATGATTTATTTGATCTTTACATACATCACAATTGCAACAATCTCAAGTTAAAGATGGTGTCGTTGATGGCTTGCTCCTCGTCAATAATGACATCTTCATTACCATCTGTAAAAACGCTCAACGGTCTCTTGGTGGATTTAAGAATGAGCTCCTCATTACCCTTTATCACATTTTCAAAGTCGATGGTATCTTTAGTCAAGCTGTACTGAACAGCGACCTCATCAGTGGCGTTCAAGCCGGCTTTCTTTCGCAACCTTTGTATACGGTTGATCAATTCTCTAGCCAAACCCTCACTTTGCAACTCAGGGTAAGAGTTGACGTCCAAGATAATCAAGACGTCTTTCTCGGATCTTGCCTCGTGGCCTGAGGAGACTTCCTTCTCGGGCAAACCACGTTGAACTTGCAAGTCCTCGCTGACCAACTCAATTCCGTCAACGATAAGCTTGCCAGTTTCCGCAAACTGCTTAACCTCGTTCGATGAAACCTTAGGTAAAGCCGCTTTTACTCTCTTGGCCTCCTTCTTCAATTTCTTACCTAAAATAGGCCAGTCAGCAACCGCTGTGTACTGCACGCCGTACTTCTCCTCGTCGGAACTGATGACAAGACTGCGCACGTTCAATTCAGAGACAATGTAGGACTTCAAAGAATCAATGTCCTTCAAGTATCCGGCGTCAGAGTTCAAGATGATCAATTCCTTCAAAGGTGTTTTCAAGGAAATGGTTTTCTTCTCTCTGATGTTACGACCCAAGTCGATGACCTTTTGCATTCTCGACACAGCCAATTCGATGGCCGCGTCGAATAGCTCTTCCTTGACAACAGGGTATGCCAAGTAATGAACCGACTCGACAGCTTCAGCCTCCGGGTTGACGCTATCCTTGATCAAGTCTTCGGTCTTGAAGTACGATTTCAACTTTTGATAGATACCATCGGCCAAGAAAGGAGTGAATGGAGCCATGAGTCTGCATAAAATGAACAAAGCTTCAGCCAATGTGTTGAGACCCTTTTTGGTGTCTTCAAGATCACCTTCGTTGTCACCCTTGATACGACGACGGTTGAATCTGATGTACCAATTGGTCAAATTATCGATCAAGGCCAATAATCTTGGAACAACAGTGTACAACCTGTAACTTTGCATCTCCTCGTGAACAAACTTCACTAAAGATTGGATGGAAGCCATCAACCACTTGTCCATGACGTTGTCCGACACCAAGCCCGACTCGTAGACAAAATCGACGTTGTTCTCCTTTTTAAAGACGTCGGCGGCATCTTTGAAGAACTTGAAGGAGTTATACCATGGCAACAAAACAGCCGAAACAACTTCTCTGACACCCTCTTCCTTGAATTTCAATGTTTCGGCTCTCAAGACTGGTGAGTTAATCATGTACAATCTCAAAGCGTCAGCACCGTACTTCTCCAAGACAATGCCTGGGTCAGGATAATTCTTTAATCTCTTGGACATCTTCTTACCGTCGGCAGCCAAGACGATACCGGAAACAATCACATTCTGGTAAGGAGCCGTGTTGAACAAATGCGTACCTAAAACAGTAAGAGTGTAGAACCAGCCTCTGGTCTGATCCAAGCCTTCGGAGATGAAGTTTGCAGGGAAGCCCTTGTGGAAATCCTCTTTTTGCTCAAATGGGTAATGCTTGGAAGCGAAAGGCATAGATCCTGACTCAAACCAGCAGTCAAAGACCTCCTCAATTCTTCTCAAGACGCCCTTGCCTTGCTGAGAGGGGATAGTGATGTCGTCGATGCTGTCTCTGTGGAGGTCGGTAATATCGTCGCGACCGGACAACTTCTTCAATTCCTCAATCGAGCCAACACAAACCATTTCTTCGTAGTCTTCGCTCACCCACAATGGAAGTGGAGTTCCCCAATATCTGTTTCTAGAAATATTCCAGTCTCTGGCGTTGGCAATCCAGTTGGAAAATCTCTTCTCCTTGATGGTGCTGGGCACCCAGTTTGTCTTCTCCACATTTTCCAACATTTGTGGAATAATATCACCGACACGCACAAACCATGCAGGCACGGTTCTGTACAACAAAGGCGTGTCCGATCTCCAGCAGAATGGGTACGAATGGTTGATTTGCGTGGCAAGCAACATTCTGCCGTTCTCGGTCAACTTTTTGATGATCAACTTGTCGGCGTCCTTGACGTAGATGCCCGCAAACTCACCGACTTCAGCGGTGAACTTACCGTTGTCATCCACCGGGTTTGGAGGCGTTCTCTTTTCGTTGATAATGCCTGCCTCAGTGGCAGCAAAGAAATCGACCTCACCAAACGCGGGGGACTGATGGACAATACCTGTACCAGAGTCGTCGGTGACGTAGTCGGCAAGAATGACTCGGAAACCGTGCTCCTTGAACTTCTCGTAGAAGTAGTCAAACATTGGCACGTACTTGACACCTTCCAACTTCTTACCGGGGAATCTGTCTACCACTTTGTACTTCGCGGCAGCTGGCTTCTTGTACAATGACTTGAGCAACTTCTCCAACAAAATGTAATGTCTCTGCTTGTCCTCGTCGAAGATTTTTACGTACTCAAGCTCTGGGTGCACAGCAAGGCCGATATTGGAAGGTAACGTCCATGGAGTAGTTGTCCAGGCCACCAACCAGGTGTTCTCGTCGTCCACCAATGGAAAGCCAATGGTGACAGCTGGGTCGTTCACATCCTTATAGTTCTGTTGCGCCTCGAAGTTTGACAATGGCGTGGTGCATCCAGTTGAGTAAGGCATCACACGCAAACCACGGTATACGGCGTCTTTCTCGAATAACTGCTTGAACGCCCACCAGACGGACTCCATGAACTCAGGGTACAACGTCTTGTAATCGTTGTCCATATCGATCCAGCGGCCTAAGCGGCGGATGGTCCTGCGCCACTCGTCGGCATAGCGCATGACAATCGAACGACATTCCTCGTTATACTTGTCGATACCCATGTTCATCACATCCTCTTTCCCAGTGATGCCCAACTTTTTGTCAATCTCGTGCTCAACGGGCAAGCCGTGCGTGTCCCACCCAAATCTTCTTTCAACGTGGTACCCGTTCATTGTAGCATAACGTGGAATAATGTCTTTAACGGTTGAAGCCAACAAATGGCCGTAATGCGGTGTTCCCGTGGCGAATGGTGGGCCGTCGAAAAAGGCAAAGCGGGGATAGTCTTTAGTCAACTCAAGCGTCTTCTCGAACGCTTTGAGCTCATCCCATTGCGCAATGACTTTCTCCTCCTCCCTAGGGAAGTTGAAAAAGGTATTTGTTTCCTCGGCCATGGCGCTAGTCTTTAAGAAGAACTATCTTAATCGTCTGATCCTGAAATTCAGGCTTTTTTTTTTCTCACCGCCGCGCGATTACTCATAGTTCGAAAGATGCACGGGTGCATTCAATAGACCTGTCGCTCCCCGTTGACGAATATTCACCGACAACAAATTGGAAAGGCATTCTAATTTTGTTCTTCAGTAGAATAAAATGTGTGATGACTTCAAACTTGTTGCGTCAGAGAGCTATGTAGATTACAAGCGTTCAGATACTCGATGTTTCTTTGTCTTGATGTGTAATGATACTCCCCTGAAACTGACTTCGTAGCCGCTTCCACCCTTTTCTAATTTCGATAATTCGAGGGCATATCAAGGGCTAATTCTTCACCTTGATGCCACTGCTGATTATGCTTTCGATATAATAAAACTTTCAAGAGCTCTAATTCTTTCACTTTGATTGCGTCATCGGAGCCAGACAGGTCAATATCTCATTGAAATTGTGCGCACCTCCATTTACCTAACGTCAACGATCCACCTCGTTAAACGGCATGAGATTTGTTGTCATATGAGTCGTGCAATTTCTCTTTCCGAATTCCATCAGCAACTTCTACGATGTTTCCAAAACAATATTCCTAACCGTGTCACCCTTGCTCTTTCGGGTGGTGTCGATTCTATGTGCTTGGCATATTTACTCTCACAGTATAAAAAGAAGATTCATCCACAGATCAGCATATCTGCCATCACCATAGATCATGGCTATCGAGAAGGGTCTGCCAGAGAAGCTCGAAAGGTGGGCGAGATTGCTAGGTCATGGGGACTTGACCATAGTGTTGAAACATTGCAATACACGCAAGATGTTTGTTCAATCTCAAATTTCGAAGAAGTTGCTCGCAAGTTACGCTATCAAGTCCTTCGGCAAAAATGCCTCGGCTCCGGTTCGCAAGCCATTTTGGTCGCTCATAATAAGGATGACCAGCTCGAGACTTTTCTTCAAAGACTTCAGATGAATTCCACCATGTTTGGCTTGCGTGGGTTGAGAGAAATGTCTCCATTGCCTCTCTTGGCTTCTCCGATTGATTCAGAATGCATTCGTGTATACAGACCCTTGCTTCCTTTTGAAAAAGCCACCATTCGTCAGACAAGTGTGGAGAATGATGTCGAATGGTTTGAGGACGTTTCAAACCAAGACATCTCACTCACGAAGAGGAATCTCTTGCGGTATATGATTAACGAGTATGTCCCGAAATTGATTAATTCGAGGCCTGAAATTGAGTGCATTTCGCGGCAGTCTTTGATGGAAACCACGGAAGAAGTGACGAAGTTGGTCCAGTCGTACGAGACGGAAAAACAAAATTTAGATCGTCGTGTGAGATCAAATTATTTTCAATTTGACGAATTAATGGCTAGTGTCAAGTTTTCCATCCCGCTTCAGGAGTTAAGGGACACGCGACTTCCTGTTTTGGCCAGATGGCTTTATGAAGTCATCTACCCTCTCTCTTCTGCAAAACACTTTCACTGGTCTTTTGCCAAACTCGAGCGACAAGCGATGGCTCGAGTTTGGGGATGGCTCGACAACCCAGAAGACACGCTCATAATGACGTACCTAAACGTGAGTTTCAACTTGAATCTTCAAGGCCTGAATGTGGAATTTCACTTGTTCAGACAAAGCCCTCAGAGAGATATCATTCGTCATTACAAGACACATGTTGGTCCCAAAGACTCCTCGTGGAAACTTTTTGACCGAATTTGGTGGATTAGAATATCGAACCATGATGCAGATGTTGAAATTCGTTATTATCGCAGCTCGATGAGGAGGGAGCTTGTGAACGCATTTCCACACATCTCATCAAACGAAAAGTATTCAAGGCTAAATTTCGAGGCTTTTCCCGTCATCATTGACGAAAAAACTAGCCAGGTATTAGCAGCGCCAACCCTTGGGCTCCTCAACGACGGAATCTCTGTAGAGTGCAAACTCAAAGGACTATTATAGAGTGGGGAAAGAAGGCTTGTTTTGAGTCTGACAAAATTCGCAGCAATAAGGCTCAATCTCAGACGGCTCGATGTTCAAACACTTTGGCATTAAACGTGATGTGTATAAAATGTTCAATATACTTTACTCGAGCGTTAGCGTAGTTGCCTTTATGAACTCAATCAACACGAAGGGCGCTCCATGAAAATCTTACATCTATCTTTTTTCTGGAAATCATTTTACTCAAAACTCATTAGTAAGAATTGAGAGAACCAGAGCTGCTTGCCTTGCACTCGTGAAAGATATTGGTCAGCATCGATACCGTGTTGCGGCGTACACAAGTTTGCATGGTGGCGCACCACGTCTGATTGTTTGTGATTGCCATCACGTCTGCACCTCTCTCTTTTTTTTTTTTTTTGCTTGATATATCTGGCTGAGGACTGGGTGCCAAAACTGCTTACGCAGTCTCCCCCAAAACTATACACGAATATATATAAAATTCTAGCCAGCTTCGCTACCTTGCCTTGCGTTGATATCTTGGCTTGGCAGCGTGTGAGACTTAATTAGGTTGTCATCGCCCAAATGACTGTGAATTTCACTGTCATTGAAAATTAGGCAGCAGCGAGAAAGACCATGTAGTCACGAAACTTGAATTTGAAGAGGCCTCAACATAGAGGTGAATTTATATACCGATCGGAAGAATCATTAGTGTCGAGAATTATTCCCCTCATATGATCGCATCTTTGCCACAAATTGAGAATTCGCGAGGTCGAATAACGACCGTAAAAATCGAGTTCTTGTCGAATGAGAAAGACTTTGGTCAATTTTACAAAAGGACAGCTTGATGAATATACTCAAGAGAAAAACAAGTTTTGAAATTTGAGGTGTGGCTTGTGACAACGAAATGTGGACATTTCCATACAAGCATGCGCGAGGCTGCAAGTGCAACAGGGTTCAGAGTACTGCTACGGAGCCCCGTTGCACTTGTGAGTCTTCCTGGTTCCTCGTTAGCTTTCTCTCCAAATATTTGGAATACAAGATACAACCGGAGACCATAAAAAAGTCGCGTTGATTCCTTGGACCCTTTCCGCGTCTCGTTATGTTTATCACCTCGCCTGTGGTCGCTGTCCTGCGTTGAAGCATGTCGCGCAACTCCATTTTCCCGAAACTAAACAGTACTACGAAGCACAACTTTAAGAATTAAGTACTTAACAAATTAGCCTCAACTTGCCGAATTTGAGTATTAAACTATGCTGGCCACATACCAACAAGACCGGCTTCCGCTGGCTGTGCCCACGCCGCGGGTGAACGTGACCCAATCCGCGCCTGGAGAGACACCCAAACCCAGAGCAGGGAGGTCAAAGTATGGCAGCCTCCTGACGCAGAAATTTCAAATAGCTCATCAGCTGGTCAATCTTGACATTGACATGTGCAAAAAGCGTATACATGGCTATACTGAGCTCTCTGTTGTGCCGACGTCGTCTTCACTTCGTGTCGTTCGGCTAGATGCGCGAACCATGAGCATCAAGAAGGTGACGATAAATGGTTCAGAGCTCAGTGACTACGTTCACAACGATCATTTATACATCAATGACCCGAAAATTTTTGAGAAGTGTGCAACCACGCGAGTACCCAATGTGTGGGATGAATATTCGTCTGAATTTACTATTCACCAGCATCACCTCTTGCGACAGAAGCTAAGTCATATCTTCGGCCATTTGGAGGATGATGAAAATAACTTTGGCGAGAGCGGTGAAACACTCAATACGGAAGAGCTTTTGATCATGCTCCCAGAGAATACCAAGTTTGAACTAACCGACATGAACAACATTCTGCAGACGCCCAACTCTGCTCTACCCTCCACCTTCACCCCAGGGCATCTTCGGCTAAAGAGTGGCATTAGCGAAGTGTACAGCCCAATACAAATAGGGATAGAGTACGAAATTATAAACCCTAAGGACGGGCTCAATTTTGTGTGCAATTCGCTGATGGACAAACGAGTGTGGCACGTCTACACCAGCAATTCTGAACACAACATTTCTGCGTCATCATGGGTTCCGTGCATCGATAGTTTCCATGAGAGAAGCAGTTGGTCCATAGAACTCAGTATCCCGCGGTCTGTCAATGACATTGCAGATGCTGCATCTCTCGAAGGTTCTCATGGAAAGACATCGGGCCACACAGGCATCGAAAAGGTCCCACTGGGCGAAGGTACTGGAATGAAAGCCGGCGATGATGCAGAAGACTCTGACGTGGAAATCGGGATTGACGAGGATGATGACGACAGAGAAAATTTTGACTTGTTTGTGTGCACTGGCGATGTAATCAACACCAAGGAGGCACCGCATCCGACAAACCTTTCGAAAAAACTTGTTTCCTGGTCTGTGTTCAATCCTGTGTGCGCCCATCACATAGGATGGGCCGTGGGGGCCTATCAAAGCATCGAGCTATCCGATTTTAGTGATAGCTCAGTAAAGGCACATGAGCTGGATGAGGAACTTGAGACTATGGAGAAGGATGAAACGAATTCTTTGGTGTCTCTTTTCTACCTCCCAGGACAAGAAGAAATGGTAAAAAACACCTGCATTTTTGCTCAAAAGGCTCTAGATTTTTTTCTGAAAGAGTACGGATCCTATCCCTTCAGCTCATACGGGATCGCTTTCGTTCAAGACTCTCGCTATCCGAGAAATAATTTCGCTGGGTTATCGTTGCTCGATGCAGATTTATTATATCCTGCTACCATCATCGAGCCGATGTTCACCACAACTGAGGAGATACTCGAATGTATTGCCGCGCAATGGTCCGGCATAAGTATAGTTCCATTGGGGTTCAATGACTTTTGGTGCACGATAGGTATTGCCAAATTCATGAGTTTTCAATTCATTAAATCCCTTGTTGGCTCAAATGAGTTTCGATACCAAATCAGGCAAAAGATGGCCGCAATTGTTGAACAAGACGTCGGCCAAAGGCCGCTTGGCCTACAGGCTTTCGAGGCACCCATATCAGAGTCCAGCTTTGACTTTATCCGATTGAAAGCCCCCATAATTCTTTTTATACTTGACCGCAGAATGACCAAGACAGACAAATCCTTCGGCTTCATGCGGGTCTTGCCGAAATTGTTCTTACAAGCCATATCTGGTGACTTACCAAATGGAGCATTGTCCACTTTGCACTTTCAATACGTGTGCGAAAAAGTGAACAGAAATAGACTAGAGTCCTTTTTCAAGCAGTGGGTGTATGGAGTTGGAACACCCATTTTCAACATTACACAAAAATTCAACAAAAAGAGATCTCTCATAGAAGTCATTATAAGACAGAGCCAGCTACAACAAGCCAGGACACCCCATCCTAAAGCCGACACATTTATGAGGGATGCGGTTTCTTTTCTCAATCTGGAACAGACTTTTCCGGTTCAGCAAACATTTTTGGGCCCAATGACTATTCGAGTTCATGAGGCTGACGGAACACCATATGAGCACATCGTTGACATCAAAGATAAAGTTGTCAAATTTGATGTACAATATAACACGAAGTTTAAAAGATTGAAGAAAAGCAAAGAAGAAATTGGGGAGGGTGGTCTGGTGTTCTCCAAATTAGGAGACGTGTTAGAGGAAGAGACTGATTTAAAGAACTGGAAATTCGAAGAATGGCCTAAGAGGGATGAAGAATTCTTGGATCCATTCGAGTGGTTAAGAGTTGACACTGACTTCGAATGGATTGCGACTTTCAATCTCAAGCAACCCGATTACATGTTCGGGTCTCAATTACAACAAGACCGGGACATCGAGGCCCAAATAAATGCATGCGAGTTCTTTGGCTCGCAAGAAAAACTCAATGCTGTTTATTGCACAATGTTGACGAGAACCTTGATTGATTCAAGGTACTTTTATGGTGTCAGAATTGCGGCGGCGAAGGCCTTGGCTAGTGCCTCGAAAAAGGGAAACCAATATATGGGTCTCAGCTATTTGCTTCAGGCTTTCAAACAATTGTACTGTTTCGACAATAGTCTCATCCCAAAAAGCAACAATTTTCAAGATTTTGGTGAGTATTTCGTGCAGAAAGCTATACCAGAAATTTTGGCGCGCGTCAAGGACGAACACGGTTTGTCTCCACCCAAAGTCAAGAACTTGCTCTACAACTTGTTAAAGTACAACGATAACTCAAGCAATGACTTCGAGGATTGCTTTTATGTATCCGCGCTTGTGCGAGCCTTGGTAAAGTCGGTGATACCAATCAATGAAGATGGTTCCGTTATGGAAAATCTCTCTAAAGACTTGACAGCGTTTGAGGAGGAAAACAAAGATAGGAGGTTCGTCAAAACAGTGGTGGACGAGATCGAGAGACTAGAAAAGTTGGATCTATGGGTGCCTTCTTATCAAGCACATGTCTTGAATACTTGCTTGGGGCAGAAAATCCGTTTGGCAAGAAGCAATTTGTGTAAAGTGACCTTTGAAGAGTTACTTCACTTGACCCATCCTAAGAATCACCCTCAGCAGAGAATTTTGGCCTTCGAGGGCTTGTTCTTACTCGGAGGTCTTAAGAATGCTGAAATTCTCAAATATTTTTTGCGAGTTTGTCTTCTCGAGCGAACTTCGGCTCACTTTCAGTCCAAATTGCTATGCGCGCTCGTAAACTCCATTAGTGAAGCAGCAATTCAAGGTATTCCGTCAGCCATAGACGACCCTGAATTCAGAGCATCGGAAGAACAAGAGGAACTCAATGGAAACTTGCTCAAAAAGAGTAGCATGGTGGTAGTGGAAGAGTCTCAAACGTCAGAGATGAACATGCGAAGAGACGCATTTGCGCGTGCCACCATAAAAGGAGCCATAGAGGTCTTACGCCGTGAATTGGCCGTTGGTCTCGGTCTCCAATCAACTCTCTGGGAATTGCTTCACACATCACTTTTGAGCTTGAGCGACAAAAAAGTGATTTTCATACTCTGTGATATATTGTACGATGCTGTAGCATCTTTTCCTGTCACCATTTCGGTACCTTGTGTTCCATTTGAAGAGCTCAAAAAGAAGATCATCGCGAAAATAACGGGTGATGGGATGGTCACTATTAAACGTGAGGCGAGGTTCAAGATTCAATTGAGCTCTAGATTAATCCTGACGGAGAGCAGGACTAAGCCTAGCGGCCCAATCGAAAAAGCAGAGCCCAAAACTAGAATACCAGAGCCAATCTCGGTCGACTCAAGAGATGCAACTCCAGCTCCGAAGTTGAAACTCAAGATTTCCAGTAATACTGAAATCAAGCCCAAAGAAGAAAAGAAGGTTGAGCTTCCAAGTCTTGCTTCCGGCAAATTAGTTCTGCGAGACTCGAGTAATAAGATGCAGCTTAAGTTCAGTCTTAACAAGCAAAAGCTCGGCGCTCTTAAACCTAGCACAACCAGTTGCGGGATAGGTGATGGGCTTGTTGTCAAAATGAACTTCAAAAAAGCAGAGAACAAGTTGAGGCTCGTCGATTTGAGCAAACACAAGAGACCCCCGAGATATGTCAAAATCTTTTTGAAAAGCAAAAAGGTTGCAACTTCGGCTGAACCCTTTCCCGAAAGAAAGATCCAACCGGATCGTATAGACGCGGACAAGGATGACAGCTCAAATGATGACGAAAATAAAGAGAGTGGTGTGCTGCATGATCTCGAGCGCGGGCCGAACAAAATGGATGATATCACTCCCAAGCTCATCCCACTTCTTGATTCAAAGAACAGCAAATCAGATAAGCACGAATCGAATGATCGGGCTACAGAAAGAAGTGATCGGGCTCTTAGCCATCTCGAAAAAACCAAGCCTTTCAAGAGAGCTTCCCTGGAAGAGCTCGTTTCAGATAGATCACGAGCTGCGAGCCCCTTTTCCCGTGAACTGTCTCCTGGCAAGGTGGCAAAGAGAAAGAAGACTAAGATTTACATACATGGTCAGCCATCTAACTCCCCTTCCCCAACAGGCTTGAGTAACGAAATCACAGCGGGTCTGGTACCGGGTGAAGAGCAAAGCTCAAAAGATCTTGCAGCGGAAGGTGAGGAGAATGCGACCACCGGGGCACTGATTGAGAAGAATGAGGCAGACGCTCCCGTTGAAGAGCCTAAGCGTAAGCTCAAGTTAAAACTCTCCCTCAAATAGACAGTTTTGAGTTATATACTCCTTTTTAACTGCGTATCATTTCTTTCGCCTCCACCTCTGCAGCTCTCGCTCATGCAAAAACGCATAACGTGTAAGATCCCGGATTCTTCAAGTGTCTGCGCGGTTCAGGATCTCAAGTTCAGAAATAACCCACCCACATCAAAATACTACACTATCTCTTACAAATTTAAATTTTTATACGCTCATCCAGGCTACATAGCATTATTAGCCTTCGGAAAAATAATAGATAGACCCGTGTTCGCAATGTCAAATTTTGGCCTGTTCAATTTCAATATTTCGAAGTCAACACCGACCACTTCCACGACTAACACCAACACAACCTCCCTACCGGTTTCTGCAACACATAAAGCTGGCCATTCTGACCCCAAATCCGGTTCACAGACACATGATTCACCTTCGGCTCATCTCCAATCGCAAACGGGCTCGCCTAATCCATCCTCAAATACTGGTAGTGTGAAAGATACAGCAGCCCCTGGCGGCCTCACCTCCACCTCGCTCAAGGCTCAAGAGGCAGCTAAAAGTGGGGAAAAAATAGGATTGTTGAGCATCTTTGAAAAGTTTCATCTCGAAACTGCAAAAACCTTCGAGGACAATGACCTGATACAGCAGAAATTCGAGCAGTTTAAAGGCTTAGAACAGCCGGACCGCGGCGACGAGACCCACGATCTAAAGATAGAGCACAAGCACAGGAGGGGATCGGCCGAAATATTAAATCAAGCTATCGAAGAAGCACCGACTACCGATATCACTACGGAGGAAGGGATACTCAAGACTCAGCTGAAGGACGAAGCGGGACATGTAGAAACGGCCGATCATATTTCAACATTGGAAGATGTCCCCGCCCGCGAAAAGCATGTCACTGGTGACAGTTCTGTGAACACTGACGCAGCCGACAGCCAATCAATGCTGATACAGTCATACACTGTAGAGGATAACACCGTGGGAGATGACCACAATATGCGACATGTTCTCGAGGGTAAGCCAGAGGCGGAGGCGGAACTGGCCCAGGGCCTAGAAGTCTCGCCATCTGTAAGCGCAAATGATCTTTTCGCCATGAAAAATGCAGTTTCCGTCGAAGAAGTGCAAATCCAGATTTCAGAAGGACATTTGCATCGTGGGAAAGAAAGCAGTGATGAATCCAAAACCCAAAGGCCCAGTGCTCAGAGAAAAAACTCGATAGTAAAAGCCACCAAGCTTTTAGTGGACGCCAGGGAACAGCATCAGCAGTCGCATAGGCCATTCGACTTTCAAATATTTCTCTCTCAATTGAGAAACAAGGACGCAGAACCCATTGTGAAATACATTCGATCTTTCTTGATGTCTTTCGCGAGGCAGGCAAGCTCATTATCCGCAAGTCAAATGATGAAGGCAGTCCAAGACTTCAAAAAGTTCATCGCCGAAAAGTTTCGAATGTACGAGCCCTTTGCCTCCATGGATGACAAAGACTTGGAAAACTCGGTAGAAGGTGTCGAAAAATTAATCATGAACAGATTATATGAGTTTTGCTTTCCGCCAGAAGCGCAAAATAGATTCACCGGTCGACTACAATCCGCCCTATCGAAAGACTTGATCGATGACGCCGCTCTTGCAACTCAATTAGAAAAATTCAGCTGGATTCTGGGAGTACATCTAGATGTGGACCTTGACGGTCTTTCCGAAAAAAAGAGAACTTCGCCCGGAGATGAGATCGACTATATGGAGTATGCCTCGAGGGAGTTGAACAAGATCAATAAGTATCGCGCTCCAAGAGACAAGATAATTTGCATATTGAACGCCTGCAAGATTTTATTCAGCTTGTTAAGAGTCACGGACCAAGAAACGAATGCTGACGCGTTCATTCCTTTGCTCATCCTTGTCATATTGAAGGCCAAAACTGAAAATCTCATCAGTAATTTGCACTACATTGAAAGGTTCAGAGGTGAGAATTGGTTAAATCACGGAGAAACTAGCTATTATTTATCAACGATGCAAGGGGCAATTGCCTTCATTCAAAACATCAAAAGGGAAGACTTGACAATAGAGCAAAGTCACTATGATGCTCATATTGAAGCATGGGATGCAGAGTTACGCCAAAGAGCCAGAGAAGATCACATGCCAATGGAGCAAGGTCATGCCGCAAGTAAAGCCGTGCTGCCTCCTTCTAGGTCAGGCATGTTGCCATCCAATGTTTTAATGGCGAGTGCTGAATTGTTCTCCAAGTCAATTAGTAATCTCATTGCCCCATCTGATGGAACATCATCGGATGCTTCCAATGGCGGCAGCAACTCTGGGGACCAAGGAGGTCAAACTGAGTCCATGAAAGCTCAGGTGGACGAAACTTATGCTCAGCTCTCTGAAATATTTCCATCGCTCGACAAGAGCATAATGAGGGATGTCATTGTGATGAATCAAGCGGACTTTGAAACTTCGCTTGAAGTGTGTTTGCAGCTCGTGGACGATAGTTGAAATGTGGAATCGTGTAGAGGCTTCGGCGTATCGAGGGAGTGGAGAATGCAAACAAGCATCATAACTGCCTTCGATTAATTCTCAAGCCACCGCGCATTCTTCAGCAGCGGCCCATTCAAGGGGACTAAGCGATGCACAATGTTGATATACCCGAGCCCAGAAGGAAGCATATTAATCTCGCACAAAACGCGTGGAGGTATCACGACAAAAGGTATCACGACAAAAGGTATCAAAACGTACAATTTGATTAACCGATAGAAGCTTTCAGTGTAACAAGATCCGATCAACAATGAAGTCGATAGGAACTTCCTCCAAATTCACAACTATTCAATGACCCAAAAAGCTCCACGCGGCCAACAAACACAGACCCGCAGTATGTTCACCATCGCCACTTTGACTTCCTCAATTGAGCAAAAAAGATTCATTGAGAAACGACGTGCTTTAATATTTCTGAGATTAGAAACATATCACAATTCAGTCACATTGCCTCAACTACCGAAAGAAAGATTTTGATAATTTTCAGGTAGGTCCTGTTGATTACTGCTATTTGGTAAATGACTCGTACCGATAAGGATTGGATGTTTTTAATATCAAGAGGCACACGTTGTTTCAAATGTCTCTGTATAGTTCTTCGCGAATACAGATGTCTGTCCACTAATAAGGTGCGTCAACCTAAAATCTGATCAGCATCCAAAACTCTTCTGATTACTTTTGTCTCCGCCAACATCCCGTTGGGTGTCTTCACAGTATGAACCAAGGGCGAGTGAATCGTGAAGAAGTCAAAGTCTCTTGGCTCGAGAAGTAGAGACTTGCTAAAACAAAATTTGAGTAACTATACTTCGGTTTTCACTCCTTTCTTTTCCGACAAGGAACAACTCACTGTTTGCGCCATAATTTTGGCTATATCATTGGAGAAGTGCGTCTGACATGGAAAAACTGTAAAGAGCGAAAACTCATTAAATCAATCAGCGCTGGTGCGACTCAGCTCGATCAGCCGATTTCTTTAACTAAATTTCATGCTATATATCCGTATAAAAAGAATGCAGTCGTGAAATACTGGCTCTGATAAAGGCGGGGTCTATTTGCAAACCCTGGAACTATGCATAATTGATAGCACACTAGAAATGTGACAGTGTTCCGTACGAGTTTCACATAATCGTAAGTAGCACGAATTAAAATGTTCGAGAGTGAAGGCATTTTTGTCAGAAGCCAAATTTTAAAAACGCTGATCATTATAGCCAATTTTTTTTTTCTATCGCTCATATTGTGATCGAACATCCGGGGAATAGGTGGGCAGTAGTGATTTGTATGGGCTCACGAAAATTAGACGATCCTATCCCAGTGCCAGCATGCCCATCGCTTACATAAATTTTTACAGGGAAAATTTTCTTACTTTCATAGAAACTGTCAGGATAGGTTATTGCATATGCGCTAGCACATTTAAGTAACGTAATGTGACCCTAAATATCATAGTGCACTGTATTTTTACTTTTTTTTTTTAAAAAAAATTAATTACACTATAGGATGCTCTCATCAGAGTGTGACGGGCATATCCAAATAATCGCAAAAAGTATACAACATATGGAAGTAACTTATAGGAGATCGCAACTTCACCCCAGGCATCTTCAAGCGATACGATATCTCTCATTGTAAATGTTTATTTTAAGATTCTTAGTCTGAGAGCGAAGATTATACATAAAGGACTGGAGAACTCCCTAAAGAAACATTTTCGCGAACACAGCTAAAGATACATGATCATACCGGCCACAAAACTGCCAAAGCACTTCTTTTACCTAGATTATAACTTAGTTACATGTCCACGATGAATAATCATAATATCTGAAGGCTCTGTGGCCGAGCGGTCTAAGGCGGCAGACTCAAGTTCTGTTATCGTAAGATGCGCGTGTTCGAATCACGCCGGAGTCAACTTTTTTGCACATCATCCTCAAGATTACATGTTTTTTACACTATGCAAAAATGGCATGCGTATTTATTTCGTTTAAAAAAGTGAGCTTGAGGCCATTCGATCTATTTAATTATCTCCAGCTGAGTGATGTACTACATATTGGTAATACTACAGAATCTGTTTAAGATAACTGGTCCGGACTGAGAGTAGGACTAGGATCGAAGACGGAGGTCGTAGGACTTGGGACTTTAATACGCTGAGGTGATTGGTAAAGTGAGTTATATGCCTGGGGCTTTAGTCTCACTGATGGTATTAAAAGATGACCTCCCAATAATCATTGAGGGTCATGCTAACACTTTATATAACCAGCTACCGAACCGAGGACCCAACAATCACATGGTAGCCCCCAAGCGTAAGGTGGCTACCCCACACGAGTGAGGTGGCTACCCCACACGAGTGAGGTGGCTACCCCTCACGAGCGAGGTTGCCACTTCTCACGTGTTGGGCTGCTACTCCTCATTGCTGGTGTAGTCCTGCCTGTGGCTCGTGTAGCTCGTAGCAGTGATGTGAAATAACTCGTAAAAACGGGTAATGGCACTAAATACGCGCGCCACTTTGCCTGGAGGCTTAACAATTTCGCGCCCATGGGAGAAGTAATTGCGTAATCGTAAGTGTGCTGTTTAGAGTTGTTCGTTGTTACTAATGGACGAAAAACATGGAAAATGCAACTCAAAGTGGTAAAAGTGGGTTTTCTCCTTTTTTTTTGTATCAAAAGGAACATAAATATATATTTACAGACAAAAAAACCGGCAGGCGTCCGCTCCAAGCAGTCAAAAACTAGCTAGTTTCACGAAGTCAGCTTGTCGTCTTCGGTGGTTACACCTTCATTGGATGCATCATTGATCCCCTCACCTGGAATCTCCTCCCCTCCTAAAAATTACATTTTTGAACCGAAAGAGCGTTTTCAAAATCCGAGCGGACCGCAAAATGAGTGACTAAGTGAGTAAAATTATTTTTTGAACAATTGAAAAGCCTCTGGAAAGATTCACAGTCGACAATTTCGAAAAAGGAGTTTTGCAATGATGGATTTGAGCAAGTGAGGTTCAATCGTGTATGATGCGAAAAGGAAAACGATGCCGTAACAATCATGAGGATAAATTTTTACGCTATTGATTACGAATTACGTCGTGCGCATGACAAATAAAAGTACGAAAAAGCGGAAAATATTTTCTTGCACGATTACGCGCCTACGCGCAACACCACAAAAAAAACCGATTCTCACAACACTGGCTCGTAGGCTCAGCTCCGTCCAGAAGTCACGTGGACCGAAGGTCCGAGTTGTTACACAACAATCTGGCACATTGGCCTGGCTAGCTCAATGGCTAGAGCGTGAGACTTTTAATCTCAAGGTTGCGGGTTCGACCCCCGCGTCGGGCTTTTCTTTTTGCTAAGCTTCTTTCATGGTCACTAGGAGTCTGTATGTTTTTTTTTCTTTTTTTGTTTTGCCTCCCACGTCAGTCACGCAAGACTGGCGTTATAATATATCGCATTATATGCTTTGCTAAGCGCGTCAGGGTAGCGCGAACTCAGAATGGAAAGGCGCTGCTCGAAACGTGACTTACACCTCGTATTCCGGTCTAATAGCACAATAAACTTTGTATTCGTGGTTTTTATGGAGGAGCTAGACGTCTTGGTTCGGCTGAGGATTTTTACAAGATGGAATCGAGAATTAAGGGTGGCCTACGTTTGAGAGGTACGCGAGTATGTTGACTAATCGCCGACCTAATTCCGCACAGGGTTTGTTTACTGCATTCGGACACAGCACGCGCAGCTACCTAAAGGGAAAAGATAAGCGTGAGCACAAAGCTAGCTCGTGGGAATCTCGTTTACTATAAGTAGTCCCGTAACGTAGAACTTGTCTCATCTCTTTTTATCCAACACAAGCTTCCAATAGCATTGCTAGATCATCCTTGCTAATACTAAAATCAAATTAAACAGAAGAAAATGCCTATGCAATACAAGTCATCTGCCGAGGGAAAGGAGGTCAAGCCACCACAGATCCCATCTCCCGGAAACAACTCTTTCTTGGGAGATATTTTCACTTCCGATGCACCCAAAGAACAACAGATTTCTTGTGGTTTTTACAAGCAAGAGAAGGGCGAGCCATTAGTCTATAAATATGACTACGATGAGATGAAGATCATTTTGGAGGTGGAAGGAGAATATACTCTCACTGACGAGACCGGGTACAAAGTTTCCGTGAAGCCAGGCGATGTTTTCTACTTTCCTAAGGGAACAACCATCACCTTTGAGACCACAGGCTACGGATATGCCTTTTTCACTGGGTTGAGACCAAATGGTACCGCTTGAAACTGATGTGTGTATTTAAAATAAAATTGAAATAAATACTAGATCTTTCTGGAAAACAAGTTTGCTTATCGCACTGCCTCTCACCACCCAACAGAAATTTTTTAAACTTGCGGCTTATAGACCTTGCTTAATATCAACACTGTGCAATTTTTGTCTACAAAAACCCTTTCTTTCAAGGCTGTCATTCGTGCAATCGTGCCTGCAACATTAGCCATCGCTTGTGCAAGACAAGCCGACCGCGGTTGCAAATTTCAAAGCGATACCGATCTAGTGTTCTAGTTGTTGAGGAAATCTTGTCAGTCCCAACACTGCACATTTCTATGTCGTATTTCTCAAATCATCACACACATGTCGTAAAAAATGCGATTTTCAAAATTTTTAGTGTCTCACTTTCAGGACTGATTAGGCTTGTCAAGTTTCCCGCGAGCGAATGATGCACAGTTGATCCTCAATTGAAGCAACGTCGAGAGTATGCCTATCAGTATAGCTTATTTCGTGAAGAGACCGCTAAAAGAAGTAAATTTTTTTTGCGAAAGACCTAATCTTGCTAATTTTGACTTCCCTAAAGCTTGACAGCTCAGATAACACTGTAAACCCCTCTAACGAGAAGCAAGATTGACATAAATTAAAAGAGGCAAATAATATTTAATTTAAAACTTCTGGTTAGCTAAAGGCGTTATGAGAATTTTGCTGTTTGTTTTTAAAAATCTTGCCTGGCTATTCTTGTTCAGTATGTAAATTGAAGTGTTCTTTTTGCTTCTCCATGATTCCACGCCCGCGCACCCCTGTCATACTCAAACAAATCCACTAACCTCCCGCTTCCACACACAAAACTTCCATCAGTTTAAATCGAACATGCCAATTGACTACTCCAAATGGGACAAGATTGAGCTATCTGATGACTCGGATATTGAGGTCCATCCAAATGTGGACAAGAAATCTTTCATCAAATGGAAGCAAAGGGATATACACGAAAAACGTCAGCAGCGCAACTTGGAGATCAAGTCTATTTTGCTCCAGTTGACAATGTACAAAAAATTGAATGAGCGTGTGGATTTCTTGTTGCTGAAAGTCCCCGAAAATGAGTTCATAGACACGAAAAGAGTTATGGCCACTCTTGATGGGGAGTTCAATGCCTCAGAGAAATTCGACTATGACAAATTGAAGGAAGAGAAAGGCGATTCGATGAGAAAAGGGTTGAAGGATTTGACTTTTGATGCAGAAGAAATAGAAAACACGCCACCTTATAATGAGATGATAGAAGATTTACTTGTTCAAGTCAAAGAGGATCATCCAGAGGCTGCAGAAAGCGGACTGGTATTGACTCAATACTTAAGAGAGCATAAAGCAAGAATCGATGATCTTTTGCTGAAGCAGGCAATCAAGCTTGATGAATTGATTTATCAAAAGTCCTTGTTGATCAGCAGTGATGACTACCATACGGGTTTCGACCGGTCTTTTATGAACAAGGACAAGGATGAGGAGGAATCCCAACCGGCTTTGAAGAGTACGAAACCAGCAAACGCGGTTTCGCAGAAAGAACAAATGACGACAACAGAAACGATTAATACACCTCTGTTGACTTCAACCTCCAGTAATGTTTCATCTGAGAAATCTGTACTGGTTTCTTCCAAGGGAGCATCGAATGAAAAGACAGACCAGGAGACCTATGACGAATTGGAGGTTCGTCCTGAGACTGCAGAGTTTGCTAAGATTCCTTTCGGAGACTTGGAAAGAAGTGCCGAATTTCTTATCAAGCACCCATCTATATGCACGGAGAATCAAAAAGATTCCTTGATTATGACTGCCTTTGATTTTCAATTTGAAGGAGACACAAAGGGCGCTAAACAAGTCATTTATCAGTCGTTGTTGCTACAATACATTTCGCAGTTGGCAGGCCCGAAGTATGTGAATGACCTGACTATAAGAGCCATCAAGTTATTTTTTTCAAAACTCAAAGACTCTTCACTGCCTGCGAGTCAGGCGTTCCTTCAGGATGTGGAGAATACAGCTAATCATATAAAAAAGAGATGCGAGGTGATCCTGCAAGAGCACGAATCAGCAGGTGATGATGAAGAGGCCTTAATTCAATTAAAGGCTCTTGATGACAGCACAGAGTTATCAGTCAACACGCCCGAAGAAGGAACCAAAGAGTACGAGATTTTCCTGACGAAATTAAGTCCTGAAATGCAAGCGGCGATTCGCACTAGTTCCTTGGATGAGGTCAATCGAGTCTTCGCACAGATGAAAGTTGAAGAGGCAGAGAAAGTCTTAGAGATAATCCAGGAATGTGACGTCATCGGGATCAGCGGTGTTTTGGAAAACGATGAGGAATTCCAAAAGTTGAAGGAGCAGTATGATGAGAATTTTCAGATCGAAGATGTGAGCGAGGGTCAACCAAAGCCACTCACATTTAGCACGGTAGATGAGGTAGATTAATTACTTTGTAATGGAATGTATTTAGTTTGTTTATTCTAGCGGTACGCAAATCGTTTGCTATCCAGAGAAACTTACTGTTTACAAAGAAATTGGAATTATAGCTGACTTGTGAGAGACATCGGGCTACATTTGCCTTTACTTTGTAGATACTACTACTGCCCCAACCTGGAGAGCATATCCATCAAAGCCTTGTTGGGAGGTGCTTGTTGTGAATCGGCGCTGTTATACGGCTGTTGTGGCTGTTGGGGAAAGGGCGACTGGACAGGTGGAGCTGACGGGTTGGGCTGTGACTGGAGCTGCGAAAGGAGAGAATTGACTTGAGCCGACGGGCCACTCTGTTGATAAATAGGTGCCTGTACGGCGTTCTGAAATGCTGGAGGGCCCTGCGGAATCGGGCCTTGGGCTCCGCTTTGCTGCTGAAGAAGAGCAACGACGCTACGCATGGTGTTTGGGTCAAGGTTTTGCAAAGTCTGCATCAACGCAGGATCTGTGGGTCCTGCTTGAAAGGGCTGTGCAACTGGTGACATGTTATTGTAACCCATCTGTGGAGTGAAGTTCGTGGGCCTTCCTTGAATAGAACCTCCTTGGTATCTACCTTGATTTTGATAGACGTTAGAGTTGAACCCCTGCTGAGGGACTTGCCCCGCGTAATGGTCATTGTGAAAGGCTTGTGCTTGCTGATACAGCGATGGATTATACCCGGACCCATGTCCCTGGTAAAAGTTCCCACCATGTCCTGCATTAGCGGCGTAAGAGTCTCCGCGCGGCATGTTGTAGTTCCAATCATTTCTGGGCCTACCGTTGTTCCGTTGCCAGTGTGGTCTGCCTTGGCCGCGACCTCCGTCGTTGTGGTTATCAAAATGCGAGGGTCTATCGGGCATGCCCCGTCTGCGATCATTCTGGTAGCCATTATGTTTATTCACAATTGATTGCGCTTGTTTCCACTTGGTAGCCCGCTCCCGCCGCTTGGACTGATCCGTCTTGGCTTGACGGGAATCGTTCTGTATCCGGGCGCTCTTGGCGGTGTTTAAGATCTCGCAGGCAGCGGAGGGGTCAATGCTCAAATACTCATCGAATCTAACACCACCATCTCCAGTTTCCTCAAATACCTGAAGATCCACCTTTGTGTCTTTGACCACGCAAGCCCCCAACACACCCAGGTAAGCGGCCTCACGGACTTCATTATTGGGATCCTCGGCTCCAACATTTTTCAAAGACTTTGTCAAGCCATTGGTCTGGAAGGCTTGTTCAACTTCGGCCACGAAAGGCTCTGCTGCCTTATCGGTGACGACAAGAAGCACATTCTCCATGTTAGCCTTTCGCCTTTTTGAGTTTGACTCCTCGAATTCGTTGTCAGCTGATCGTTCTCTCCCTCGGCCGCTATTTTCTGGTAATTGAGTGCTTTTCCGTTTGTGGGAAGAATCGAGCCTCAACGATCTGTTGTAAAGGGGCATGTTGGCTTCTCCATTTTTACAAGCAGCACATGCCTCAACAGTTCTAAATTGCGCAAATCCGTAGCCTACCTTCAAAGATATTTCCACCAATTCACCGTAGCGGCGAAAAAGGCGAAAGAGATCCTCTTTCTTGACAAGGTCTGAGGGAAGATTTCCAACAAAGAGCCTCGATTCTTCAGGAAGCTCTTCACCCGAGTTCAAAAACTCTTTCTCGGCGATAAGAAAATCTTCGAACGCTTTTTGCTCCTCCTCATTCATAGGTATACTCACGTCAGGCCTAAGAGAGTATTCCGTGGCGCTCGAAGGCACGAGATTGGAGCTTGACACTTGGTCAGATGAGGGTATCGAGACTAGTGGGCTTTCAAGGTTAGGTAGGGAGATTTGCTTTTCTTGAAGAAGCTTCTGAATGACCTCCATCTGCTTCTCTTTCGAAAGCTGCGCGAAATGCTCCAGCCTCACCACCTCGCTTTGCATGACTGCCTCGTAGGCCTCGCTTAAATCTGCTACGCCAGATTGCGAGGCTTTCTCAGACTCCGTGGGGGTTTTTGTCAGAGAAGGATTTGACAGAAGATCTGGCAATGTTTCCTCGTTGGAGACTCCAGCTCCGAGATCTTTTTCTGGGTCATAGTCGTCATCGGACTCAGGAGACAGCGGCGTAGCTTCAGCATGACTGGCCTGAGGTATTTGACCAGCTTCTGTATCAGTGTCTGGGTTCGACGGAGATGCTTCTGCATTTTCCACACTTACGATAGATTTTTCATTTGCTGGCTCGGGCTCGCTGCTGGCCTCTGGTGAAGTGTCATTCTCACCTTCTGCAGTAAACAACTCTTCCTTTTCTGTGACGTAACTCTCGTCATTGTGCTCAGTTTCTTGAGCACAGTCCAAAGGGTGTTTTATGGACTCTTCCCCGTTGCGATCCTGGCTCTCCCCAGAAGGTTCTCCCTGTTCACTTTCTTCCGGTTTGATGGTGTCTGAGCTTTTTATCGACACTGGGGCTGACCATGCTGCTTCAGGATCATACTCCTCTTCGTCATCCTCGGGAACCTCGAGTCCTTCAGCACGGTCTTGTTCAAGATCTGCAACTGTGGTATCCACGGATGGCTTTGCTGGCTCGATATCTGGCGCTGTACTGTCTTGTGTAGCGTCAGCTGCCACAATATTTTCGCTTGCTGTAGTATCCTGAGATTTATGCTCCATTTCCAGAGAATTTCCTAAGTAAGCGATTAGTTGATGTGATAGTCAGGCGGAGCTGCTTTGCGATGGCAGTGCAGTACTGGCAATTATGTGCAGTCTCACAAAAGCTTCATCTAGACTCTGTATTACTCTCTAGCCTGGAAAAAAAACGGCATTGCCAAACTACCGCTGCGGTTCCGAGCTAAGATCCGAGATGGCCAGGAAAGTGGGCTGATATCAACTAGCGCCATTTAACACTCGAAGCATGTTCAGCATGTAACGTTCCCCGGATGTCAGTTGGGAAAGCTAAGCCGCCTACCTTATATCGGATTTGCACAGCTCGCTTTGTTGCGGGTCAGATAGATCAGGTGATCCTTTTTTTATCCTATTCATGTTTGTCCTTAGATCTCATTAAATCCGTCCCAAGAAGATTTACAGAGGTGGTATCGACTGATGATATCATAAATTTGATCGGAAATCCATGTTGTCCCGATTACCTGAAGTTTGACGGGACAAGGCGAGTGACCATAGTGAGAAACCATTATGACACTAGTAGATCTGGGCACTTCGGTATCTCGTAGCTTGAGTGGGCGGTGGACTGCAAAAAAAAAAAATGAAGTTACTCGTAATTGCATTTGGGCTGCATACGAGGCTAATCTGTGGGGGCAACTGTCAGGCTGTCTACCAGCTCATTAATAATCAACGAGTGTAACGCAGTCGAGTCAATTCTACGATGACGTTGCTCTGTAATTCAGACATGGGAAGCAGAGAAAATGCAAAGAAAAAGAAAAAAAACTGCAAAAAAAAAATCATTGCATGCCTCTCATAACACTAATTCTTCGACTTTCGGCGCGGAACAATACTTTCGGATCAAACGGGATCTCTCCCAAGGGCACTCTCATTTTCACCTCTACCCTAACACACGTACACAACATCTCTTTTGATAACCATTTGATTTTGGAAAGAATTTCAAAGCTTAATTACATCTGTGTGGAATTGTAATCGCTCAAATATTCCTTACTTGAAGCTCAAGTAGTATTTCCGACCTCGGTGAGTAAAACCACTCGGGCTCTCGCCACTGCGCGGGACAGGCTCCCCCGCCTTCTTGCATAGGCAGGCCGCAGGGGCCTCCACGCAAAAGCCTCGGGCTCGTAATTCGCAAATTCGGAAGGGTTCAGGCTTGAGACTGCTTATAAATAGACCACATTCCCCGGCCTTAACCAGATCTGAAAAACGAAAAACAACAGACAAAAAGCAAAAATAGAAACAATGACTTTGAACGTGGGTATTGTCGGCACCGGAATTTTTGCCTCAGACGCACACTTGCCTGCCATCCAGGCTATCGACAAGCTCAAGCCTGCCGCGGCTTACAACCGAACTAAGAGCAAAGCAGACGTTTTCGCCGAAAAGGCCGGAATCCCGAGCGGGAATGTCTACGAAAGCGTGAATGCGCTTCTCGAAAATCCAGAGATCGATTTTGTGGACGCTTTGTTGCCCGTCCAAAGCAATGTGGACATCATCAGAAACGCCATCAAGCATGAAAAGCCAATTGTCATTGAAAAGCCTATCGCAGCAAACATGAAGCAAGCCAGAGAGATCGTTGAGCTTGCATCTTCAACAGACTTGCCAATTGGAATCTTGGAGCAGTGGGCGTTCTTCAGCAGTATCAATAAATTGAGAGAGATCTTGCCTCAGATTGGCAACATCGTGTCTTTCACATACAAGGCGACAGGTCCATGGAACGCCAATAACAAGTACTTAGCCACGGCTTGGAGGCAGAATCCTGAACATATCGGTGGATTCTTGAGCGACGGTGGTGTCCACCAATTAGCACTTCTCACAGAAATTTTGGGCCATGTTGAGTACGTGAGTGGGCACACACGCCAAGTGAGGAAGGAGAGCGGCACCGACGACATCTTGTTTTCGTCGCTCAAATTGACCTCGGGTGTCATTGGAACCTTCACTTATGGCTCTGCTTTTGGTGCCACAGACAAAAGTACCAGCTTAGTGATTTACGCAGACAATGGTTCGGTCACGTACGATTTCTCGCCTTCTTTGCCTAAGCCTACCATTACATATCAGACTGGCGCTAACGCTCAAGAAGCGTCCAAAAAGACGGTCATTGAAATTGATGAGGTGAACGCCATTCAAGAAGAATTCAAGAACTTCGCTTCTGCGGTGGAGGCCAAGGACAAGTCCCTCGTGGTTGTGCCGCCAGCTAAGGCATTCCACCATTTGGCTATCATTGCTGCCGCACTCGAATCCTCTAAGAATAATGGCTCCAGTGTAAAGGTCGAAGTTGTATGATTGAATTTGAAATTGTTAGACGCTCATAGACTAGTAGTAATATTATTCCACAGTTAGAGCTCATCGTGCGGCCATGCATCATTTGACTCGAGCGAGTCTCTCTGTTCCTCCGACGAAGTTGCTGTGGAAATTGGTGTATCAGCCTTGACCAGTGGCGCCTCATCGTCATGAAGCACTCCCTCCGGGACGCTTTCTTGATTTTCATCATCGTTCAGTTTGCCTTCCGTCTCTTTGTGGGTCTGAACTCCTATCACCAGTTCAGTCTTGCCGCTCAAAGCTGGCTTTGCGCGCACCTCTTCAGGCCCATTCTCAGATGCTGACTTTGGCATCGTGTGCTCATCTACTATTGTATCCGAATATTGCATCTGTTTAAGATATCCTTTGCCTTCTTTCACTTGATGTTTGGGCTTGATGACTTCTTCACGAACTGGTTCGATGCGAGTGTACTCCTGAGGCCCGGAGAACTGCTCTTCAGCGTCTCGAGCAACTTCAAACGCTTTTTCACTAGGGGGCGTCGTTTGCTCTTTCTCTATACTAGGATTTGTCCTTTTGACTTCGCCTTCTCCTGTGCGTTCTGTGTTACCCGTTACCTCGAAGCTGTCAAATTCTGGCTTATTTGTGATAATTTCGTCCATTCCAGGCTCATCGATCACGACGTTAGCCTCGATTCCTTCAATCTTCTCTGAATTCGCTTCTTCCTCATCCCAAAACGAAGAATGTTCAAGCGCAGCCACATCTTCCACTAAAGCGCCTTTCCATGTCATGACAGGCAGGTTTGGATCGATGCTTTGTACTATAACGCCTGTTGAACTCTCGGTCGTCTGAGTTGTCGTGAATTCATCTTCCTTGAAGAAGCTTGCGCTCAACTGAGCAGTGGAAGTCTCACTCAAGAGCTTTTCGGCAGAGCGGGGCAAAAACGTCTCTTGCCCTGTGTGAACCGAAGAAGTAAATTTGTTACTATCCCGACTAGTCGGAACGTGGGGTACTGAATTTTGTGTAATCAGCAGGATATAGCTCACTTGAGACTCGATTGGGGCAAAGTCACGCGTGTTTATAGAAGAGGCCCAGTGTAGAATACCAAACATCTTGAAAAATGTCCAGAGAAGAATTTTAGCGGGCAATTTCAATACCCGTCTCCAGAGCACCCAAGCAGAGCAGAGAAGCAAGAACCCAATAGCAGCGTAGATGCGCCTCTTGTCGTGCTTGTCTTGTTTTTCGATAAATTTGACAATTTGTTTCGACTTGCTAAGAACAGACTCCATGTCTAGTAACTTGTCGTTGAGTTGAGTTAAGTCCCTTGACTGTTGATCAAGAGTGTCGATGTTTAGTTCTGTTTGCATGACTGACATTGCCATTAGCTGTTTCGATTGCTGTAAACTGGATGTGATGTTCTTGTTTTGCGTCAAAATTTGCTCACCAATTGGCTTCGATTTGTCGTGTGCTTGTGCTTCATGCGAGGCCGATCTTCCAGCAAACAAAGACAGTCTTGCATCCAAAGACTCGGGTTCATCATCGCTGCCTTTGTCTGGCAAATATTCTTGTAGTCTTTGTTGGTGTATGATCGCATTTTCTTTGCCGTGTGCAGCCAACTGGCTCTCCTTAAGTTTCCGCCGCAAGTGCTTGACTTTGCCGTTGTATAAGTCGAGCGATTCATGTAGAAAACTGGTGGTGGATAAACTCCCCGGTAGTTGCTGGACCTTCAATTCTACCACGCTATTCAAGTCAGCAATTCTTTGAATGAGCAAAGTGGCAATCTTCACAGTTGCATCCAATGAAAACTCCAGCCCACTGACCCCGGAGTCGAGTTGGCCACGTTCGGCAATAAGTCTAATTTGGGATAGGGCACGTGATTGCACCGAGTCTATCTCCTTGAACAATTCTTTAATCTGTGCAATTTGGGAATGTGAAGTTTGTTCCTTCATCTCGATAGTTAGATTTGGACTTTGCAACGTGTGGCGGTGTATTCATCCCAGCCGCGTGTGCGATCTTTGTTTTAGCTCCCGGTGAGGCGCGAGCGAGCCACTTGAGCAATCGCCATTTAGGGACCACTAGCCATAGAGAACACACTAAAGAGTTTGCTTTACGCACTTTACTGCATTGTTAGTTTACAAATAATCAGGTGCGTGTCATATCCCAATGAGATCGGGGACTTTGGTTATTGGTTACCTAAAGCAATGCTTCGGAGTGAGAACGCGGAACTGTGCGGCCGCTTTGGGCTCGGAAATTTGAATGACTGGAGACATCCCCATGATCTGCAGAGGGGACAATAAGATTCCTGAATGAATACTTTATGGCTCGAAACAATTGCCTATAAGTTTTTACGCGTCTGAAGCGCCCTCAGACTAATCCACTGAGAGTCGTCGATTTTCCAGTCCCTACAATAAAACCAGGGAAGATCGATTTCTCTTTTTTATTCGCTCGAGCACAAAGTTCGACTGAAGTGTAATCAGAATTTTCTCCGCTTTTCTGCTCATCTTCTGAGACCCACAATGGTAATTCGGGGCTTCTAACGTGTGGATTGGAGGAGTATCGGGGTTGTGCGGGCCTCACAATGCTTTGCACTTTGGTAGTGGCATGATGCATGTCTACCAATCATGTAATTCGAATTGGTCACTGCCAAGAAGAAGAAAACGTTGATTTCCTGATGCGCCACGAGTTCGGCTAGGCCCGAGCACGAAAATGTGGCCTTTCCTGTACCATCATGAATGATTGACGCACAATGGATCAGTACAAGAAAACATCATGCTACTTTGGTCACCATGCTCATTGTGTAATGAGCTAGTTTAGGATTCATGACAATGCTTTTTCAGATGTACCATAGCATACCCTCAAATCCTGCGCTAGGACAGTTGAATATATGTGTCTCCGTCACCGATAGCGCGTTTCATATGATATGCTTGTTGTGACCGCAGATCGTCGATGAAGAGCTCAGATCGCTTTACTTCTTCACATGTTTTGCCAGTTGTGTTGCAACGACTTTGTGAAGATTCTGATCTCGTGTTTTTGTTTTCTTTTTTTTTCTTTGATGAGATGCATATCTTGCAGCCAGACTTGATGAATGCAAAGAGGAACAATGAGACCAAGCTTGCTGTTGCATGCGACGCGATCTACCTTTCCTGCCAATATTACATTGTGATGACTCTATTGTCACGCTCAATTTTGTAATGCCAATGTTTCTGCAATGGTCTGCATTTGGAGTTACCACTTAGTTTGAGCCAAAATACTATAAATTGCCTAGCGCAATCTCATAGGACAACTCATGTGGCTATTTTTCGAATCCTATGCTTGCTTCAAAACTTCTTGTTTCGATAACTGTCTACAGTCTTGTGGCTGCCAAGGCCACCACTTCTCTCATCTTGACACGGAGGGCCGAACCTGTTGCCTCGGACCCTAAAATGATTCATGTTTCAGATATCAACAAACTGTACACGCTTGGATCAGAAAGTCCATCTCCTGACTTACCGACTGAAATCAGTCTGGAAAAGTACCACGAGGACAGTCATTCCGAGGACTTCACATATGACTCTAATTCTGAAAATTCTATCCCAGAGCAATATGCGATTTTGATGGATGAGCCAATACCTTCAAGGGAGGAGTTATTTTTAGAGGCGCCCATTTTGCCGGGCACAAACAAGCCACAAACCAAAATGGTGGAGAGCGATGTTGTAACTGACATGTCACTAGATGAGGACAGCACCCTGTCGGCTCGCGAAATGGGATCTGCAGAGGCAGGTCATAGCAGTCTGATTGAGCTGCGGTTCTCCAACGTGAAGGAATATAAGACTGCCTCGGGTGTCACATTACGATTCGTGGACTTTTCGGACGACTCGGACTCGGACGACTCCGACGAATCGTATGATCTGGATGAAATGAGTCATGAACCTTCAGATGAGGAGGCAGGGAATTCTTCGGAGCCTGAACAACAGGAATTGTCCAAGAAACTGATCTTTGGACGATTCTCAGATGCTGCGAAAAGAACTTTTAAATGGATGTCGGATTGGTTCAAGACCAAAATTTTACGCAAGCCAGAATCGGATCGCCTGCTTGCGGAAAGCTATAGACAAAACGCCGAATCTATCCCTGAAAATTACAACAATGACTTCATTGACGACAACGCCTTCTACGATGTGAGCGTCTCGTACTCCCCCATGGCACGGAAAATGGAATCTCCATCTAAGTTTTCAAGAACAGGTGGGGATAGCTTTTTTGTTTCTCAAGTGTACAAGAATGGCGAGATGGCTATTGGCATCACTGAAGGTATTGATGACTTGCAGAGAAGAGGTCAAGACTCTTCGGAATTTTCCCGTGAGTTGTGCCACAAGATGAGTTCAGTCTTCATGAACGAAAAAACTAGACCAGAAATGACGCCTTGCAGTTTGCTGAAAGAAGCACTAGAAGGTATCAAAGTCAATAACAAGGTGAATGAAGGTAGCGCTACTGCGCTAGTGGCACTATTCACCCCGCACAGAACGGTACAGATAGGCAATTTGGGTGTTTCTCAAGCGATGTTGATAAGAAGCGGGGCCTTGCGGTATATGACTTCAACAAGCGTGAATGAAAACGGGTTCCCGCGCCGATTGACAAAAGCGTTCAGGATCCACAGCAAAATGAAGTACTTCTTGTCCGACTCTATGGAAGATGGTGTTAATGTTGAGTGGGAACTTGAGCAGAATGACTACCTTATACTTGCGTCAGACGGAGTGACGAGAAACTTGAATCCAGAACAAATCGAGCTACTGGTGAAAGAGTATAAGGCGCATCACGTTGGTGAAGTCACGTCAAGTATATTACGTAAGGCGCTCTTCGAACGCACTCAAGAGGCGCGCAGTTCAAAAGAACTGGACACAAGATATGGTGGATTTCTTGACGACATTACTTTGATTGTTGTCAAAATCAAGTGATTGCACCTACCCTTATGGCTAGCTTTTCTTAATAAAATCAAATTAATTGTCTTCATCTGATTTGAATAGAAACTTACTTGGTATTTATCAGAAGTAATTTGCAGCCTCGTTTTGAGCTAAATCAAAAGAGATGACGGTGTAATTTTTGCACCTTTATCTTCTGTCCGCTTTTCAGAATCACCACTTGACTCAAGTTAGTTTCTTTCTCGCTAACGAGAGCAAAGAGTAGTAAGATTGGCTTTCATGGAGTGAGGCTACCTCCGAATCTTTTTTTCGCACGCGTAATATTGAGCGCGTTCATCAACTGAAATAGATGATGCGGGAGATTAATGAATCGAAAAAGCTAGTGTAAATGATACTATAATGAAGAAAAATATGGACGCTCCTATACTTGAGCATGCAAGTAACGATAAGCATGTGACAACGGAGCCCGCCAAAGACTATATTAGCAGGGCTTTTTTGTCAGTTCCCAACTCAAATCCTGGTAATGGACCAAAGATCTCGGTGATGACATACAATACATTGGCTCAGGCACTTGTGAACCGAAAACGCTATCCAACAAGCGGCACTGCACTTCGATGGGCAAATCGATCGAAAGTAATATTTGAAGAGATCAAAGATTATAGCCCAGACATCCTCTGCCTTCAGGAAGTGGACACCTCAACGTGGGATCGTGAGTGGACCCCAAAACTCAAACAGTTAGGATATCAGGCCACCTTTCACGCATCTAGACAAAAAAAGCATGGTATTGCAATAGCCTACAAGTTTAGCAAGTTTACCTGCTCACTGCATATGTTAGTGGACTACGACTCTGAATTGACAGAGGGGATGGAAAGATCCAAAATCACTGATAATGTAGGGCTTCTTCTCTATTTGTCATTCAATTCCGAGTTTGTTGAAAATTGCTCAGCGCCTTCGAGAGACGGCTTGATAGTGGGAACCACGCACTTGTACTGGCATGCCTTTGCCTCTTTCGAGCGAACGAGACAAGCGCACATCTTGCTCAAGCTGTGTGCGCAATTTGCAAAGAACACTCGGACCTTATTCGGTGTGAATTTGCACTTTTACACAATACTTGCAGGAGACTTCAATTCTCAGCCTTTCGACGCCGCATACTTGTCCATAACCGAGAAACCGGTCAAATTTGAGGGTATCACCAAAAATGGGCTAGGAAGGTCAATTGTGCATGATTGGCTTGGTGATAGAGACCCCGGGGACGAAAACCCAGATCCAGTGCACTTTGAATTCACGCCAGAAATTTCGCATCAAATTTTCAAGATTCAGGATTTGTGCAACAGTCTAAAATCAAGAGCCATCTCTTTATACTCTGTGGGGTACGGCTTAATTCATCCTGAGAATTCTGGGCTTGATAACAAGAGGAATGAGCCATTATTTTCAAATTGGACTGACACTTGGAAGGGCCTCATCGATTACATATGCGTTGTTAGCGATTGGGACAATACTAATAACAGGAGGGTCGACAGTTTGGATGACTTCACCAGAGCTTCGAGCATGAGGCTTTTGCGCTTGCTTAAGATGCCTTCTACTGCCGATATGGGCCCAGAGCAGCTTGGGTTGCCCCAGCCAGGAATGTACCCTTCGGACCATTTGTGTATGATGGCGGAGTTGGAGCTTTTGTAAAATCCTTACAACGCCTGACCCAGTAGAGCAATCTTCTGATCTTTTAGTCTCTTAAAAAAGTCACGTCTTCAACATTGTTTGTATAAGATCCTCCAAGGGACCATAATCTTTTCTGCTGATCAAGTCAAACTCATTGCTGAACAACACATAATGTTTCAAACTCGTGTTGAGATGACTCTGGAGACCCAATTCCGAAATTTCGTGGAAGTGATGACAGTAGATGTGAGCATATATTCTTAAAAGACGCTTGAAGATGGTTTTTATCAAGCTGGGAAATTGTTGAGGGAACGGGGCACCGATCTTTGTCGGAAAAATATTGTCGTTGTCGAAAAAATTCTGTATCCAGTTCATCAAGTTTTCGACATACTCGCAAGCTGGCAAAGAGATGGGCTTCTTCAAGGCTATATTTCCACCTGCGGATGAAGCAGATTCTTGCCATAAATACTCATATTCCTCGGTGGCGATCATTCGGGGGCACGTTTGTGGCGAGCAAAATTCTGTGATTGTACCGTATAGCATGTTTATTTGGTTGTAAAAGTCGACAACATGCACAGCTAACCACTCATTTACGTCTTCATCCCTCGGAAGCTTGACGGCATTTATCAAGGCATTGTCAGATCCTAGTGTTTGTTCAGCGTAGCTCCTTATGTCCCTATGAGATGTGACATTCTGCACAATGTTTGTTGTATTGTTGATGGTCAGGAACGCGTTGTTCTGCTCATTGAAGGGCGACTCCTGCGGTAAAAGTTGATCCTTGGGCAAAGGGGGAAACACCGTAGTATTTGCTGGCTGGGGGCTTGAAATGGCGGATCCGGGTTTCAACTTGAATCCTCGAGTCGTACGTAAAGAATGTGTGTTAAAGTTTTGAAAAAATGACATGTTATGGTGTGTGTTGATTGACTAGGGTGGAGGAGGGCTCGGTTCATTGAATTCAATTGCTTCGCCTTCTATGCCTGTTTACAAAAAATCCTGATTCGGCCTAAAGGGGAATCGCGTAGCGCCTCTCATCCGGAACAAAAGTGCCCAGCCGTGACGACATTCGCGACTTCAAAGCGAGTATGCGACCGAAACAGGTGAAACGAGCTTACATTATTTTTTTGCAGCCGCCAGAAGATCTTTGCACAACGGGCGCAAATCAAAGCCCTTGTGCTTGATTGATTTTTTTGAATCTGGTTCAACGCGAGCGATTTGGTGTTGGCGACACAGCAGTGCTTGCCATGGACGGATATCACACTCTTTCATGACATTCAACGTGTTGAATTCGAACAAAATTGCACGCTGAAGCCTGCGAAGCACTGCTGACAAAATTCTGTTGTGATCGGGAATACTTTTATTGTCGAGCGGTGTGGCAAACAATGTTGTGTTTTTGATGAGGCTTTTGTAGTTCACCTTGACGAATTGCTTTCCGTAGTAAGAAAACACTAGCGGATACTTGAATTCTAGATTTAGCATTAATGAAGTAAGCAAGTATTGAAAGTTGTCGAATATGTCTTCGAAGTAGATGGCACTATGAGGACTCCAATTCTCGAACCTAATCGCAAGCAGCTGCAAAAACCGCACATTTTTTGCGTGAGCTAGGTCCGGGAGTATTGGATGGATTAAATCACAGCGCAAAATGAGCCGCAAATCTCCACGTACATCATCAGAAACGGGAGCACTCACAATTGAAAACATGAGATGTTTCCAAATCGGCGCATTCTCGAGTTGTCTCTGAAGTAGATTGAGTGTTCCCTCTTCTTCGAGCAGATTGTCGTTCACAAAAACTTTGATGGAAATCTGCTAGTTAGAAATTTTAAACGAAGACAATCAAATGAAGCACGAACTATACATACGATGAACGAAGGCGACGTGACATACACGAGTTCGGTATCCTCGTCAGTTTCAGACGGGCTGATGCGCATCGAGTAGGATAGCCCAAAATGGCAGGATCCTCGGCTGAAATACATGTCATCAGCCATTCGGTTTTTTTTGTGTAAAAATTAAAGATTTCAAAAAGATGCTCAGAAAAGGGGAAATTCAACAATGGTGGTGTAGTTTCTAAATTACCCGCCTCCTGTTTTCCGCAGAGGCTACTTTCGCGACCCAGCCAATATCGACAGGCGAGGCTATCTCCTGGACTCTCCCTGAACTTCATCCCATGGTGTTGCAATCATCTTATTGTCGAAAAGGAATGAATGCCAGACTCAATTATACAAAAATAGGGCCTCGTCTCGCTGTTGCTCAAGCGATTACGTCTCACGTCACGGCCGACTATCTCATGACTCTTCCCCTTCGTCAGCGCCTCATCAGTGTATACAAGCGAATGTACAAGCTACGCTTTATGGTTGGCGACAGTCAGAGCCAACAGAATGACTTCTGCAATTTGCTCAGGCGAAAATTTAGCCGTCAAGATTTTGATACCCGTCGCAACAAGCTTCTTGGGTTGAGTGAAAAACTACCAGAGGATGTCTTCACCGAAAGACTCGCGAACACGTACGCTTTTGTTTTTAATGCCACGTGCGAACCGGATGGAGCGATCCCTTCTATTAGATTTTATGAGGATTTAAAAGCAGCCATGGAAGTCAGGTCCGAAACCAATGTATTGCGCACGATATTAATGATGGAGAGAGAGTATCCTCCCCTCATCAAGTACGATCACACTTATGAATGGGTAGATAGCGTAAAGCAATTCTATACGCTGGCAATGGGTGACATTCTGAACAAAGAGTACAATAAACTCGCTTCCACCAAAACTGCTCACTTTATTGGCTATTATCAATATGAAAAGACGTTGGCTCAACTCAACGAGTCTCTCACATTATGTCTTTAGTTCGCCTCGCCTGCATGTTGCATTCGCAACAAACATAAACGTCATTAATCGATCCGGAGAAGTATTTTCGCCATACAACACATCAAAATGGTTTGGCTTCCTTTCGGGCAAAAGTCATCCACAAGCACTGAGATCAAGTCTCACCAGATTGAACAGCGCTCTCATCACCCATTGAATGTCTCTCATCAAGGGGAGTCCGACATTGCTCACACCTTGCATCAGATCACGGCTGAGGGGGAGGCCAAAGTGAAGCAACTATCAGCGGAGTCCTTAAAGGCCACCAATACCGCAGTAACTGATTTCGTTTCAAAAAAGGAGGGAAACATGTTCATAATTGATGGCGAGAAATACTCCAAAGAGAGCATAATTTGCACAAATGATGAGCAAGGCAACAAAACGTGCTTGAAGTTGAAGTACAATCTGGTCGAGCTCTTCAAGCAAATGCAAAAACTCGAATATTTCTGCTCTTTGCCCAATGATATAAATGCAACTTACTTCGAATGCAGAAAGATAACATAGAAATAGATTGCCCTCGTCCGTGAGGCCACACCCTCTTCCGATGAATCGAAAATCTCAAATACTAGACATGACTAAAATATTTGGGATTCGTCTTTTGCTGTCATGAAATATGCGAGTGAGAAGAGCGGATTCCAAGAACTTTTATTCGTAACGACGATCAACGAGTTTAACTTTGATAGGAAATTTATTAGCTAAGAAGATACATCAGCTAGACAAAGGTATGTAAATCAGAAAAAAATACCAAGGAGAATCCCGAAGACAGTGCCAATCAAACCTCTGAAAAAACTGCTCGACGTAGCATCTGAGGAAAGAAGAACCGCAGGAGACACGACACTGTCGGTAGCCTTGTCAAGAAACCTGTTGCCAGCCTCCGCCTTCCCGGGTTTCATCGAGCTGGTAGGCTTGACAATGGAGCCAGCAGTGGAAGTTGTTGTGACGGTAGACTTGCCTGGCTTTGATGCCGGAACGTCAGATGCCTTGACAGGTGCGGGAACAGGAGTTGCAGAAGGCGTTGTGGTAGGCGTTGGTGGCGCTGGATTGGGCGCTGGATTGGGCGCTGGCGCTGGTGCTGGTGCTGGTGCTGGTGCTGGTGCTGGTGCTGGTGCTGGCGCTGGTGCTGGCGCTGGTGCGGGGGCCGGTTGCTTACCAGCAGGTTCATTGGCCTTTGGTGGATTTGGGATTACAGGCGCCGGATTATTTGGGCTGGGATGATTCGTGTTTTGATTTTCATTGTGCCCCCCTGTTGTCTTTCCTGGGGCGCCAAATAAATACCTGTACTGCTCTGCATTAGCAAGGTTTATGTTGGCACATGCAAACCGAGACAGCTTCTGATCATGGAACACGAGAGACCTTCCAACAATGTAGGATTCAGATGCTGGGTTTAATGAAAGAAATTTGTCGTGATACTCTGTTTGGAAACAAGTAGCGTTGATCCAACCGTGTTTTCCTGATAAGTCTCCCACCATACAGAAAGCATCGTCGCCCTTCTCAGGGCATTTTGGTAAACCCTTGAAAGGATCGAAATGCTTCCCGGCCTCATCACAGCTCTTTTTGTCAAATATTTGACCTTCATGAATGTGGTAGACGAAAGGGCCTCCAGATGTAGGCAAACCTGTCATGTCCACATGGACTTTGACAGAGTCTCCCTTAGGACTGGTGAAATAGACGTAGCCCTTTGTAAACTTGTTGGGGCCAGACTCAGGGAAGTCGGCCACTGCAACAATATTCTTTGGGTTTTCTTTAGCTAGTGGTGCTGGATTTGCGCCAACGGATGCAAAAATGCACAGAGCCAAAGTCACAAAAGTGAGAATCAACATGGCCTATATTATTTGACGATCCAATAAGGGAACAGCAAAAATCTGATAGTGAGACTTTTTAATTTAGAATTGACGATAATGGCTCAGCGGATAGATTGAAGTTAAACTATACGAGCCGTTTTCGTGTTAATTTGAAAAGGAAAGGTGAGAGGAAAAGGTCTCCGAAGCGAAAGGCGCAAACGTGGGAAATGGGTGCAAAAAAAGTGCGACAGCTCCAACTCATGAAAATCTACCTCGGTTCTTCAATTGCGGAAAGCCCATTCTGACGCAACCGCCACTCTCCATCAAACAACTTACACTTTGAGTTTAGCTATCGGGGCAAGTTCCAATCTGTTATGTTTCGCTTATTCATAATAATCAAGGACACTGACCTAAAGCCGAAAGAATCACGAGCCCTGTGATTGACCTCGATGCTTTTTTAGAACCTATATATATCCTTGGTGAGCGATATGTATAATTGTTATATACGCCCGCTTACTTGAATAGTCTTTGAGTGTGTAAAATGGAGGTGGCCTATTTTTCTCATCATCTTTCAAGAGTGCTGTTCTTATCTGAAGTATGCCAAATGAGAAGCCGTGAACACACATTACGAGTCTTTCTTTGTTGTATACATTAGGCACTGAGCAGGACACCAACATAGCCCATCGTGCTCTTCAAACTATGTGTGGCTTAAAACATCTAATTAACTTCGCTGCTTCGTCGCTCGTCGCTCGTCGTGATCCCATTGACTTGTGAGTGTTGGTGATTCCTCTTACTAGATTCCTGTGATCATAGACCGGGGGATCTAAAATCGATTCCTTAGCTTCCTTGAATAATAGATGACTTATCTGTCACCTATATATAGCTCTAGCCATATTCATCATCGTGATTCACGGCGTTCTTCTTTGCATGAAGGGTTTAGTAACTAGATCGCCTGTCAACGCCCCAAGTGAGTGTTTTTTCTCTTGATAACATCGAAATTAGCTCATAAAAATTACAACTTTTGGGCAAAAGCGGAAAGACTTCTCTCCAGCTCTACTTTAATTATCAAGAAGATAATGGCTTTATCTGGTAGATGAATATTCGAAATGCTTTTAAATTTTTAAGCGTAACGAAAGCTTTTTCCTATGTCAACATACGATTTTTCCGCGTGAAGCTGGGTCAAAACGGACAAATTGAAAAATGACGAGAATTTTACATGAGATGTGAAATCGCAAAACAGGTATTAAAATTCGAAACGTGGCTCAATGCATTTATGAAGACTAATAATCAACGTGGCATGAACGGAACAAGCTTTAAGTATAGCTTAATCTGAAGGCTTCTCCACATTGCAGAACTGATTGCTCAACTACACCCTAGTTTAGCACGATCTCGTGTGTCACGCGGAAAAGCCCTCTTTGGTTGCCTCACCAAACACAAATTTAAACTACTGACTTTCTCATGCTGACTATCACCATGAAACAGACTCTGCTACGACGAATAAATAGATCATTAAATGCTTGTTCGTTAAATATTGTATGCCATATAGAAAGAAAAATGCTCTCTGTATATACTCTTTTTACACCATGAATGACTCTCCACAACCACACGTTCCCTTTGAGTTTGGATTTCTGAAAATGAAGCGAGAGGAGAGTTTGTCGTCAATCCAGTCCATCTCGGATCCAACTATTGAGAAAAGAGCTTTAGAGTCTATGACTACCTTCACTCCGTCCTGCTCCACGATCTCGTCAAACTTCCCGGGCTCAGTCACGTATTCAAGGTGGTATGTCAACCCAGAGCATCCTCTGTTCTTTACGCCGATTCGAATAAGCTGGGGCTCGGGTTGATCAAGCAAACCCCGAAGGTTTTCAAGGGCGTTTGGTGTCAATGTGATAAGTGCCTTACGTGGCTTCAACTGTCTTCTGGGCTTTTTTGCCTTGACAGTACTCGTAGAAGAGCCCTCCTGGACCACCACCGGCTTCACAGTCTCGTTGGCTGTTGGCTCGATGATTACTTTCGGGAGTTCCGGGGAAACAGATTTCTCCTCATTAACGATCTTTTCTGTGTCAGCAGCAGTTTTAGCCGGTTTGGTGCTTCTGAAGCGGGATGTCCTTGATCTTCTGACAGGTGCCAAAAGCGTGACTTCCTCGGGGCCCTGAGATAGGCTCTCACTGTTCTTATTGCTTACTAATGTAGAAGAAGGGGCATCAATAGAATGTTTTGCCCAGCGCAGCGGCGTCTGCGTTTGTGACTTAGCTTGTTGCGGTTGCGCGAATAGTTGCGAGTTTAAAGAATGCTTTGCCCATGATCGGCCTGTAATTGCGTTGTTAGGGAGATCAGCTGGAATCTCACGATCTAGCCTGCCGAAATCGGCCGCCGGCGACCGCTTGCTCGGAGCAGGTACAGTTCTCATGAATCGCTTCTTTCCCTCTTGAGAGGCGTACCGCACAAATGCGTTTGTGTATAGAAGACGGCTCTTCAACATGTTGGTAGTATTATTTGTATGAGAAAAGCGATGGATGGGGTTCAGCTAAGTGTCTAGTTACCCTTTTTTCCTTTTCTATGGGTGCTGCCTTCCGGAGTGCGAGTCTCACAATACAGGACCACTGCCCATAAGCGTTTTTACTCAGAAGCTCATTGGCCACATACAGAAGCCGAGCGCGGGCTCCGGAGTCTACGATCTGCGACTCATGTGGGGAAGTCCTCCGCGCAATCAAAGTCATGCGTCTCGCTGAGCAGTCAACTCGGGGTTGCAAATAGTAGATCACTCCCATAGAGGATATTTGCTAGAAAGAGTATTACGTATATATTCAGCTCAAAAACATGACAGACGCTAGATCAAGAATTTCGACGAATTGACTCATGGTGCCTCGCTTGTTTCTCAATGAACTCAAAAGTTGAGTCATCGGTCGCCCAGCACACGTCGTAATCCAGAAGCGTTGTGAAGGTCATAGCACTAGATTTTGAAGAATAAGTTTTTACGCATGCGGTCCAAAGAAGCACGGTTTCACATGAAAACGCAGCTTCAATTACCTACATTAACTTGTATATCATCGTTTTATTTGAGGTGCCATTGTAGATTATTACAACGGCCTCGTCTCTCTTCTCAACCATTTGCACTCAAGGGAATTGGGGTCCAAAGTCGGACTCATTTCCCGCCAAATCGTGTTGTGGTACCTATTGATCCAGTCCTTTTCTTCCACGCTTAACATACTCACGTTAATCAATTTGCGGCAGTATGGAACGCGCGTAACAGTCTCGAACTCAAGAAACTTTTTACCGTTGTAAATCAATCCGCAATCTTTGACGTACATGACGTTCTCAATGCGAATTCCGTACTCGCCTTCTTCGTAGTAGCCAGGTTCGTTGGAGATCAAATGCCCGGGCTTCAAGGCGTTCTTTGCGGCTGTGGGCCTGGGGCCAATACCGATGGGGCCTTCATGCACATTCAAGTATGAACCTACTCCATGTGCGGTCCCGTGGCCATAGTCCAAACCGTGTTCCCAGAGAAATTGTCTCGCCACCGAGTCGATCAAGCTGCCGGTGGTGTTTTCAGGAAACTTCAATTTCCCAAGCGCGACATGTCCCTTCAATACCAACGTGTAGTGTTTGATCTCCGCAGGAGTCGGGGTACCAAAGTGCATAGTTCTCGTTGTATCAGTAGTACCTTCAAAAAACTGAGACCCGGAGTCGTTAAGGTATATTTTCGAGGGATCAATTGTCTTGCAGTAGCCCTTCACTGGCTTATAGTGAATGATAGCTCCATTGGCCCCAGTTGCACTGATGGTGTCAAAGGACAAGCCCACAAAGTTTTGCTCTAGCATTCTGAAGCGTGTCAATTGGTCATCAGCCTCCAACTCGTCGATCAATTCCTGTTTTGTAATAAGCTGATTTTCCAACCAGGCGAAAAACTTCACGAGAGCGCGACCATCCTTAAAATGAGCAGTGTGTGCGCCTTTCAATTCCGTGTCGTTCTTGATCGCCTTCATGTCTTCAATTGGTGACGGGGAGACCAGCTGGTATTTTGACGTCAACAGGCGAACAATTTCCCACGAGGCCGAGCTCGTGTTGAGAAGAAACGACTTGTTGTTTATGCTAAAGTCTCTGTCTAGCGTAGCCAACTCGGCCCAGAACGCGTCATAAGGTCTCACAGACACATTACATTCCTTCAAATGCTTCATGACGTTACTGTCAAACTTGGTGTTGTCCGCATATAACACTGCACCCTTTTGCGTGAGAATCAAGTAAGCGTAAAAGACAGGGTTGTACTGAATGTCCGATCCTCTCAAGTTCAACAACCAAGCAATCTCATCCAATGCACTCACGATGAGACCGTGTGTTTTATTTTTCTCGACAATCTTTGAAACGCGCTGAATCTTTGCTGAGGATTCCTCGCCAGCAAACTTGACATCCAAAGTCTTGATGATGCTATCAGAGGCAGGAGGGATCTCCTCGAACTGAGGCCAAATCTGGTCGATCAAGTTCTCCTTGATCGGGACGAGTTCAACTTGAACAGCGGGTTTACCTCTAGTTTCACCTTGGATAACACTGGCAAGTTTCTCGTACAAAAGAAAACTGATCAATTTGGGGTCCACGCCAATATTGACCTTTTTACCAGAGTCTAACGACAACTGCACTGCCTGCTGAACAGCCCACTTTTCCCAAGTGGGCATGTCCTTAGCCCCCTGCTTCAACAAGGTCCAGTTGAAATCTAACTCATCGTTCGCCTGGCTGAAGTAACGGCCATCAGTCAGCAAAGCCGCCAAGCCTTCAGGAACATCATTCATGCTGCAGATGTCCCGCGTGATAATACACGTACCAGCACTGCCAGAAAATCCGGAGATGAAACTACGTCTTTGATCAAGCGGCGCCACGTATTCGCTCTGATGTTGGTCTTCGCTGGGAACAATATACACAGCCACGTCATTTGCAGCCATGGCGCCACGCAACGCCTCCAAGCGCTGGGACGTGTTCGTTTCCTTCACATCGGGTAAGCACAATGAAGCAGCGTCAATTGTGAATACAGAGCCCTTACGTGAACCCCCGTTGGGTGAGCTGCTGCCGCTGAGGTTGCGCTTGATATTGATTCTTTTCGCCACTACGGACGAACGCTTATTTGTGCGCGACAATAAGCCGGGCGAGCAAGTGCAGTTGTTACAGTCCGCACGGGTGACTCTTCTGTTTGCGGCCCTCATAGTATACTTGGTGTTGCGTGTGATTTTGTCAAATTTGATAGAAAGAAGGTGATCCTATCACTACGGTGTATTGCGATAGCGAAGAAAAAGTGACGTGAGTCTGGAGCAAGCCACCCGTGCACCGCGAACGGCTTCAACGAGAGAAGCCTTCAGTACATCTTGTCTACCAGAAAGCAGTACAGATAGTATATGCATCTCGATGATATTGAAAAAATCCCACATTCGTCCAAAATGTTTCAAAGCTTTTGGATTGTTTTTCGGAGCTCCAACATATGCTGAAGATTGATTGGTGTGAATGAAGCCTGCACGTCGCAATTGTCTCAAATTGCAACTCGGCGAAAAAGCCGCAGATTGCTCGCCCATAGCCAGATCCATGCCGTGCCATGTTGTCCACACAGATAAGACATCTATTCTTCACATTTGTGACGTGGCATCGCATCGAACAGCACGTGTGGTCTTTATAGGGAGAAGCCACATACGTAGATATTGAGTCTCTATGTCAGGGACAGGCGGGTCAATACTGGGGCTGACTGGGGGCGCGGCTGAGCGGGCAACTGTTTCATCGAGTTTTGTTATCTTGAGTGAGAAGCCGAGCGACGAGACTTGGCTGAACAATACTAACGATTAATTGGGCGTACATTCTCCCAAATTGTTTTCAAATCAAATGTCAATTCAACTACCTCATGAACTCAATCCTGATCAAATTTGAATGCTTTTTTTTCTTTCTTTTTTTTTTTTTCCCTCACATTTTGTGAATGTTGTTCGATATCTACAGCACGTAAGTTCGAAGGAGTGGGACCTTACGATAGCAAGGGATATTTTCAAAGCCATCTGGTGATCTGGCTTAGCCGATTCCCGTAAGCATTGCTCATTTCATCAATGACGATTGTTAATTGACTGATAGGCAAACGTGAGTGTGCTCAGTTCGTTGAAAGTCATCACGTGGGCCAGACTCAATACCAGACCTCGAATATTCTTTGATTAGTGAAAAACATATAGCAAAGCCTTTGCAAGGATACTTTAGCATACCAGGATGAGCTGTGCCATGAGCTTTTCAGGCTAGTCAAGCTCTCTGATGCACAACACAGGCCCGATACAAGCTTACTATCCAACAATTGCAACGAGAATATGATTACTTTGAACATGGCTTCACAAAGGCCATTGGAATGAAATGAGAACGTATCGTAATTTTTCAGATCTCGTCACTCCACAAGCCATGTGTTACGTTGTATTACAACGGTAAATCAAAAGAGATTCTCAGCTGCGCGCACTCGCATCGGTGCATAGCGAGTCTGAACTGTGGAGCGAATCCTACTGACCGGAACACCCCAGACATGCTGGTCAGGTTCGAAGAGGTCGCCAATGTACGTTTGAAAACTAGAAAATTACGGAAACTTAACTCAAGATTTTTAACTAACCCTTATCTAGAGAGTTGAGCAATTATACTCAAGTAGTGACCCTACCGTGGTGCACGAGCACCAAACGATTCTTCACAATATACAGAAGTCTACCGAGGGGTACGATGTTGGAATATATTTACTATCACTAAGTTCGACAACATGTCAGTACTTTGGAGCATTGACTCTCACGGTTGTGCTTAATCTGCCAGATCTCGACAGCCCCAAATGTCAGCGTCTTGTCTCGGATGTGCTCTCACATATTAGAATCCTCGCCCTGGATCCGGAAAACATCAGCAAAAGCTTATTTGTCATTCGAAAACTCATGTCAAACATCTCCTTGGCCTATTTGAAATATCATAAGACGTTTAGCAATCCGATTTTGTCATTTGCTCAAATATTGTCGCCTAATCCTTCGATGTCAATTGGAGCCCAAGACTTTACCTCTTTAGTGACAAAGCTTTCGCCCAGCCAGCTAACGCTAATGCTCATTTTCTTTTCTGTATTGATAGAAGACATTTCGAAGAGCAATGACTTTCGCACAGCGATACACACAGCGGTACGCGAGAATTTATACCCACATTTTCTCACGACTTACCAATATCTCACATATCTTTGGTCTCTGCAACAAATGCTGCAAGAGTTAGACTCACAGGCGCTTCTGACTTTGCACTCATGGATGTTATATATACCGAACATCAACGGCGATGCCCGCTATGATGAGGTGAGCGATTTGGTGAAATTTCTCTCTTTACATTTTGAGAATTTCACCGCTAGACAAGAAACAGATTCACTTGATTCGATTGCTAAAACGCTCACCACTTTCAACGAGATTCTAGAGCTCAATCCGAACCTTCTATCTCATGAAGAGAAACAAGCATTATATGCCACTGTCTTGGGACCATGGGGCACGTCGTTCGTCGATGAAGTGGTTTTGAATCACAAAGAGGATTACGAGGAGGAAATCACGGCCTTCGTTGATTTGGTCTTGACCATCCTACAGCTCAACCTGATCAGACTTTCGAAATCCATCCTTGATACCAGTACACAGTCGATTCTCGGTCTTGCGATTCGTCTTACAGCTGCAGAAGGTGTACCCTTTGTTGATGAGTCTATATCCGAGAGGATGTTGATTTTTTGGGAAGAATTTGCCAGCGTGTATCAGGATTCTGAGGATGTGTTTGATGTTCTATTCGAAACCCAATCAGATCCAAATTTTCAAACAGCTTTTGAAGGCGAAAAGCGGCGTATCTTCGACACAGTGGCTAGCATCTATTGGAGAAAGCTCCACCTACCAGAACTGCAGGTGTATGAACAGATTCGGTCGGAGTTCAATGCATACAGATCAAATGTGGCAGACTTCTTCTTGGTGGTATACTCTTTGCTCAAGTCAGACTTTTACCGGCTGATGAGCGAGAGTCTCATTGAGGCATCTGCTGATTTGAATTCTACTACCATACTTGACGTGGAAGCAACCATGTATATTCTTCACAAGATTAACGACGACGCGGTCTACTTCGAGTCACAAGCACTTCTGCTCACACCGCTTGCATCACAAATATTCGAAAGCGGATTGCTCTCAAAGTTCAAAACTTTCAAGGCGGATGACTCAACAAACTCTACAATGCTCGCCACGCTTGTGCAATTTTGTTCCTCGAATGTGTTCTACTTCAAGACCGAGAACGGAAGCAAGCATCTAGGCGATGTGTTAGAAATAGTATTTCCACTCGTGCTCAGCAACGAACATACCGCGCTTGCTCTTCTGGCATCAAAGACAGCCATGAGGATATGCGAGGAGTGCAGCAAGTGTTTGATTAGCTTTCTTCCGGATTTGGAGTCAATCGTAATTGGCATGCTCAATAATCCCGAAATAGACAGTCTTATCAGACTGCGAATGTTCAACGCGTTTAGTGTCATTGCAAGGAGCATCCGTGATGTTCAAGAGCATGGTAAGATACTTTCAGGAATGGTTTCAGCTATAGCCAATGCAGCGAGCTTGGCTATTCGTAGCAGCGACCTTTCTGAAAATCTTCTGGAGAAGCAGGAAGACTACCTAAGCTCACTACTCTCATGTCTTGTGAACATTGCAAAAGGCAGCTCGCTCTCAGACGACGAGATCGATGAGATGCTGGAACAAGACCAGATCGCTTACAGGGAGTTTTGGCTGAAAGATCCCTTTGGGGTCAAGCATATTGTGCTTTCGATTGTACAAGAGTTCTCCCTCTCCGATTCGAAACTTGCGCAAAATACAATTTTTGTGGAAAAGTGCACGCTAATACTCAAGGCTGGCTTGGGCGAAAAGCTAGGCGGTGGTTTTGATGTCGGAAATGACGCAATAATTCAGTTCTTGATGTCTTTGATGGAAGTGACCTCGAATCCCAATGCTGTGCCTTTGATATTTGGGTTGGCCGAGTGCTTGGTGAGCACAGAATATCAGATCCTTGATCCAACTTTAGTGCAGCAACTCGTTCAATCTTTATTTACCAACAAGTTATCATTTTTGAAAACTGACCCTGACATGATCAAAAGCGCAATCGATTTGTTTTCAAAACTTTTGGAGTGCAAGCCCTCGCTCATTCTTCATACGGACATATTCAGCACGACGATTCTCCAATTTGCAGTGGAGGGGTTGGCTGCAAACGAGCTGTTTGTCGTCAAATCAATTCTGCGATTCTGGGCAAGTATCCTCAGCTTGAGGCGCGGCACAAGCGATGACCACGCGGAGTGCCAGAGGATTTTCACCGAAATGAACGTGATCCCAATCGTCACCTCGAGATTGGTATCATCTTTTGTCGGTGCTGCTCGCTCAAACTTGGAGTATTACTACATGATATTTCGAGGCATGATCGGAAAGTTTCCCGTCCAGTTCAAAAATTCTCTTTTGAACACGCTAAATGACGAGACGTTGGTGCGAAAAATTGGTATTAAAGAATTGGATCTATTCGTTCATAAATTGATGGTAACAAGAGGCCGCCGCACAGCCAACGACGTCCTCAAGCTGTTCTGGCTCGCAGCTAATGGGTTCGTGGAGTATAATACACAGAAAATATAGTTGTGAAGCAAATTTTATGACCTTTCAAGCAATATCATCTTATTAATCTTGTCTTACTATAAACCACACATATTCATCACCGCATCACTCAACTCAAGGCCACGCCCTCCAATTCCTTCGCCAACGCAATGCACTCGGCCTCATAGTTAAGCTCGGTGAGCGAGACAACCTGATAACGCACCTTTGTCATACCGTTGTAGCTGTCTTGCTTTGCCCTGACTCTGAAAGCATGTTCCGTCATGGTAACCGAGCTGATGAGCTTGGTGAACTCACTGCTGTCTGCATCTTCCTTTAAATTAATAAGCTCACCCGCACTTATCTTCAACAATTTAGTCGCTTCCTCGTCGAATAAAGTGGCCCACATCTGGCCCGAGTGGTCGACAAGAGAGCAGCTTAAAATATAACGGTAATGAGGCTCGGGGAAAGTCAAGTTACAACGCTCGCACCTCCACTGATCATTGCTTTCCTGAATCACTTTACGGTTGCAGGCCGAAGGGCCTCTTCCAGGCTGCTCCACCTGGTTGTTGCACGCAGGGTAACAGAAGTTGTCTGCTTTGACGAAGTTGATCGAGGCCTTGACGGAAAAGTAGTCTGGCTTCTCCTTGCCGCCTAACTCCGCCGCCTCAGCTTGTTCAATTGTCTTTCTTTGGCTCAAGGGCTCTGAGGCGTTAGACTCAACTTTCAAGGATTTGAAGTTCTCGCTCACGCCCTTGTTGTCATACCACCCTTTCAATTGGTAAGCCTCAGGAATATCGGGGTTTGGCATGATACTGCCTGAGTGAGTCAAGCCCAACGAGCGACCGGCAAAGTCTTGGACTTTCACGCCCTTGAAGGCAACGACAGAGCCTACCGGGATGTTGAAGTCGACAGCGGTGGCGTTCCACAACCCAACTTCAATGGCAAAATTCGAGTCGTCTACAATACTGATGTTTCTCCTGTTGAACGGCTTACCTGTAGACTTGGCTGTGATCTGAAACACGTCGTTGACAGCGTTGATCACACCAATGACATCGATGATAGAGTCTTTTTCGAGATTTTGCACGGCATCCAACTTGGCGAAGTTGAAGTTGATTTTCGGAACGTCCGAAGTATCAAAGCACTCGGTAATCTCGGTGTCTTTGTCGAGGGCCAACTCGTATGGATGATTGAGGTGAGAAAACTTGGGCTTCGCCTGCTGAATTCTCGCCTTGGTAACGTAATACACCTTCCCCTCTTCCAAGAAATTGTAGAACTTGTCTGCCATCTCGTTGAAAGCGGTAGCGCGGATCTCGTCAGACTCGTCCAAGAAGTTGACACTGAACAACTTGCCCTCGCCCTTCGCATTGGACCAAGTGCGCATGTCGCCCTTATACGAGACACGGCCCTTGATGGTCCAGCTGTTTTGATATGGCGACAAGGACTCAATGGGGTTGACAGGCTTTTCAGGTGCGGGCTTAGCACGCGCAGGCGCCGCAGCGGGAACGGGCGCAGGGCTAGGCGTGTGGGCGGGCGCTGAGGCATGATTGTTCAGGGGCGCTGTCCCTGCAGCGGCATTACCGAATCCGGTTAAGGCCAAGTCCTCATCTGGATTCTGGTCGAAATATGGGTCGAGACTGACTACCTCGCCTCCAATTCGCTCGGCCTTGGGCACCTCGACGGAGATGTTAGAGATGATGAGAATCCTCTTCATTGTCTTGGCGATGGTAAATTGATTCACAGACATAATCAGGTACCGGGCAAAGCCATTCGCTTCCAAGTAAGCATTGCAGCTGGCATCGATGAGGCCCTGGACAGAGTATTTGCCGTCGCTGAGCACACATCTGTAACGTCTTTCGGCCGCGTTAGATTCGTTTATCACTTTGGAGTTCGTCACCTGTACGCGGAGCGGCTTGCCGATCCATTTCCAGCTAGTGCTTTTGGAAAGTGCTTCCTTCAAAACGCCTGGGATAACGCCGTATGATTCCGCCATTTTCAAAGATTTCTCTGGGCGATGTGGTACGTTTTGGTGATGGGATAAAAGAAGAGGGACGTGGTATTCCATCATGGGATTGTTCGCGTCTGGACACGCGCACGCGTCAGTGCAGGCTCGGGACCGGATGGCGAGAATGGGGCCAGGAACTACTTTTACTCATTGAGCAAATAACGAATGAAAGTTTTTTGGAAACGCTAGAAAAAGCTTAACAATATGGATTTTTGTAAAAACACCCAAGCTTTGATACTGAGCCAAAATCATTCCTCGTATTTATCTTTAATCTTCTATCTCGAGCTGGCGCTCAAGAGGCATATGACTCTCACGTTCCTATCCTGACTAGGTAGCTGCTGAACCAATGACGGTGTGAACCATGGACCATACACCAGTTTCCCTTTCACGTCCTGCCGACCATGCGTCTCCTCAATAGGAAAAAATTGAAAATTCGAATGTCAAAAATATCTACGTGTCTGTTGCTTGATATCTTACGAATTTGTTTTCGGAGGCACGCGTCAAGGCAATCGCGCACTCCCCAATTAATAGACAGTTACAGTATGATTATGAAAAGGGTACTGTGATATCCCACAAAGAACTGTACGAGCCTTTATGCCGTCGAAACACTTGTGCCTCGATCACCTACAACCTACGTAATAATTTCACAGCTCGTGTAAACTCTTATGTGTATTCGTCGTCTATTTGTCTTTGCTGAGCGGCGTCGCTCGCCTTAACAAAATATCTGTCTTCAGACTTAGAAAAATAATTAGGTCCATGAGACCGTTTTGTGATCCCGGACAGCCCATCGTCAATACAGAAACAGCTCTCAAACCTGTTGGAGGTTTCTCCGAAATGATTGGTGCACACGGTGTGCTACGCATGCACGCCGTCTGCCTTATAATGATCATGCCTGTTGGAGGCACATAAATAAGAAAAGCTTCGCCCAACATAATCAAATGATGTAGTGCATGATCACAATTTTGCTTGAACTCCTGTGGCATTGAATAACTCATCTTTGTCATTGAGTTTGACAGCGCCACTCTTCAATAAGGCTTTAGTCAAATCCTGGATCAAGTCCTCAGGATCTTCAATGCCAATGCACAACCTGATCAAATCTTCCGGCATGTCTCTCTCTTCCCTTGTCTTGGCGTCAATCGAGGCGTGAGACATCTTGCATGGCATGGAGATCAACGAGTTGACGCATCCAAATGACACAGCGATGCCGAAAATGTCCGTAGACTCAACGATTTTCTCGGACAACTTGATCGAGCCAGTTTCAAAACTAAGCACAGCCCCGGCGCCCGTGCATTGGCTCTGATGCAACTCATACTGAGGGTGAGACTTGAGACCAGGATACCTCACCTTGAAGCCCAAATTGTGCAAAAACTCTGATATTTTCACACAATTTTGCTGTTGCTTCTCTACACGCACGGCTAAAGTACGTAAGCCACGTGCCAACAACCAGCAGTCAAAGGGACTCAACCCACAGCCTGTAGAGTTGATCACGAAGTAGATACGCTCTGCCAACTTCGGGTCACGAGCTGCAATAACGCCGGCCATGATATCATGGTGGCCATTCAAGTACTTGGTGGCACTCTCGTAATGAATATCGACACCCAAGTCCAAGGGTGTCATCAACAAAGGCGTCATCATGGTGTTATCAAATACCACCAAAAGGTCTGGGTTCACCGCGTGTGCATGGTCCGTAATCGCTTTAACATCACACACCTTGATTAAAGGGTTTGTAGGGGACTCCAAAAAGATCATCTTGGTGTTTTTCGTGATCTTGCTCTTGAGAAGCTCGGTGTTAGTCGTATCATAATGGTGCACTTTCAAGTCTCCTTTGCTGTTTAAATACGTCAACAACCGGTGAGTGCCGCCGTATAAATCATCTCCGGCGATAACCTCGTCACCGGGCTGGAGCAAGCGCACAATCACGTCAAGACAGCCCATTCCGGAGGTCACGGCAAACGTCTGCGTCGCTTTCATGATTGCAGCCATTTTGTTTTGTAAAAACGTTCTGGTAGGATTGCCGGACCTCGTATAGTCGTACTCGCCCATGTCAGATAACGAGTTCTGTTTGAATGTGGCAGATTGATACAACGGCGGGACACTAGCATTATGTTGGTCGGTGGATTTCAGGAACACCAACTCGGTTTCGATCTTGTAAGATTTGGGTGCCATTTTCTTGAACTGCGATCTAGAAAAGAATGGGTGTTAATTAATAAATGAGGTTCTAATTCTTCAATTCTCTAGAACTTGCACACTGTTTCTGGAAATGCTGTTTGGAAAAGAGGATGACGGTATGGCAATTTTCTCCGTGCCGGACCGCTATCGCAGCTGTCATTAGTCACTGCGATCGCACGAATGCACGAGATTGAATGTTATCGCACGTGACTTGCGGCCTCAGTGGCATCTTAGGGAGATCTTTATGAGGAAGCGAATCTTGATTTTTATTTATCGGAAAGGTAGTAGACAATTCTGATTCGAGCAAAATCATCACCACGAACTATGTTGCTTCTACTCTGCTCGAGATTGGAAAAGATTAACGATTCAAAGCCAATGCTCAGTCCCAGCTCGCATCACGCACAGCTGTGGCAGCATGCGTAATATCTTCGAGCTAGTCGAATACAAATCACCCTTTTGGTCTCGTAGTCGTACACAATCGAATTGACCGTGAAAGCCCGAGAAATTTATTTACTAACTTCTCAAACTCTTAAAAAAAGTCATTGCAAGTTCGCATCCGTACAAGCTTTCGGCAAGAACTTGCACTCCATATCTTGAAACATCATGGCGCAGTGGTGCGGCTCGAGCCAAAGCTCGAATGATGAGTTCATGCATCGTTTGCTTATTTCAAACGTTGATGTTGAGTTACATAGTTGCACATACGTATAAAGACAGAACCTCCTAATTCTTCCCAATGATGCGTCTTTTGACATGCATGCTCAGCCCTTAGTCCCCGACACCCTTTTGCGGGTCTGCCATTTCATTACTGATCTTACACCTAAAAATACAAAATTACCTCAAAGTGTTTATTATACAAGGATTTATATGCATTTCCGCTAGCCCCAGCCCTCTCATCTCGACGCCATCGTCTACAAGTCAGCTCTGGTAAACTTGCGGATATCCGTAGGCTCAGAATTGAGGAGAACCTTTCGACCGCTGAATGGCTCACAGGTTTCTCTTCCGGAAACCGGACCTCTCTTTTCCAAAGGCTTTCCTGCCTGTAAAGTTTTTAAGAGTTCGACCGTCTTCTCCGCAGTCAAATCCTCATGAAAATCGTCATCGATGGCGATCATTGGCGCGTTAACACACGCACCCAAACATTCGACCTCTTGTAAGGTGAACATTTTGTCTGGCGTGGTCTGGCCGGGTTTAATTTTCAAGTGGTCGGTGATGGCTTTCATCACTTCATCAGATCCACACAATTGACATGGTGTCGTCGTGCACACCTGGATGTTGTATTTGCCCATGGGCTGTCTCATGTACATGGTGTAGAAAGTGGCCACCTCATAAACACGCATTGGTGGCATGTCCAACATTTTGGCCACATAGTTCATCACCGAGATCGACGTGAATCCCAACTGGCGCTGACCCAAGTCCAAAAGAGGCATGCAAGCGCCCTTTTTGTACTGTGGAGGGTATTTGGCAATGATTTCCTTAGCACGGGACAAATTCTCCTTTGTGAACTCAAAGGGGAGCTGTTGATTGTCCTCCTTGATGTCTCTATGGACAGATATTATGCTGCTGTTTCTTACCACCTGCTTCCATGGCGTGGCAAAAGCTCCCACGGGAGAAACTTTTTTGGGAATGTAACGAAACATAGATGCGAGAACTTTGAGTATGTGTGATGGAATAGCGACCCTGGAAATGGGTATGTTTAGGTTTGAGAAAAGCTGGCCACGTTCCGAGCTATTGTCTCTTAAAGACCTTTTTTCTACTCATGCGTAAACCATAAACGCGGTGCCCCCATTGGTTGTCGAACACCCGTACCTCGTTGACAAGCTATTTCGCAAGGAGTATTAATCGAGGCCCATATATCCCATAGACGGTTTTGTTTATTGGTAAAATACAGTTATATAATGACATGTAACATTTAATTCAATTGAGAGACCACTACAGATGAGAAATTTTAGGTGAAGAGTACGGATCGACTCTGCTGCTTCGCCAAGAGGCAGTCTAGAAATCATCTTGATTCTATCAGTGAGCTCGCTCATTCAGGTTCTGCTGTTTTATGCGTAGATTTCAGATGTTCGTCTAATCTTCCAAATTTGTATTTTCGACACAGTTAGATCAGAGGATCCTTTACACTCTTCCTACCTGCCGTCTGATGAGATGACTGGAAGCCCAACCATTTGAGACAAGGAGCTACTATGAGACGTGACTGGACGAGGCGACTTACTCGACAATATACATTAGATTACTATGGAACAAATGCTTAGTTTCTCTTAGCAAATCTTCTTGGACCTCTCTGAGAAGAAATGGCAACTGTTTGCAATGGGATCTTGAAGCCCAAAGACTTGACCAAGTCAGCGGTCTCGGCGTCAACCTCCAACTGGCCGTTGGTGTGAGACAAGTCCAAGGCAGAGACCTCTGGGACGTACTGGTCCTTTCTCTCACGCTCCTCCTCTTGCAACTTGAAAGAGATACCACGGACTGGGCCCTTCTGGATTCTCTTCATCAAGTGGGTGGTGTAACCGGCGATCTTGTTTCTGAGTCTCTTGGACTGGATCTCGGCGATCTCAGAGGTCAATCTCTTGTTGGTCTCGAAGTCCAAAGTCAACTTTGGGTAGAATCTCTCGATCAAAACCTTCGAGGCTCTCTTGACAGTCTTAGTTCTAACACGACCCTGGTAAAGTTAGTATTAATTGGCGAATATAGAATACTAATCTCAAAGTATGAGAGGAAGCATGCGTTTAATTCACTTGTGACAATGTAACATTCTGGCAGTGTAAGTGCCGCTCTTCTCATAAAAAACCGAAAAGGCAGTTCTTCAACAAATCTGGGTAAAATGCCCTCTGCGTCCCTTCATGGATCCACTCCTAGCATTTCCATTCACATAAACTGCACGAAAGCCATGGATTTGACAATGATCAAGGACTAGCACGAAAGTAGACAAGTTTGTTCTGCACGATGATTGTTTGATGATGGAACGCCACGACGATATATCATTCTCTTTGTCGAAAACTCCGTTGTTAAATTGTCTGGTCAGGAAGCATATGTATCCTCTCACGCTTGTGATCTCATCTGGTGCTACATACCATTTTTGATGTTTTTCGATGTTCGTTAAGGAGAAGATTTCAGAGCAGTTCAAAATGATATGTGAGAGGGTACCACGAAATTTTTTCGCTCTGAGAGTGCAGGAAGCGACGTGCGACTATAGCACGTGACTGCTTGTGACTTTGTTTTGCGCCTCTTTAGCAATGAAATTGAGAGCTAAACGCGCGCGTCCCACCACGAAGCTGGGCCGAATTATTAGTAGCGTCTATTTGAAAGTGTCGTAGAGCATCACTTTGGTATGAACTACAGTTATGGACTGCATTGCGAGTCAGGATTGGCCTGTTGCCCATTGCTTCTCATGTCGTAGTATTACTTGCAAGACTTTCTCCTCGTCGTCCTTGCTACCGAAAGGCCTACATTCTCGTGATCATTTCCCATAGTAAGCTACTTAGAATTGGCTAAATCTGATTGCCGATCTGGCGATGCTGCCAGACGAGGCGACATACATGCGTGTTGCTTTTGATATCTGTGAGACTATGTTCACAAGACTTAAATCTCTCAATTTTAGGCTGAAGTGTTCACACAACCCGTCTGGTAAAAGTGTCGCTCCCAACCTGAGTATTTTATTATTCTCGAATTGTGAAAAGGAGTCGGCGGCTTAATACTTCTGCTGTACTTGCAAAAGATCAGAAATGGCGAATTTTTCCCAGAAATACAGTGAGGTGTATCAATAATTGTAGACGCATGATGCTCAAATTGATGAGGGTACTAGATCTAATGACGTAGTCTCCTGTGGCTGATCTCAACAACAAGCATTCATTTTGAAAGAAACCTCGCTCAAGATGAACATTTGAAATCAATACTGACACCTTTACTCTATCGATTTCTTTCTTTTTTATAATTTCATCAAAAATTATAAAGATGTAATTTGAGGATGGTCTACATTTGAAATTGGAGCATGCGCGCGTTGCAGATCAAGAACTTTGGACTTCGAGTGATGATTCGTTGTTTCAAACAAACCATTATATCGGTAAACCTGTGAGTGTGAAAAATTATTCACATGAAATTTACTCTTTAATAATTTTGCCAACTCGACCCTTCCATTGTCTTATTACACCACATACTGTGTGCTTTTCGATCGTTATCACTGCTCAATCGCGCACGTGACCGGTGTATACAATCGTGCACGTTAAACCGCATAGCTTGCGAGATCAGGCTAAGCTTCCATCTAAAACCCCACACAAATGGAGAAGGGGCGACTCTATCATTGCGACGTGTGCTCGTCTGATTGCACCAACAGAATACGCATCAAATGTGCAATTTGTACGGATTACGACCTCTGTGTGCCGTGTTTTGCATCGGGCTCTACTACGCTCGACCATAAGCCATGGCACGATTACCAAATCATCGAGCAAAACACATATCCCATATTTGACAAGGACTGGGGCGCCGACGAAGAGCTACACCTCATTCAGGGATGCGAAAATTTCGGCTTGGGCAATTGGCAAGACATTGCCGACCACATTGGCCATCGTTCGAAAGACGAAGTTGGACTTCACTATACGCAGATCTACTTAGACTCAGAAGACTATCCGTTGCCCGAGATGGATAAAGATTTCTCGGATATCACTGCAGCAGACTTCTTGCAAAATCGAAAGGCACGTCTTGAGGCGCGCAAAAACATGCCCTTGCCGCCGCCGAAGCTCAAGCCGGCGGTTTCGGTGCCTCTTTGTCACGAGGTGCAAGGTTATATGCCGGGCCGGCTTGAATTCGACCACGAAGCTGAAAATGAGGCAGAAGTGCCCATCAAGGACATGATATTCGACCCAGAAGATTCTGCTGGCGATATTGAGCTCAAGTTGACTATACTCGATATTTACAATTCGCGTCTCACCACGCGAGCAGAGCGGAAACGTGTATTGATCGCCAATGGTTTGCTTGAGTATAGGAAAAATATATCGAATGACAAGAAAAAGTCGAAGGAGGAGAAAGAATTTATGAAAAAAATCAACGCATTTATTAGAGTCATGACGCCACAAGATTTCGAGGAGTTCTCCAGCGATCTTCTTACAGAGCTTCGATGTCGCATGCGCATTCATCAATTGCAAACTTGGCGCCGTAACGGTATCACCACACTAGAAGACGGCAACAAATTCGAAAAGGATAAGTTGATTCGTCAGGCTCACTATCAGCGCATGGGCAATGGTTCAGGACTTTCGGCACGTACGGCCACGTCAGGAGTTGCAAACGGCGTGAGAAAACTGAGCACCCCACAGCCGCCATACAAGCCAAAGATCAACACTAGCAATCCAAGGGCACCGCTTGATATCACGCATGCAACAGACTTTGATTTGCTTTCTCAGGAAGAAAAGCAGTTATGTTCGGCTCTCCGTATTTTGCCTAAGCCGTACTTTGCCATCAAAACACAGCTCATGAAGGAGGCCATCAAGAATAATGGTGTACTCAAAAAGAAGGATGCGCGACAATTTTTGAAAATTGACGTGAACAAGGCATCAAAAATCTACGAGTTCTTTGTACACATGGGGTGGTTCTCGCAGGGATAACCTCTCATGAAAACCAAATTTTCTTTGGAAAAAAACTCTAGTTGTGTCTTCCGAACTGCAAATCTGGCCCGTGGGCGCACGTCAGCTTGCTTCAGCCAAGATTTTCTTTGCCATGCTCACAATCCCTTCAAATTCTGGCGCTGAATGGCATTAAACCAACATCGTCTACTCTGTATTCCAGGATTCAGAAAATACAATCAGGGATTATGTTCAGATTGATCTTGAAACCACTTAAGAGCCCTGATAAGCCCCAACACAAATGGTACGCTTCACTTGAGGGAAACTTTAATAGCCTTTTGGCTAGGAATTCTAAAGGGGAGGACAAATCCTTGGTATTCACTTCTCCACATGCTTCTTAAAAATGTTTTTAAAACGTGGCATCTGACAGGGAATCATTACGTTGTGAAGAAAAAAAAGTGAGCAAAAATATGTCAAGGTCATCAAATTCATGAAGTTCAGAGAGTTGAGTTGATCATCACATCCTTCTTTTTATGATACTATTTGCAATGCGCTGCCCATAGGCGACTATGTTTTTAGGGCTAGTGTTTGCAAGGAGCACTTTAAAAGGGGGATTACGGATAGATGTGGATCAAAAAGTCGAATATGGAACAACACTCGACTAAATGTTATTAGTCAAGTTTGAAGCTCTGAAACCTTCTTCAGCCGCAACCGATGTCAGGCGCGTGAAAAGTTATCTCGATGTTTGGATTCAGTTTTAGGATGTTTATTTTATTCTTTCGTTTGCGCAGCTGCATATGCTCCATGGAGGTGGGCAGAGAACTTCCGAGCCTTTGAGAACGCGACTCTCGTCAAATAAGTCATTGTATAGAAGCAACCCTTGATTCATCAAAAGTCCTCGTCGTGTACAAAGAATGTCCATGCAAAAATTGAGCTAACAACTACTGGAGTTTGTATCACCCTCATATTTTTAAATTGTCTGTCATCTAATAAAGTTTATGAGATCGTCATCGCGAGCGACGGCCCCCTCTTCACGCGCCGCATGTGGTGGCAAAGGTGAGATGGCGCTAGAACATAACTAGATCCGACAGCCAGACTACCAATACATATGTTCGGCCTTCTTACAAGACGAACCATTCAAACTTGGAAAGGTCATTCTGACGTAGCGCATTCGTCTCAGCCGAAACTTGGCTACGGCAGGAAAAACGCGCTTTTTCGCAGGCACGCTGATCTTTTCGTGAAGTCTTCGCAATGAAATTTGGTAAAGAATACGCGAATTTATGCATGACCGTGAGTGCAAGCGACGCGTGGAAAACTCACACATTTCATGCTACTTCCGTGAGAAAGCGATTGATTTTAGTCATGACTTGTTGATAATCTAAATTTTTCAAATATGTTCATGATTTCAAGACCCCACAGCTTTTGAAAAATACGTCTCTAGTAAATTTTTAGGCTAAGATGCAGACATATTGGATGCAGAAAAACACGAGTTTGTATACAGACCTTGCATGAGTGGTTACAACCCTTACAATCTGAGTGAATTTCTTCATTGGTAGGGCGCAAGTTTAACTTTTTGGAAGCTGGCGAGGTACGTCGAAAATCGAATTTCTCCTGCTTTTCCAAAAATAACAGAAAATGGTGTTCTTCACTGGGTAGCTTAGCTATCGATGCGAATCATCCAGGATTTTTCAAACCTTTAGACCGAAAATCGGTAAGTAGCGTTGATCCCAAAATAGGTTCTTTTACGCCGCCCAGCCGCATTAGGCGCTGGAAACATCAGCCGACTCTTCAGCCACCTAAAATCTATATAAAGACGCGCGCATCCGCGAACCGAACTGTTAAATTATTTAGGTTTTTCCCCATTATCAATTCTCGCTATGAATTTGAAGACGATTTTAGCTAGCGCAGCCTTGTGCACATCAACCATCGATAGCTTATTGAAAAATGAATCTATTGCTGGTTCTGGTTCCGGTTCTGGCCAAGCATCGATTCCACTTCTCATGGTTGATGGATTCTTGAGTAAGAGAGAAGTTAATGCCCCTAGCATTACAATTACCACTGCAGACAACTACAAGGCCTTGAAACATCTTGAAACCATTCTTACAAAACCCATTAACCTCGGAACTGGCGAGACTTTGTACTTGGAGAGCGTGTTTATGCACAACGGGTATCCAGGCCGTGTGAACGATGTGACTAATGGCGAATTTGCGGATTATCTTTATAACTACAAGAGACTCACGCAAGCTGAAGTCACTAGTTTTGCAAACCACACTCTCACACCAGGAGTCAAAAGATTATTTGAACAAGCAGCGGAGAACACTGGGTCTGTTAGAGCTGAGAATAGGGCAGATGTGAACTGCAACGAGTTTTACTCAACCGACAATGACGATTGCGAAGCTCTCCAGAAGCATATCGGTAGTAAATGGTGGATGTGGTCTCTCTCAGGAAGCTGGTGTTCAGGAAGCTGCTGCATGAGTTGGAGCGACAATGAGAGCCACAAGGCTGATCTCACAAGAAATAGAATGAGTCAGTGTCAGAGCTCGTGTTCATCGGAGGGTAAAAGCTGCAAGATCTATGAAGCGGAATTGCTGGGCAAGACCAAATCAAACTTTTGCTTAGGAGCAGCTGCTATGTGCACTTGAGCGTATTGCCTAAAAGTGAAACATAAAAGTCGCAGTAGAGCCTGTTAGACGGCCCCCTTTATTTCCTCTAAGCTTGTATTTGATATAATCTGCGGCTCATTCACTATCTCTAGTTGTAGTAAGCCGCTCAACTGAGTCTATACTGTAAACAGATATTTACGAAAGAACTTGTAATTTTTCTCTACATTAAGGGAGGCTCAATGTTGTTATCGGTAAGCCAGAAACGACATAACCAACATATTTTGTATAGGCACAAGAAAAAAGTGGGTGTTTCTAAGATACGCGGAATATCCGAACAACCTTGGAAAAAACTCATTTAATCTACAGGACATGAGTGGTTGAAGTATCTTCACAAAGGGCTGAAGGTAAAAATGTTCTCTGTAGGGTTCATGGTGGCGGAGTAATTCCGAAAAGGGCGGAGTGGCGCAGTCAAGATACCCCAAAAAGACCATTGTCTTGAACACAGATCAAAGCGTCATATTGTATAAGCGCAATGAATTATGGCTTCTGTTCATTCATCCAGTTTCATGGCAATCCCTTTCAAAAAAAGTTAAGCTTTCTCGGGGTTATCAAGAAAACGACGACTCGATAACCAACATGAAATAACATCAGTCTTTAAGTTACGTGGATCAGGTTGGGTCGGGTTCTTGCGAAAACCTTCTTCTGACTATACTTTCGCACGACTCAATGGGCAAGATTAAGCGAGAAGCGATAGAATTCACACAATGACTGCAAAAATCCTGCTTGCGTGGAATTTCAACCTACCAAAAAGAGCACCCACAACGTATTCACTTTTTTTTTCAATGACGCAGATAAATTTGGAAACTTGAGTGGAGCCAGGATTTCTTATCAAGCTATTCACAAACTTCTGTCATGTTAACCAGCCCTTGTGGCCCCAAGTAAAAGATCTTAAGTGAGAAAGAATCTTAGTTTTAGAAGAGCAATTGTAAAAAGCTGACCCGTTACCTCACTCATCTTGGGTTAGGCAGACGAGAACTAAACAATGGAAATGATCTTCAGGCTCGAGGAGGAATGGAAGCTTTGAATCGAACCAAGGTACATGTTTATACGCTCTCGAACAATACTACTGTGCTAGTGCTTCATCAAGACAGTTCTTAAAATCGCCAATTTCACTCAACAAAAAATGAACCATTTAATTATCCTGGTACTCATTAAATCACTCGAAATTTGTGGTGTGAAAGTTGATGTGACGAGATGTTGCACTCAAATAATTACATGATGCAAGAATACCGTTGGTTTATTGTCCAAGAGTTCACACTGCACATCCGTACTGTGGTATAATAATCTACCAGTAAGATTGCCCCGCAAGGTGATTATGGAGATATCATTAACCTTCAAAGGCTATGTATCATCTAATGCCTCCGCAATCTCCTCATGCCCCGTTCGCTTTGACAAAGACATACATGCCAGCCGACATGAAATACCTCTCACTGCTTCTTACATGTTTTTCGACACAAAGAAATCTGTGCCTCAAACGTTCAGTTTCATATGTATCACATATGCATAATTTCATTGAGACTGCAAGTACAAGCTGAAAATTGACCGTGATAAATGATCGAGCGCATGATCTTATTCCGACTTCACCTATAAAGAGGCACAGATCGTCTCATGAAAAGATGATTAAGTTTGTAAAATCAAATAACGTTCAGCCATGATATTCACAACTGTCGTATTCATAGCCGCAGTCAACGCACTCAACATCAATAGCTTGTTGAACAACCAAACAATCGAAGGTTCAAAATATGGCAAAGTGTCAGTGCCTCGGGCGTTTCTTGGTAGTTCTTTGGCGAAAAGAGAATTGAGCCTGCCAGAATTAGTAATCACCAGCGGTGACAATGCCAATACATTGGAAGCTTTAAGAACCATGATGACTGAGAACAAGGATCTTGGAACTGGAGATAGATTGTACTTGGAGAGCGTATTCATGCATAATGGATACCCAGACAGTGTGAACGATATGGAAAGCGGTGAATTTGCGGAGTATCTTTACAGCTATTTGGACCTCACATATGACGAAATTTTGGAAATTGCTGGCGAAACAAAAACGCTTGGAGTGAAGAAATTATTACAAGGCGCCGTTAAAGACAATGCGACCCTCCTGAAGCGTGAAAGAGTCAAATGCAACACCAGCAACTTGACTGGAAATGACGACTGTCATGGCGTACAGGACTTGATTGGCGGACGTGGCTGCATTTCTGGCAGTCATTGCTCTGGAAGGTGTTGCGTCAGTTGGAGTCAGTTCAGGTGTTACAATGATGACGTGATCATCAGAAAGATAACTCAGTGCCGTTCTGCATGCATCTCCATAGGTAGAAGCTGCAAAATCTTTCACGCCGACTTATACCCTGGAAACCCCAACTTCTGCTTGGGTTCAACAGCTGGCTGCAAAGGCTGAATGTGCTGTTTGTGTGCTATGGTTTTTCCCTAGCTTTCAATGTTTAAGTTGTTTTCAGTATTGAAATGAATATCCAGGTTCTTCCCATTGATAAGAGTTTGTAGTATAAAATCTGATTGTCACGTTCGATGTATTGATGTTCACCGGGAATGCATGATTGTTATGTGTGTTACAGCTGACTACCCCATCAGGCGGTTCCCCTTATATAGTGATAAGCGTATGTAAGAGACTTCGCCGATTAAGCTAGCTTTACTCGATTATCGATACATAACTGGCAAGTGTGCGAATGCACGCGTGGTATCGAGTTGAGCAAAGCGGAACCGGAGAAGACCGAATATAGCGGGAAGCAATATTGTTGAGACACAGACCGGGTCGCATCGAACGAGTACTCTGCAGGGTCTCCTTCCTTTACCATGTCAAGTCGCTCAGTGGAGAAATTTTCAGGAATTTTCCCATCAAGTCACCGAAGGTTTCAGTAGGCTTTCTGTTTATCTGGTCCCTACGATATTAGTATCTCATAAAAGTGTCTTGTTAGGACTTAACTAAATTCATCTCAATGAGCGGTAATGTCGTATCTGATATAGGCTCATTCTGGGGAGGTCCTTGTTGTCAATCAACCGGAATCTTCATATACCACGACTTGTTCCATTGAGATCCATTGTGAACAGATACCCCACTTCTGAGTTTCACTCAACTCTTATTGTGTGGTAAAGACAGGTGATTGGCTGAGGTACCTCATCCATCCCAATTAGGATTTACTCATCGATCCTTGTTGATCTTAGTCAGTTGAACAAAGGAAAAAAACTTGGGCAATCAGCACAGGTTGAGCATAACCTGTACGTAGTATGCACACGAGTCGCTCAACGCCGCAGGCCTTGTTCTACAAGAAATATAGACCCAATCACATAGTGCATGATTACTTCAGGGTAACAGAAAGCTACGTACTTGAATATTAAAATGCCTTCGTCTTCAATAAGACATATAACACAAGAAAGAGAAGAAACTACCCGAAGCCTCGTGTATAAATTAAGCTGACTGAAAGACGCATCCTGCTACACACCAGTACACTGGCCAGTACGTTGCCAAGCAGGCTGGCCAAAACGCGCGATCTACTATTATTATAGTCATGAACATGAGTGCGCGCAATTGTAGTCCATTGTTCTTTCAGCAACTGTCTTCATTTCATGATTGGCTAATGTCACCATTGTCTTATGACAGACGTGGTGGTGAAACTATTCCCGCCTGATCATGGATCGATACTCTGTTTTCTTCTCCTTATATGAGAGCTTTGCCGCCTAAAACTAATCACATCAGCTTAACTTATTGCACTCACAATTTACAGGCCTAATTTCCTATAAGATCTCGAAGAACACCAAAGACTGGGATTTCTTACTGTCCTTTAGTGACTTTAGCTATCCTTACAACAAGTGAAACTAAGTACTTCTGATAAATGTCGGATTCCAGGGTCAGAATCGGGGACGAAAGCATTAGCGGGTCTGGCGCTAATAGTCATGCAGACGTCTCCGTCTCAGGTGAGTCCCGAAGAAGATCAAATATTTTTGCGGATTGCTTGGCGGCTATAGTGAATCCACTTGTTAGAATCTATCACTCATATGACGATACAAATACTGGCGCTTACGGAAATGGTACAGACCATGACAATTCCTTCACAAGATCTGGTGCTAATTCGACACATGGTCAAAGTGAAGGACATTGTGACCCTGTAGCTCACAGTGCTGTTGAATCTTGTCACAAACGGACAGCCAATGACAACAATGTGGGCACAAAGAAAAGAAAACTCCGCCGGTCTCATCAAGCGGGCGATCCACCAGAAAGCCCGTTGGCAAAAAGCTGTTTTCCTGCTGATACTCTCAGACATGACTCGCGCCCTGATTATTTGTCTTCTGGTGACTGTACTATAGTTTCCATTAAGAAGGCAGCCAGCAATGCACTATTCGAAGAACCAATCAATTCTTTTGCAATGCCCGCCTCGGACAATCTGCTAAAGGAACTTGCTAACGGGGAGCAAGTTGCATATAACGGGATGGAGCGATTGTGCCCAGAGCTAGGTTACCAATTTCTCAATTCCGACAAGTCGACACTTGAGGAGCGCGTTGTGCGGTCAAAAGTGCCCATGCTCGAGTTGATGTCCGACAGGGACACGTCCGAGTTTAATCCAGGGCTGATTTGCCTACCACTTTCGGGATTCAACCCCCACCAGGAAGATCGTCTGCTTGACAAGAACCCCACATACACTAAAAATAGGAGCGCTAAAGGTTTGGAAGTACAAAGATTGAACGCTACCATCGTGCAAGGTCGAGCCGCTCAAAAAGCTGGGCTGATAAGCGAACAGGAGAATGCAAGCAACAATAGTCTGCTACAAGACTTGGACAAACGCGCGGTCACTGTTCAGCTGCAAAATGATCACCTGGTAGCGGGTATGTTGAAAGCTCAACGTAAAAATTACGATTTGTACCTGCCCAGCGAATCATGCGCACGTGAAACAGCGCAGAGGTTGCAGTCTACGAGTGCGAATGCAGTTGATCATAATTTGAATGCTTCAATCCCTAAAGGATTCACCCAACCTGCGATTGGGAGATCTCTCGTTGTCGATCTCACATGCCAAGTGTGCTCAAAGACATGTGTATCGTTAAGTCATTTGACTACTCACATGACAAGTCACACTTGTAAAAAGCCATTTGCGTGTGCGGAATGTGGAAAAGCATCTTTACAAAGTGGTAACTTGTCTATTCACATGAGATCTCACACTGGTGAAAAGCCATTCGCGTGTGCGAGATGTGACAAGAAATTTCAAAGCAGTGGTCAGTTGACTGTTCACATGGGATCTCACACGGGTGAAAAGCCATTCGCGTGTGCCGAATGTGATAAGAGATTTTCACGTAATAATAGCTTGTCTATTCACATGAGATCTCACACTGGTGAACATCCATTCGTGTGTGCGAAATGTAATAAGAGATTTTCACTTATTGGTGACTTAATCACTCACATCACTGGTGAAAAGCCATTCGCATGTGTGGATTGTGACAAGAGATTTCGAAGCAGGGGTCAGTTGGCTGTTCACATGATATCTCACACTGGTGAAAAGCCATTCGCGTGCGCGGGGTGTGAAGAGAGATTTTGAAGCAGTCATCAGTTAGCTGTTCACATGAGATCTCACACTGGTGAAAAGCCATTCGCGTGTATGGAATGTGATAAGAGTTTTTCATTTACAGCTAGCTTGTCTATTCATATGAAATCTCACACTAGTGTAAAGCCATATGCATATGCATTCACCGACTGTCCGGAGAGGTAAGGCACAAGAGGGCATTTGGCGAGACACTCAAAAATTCACACTCACGAATGATCATGCACGTGCTTCGATTGTCAAAGTGTATGCTCTAAACTACAGCCTGGTGTACAGGGAGGGTCTATTCATTAACTTTAAGAGAAAACTCAGTCCTCATACCATCAATGTTCCTGAGATGACGGCCAGAGGAACTCAGAAGCTTGATACAGTAAGACCTGTTTATAAGGATCACATCTTTTGAGCAAAAATAGAAATAGCATCCAGGTTATCTTTCTAAAGAGCGCATTTTTGGTATAAAATACAATTTCTCGCGCTGGTTTTGAAGAATAAAGCCAGGTTATCTCTTTAACCAAGATCTTTTTAAACAGGTCTTACTGTAACCTGCAAAGTGCCACCACACCGGCGCGCGCAGTGGCCGGCCTCAGAGAAATGACGCCAACAAACTCTTGGCTAGATTCATGAGAAACATCAGTCCCGGTGTTCTCACAAAGTTTCCCTTTTGCATACACTAGGCAAAAAGATCTTTATATTCAGAGACAACATTGGGAAAAAGGCTATCTTATATTCTCAGTCTTGACCTTTGCAACGAATAATCACTCGGTGTAATATACGCAAACGGACAGTTTTACTGTTAACCACAACAGAACAATAGCATGAGACTTTTTCAAATAACCAGCATTGTGCTTGCTCTCTCGCCAATTGCCATAGCCGGCGGTGTGCCCCAATTTTTCCCGCTCACGCGAAAGGGCGAAATTCCAACCATCCAGCCATACTCGATCGGCCAGGATGTGTTGATAGATTGCATCTCAAGAAACATCGACGACGGCGAGCACAACTTTGACTCAAACGACCGCATTGTTTACAAGGCATTCCCAACATGCCAGGAGACGGGCAAGCCACTTACGTTCAAGTACGGCGTTTCTGAAGATGTCAACTGTACAATCAAATTCACCGATGAACTCTACCATTTGTTTCAGTTATACGTACACGAGGACGCCCCATTCAGCTGCCGACTCCCTGTGAGCTCCGAGGCAAATTACCTCGAACTGGGTGGCGCATTTGTGCCGTTGACATTTAACTTTCGGGGCGAGGTTCACAACTCGCATTTGGATATTGACCCGAACATGAACATGATCATCACGAGGCCCGCATCGAGCAAGCCCGAGCAGCAGACGGTGGTGAATGCGGTAGCATGGTCTGCGGGCACGAACGCCACGCGTTTGACTATCGGTGAGACCTTAACACTTGAACTAGCCGTGCGCTGGTTTGACGCCATCAGACCTACGGGATCCGCGGGCACAGCCGAGTTGCCCTTCGCCGACGGTTTCTACAGGTTACCCATGTACTCGATTCCGGTTTCCTATAAACAATACGCAATGTCTTTAATATTGGTCGCGGTGCTTTCTGCCGTGGTGTCAGGCTTAGTCTCCTTCAGACTTAAAAAGCCCCAGGGCTACCTCGCGCTAGACCGCGAGTCTGGGCTCGCCAAGCAAGATTGATTACTGGCATTTCTGGATGATCGCTTTCAAAAGCAGAGCCGTACGCTCGGACTTGGCCTCCGCTGAATTCACATAGTTTTCGTTCAAAAACGCCACGTAGTCGGCAGACAATTTTTGCTTTTCTGTAGCAGCCCGCGTCTTCAGCTTGTATGCCATGTATTTGTTCACCGAGAGTTGGAGCGCCTCGGCCAAGTTGGTGTCCGACACAGACACGTTTCGGAGTGGGAGCGTGATGTCAAGCATGATTGTGCGTGGATTAGTGCCGTAGTTGTTTTGCAAATAAGTCAATACATGGTAGTGCAAATGGTCGCGGTTCAACGTGTCAAACTTGTCGAAAAGCGCGAGGTACTGTTCAGCAAGTTCAAAAACGTGATTTTCTCTAGAATCATTCGCCACATTCTTGAGCAATTCTGGAATGCTCAAGTCAAAGACTGTGAGAGCAATATCACCTTTGAGCACCGGGTTCAGCTCGGGGTTACCCAAGACGTTCATATCTGCCTCGGGTAACAGCGCCAACTGCGACTTCATGTCATCTTCATCGCCCAATTCGATCATATCAGCATTGTTGGCAGCTTCATCCACGCCGTCGACTGTCATTTTCGCCAATCTTTCTTGGAAATCGGATGCCTGAGTTTGTAAATCTTCTTGCTGTTGTTTCTCCGTCAACAAGCCCAAAACTTTTCTCCTGGCAAGCAACTTGGACACGTATGCCAACTCAAACTGTGCATAGCTGAGCCAGAGCTTGCTGGAGTCAGGATTTAACTTCAATGCCCTTTGATATAATTCACGTGCACCCTTGGCATTTGCATTTGTTTCAAACTCGTACTTGGCCGCCGAAAGCCATGCATCGACGTTCCGGGGTTGCAACAGCAATAATTTCGCATACACGCGATAAACAATCTTAATGGCATCTTTCTCCTTGACAAATTGAAGAAACTTGGACCAGAGCTCAAGGTTGGACGGGTACCGTCTTACGGCACGGTCAAATACGAAGATAATCTTTCTGAACCCAGCCCAGTCCGAAATGCTGGGCTTGGCATCAATAAGCTCGGCTTTGTGAAGTCTTTGAAACCTTTTGATTCGGAGTTTTTCCAAGTTGATTTCGAATTCACTGTACTTTAAAAAGTCTCGAGGTTGGGACCCGCGGCCCTGGATCCGATGCTCAAAGTCAGTTCTCCGTCTCATGATCATTGTGATTTCCTTCTTATCGAAAAGGCCTTTTCTTTCAAGGTCTTCCAATTCAGGAACAGACAGTTCCATATAGAACCTGATAGTTGACGCCATTTTGTGTGGATTTAGCTAATTTTGTTGGGGACCTAGTTTTGAAAATGGTCAAAAATCTGAGAAGAGCTTGATGCGGTCTGTGGTTGTGTGCAGGCACACTAACGAAAATGGCGATGAGCGTCCTTGATCATTTTTCGTGACAATACTTCTTGCATCAAGAGATGACATATCTGAAATCGATACGCAGCCATCGCTCAGACTAAAACATGTCAATACAACTCTAAAACGATACCCACTGATGAATGGGAGAGAGCGAAATTTGTTCACTCCTCTACAATATGAGTTTCACCGTTCCATGCGTATCGCACCTCAGCATGCAACAATTTGATCTACCTCACCGCTGAAACAAATTGGGTTGCTGTGAGAGCTACAGCGTCGCAGAATATATGGTACCTCATTTCTCGGGCATTTCTCAAAGTGGCTCTCCGTTTAAATAAGGATTGTTCGAGATGCATGGACTACTGTCAGTTGTCATTGCTTTTTTTTTACACCGCCAGCGCTTCGCTTTGGATCACTAAAACCGGATACGGTCTGCGAGAGCTTTAAGTATAGAGTGTGCCACTGAAGTGCTGCAGATATACAAGATATCACACTTTTAAGACGGAACACGTCATTTGCTGTTCACCGGGAAAAAGATTTAGACGTGGCTTTCATTGCCATACAAATCGTGATTGAGTCGCGGTAAATTAATACAAAAAGTGTTTTCAGCGAACATGCTGCCCTGCGTTTGCTTAGTGAAGACTCGTCAAGGGTCGACCTAGAGCTCAACTGGCAGAAGTGATTCGCTCGATAGGCCATCGAATCATCACTGGTAAGTGTTTCGGGAAATTTTGAACTACAGGCAGAATCAAATCGAGATACTTCAGCAGGCCTTCACTGAAAGATTTCGAGGGTCTTGCATAATAGGAAGCACAATCTCATCCAGTGGAAGCGCGGTATGAAGAAAAATTGAAGCGTCACGCTCTTTCGTGCGCACAAGCTTAAATTGAACCGAAGCGGTACATCGAGGTTTCTGATGCCGCGTGTTTGTGCTTCTTTTGCAGTGAAAGGAAGGAAGTGAAGGAGGTGAAAAGAAAAAAAGACAAATGCTCCAGGAGGGGTTTGAACCCACGACCGTCGCGTTCCTCACACGACCGTGACTTTGGTATAACCAACGTCCGTAAACGATTATAAGCACGAAGCGCTAACCAGCTGCGCCACTAGAGCACCTGCAAAACGAAAAATACGCTACAAACAATATATCAAATCTTCAGTTTTTCATGTGATTGACTTACACGCCATTTCCCGCCAGATCTGGCACTTCTTGTCATGTTGCATTTGAACGGGTAAGCTGAAACTTGGCCAAACGATTCCAAAGCTACCGCCTGTGACAATCATCTGGGACATTGTTTACTCGAGCAAACATCGACTCTGTGATCAAGAATTACCGCAAACGTGCCCTTCAAAATGAAATGCGGCACGCGACAGGGAAATCCCCTCTCTCCATTGATTTTTAATCTTGCGCTTGAACCTTTGCTTTTTCGGCTACAGAGGTTAAGAGGTATAACAGTGAAGTACTCCGGTGTCGAGTTAGCAATAATGAAACACCATGCTTTTGCGGATGACGTCAACATATACTTGGGAAACCGTTCAGATTATGCTATTGCAGCGTCTGTCATTGAAAACTTTGAGAAAATCAGTAATAGCAAAGTGAACCCCAGGAAATCACAGCTCTTGGGTTTTCATCCGGACTTTGCTGATCATTTTCAGCACGAGCTCCCGTATACACAAACGTACGTGAGAGATAAGGTGACCAACAGCATTTCCACGGAGGAGGCGGTGAACCACCCGGCTTGGTCGGGCAAGGGCACCGACCCCCTTAACCTGATGAAAATCGAGAAATTAATCATGATTCAGCGTCCCAAGATATCGCGAACTCCACAGGGGTCGACGAATCTGGACCCGACGCCGTTGCTGAACTCTCACCCAGGCCAAGATCTTGGGCTGAAATTTTATCGCAGAGCATCTCTAGTGCCCAGAGGGTATACGGAGGGGCAAACAACAGTGAGGAGTTCGATATGGAAAGCGACGATTCGTATAATCGTCAATCTGACGACTCTGAGGAGTTGATCGACGAAGAAAATCCTGCAGGTAACTCAAACAACGAAAACACGACAGATGGAACCAATTTGAACAAAAAATCTCAAAAATCGCAAAAAAAGTCAAAAACATCTCAAAAAGGTCCAAAAAATTTCTACAATGACTGGTCGTCATCTGTCTATACCAATGTTGTCTCGTCGGAGGAGACGGGAGCAGGAGAGAGAAGCAGAGAGGAATTAGAGTTTCTCATCAGCTTAGAAGAATCTGAAATAGAATCAAGACGTGCCACTCACCATAACTATCAGGAGGGCAACTCTTTTCAAAGAATGGTGCGGGATGTTCCCCCTCAAGCATTGCAACCAATTCTTAATACGATAACCAAAAGTGAAAATGCTCCAAGCTTCACAATCTCAAACCCCTTTGAGCTCAGCGCGGATGAAATTGCAGAAACCCTTGTGGAAACAGTAGACAGGTTCAAGGCCGATATGTGGGAACAGTGCATGACACATCGGCAGAAAAAGACCGAGTTGGAGATTAGGTATGAAACCCTGAAGGGCTTGAGTGAGCTCCAGGATAGGGTTAGCCTTGAAAGTGTGATGAACTACCCAGGCAATGAGAATGTACAAGGTATCGGAGCAATTTTTAATGCTTCTAGGTCAGATTACACCTTCTATGCCGCGCTATGCTGCATTGAACAATCACGCATCATTGGAGACAGAATCTACTTATCTAAAGTGGGAGATCCAAACTTCTCAATGACGGTTTTAGCTAGATTCAGCACTGAAGACAACGAGATCGATGTCTCTCCCTCCGACTTGACGGAAGCAGTGAAGACATTATTGCTTGAGCAGCAATTCTACAGTCAGAAAGACAGAACGAAATACTTCACGTTCAAGAGAGAAGTGGCAGTTAACGGAAATTTAGCCACTGTGGAGGTTATCTACAATGACATGGATAGCCCCAAGAGATACTTTCAACGAAATTTCCTTACGCCGGGTGACAAGGTAGTAAAGGCGACTCAGTTGAAGAAAATAGGTGAAAGCAATGAGAGCCGTGCTTTTGTTGTGATTGACTTGGGTTCCGACAAGATCCCCCCAAGAGTCTTAATCTCGGATCGCCTCAAAGCAAACATTCAACATGACTTGGATCACTTCAAAGGTGAAGAAATGATGAAGAGACTCCAAGAGGATATTGACTTCCTTGAGAAAAATGGCGAGATTTTGAATACACCAGAAGCCAAAAGATTGAAGGTCCAGAGAAAATCCCTTTTGAACAAATACAGGAATGACAAAGAACGCCTCCAGGCCAAGCTTGACAAACTTGCGAAGATTTCCCCGTACAAGCCTATCCCAGATCAATACAACATGCGGGTTCGGATTATCCACATCCTGCAATTTTGCCCATTGTGCCATTCCACATCCCACTCATTCCGTGATTGCAAGGAAAGAGGGTGTAAGATATGTTATGACAGACGCCACCCAGCATACAAATGTAGACTTAAGTGCAAGTGCAACAAAAGAGGACGGTTGCATGCAGCGGAAGAATGTCCAAACTATATTGAGCAATTTGGGGAATCGGAATTCCCAACAATCGAAGAAACGAGAAGAGAAAACAAGGAGAACAATGATAAATTTCATGGTAGAATAGCAGCGCTCATTCAGAAACACCAAAACAACAACAATGCTGAAATGCAAGAGACAGAAAACGCGGAGAGCGCGAACACGGAAGGACACAATGAGGAAATCGTGTCAGAAAAGGAAGTCGCACAGGAAATACAGGATGACAACTTAGAAGAAACCATGGAGGATAGTCTGTCTTCCATGGTGGACAACGAAAAGGGATCGCAGACCCAAGAAACCCAAAATGCAAACCAAACGGCTCAAATGGCTGAAGAGACAATGTCAGATGATGAAGAAACACCTTTTCTCACACTCGAGGATGAGGAAATGATCAACTTACTTGAAGAAGAAGGTTATCCGCTGCAGGCAGACAACCAAACACCCAAGACACCCAGTCGCCAAGTCCGGGCAAAGGATTTGACGGCAAAGGGGGTCTCTAAGGGAAAGACACTGAGGTTAGAGGGTCTCATGTCTAGCCCGATAAGGAACAAGAGACGGTTTGAGTCTAAAACCAGCGCTCATAGAGCAAGAGGATCCGTACCTAAATCTTCGAACAGATTAGCGGAAGCGATGCAAGAACCTCAAGGCGACGGGCCCACAACAAGTCTGGAACTAGCGCAGATGGGTGTAAGCCAAGGAGAGACACAGATAAATACTGTGGGGGGCTCTTCGACCGATCAACAATGATGTCTCAAAGAGACAAGAGACAGTTAGAATCTGTGAACATCAGGTTCAAACAATCAAATCGACGCCGAAAACGACAATTACCCAAAGAGAAACTTACCATAGGTTCGTTTAACATACAAAAAACCAAAGCGTTGTCTATTGTTGCGCAATTAGCGACACAACATGACATTTTCTTCATCCAGGAATTCCCAGCGAGCACAACTAACATAGCAACTTTATCGGACTACTCAACCAGAGCAGGGCTTGAGTTTCATTCTTCTCCAACCCGCTGCAACACGATCAATCAGACAGGTATCTTCATCAAGACCACCCAAGTGAAAGTCCTCGGTATTCACGAACTTCACCTTCCGCAGATCTTCCGCAAATATTACACATCAATTCGTGTACGGCTTCCCGATGGCGAGCATGTGCTACTCATTAACTTCTACCTACCATCGGCGGACAAAAGATTACAGGCCCAGATACTATGGGAAGCAATCTTTAGTATCGAAAGTTTGAAGGAAAGCTTTCCCAATCTCAAGGTCCTATACGGAGGGGATCTCAATCATTCCATGGAAGCAACCCCCACGGCAGAGCGGGAAGTGGTAGTTGCTATACGGGATCTAAACCACAACATAGGAACAGAAGACTTAGCCAAGTATGATAGAGGAGTGGCGATATATCCAACGAATTCAGCTCTGACCTGTCGGCGCATCGATCGAATATATGCACCGGTTGGATGGCGCCAACGCGCAATTTGCTACGAAATTTCGAAACCTCCCATCATCATATCGAGCCACCACATGATATCCGTGTCGTATGGCTTCGAACAGTCACGTGAAGTATTCATAGGCAAATTGCCTTTCCAATACCCGTTGGGTCGATTAGATCTGCCCTTGGTTAACACCAGGAGGAGAAGAATAGATCCCGGATTACCTCTTGAGGACGCGATTCTAGCTTTGCATAGTGACGGTCTTGAATACATCAAACTCATGGGAAGTATGAGAAAGTACGATCCCGCGATAGCCAAGTGGTTCCTCGATGAGAGCCCTACAAAGGACGCAGAAGAGATCAGAGAAGCGGCTACCAAAACTTTTTTCCAAGCGAGCAAGAAGGAGAAGACTATTTTCACTGTTTTGAGAAACGGAACCAATCAGACAAGTGCTTACGAAACATCGGACATTATCGCGCTAGCAACGGACTACTATAAAGACCTATTCAAGGTGGAAACCCCAGCAGAAGAGTCAGATATAAATACCTTTTTGTATCCGATGGGAAGTCGCATCAACGAGAGTGAAAGGAATGCACTCGACATGCCTTTTACGATGGATGAGCTATTAAAGGCGTTGAAAACGGCGGATATGGCTACAGCACCTGGTCCAGATGGGATACAATTCCCTGTTCTTCTCCACTATTGGGAAGACATTGGACCAATAATGACTAGGACGGCAAACGAAATAATGAGAACGGGAAAACTACCCGACTGCCTCAAAAGAGTCTGGATCACATTGACCCCAAAGCCTGAAGCAGAGGAGTCACAAGATATCAAAGACCTCAGACCACTCTCGCTATCTAACACTACGTTAAAAGTGATCTCGAAAGCTGCCTGTATTCGCCTACAACGGGTGACCAATAAGCTAGTTGGGCCATATCAAAGGGGCTCCATTAAGGACAGACGTATAAACCAAAACACAATGGAGTTCTTCACCTTGATAGACTTGGTCTGTGAACAGAGAGATGAAATGTATGACTCGAAATATCAGGCTGTTTTAATGGCGGATTTCACAAAGGCGTTTGACAGAATTTCGCATGAATATATGCAAGCTGTATTGAAAAAGCTTGGAATAGGAGATGCCATGGTGCGCTTCATGATGCTGCTCATGAGAGACCAAGAAGCACAAATCTATATCAACAACTGTGCGGGAGTGCCCTTCAAAATGAAATGTGGCACGCGACAGGGAAACCCCCTCTCTCCATTGATATTTAATCTTGCGCTCGAACCTTTGCTTTTCCGGCTACAGAGGTTAAGAGGTATAACAGTCAAGTACTCCGGTGTCGAGTTAGCAATAATGAAACACCATGCTTTTGCGGATGACGTCAACATATACTTGGGAAACCGTTCAGATTATGCTATTGCAGCGTCTGTCATTGAAAACTTTGAGAAAATCAGTAATAGCAAAGTGAACCCCAGGAAATCACAGCTCTTGGGTTTTCATCCGGACTTTGCTGATCATTTTCAACACGAGCTCCCGTATACACAAACGTACGTGAGAGATAAGGACTTGAAGTACTTGGGATTACCGTTGAAAGGTGTTGACTGGAGTTCTGTGCGTGCTAAACTCCCTTTCATCAGCTTCAAGCGAGGATACTCCCAACTAGATGTCATAACAAAAGCCAAAGCTACGAATATGTACGTGAGCTCGACATTGGTATACAAAGATTTGGTGCAGTGTATGTCCAAGAAGGAAATCAAGGCTATGGATGATGCCATACAAAGAGTGTTCTATGGTATTGGAAGGGATAAGCTTTATGCTCGCCCGAAGAAGGGGGGGTATGGAGTCATAGAACTTGCGGTTCAATTGCAAGGACACAGAGCAGCGGTACTAGCAAATACCTTGATGGGTGCAACTGATTGGTACACAGGATATTTGAAGTTGAAAATGCTACACCACATGAGCAAGATCATACACCGACTGGCAGAAGTACCAGTACACCGAATAGAAGGATTGAGCTGGCTTGAATTTTTGCTCGACACAGAGCGGATGTACTTCAAAAACCTCGACTGGTCGTTCACGCATAGTGAGAGAATGTATCTAGAAGCCTGGCAAAAGACTGTACCTGGTACACGGGTGGTGGCCCGGCCTGAAAGGGTAGGGTTCATGGAAACCGGTGCGATCCAGGAACAAGTGAAACAAGCAATAAGTATCGGAGAGACACAAGGAAAATTCCAGATTTCCAACGAGGAAGCAGGTGGGTTGAGGGCCGATGCATTCCGATCGTTGAGTAAGAAAGGCAAAGAGAAAGCCCCAGTGGTTCGGCCAAGGAGATTTCTGGAAATATGCCGGGAAGCCAGAAAGCCGCAACGCTGGAAAAAGTTCTGGAAAGAGATGTACAAGCATGAGTGGCTCTTAAGAAATGACTTAACAGCGCTTCATCACTTCAACTACGGGTCCTATGTGCCCATACACGATGCACCGAAGGTTGGAAGAGACATGGAATGTCTCTTGTGTTTAGAAACAGTATCTTCAAAGGCTATGTTAGCTCACCTCTACAATGAGTGTACATGCTCCAGATACTGGTGGAACAAACTAGGCTTTCCGAGGCCAATGAACTTGAGAGAAATGCTTGCACCTACTGATAAAACATTCACAAACTTGCGCAACCTCAATTGGTTTGTGAAAGTGGTACGTAAGGCGTATTCAGGACGGCGCCGGGAGGCGGAGAATGGTGTTAGTCTCGCCCCCCTCCTGAATCGACTATTGTCTCGCGCTCTAGGGAGGACCAACCCCATGGGCCGATGACAGTCTGTTGAGTCTGATTAGTTGAGTTCATTCTGGGTAGAGGTCTCAAAGCGGATTCATTTTCGATGAGGGACCTCGTGTCGGCAAACGATGCCTGGGGTGAAGTTGCGATCTATTATAGGTTTTTTCTATATGTTGTATAGTTTTTGCGCTTGTTTGGGTGTGCCTGTCATACTCTAACGAGAGCGTCCTATAATGTGATATATCTTTAAAAAAAAAAAAAAAAAAAAAAAAAAAAAAAAAAAAAAATTGAGAAATTGGCGTGTTCCTTGTCACTTAACACGATATGTTTCTTTAGAAGTAAAAAAAAAAAAAAACGAACAAGCTTCGATCCAGGCAGCCTCAAGCTTTCGCAAGAGGTCATGAGCTCCAATGGCAGATCGCTTTTTCCACTTTACGAGATCTGTATTCTTGAGCTGTGATATATCTTTAAAAAAAAAAAAAAATGAGGCAGAAGTGATTATTGATTTGACCCGGACGGATCGGTGAAAGCACGTTAAAGTGAATTTTTCATTATCATTTGCAGCAATTCGTAACCGATGCTGACAAATCAAGTTTGAGAGGTTATTGAAATGTAAATTGTGGCGCCCACGGAATGATTCAAGTTTGATTGATCTGACGCGGGAAACTGCCGTTTACGATATCCGCGTTTTGTGTCAGTTCCGTGTATTGGAGTGGCAAAAAAGCTGACAATTAGATTGTCGCGTACTCTACGCAACGAACGTTGCCTCCAACGAATGATTTGTGCTGGAGGGTGCACGCTTAATTTTTTTTTTTACTAGTTCTCTGTTCACTTTGCTTGTCCCACCTAAAAGCATTCAGATTGTTTGATTGTTCATTCTACGATCAACGGCTCTTATGATGCGGATACGAGACCGAAAAGATGTACTTGAGTTCGAGAAGTTTCTTCGCTTCTCAGTGAGACGGAACTTCACATCACACGGAGATGCTGATAAACACTTCTGTCCGAATAAAGGTTTTCTCCGACAGTCGCGCAATTACGGGACGCACGAAGGCGAAATGCGGGTCTATCCGAGTTATATGCCTGCTTATATCCGTTTTGAACCAACTCCGGTTTCGAATCCGGCGAGCCAAGCGCACAGGGTTCTGTTTGCCGTATAACGCGATCAGCCGCGCATGCATATTCTTGAAGGCCGATTGCCTCAACTTCCGCTTTCGGACTTTCTCCGTGAGGTTCAAACCCTTAAACCCACAACGATGACAAATTCTCGAAGAACCAAAGTTTGATATAAATTTGCCGCTCATCCTCCTTTTTGTGTTGATGGTGTATCTCATTAAGCACTTACTTGAAGGTATTCATCACTTTAACCTGGTTTCTTTCCATCCACAAGAGTCGAGCATACCTTTTCGCCCAATTGATAGACAAAACCTTTTTCAGTAACCCACAAAATGATCAAACAAGTTTTAAGGGACTCTTTCTGGGGCCAAGTGATATATCACCTTTCAAGAAGAAGGGTTCTCAGATACAAGGAAGATGATCCAAATTACGTCATTCCGGACATATACGATGAATTGGCTGGTGCAAAGAAAGAGAACTTTTCTGTGACCGAGTCTATCGCCCGAGGAGAAAGCGCGAGTTCGTCTTCACTGCTGGCAAGTGAACATACTGTGGCTCCGGTAGATGACAAGATCATAGTTACGTGGGACGGTGATGATGATCCCGAAAACCCTTACAACTGGCCACTTTTTTACAAATGTCTCTTTATCCTCAAGATCGGTGTATTGACGGCATTTGTGTACATGGCTTCCGCAATATATACACCTGGTATCGACCAGATCATGGAGGATATGAATGTTGGGAGGGTTTTGGCTACACTTCCATTGACGCTTTTTGTTTTTGGCTACGGTGTTGGTCCTATGGTCTTGTCTCCATTGTCTGAGAATGCACGCTTTGGCCGGACGTCTATTTATATTGTGACGTTGTTTTTATTTTTCATCTTACAGATTCCAACTGCCTTAGTGACAGATATTGCATCCTTGAGCGTGTTGCGGTTCCTTGCAGGGTTTGTTGCCAGTCCATGCTTGGCTACCGGGGGTGCCAGTGTCGGTGATGTTACTCCTATTCCATACATGCCGATGTCGCTTGCCGGCTGGGCGGCAGGAGCTGTTTGTGCTCCAACTTTAGGCCCTTTAATTGGTGCCGCCTTGGTTGTGGCGGGTGGTTACCACTGGCCATTTTGGTTTGTGTGCATTGCCTCGGGTGCTCTTTTCTTAGTGTTGTCTTTCTTCCTCCCAGAGTCATATGGCAAAACTATTTTATACCGGAAGGCCGAAAGATTGAGAGCCCTCACTGGCAACGACAAGATCACAAGCGAGGGCCACATTGAAAATGAGTCGAAACACTTCAGCAAGGTGATGGTTGATACTTTTTGGCGTCCGTTTGAAATTATGCTTTTTGAGCCAGTGGTCATGTTGATCAATCTTTACTTGGGGCTCTTGTACGCCATCATCTACTTGTGGTTTGAAGCCTTCCCCATCGTGTTTTACGAAATGTATGGCTTCACATTGGTTGAAATGGGCGCCAGTTACATCTGCCTCATTGTGGGCATCTTCGTGGCGGTTTCCTTCTATCTTCCGATAATATATCAAATTTTCACGAAACGGATTCTCAGAGGCGACCAAATCACCCCGGAAGTTCACTTGCCCTTGTGTATACTAGGAAGTGTGTTGCTGCCTGTTGGTTTGATAATTTTGGCCTGGACCGCCACGCCCTCGGTACATTGGATTGTTCCCATGATTGGTGCTGGAATTTTCATGATTGGTGGCTTCATCATTTTCCAAACTATGTTCAACTATCTTGGAATGTCTTTCTACAGATACTTGGCCTCGGTGTTCGCCGGTAACGCTTTTTTCCGTGCAATCATGGGTGGCGCTTTCCCACTTTTCGGAAGAGCCTTGTTCGTGAACTTGAGCATCAAAAAGTTCCCAGTGGCCTGGGGTACAATGATCTTGGCCTTCATCATGTCTGCGATGGTTCTCATTCCGGTTTTATTCTACATCAATGGGCCTAAGTTGAGAGCCCGCTCGAAGTACGCCAATTAAGGCATTGGTTTGAAGTTTCAAGTTACACTTTAATTTAGTCTTTTCTGTAATTCACTTTTAATATAAATCTTTAGTTGAGTGTTGAATACTTCAAATTTCCCCATCCTGGTGAAATAGTACTATGTGCTGAATTTTTTGACATGTGTCATGAAGGTTACCTGCTCAAAGTCTCTACATTTACACTGGCAGATTATAACCGTGATAGGATGTTGCGGCACTATATGAGAAAGACTAATAATGTTGTGTGAAACAGAATTCCAAGACGACAAGCATATCACTCCGAGGCCAAAGTAATATGAATTCATCCGTGTTGATGTATGTTTGATCTTACGCGCGATTTTGAACAGCTGAAGTTGTGTTTTGCAGCGATAGCCAGTTCTTTCCGTCATCAGAAAAGGCTAAGCTTGACTTTTAGTGCACTTTCAAAACATTGCGGTTATTGTGTCAGATAATTCAACTTTCGCTTTTGAGCTTTCATCTCAAGATCGATGTGTGCAAGCTTCAAATCAAGCTCTATGTTTTGTGTTGTGCCTGGATATCGAAATAGGCAAGATTATGATACCGCTCGCAAGTTTCGGGAGAAGTTTTTATTGCTTAAAAGTACTTTGAAGCCTTTTCATCGACGGGAAGCCACTATCTCATCAGATGACTCTTTTAGACTAACCGTAGAAATCTCAATATTGAGTGAATACATTTGAAGATAGAAGAACGAGACTGAAACCATGGTCCCCGTCGAAAAGTATATATTCAAGAAAGCATACACACACACAAAATCCAAACAAAAACAAGTTTTGTCTAGGTTTCACTTCCATAGTCCCTATCTTTCGATCGTACCTGGCATATAAGTGATCATATTCTTGAGACTTCTCGTAGCAAACTATATGAAGCACTATCAAAAACAGGTCAAGAGTCAACGCGACATCGAGACTTTGTTATAGGAATATGCTTCCGTCGATACTCACCAAAGATTTTAGATGCGGGCCGACTTTTGAACCTCTGTGTATTATTGTTTCGGCAAAATTCAAGGCAAAATTCACGACAACTTCCTCCCAATGCACGCAAAGCCTGTTAGTAGTATCTGGCGAGAAACCTCAACACTCAGATGCAGAATTGAAAGCTAAGTTCAGGGCTATCTGTGATTGCACAAGCGATCAATATCTAGAAACTGAACGTAAAAGACTTGAACTTCCAAGCTTTTGAGCGAATGAACACCCTCGAAAGTTCAATGCTAAACAGCCAGTTCTGAATTCGGGCTTAACTTTTGCTTTCCGTAGTATTGATCGCTATCTCTAAAAGGTTTGCGACATGTATGGGTGAAAATGTTCATGGCATGCTAAATATCATCGTAGTTTCGAGGCATGATCATTTCGTTATTCGTCGCGTTTGATTCTTGAACAACCATGGGTTAAAGTCTTTCAGCTAATTGAGACACTCATGATCAATCTTATTGCGTCTGGCGTTTCTTGTGCATTATACGCGGGACGTAAAGAATGATGTACTAATCAACCAGCATTTTGATTAAGGTCTCATTATCTGCGCACAAGCTATGCGGGCGTCTCAAAATGCAATGGAGTCAACCCTTTAAGGTTCGAGGAAGAAGTTTCAGGTTGCAAGCTTGTAGCAACCAAGATGATTGAGACAGAAAACAGCTTTGAAAAGGTTTTATCAACTGAGCAGCCGATATTCTGCGGCGCTTATTTTCGAGTTACAAAAATCGACCAGATTTCAATGGCACAAACGCTCAGACACTTACTCTAGCTTGATCAAAATAAATTTTATGGTTTTCTCATCAAGAGCAATTTAATGCGGCGCACCTCCAAGAGATAAAACACTAACCTTAAATGCAACAAACATACTGCACCCAAAGGTGACGTCACTGGAGCCACCAGAGCGCACTTCCGAGAAATCGTCATTGAGAGATCCGATTCGCCACGACTTTAGCGCCACGTAAGAGGCCGCGCGTGTGCTACCCTTTTTAACTTGCTTGCAGTTCGGGGAACTCGGCATATCTCCGAGACGTGGCATACGTTCTCAGGCTGAAATAGGGTAACTATGCAGATCATGATCTTTTCAACTACTTCAAACAACATTTATAAAATCACTCGAGCTTTGTGATTGCTTAAGGCATGGCTCGGAGGGATTTGTGGTGTGGAGAATTCACTAAGCAAGTTCTGAGACAAATCCGACGGAGTTCCGCACTCTGTCCATACGCCGGATCCCAGGAGACGTTCCTAACGGTCGCAGGTAGACGCAGGTCCCCATGCCTGCAACGAGGCACAGCGCGATCCTGACAGGGACGTGAGACTTTATTAGAGATTCGAGGAAGAGGGGTAAGCTTTCAAAAATATTTTGGTGGAAATGCATGGAGTTGAAAAAGCAATTTCGAATGACTGACAATAAGTTCAGCTGTATATCATCACGGAAATCAACATGTCAGAGCAAGAGCCAAGTTTCATAATCAAGATTCAGGGGTACCATGTAGTAATATGGGGTTCCGTTGCGCAAGGCCGCATCGACCAACGCATCTAGCCCTATCGCGGCCATTCTCATAACGATCCGAGAAGAAGGCTTAGAAGCAACTCATCGACTTATGGATCACCACCCAAATAAACTATTTTCGGAAATGACGGTGATGTATGTAAAATGATATAAAAAGCACTATTTCACCTATCGTGAAACTACAACACAAAATCATCCCGATGCTTTATCAAATTTTGCGAGACTCGTTTTGGGGTAACCTCATATATCTTGCCTCAGGCAAGAAGGTGCTAAAATACAGAGAAGAATCATATGCCCATTTCATACAAGAGAAAGATATGTTTGAAGCAAAACTTCACAATGAAATCATTGCCGATGAGTTCAGTGAAACAGAGCTCACGCAACAGTCGCCATTGCCGCCCTCTCCCTTATCTTCGGCACTGACTGTCAACGATCAGCCGGCTGGTGATAACCAAGTTCTTATCGAATGGGATGGTGAGGGCGATCCCGATAACCCACTCAACTGGCCCGTGTGGTACAAAGTCATCTTTATCACGCAAATCACCATGATGACAGCATCGATCTATATGGCTGCGGCCATTTACATGCCAAGCGTGGAACAGTTGATGAACGACATGGAGATAAGCAAACTCATGGCGACTCTACCCTTGACTTTCTTCACTTTTGGGTACGGCGTGGGTCCCATGTTCTTTTCGCCCTTGTCGGAGAACCCACGTTTTGGCAGAACAACAATTTACGTCATTTCGTTGTTTATGTTTTTCGTTTTGCAGTTTCCCTGTGCATTAGTGACGGATATCGCGTCATTGTCTGCTTTGCGTTTTTTCGCCGGCTTTTTTGCAAGTCCCTCGTTAGCCACCGGTGGTGCAAGTGTCAGTGACGTTGTAACTCCACCATTCATGCCCATGGCCTTGGCGGGTTGGGCTGCAGGTACGTTTTCTGCACCCTCCTTAGGCCCATTGATCGGTGCAGCACTTATCTCTGCAGACGGATATCACTGGCCGTACTGGTTTGTTTGCATCACATCCGGAACACTCTTTTTCTTTTATGGGTTTTTACTTCCCGAGTCCTATGGCAAAACAATTTTGTACCGCAAGGCCTCCCGGTTGAGGTCTATCACGGGGAACAATAACATAACAAGTGAGGGGCATATCCAGAATGAGCTGTGCTCTGTTAAGGATATAGTCTTCGAGGCTGTCTGGCGCCCCCTTGAAATCATCATGTTTGAGCCAGTCGTTTTGTTCATGGATATATACCTGGGCTTCATTTACTGCATAATGTACATTTGGTTCGAAGCTTTCCCCATTGTTTTTGAGGAAATGAACAGTTTCAGCATGGTTGGCGAGGGCGCAAGTTCGCTTTGTCTCACCGTCGGGCTTGTCGTGAGTGTTTGTTTCCATCTTCCTGTTGTGTACTGGTTTACCACCAGGAAGTCACTCAAAGGAGAAGTCGTTGAGCCAGAGGTCTATTTGCCAATGTGTCTCTTCGGTAGTTGCTTCTTGCCCACTGGGCTCATCATATTCGCATGGACTGCGACTCCTACTTTGCATTGGATTGTGCCCATGGTCGGCGCAGCAACATTCATGTTCGGAGCCTTCATTGTGTACCAAACGTTGTTCAACTACATCGGTATGTCTTTCCCAAAGTACATTGCTTCGGTGTATGCTGGTAACGGGTTTTTTCGCTCGTTGATGGGCTGCGCCTCGCCGCTTTTCGGCAGGGTAATGTTCACAAACCTAGGCTCGAAGAACTTCCCGGTTGCGTGGGGTTCCACTATGTTAGCTTGCATCACAACAATTTTGATTCTTGGCCCGGTGTTCTTCTATATCAGAGGCTCAAAGTTGAGGGCTTCGTCCCACTACTCAAACTGATCTCAAATCGATCACTCATTTCGTCGGTAACAATTATAGAGCGAGGTGTTCAAAATCTGACTGGATTCAGAATTATATATTTCACCAAAGCATACATCCATATTATTTTCTCAATGACAAACCATTGGTTTCGATTCCCATTCGTCCCCCCAGAAGTAGAACCCGAGAGCCGCACCAACAACCACCGCCAACATGTACCAGCCATTGTATGTCATGAATACTAGCATCAACATGAACGAGTAGCCCACTTGGAATGCATACAAAGAAGCCAACTTGATTTTGAGAGATTTTGGCGCTCTTCCTGTTAAAACAGGGGTATTCTGGGCCGATAACGTAGGTGTCCATCTAGCCTTCCAGCGGGAGATCCAGCTCCGCGCAAACTCGTAAAACATACTTAACAACACAATAGCCACCAAGGTTCCGACAAAGCCCTGCACTGTCTTCACGTGCCACCATTTGTATACCACACATGTGTTCTCCCACTCCCAGGTAAATATCATCTACATGAGTTAGCAGACACCCAATAGCATCAATGAGGTACAATACATACATTCATCTTACACATATCGTGCATTGGCATGTCGTGATCCATGGCACCGTGAGCTGAATGGTCCATCTTGGGTGAAGAAATATATGGTTTGGATTGTGAAGTTTGAGGTTGTTGCGCAGTGACTTTTGGCTCTGCATGTGAGTGGGTGAGGCCGCTTAAGGGCATCCCTGTAAGCGCATGCGCAACGAGTCTGGTCTTTGATCAGACGTAGTGTGACTTGATCAAATAATTAAATATAAATCAAATCTGACCAGGCGAGATTTTCTTATTTATTCGTTCGAATTTATTTCATACTACCTTCAAGAATTAATAATGAGAACTTACGATTGGAAATGATGTCGGTAAGAGCGGCGTTCATTTGCAACCAACTGGCGCCGCTAGTTGATGGAGGAGGTGCAACTTCCCCACAGAATTACAATAAAGCGCAAGTTCGGGATCAAAATTCATATTATATATGACACTATGTCTTCCGTGTCACGAAACTGGCTCGAACAGCTCAGATTCAGACGCATCAATCATGTTTCCTCCTCATCCTCACTTTCGCCCTCATCGTCACTCACTAAAACAGAAGCATCAAAGTATAACGAAGGGTCAAGTGATGAAATGTTAGCTGACGTTGCACGGCCCTCAAGAAGCAACTCACTCATGATCTTTCCACTTCCTGGAGCGTTGTTGATTCCCCAACAAGAGTGACCGGAGCATAGATACAAATTCTCAACATTGGTCTCACCAATCAAGGGGCCACTAGACGAAGGCACGTCTAGCACAGGGAGATAACACGCCTGTCTTTTCAAAATCTTGCCCTTACGCAACAGGGGCGACATTTTCCCGGCCTGCTTGAAGATATCATCGCATTTAGACTTCACAACCTCAACGTCGTCTGTTGTCTCCGGGACGTCCACTGCAGAGTCACCTTCACCACACACATACACCTCATCTTTTCTTGCATAAATTTCAGGCGAAACGTACGAGCCCTTGGCTGCCTTGTACTCGGTGAAAATCGCGTATGGTGAGACGCTTTGGTCCTGATATGGTGCAACGGTGATAGAGTGTGCTCGCAATCCTGAGATGGGGCAGTCAGGAAGAATCTTTGATGTCCATGGCCCGACTGAAAGTACAACCTGGTCTCCTTCAAGACGAATGGGGCCCTGAGTACTATCCAACTGTGCTGCCTTGACACTTGTGGGCTCATATTGGATTCCAGTGACGCCACCTGTCTCCATCAGGTAAAGTACCTTATTCACCTTACCCAAAATAAGCTCAAGTGCACCATGAGATTCCTCTACAGCCTTTCTCAAAAGAAAGTTCGTGAACTTATATGGGTGCACCTGCGCAGTGGTGTCCTCGCCACCCAACGAGTGGCATCCAGTGACCAATTCCTCGGACATCCACGTCAAATCTGGAGGAAGCTTCCTGTTGGCTTGCTTTGTTGCTCGAAGCGTCTTTTTGGGTGGCTTACCTTCTCCGCCTGTTCTTGTTTCGATGGCATCTGCGTGAGCATCTTCCTCACTCTCCTCGTCGCTCTCAAGCGCTTCGTCTGGCACTCCGCTTATGTCCCCCTCGATGGAAAGTGTGGTGAGTCTTCTATAATCCCACTCATTCTCGCCATCATACAAGTCCGAGAGTTGTTGATGTAGCTCAAACGAAAGGGGAACAAGCTGCAGGGGAAAGGCCCAAAGCGCCAAGAGGCCACCAGCCTTGCCACTGGCACCTCCAGCAACTCTCTTGCTCTCAACAAGAGAAATGTGGTGTTTCTTCGGGTCAAATTTTGGGTGCTTAACGAGGAAATAAGCAGTACAAACGCCGATGATTCCCGCTCCCACGATCACAATATGTTTCTTGCCCTCATGACGGCCCAGAGCGGTGGTGCGGAATTGTAGGTAATCAGACATCGTCAGTGGCAAATAAGTTTATCGAGTTTTTGCAATGGTCAAGCAATAGCTGGTTCGGATGATCAATTATCTGGCAATATCAGCTATTTCAGGGACTTCTCGAGAGTCGGATTACACTGACGCGCTGAAAAAGTTCTGAATGGAGAAGTGACTCTTGTGCTCTCGCTACAGCTCGAAAAGAAGATTTCTGAGAAAGCTTTTGTTTTGGGTGACTAGCGGCAAGAGACAGCAATGACGACACAAACACTAACAGCCCGAGCAATAACTGATAAAAGAAAAAAATCGACGTGAGTCGGTGTACGTAAGCTATGGCGCAGAATTTCGGGCCATTTACAGGCAAGACTGCGCCGCGCAAGCAAGAATGCGCCTGCGCGGAGTTGCGTGGTGGGATCGATCGACAGCGGCCCAGATGGTTCGGGCCGACGCGACTCAATGCAGGCAAGATGCTTAATAATTGATATTCCAGTTGCCTCCAAAAAGTCTGTTGTCACTGGTCTCACATATTGCCCAAATTATCAGCCAAACTTTTCTCGGTCAGACAAAATTTGGTCCACGTCCGATCCTAATTTGTGCGATCTTGGTGTGTCGCAAATTGACACCGGCAACTCCAAGCTTCGGATGTAGTGCATGTAAGCGAGTAGTTGAAAAAAAACAGCTGATTTTATGTTTCTGTTCTGCACATACGTCCAAGCATTTCACGCTCACGGCTAGTGCATTGAGTGTAATGTCGGTGAGGCACGGGCCGAGCGCAAAAAAGCGCAATTAGATGCGTATGTCTGCAAAAGACACATCATCGGGCCACTTAGCCATTGTCGTGGCTCATTCGCTTCCTGAATATTGACTAACGATTGGATAATTTCGAAGTAATGAACTGTTCCAAAAAGCAGGACCAACCCACGCAGAAATCGGTAGTTTTGGGTATCGGTTGAAAAGAATTCAAGTACGAGTTATGCGCTCCGAAGTTAGATCTCGTATTTGAAGTCCCGCCAGCAACTGTATGTGCATTCAAAGCCGTGCCTGTCTCGTAAACTACATATCCGATTTCTGAATAGTTACGAGCGATCTAGGCCAACTTTTGTTTGCTTTGAAGTATCTTGTCCTTGAGCCAACGTCCAAAATTTAACGTCTGAATGAGGATCAACGACGCCGCCATCATTGCCACTGTCGCAACCAATTTCTCGTTCTTCTGCCAATGCACGCTGTCAAATAAGTGTACCTCGTCATGCTTTTTCTTCTGTAAGTACAACTGTGTGGGATCAGCTCCATCGTTCCAGTAAGGCTCAACCTCTTGATACATGTAGGCATTGCGCTCGAGTTCTTGCTCGCGGCGAGGGTCATTGACTACGTCATGGAAGAGTTCAAAAAGCTGGGGCATGTCCGTGATTGCCATCTCGGGAACTGGGTGCACGGGAGAAACCTCGTCTGATGTGACTATTATGGTGTAATGTGGCGAAGGCGCTTTACGCAAGATCTTGCGGATCAAGTCGTCCACGTCAGCCAACGCTGAATCACGCTCGGGGCCATCGGGAAGTGCATTAGTCTCAACACGAATCACTCTTTTGCGTGTGTCAATGTACTGAGCCACATCTTCTTCGCCAAACGCCCTCACGGACTCGGCTTTGCATGTTCGCACAATGTATTCTTCCAAAAACGAGAGGTCCAATGTGCCTTCCATCCATGGCAAGCCCACCACCGATGATGCCATGTGAAGGTAATTTTGTAGATGCCGCCACTCGCCTTTTTTCTTGGCTAGCATATCGAGATTCGTGAGTCCAGGCACATTCAACAACACGTAGATGTCCGAGGAGCAAGCTGTCACAGCTTTTTTCACTAAATTCGTCACCTGCCCCGGATCCTGCGTCCTAGTGTTCGGCTGTAGGATTTCATTCTTGAGTCCCGGTATGAGCTTATGCGATGCAAAAAGGAAAGGCGATGCCTGAAGGGCACAGGTTATAGGAATGAGAGCAAGCACGGGAATCAAGAAAAGCATTTTAGAGTCGCAAGTACGGTCTCAGTTCGATCTTTATTTTAAAAATCAGTCGAGCCAAAATCAAATTCGGAAGTCTTTCTCGGGTAATTCGATGACAGGCAAAGTTTTAAATTGTATCTCGCAAATCACCGCGGTGATCGTGTTCAATGTGATGAATACTCTGCTCTGACGCTGCGCGGACACGGTTCGAGATCCAGCTAGAAGAAACACAGCCATGATATGTTCCACGCGCACCACTCAAGCTGTGTCTTCCTGAAGCGTCTTCCTGAACCCCGACAATAACATAAATGTCTAACTACATAGCCAAACTCTCAAACAAGGGAAGGTGCTCTTTTAATGCAAGTCTGAATGAGTTTTTCAATGCGGTGCTGCATAAAATTCAATGCAGTGAACTGAGGCATCGAGCCGAGGTGCCTTTCTCCACAAATAGGAATATGTCAGGTTCGGCTTGCAACTCGCGTTTTACTTGATCTCTCGACATTTTTAGCATTAATTTTTTAAAACACGAGCTGGGAAAACAAGGCAGTCGGATTTGCTTATTTCCAGAGAAATCGGAGGTAGTATTACGGCAGCATGTGGAAACAACACGATAGAAAGCTATACAGCCATCTACTATAGAATCACATCAAATTACGTTCCTTTTTCATTCACTTCCTTCCCAGATGTTGCATGCTTCTCATCCAATGCAATCCACTAATCCATTAATCCACTAATCGCATTCGACGGCTGCGTCCACGTCGACGTAATGGGTGAAAAAGCCACCGAATAAGTCGGACAATCTCACCACATCATGAGCACCTCCAGTCTCTCTGATCGAGTGCATCGACAATTGAGGATTTCCCAAATCCAAGGTCCTCAATCCCAACTTTGCTGAAAGCATGGGTCCAATTGTGGACCCGCATGGCGAGTCGTTTCTCACCACAAATAGCTGCAACGGCACTCTGGCGCGCTGTGCAACAATTTTGATGATCACAATTCCCCTGGAATTTGTCGCGTAGCGCTGATTGGCATTAATCTTGATAACTGGACCCGCATTCACGTGCGGGCGATTGGCTTTCTCGTAGAACCTCTCGTAGTTCGGGTGAACTCCATGTGCCTGGTCAGAAGAAAGCAAAAACGAACGGCTACACATCCGGGCCATAGCGCCATTATCAGAGTCAGCGAGGCGTGCAAGCACGTCTGGTAAGAATGACGAATCTGCTCCCTGTGCAGACAAAGACCCAATTTCCTCATGGTCAAATAGCGATATCATCAGAGCACCATTTTCGGCGGGCTCCGAGGCTAACAAGGCCTCTGTGGATGCATAGCATGACGTCAAATTGTCCTGACGCGGAGCAAAGATGAATTCGTCATGCATGCCGCCTAAAGTGGCATCTTGATAGTCACAGAGAAGAAGCTCGAAGTCTTCGATCTGTTCTACCTCCACCTTCAATTCTTCGGCAATGAGTCCAAGAAGCGACTCGTTGTGGCGTTCTACAACGTGCTTCACGGCTTCAAATTCGGAGCTTGAGAGCTGAAGATTTGGGTCATCCGCACAGCTGTGACCATACTTCTCCTGCCCAGCGATCGGCACCAATTCTGTCTCCTTATTAAACTCAAATTTCTTATTCACCTCTCTGTCGAGATGGATGGCCAACGTGGGGATTCTCATCAAGGGCTTTCTCAAGTGAACCAAATGCGGCACGTATTTCCCAGAATTCTCTTTCACGTAAACCCTTCCAGCAACGCTAAGGTCTCTGTCAAACCAGGAATGTGCAATGAGACCACCATATTGCTCCACGCCGACCTGAATAAAACCTTCGGCCGTTTTTTTCGAGATTGGCTTTATCCGCAACCCGGGGGAATCTGTATGTGCGCCAACTATGGCCACAGGCCCTCCCTTCTCGAATTTTTTGCCGATCTTGAATGCAATGAGAGATGAAGCGTTTCGCGTTACAACGTACTTCTGCCCAGGTTGCAAGACCCATTGATCCTTCTCTTTCAATACCACAAACCCATCCTGAGTTAGTTTCAGTTTTACGTTGGCGACTGCATGATAAGGCGTGGGGGACGTGGTAATAAAGTCTACGAGCCCCTCAGCTTTTGTTCTAGTTTTCAGGTCCATTGTGTTAAACCGAGAATGTGTATTGTTTGTATGTGGGTCAAGTTTGGTACATGCCTTTTATAATATAATCGCTTCATTTATCTTCCTTCATGCCCAGCCGCGGCATGCAGGCCGGGCCGTTTATCCACGCGGCATTGATACCAACAAGCCGAGATTAGACACAGGAGCACGTCAACAGCGAAATCAAAGATGTCAAGAATGGCTATTTCCCTTTGCTTTGCATATCAAGGTATCACAATAAAGATGTCGAAAAATGCGTTAAACCAGTACCCATGTCAACAGCCATAGGCGTGCGCAAGGTACTATCATTGTGGGGCGCGGTTTCTCAAAGGTCTTCACGACTCGAATGCCTAGATGTCGGCGGAGAAAAACTCGTCCGGGTCGAACTCCGACGGCAGTAAACTCGTTTCGGGTTTCACAACTGGATCCACCAGCTCCTCCTTGATAGCCAGAGGGCTTGGTGAGGATCTGAGCTTGGAAATTGCGTCTTCAAGCTCCTGCTTGCGCGCGCTTTGCTGCTCTAGCACGTACTGTAGGTGACGTATGTAGTCTACCGACGTTTGAAGAATGAATGCCTTATTTGGCTTTGCCTCCTTTACTCGAACCGAGGCAAGAAGCTCCTTCATCTCCTTGGTGTTCAGGCTTGGCTGCTTCAGAATTGCCTGCACTGCACACACTTGTGGCGTGAGCAACAGTGGCGGCACTAGGAACCCTAGCACCTTTATTTTCTCCTTGATCAAATCGCGTCTTCTACGCTCCACTGCGTTATGAAACTCACGCCTGCGCTTCGCCTTCTCCTCCAGTGTTAATTGTTTCGGTGTTCCAGGCTGGTCGGAGTTCTTCCGCATATGTGTGTTTGTTGGAGCACCCATTCCTGAAGGACCCATCCCATAGTTCTGATTGTGGGGCAGGTGGCCGTTGTTTTGCGTCAGCGTGTATGACGGCGTCAAGTTCATGCCTGTGCTGTGTGATAGAGACATAGAGGGCGGTGAGTTGAGATATGATCCGGAGTAGGGCAGCTTCAACGTGTCAAAGGAGCCGTCCAATGTGTTTGTTTGAGGCGACAAGAGGTGCTGCAGAAGGTACAGATTCAGGGGCGGCGGGATGCTGACACTTCCGTGGCGCGACTGTATCGGGCTAAAGGCGTTGTTGTAATATGATGGCGACACCGAGTCCTCGACAATAGAGTTGAGCTGGCCAAAATTGGCTCCTCGGGAGTTCGGTGAGAAATACTGCGACGACTGGAACATGTTGAGGTTTGCGTTGTTGCCGTTCTGCAGCATGTTCTTTATGTTGCTGTTGCTATTCTCTGGTAACACAAGCAGGTCCAAGTTGTTCAGCAAGTCTGTGTTGAGACTAAGTCTGTCCCCGTAAAGACTGTCTCCTAGATTATCCGTCCAAGGATCATTTCCAGGTACGAAGTTGGGCGAGACGGCCTGCTGTGTCGGTGATCCAAGAAAGTCAAACGTCTCCAAGAAGGGGTCTTTTTCTACCGCCGGATTTTGCGCGTTATAGTAAGGATCTGTCGGCATGGCGTAGTTTGACCGCATGTCTTGTGAGCCCGAGTTTGTGGGCGCCACAGTGAATTGTAGGTCGGCCAAATCAGAATATTGGCCGTTGTCTGAGTTGTAGCGGGTATTATTTGTATTGATACGCCTCTTTGTATCCTCGTAGGGATCGTTGAGAAAGTCTTCCATCGTCTATAAATGTGGACTGTGGTTGGGGTGGATATTAGATTGCGCCGGCAATAAGCGATAAGTTGAGATGGGTACTATTCGAGGGCGCTCAATTGCTATTTGTATTAGCTCGAATATTTTCTTGTTTGGCCTGTAGTTTTCGAGCTGGTTCTATAAAGTTTTCTTTGTTGCTGGCTAATGGTTTGACCGATGTTGAACAAAGAACTGTACTTTCCCCACGCATGTTTTCCCGGATAGGCCAGCCTCAAGACTCGGGGAGGTTACCCGATCGGCATATTACGAGCCGGCAAAGACATGGAGAACACATCAGTCACATACGATAATTTCATGAAAGAGTATGTTCACAAAAATCTGAAGAGCCTTATGATGAAACTTGTGCCAATTTGTTCGGAGCGATTCATCTCTAGCAGCAAATAACACCCCTGGACGGTTCACAAGTTTCGGCCGACTCCCGCACCCGTTATCGGCCTCTCTATGGTTACCTGTCCCAACGCGCGCCAGTGCAGGGGAAGATAATTTGCCATTGTTTGCGAACAACGGTACCGTTATGTGATTCATTTTGAGAAAGCATGCCTTGTCCAATACGAGACTCGGGCAAGCTTGCCGAGAGCTGTATTCATCTGCTGGGTGCCTACATTGCGAAGCGCAAAGTGCTCGTACTTAGTGATGTGGATTGAAGGAATTCCGCTTTGGGCGGAAATCTCGTATGTTGAAAGGCCAAACCCGGAATGATATTCTCTTCCGCTTCAGATTCCAAGTATCGACTTTGTTTCTTTATTGTGAGCGGATTGTTCTTGTCGTCTAAGCACCCCTCGCCCGCTACCTATTTTTTCGCGCTCGAAACTCGTACTAGACATATCGCAATAAGCTACCAATAGTGTGATTTCGAGGCTCACACTACGTATGATTTTATTGACAATTCTAGGGGTGAAGGGTCCCTAAAATATCATCCCACATTACTTTGTTCTTTCCAGATCAGAACAATTTGTCAAGAGTATCGTCTGGACTTGCCCGGGTATCAATGTGTGGAGCTGTTATTCACAAGCAATATGTGCGATATGAGCGGTGGATTTTCTTTATTCGTTGCTCTTTGTATGTGTTCTATCCGAATTCTTGAATTTGAATTTTGCGCCTTTCCCGATTACTCATCATTCAGATTCAAGTTGTCTTTCTCTTATTTATCAACTTCTTCTTGACGTGCTTCTTCATTTTCGTCTTCCGTTTATCGGCTTTTGCGCTCTTAGCTGCGGCCTTCCTGGCTTTCTTCTCCTCCTTGTCCTCGTGCTTTTTGCCCTTCAACTCTTTCTCTTTTTTCGGGCGGAACTCATCGTCCTCAGAGTCGTCCTCACTGTCGCTGTCATCCTCACTGTCGGAGTCCAGACTTTCATCCGATACATCCTCCTTCACCACCAAGTCTGTGAGCGTGTCAACTTTACCTTCAGCAAATTTCTCAAAGTCTCGTTCCTCCAAGTGATTCAACGAACGAACCAAATGCAACGATCTGAAAATCTCATCTTCGGCATTGGAATGTTCCATCTCGCTTTTCAAAGGCATGCTATCCAAATACTTACCTAGCTCCCCATCAGAGTCACCTGTGAGGCCAAGTTGCTCATCCGAGTCCGTGATGTATTTGAACAAAAATCTTTCTGGATACACATTGATCTTTTTTCTGGAGAAAAAGTCATTCACGTTCTTGATATCCATTCTCAAGAAGTCAAGGGCCATGGGATGTTCGGGCTCCACAGACTGCGACACATCAATGATATAAAGTTTACCATTATGCACGATCGAATTGTACTCCGACAAATCTGCGTGCACGAGGCGACATTTATTGTACATTCTTCTCATGTAGAAAAGCATCTGTTGATAGAAGTAGACAATATCTTCAGTGTCCTTGAATGGGTGGTCTCTCAACTTTGGCGATGGCTGTGCATTTCCTTTCGTCAAGTATTCCATCACTAAGACATGTGACCTTAGCTCAATGGGCTCTGGGCATGGTATGCCATTAATATAGAGTCTCTTCAAATTCCTAAACTCTTTTTCGGCCCACACCTTCACCATTTTCCTCGGATTGCCTTGATTCTTGGTGTTCCTGAAGCGGAACTCACCGTCGACATATCTTTCTCGATCTTTGAAGACCAAAATCGAGGTCTTGTAAATTTTCACTGCGAACTCTCTTGTTGTCACCAGTGGATCTTCATGGTCCCCATGGTAAACGTTCGCCTCTTTTCCCGTACTGATACACCCATTGATTCTTGAAATGATGTTTTTGTTGATGATCTTGCCCAAAAACCTCATCGTACGTGGGTCCAAAACCTGCTCCACGGTAGCTCTATTGGCGCGGTCCTTCGTCGTCTTGGGGCCTTTTTTGAGTGGCTCGGGATTTATCGATTGTGAGTACCTCTCAACGATATCTCCGCGGTCCGTGATTGTCTTTGACTTGTCCTTCTTTTGGCCATGGCTTGCAGTTACCTGAACATCAGAGGCAAAGTCCGACAATTCTGAGTCTGAATCTGAATCTGAGTCTGAATCTGAGTCCGAATCTGAGTCCGAGCCCAGGATGTAGGACTGCAATTTCAAATCTTTCACTTGCTCCTCGATTTCGATACTCATCTTAATCTATATCTAATTTTTGTAAGCGTGACGTAAAAGTATGTTCAAAGATGTGCAGATTATTCGAAGTTGTGGAAGATATCAGAGATGAGACTGGTGCAGGCCAGAGATGCTGCGATGCGCCGATGGATGGTTATGCGGTCCAGTAAGCCAGAATACAGTGGGATGTGATGAAAAACTATCTAGAAAAGAAAAAAATAAAAATATATATGGACAGTCTTCAAGACTCGAATAATCAACTGGCTAGACCTCCTGCGAATTTGCCATTTGTTGGGATGACTAGATTCTAGCGTTGTAGGTCGAATCATCTGTTTTGTGGGAGGCGGGGTCCAAGAGTTCGCGGACCGATCTATGACCCGTCGGGAATCTGATAAATCTTTCCAAAAGGTGTACACCCCGATACACGTGCCACATAGCCCCAATTTTAGAATGAGTATTTCTTTACTCAACCAGCTTCTTCCCTCGGTATGTAACTTCTTCACTTAAACAACGAAACATCCACAAATTGAGGCTAGTTGGTGTTACCTGAGATGCTCTACCTCCACATATCCATCTGATGTACTAACTATCACAGAGCTTCTTTTTCGTGATCCCGCTATATATTGGGGTTGAGCTCATACTTTCATTTGCAATTTTGAATAAAGCTGGAGGTGTTTATGGTGTGCTCTCGATCTTGACTGGCCACCATATGAACTTTTGGCAATGGCTCTACAATTTGCTCGCATTCTTGGTGCTTCCGTTCTACGTTTCTGCGTTATTCAACTTGCTGGATAGATCGACCAATTTGCGTAAGGCGTGCCTAGGGTGCTCGATCTATATTGTCGACACGATAGTTGGCTTTTTTTACACATTATACTTTGTCTACTTTTGGTTTAGCAGAGAAGACAGTAATCCTGTTGGAAATGCAGTGGAGAGTGCTCTGAGCCTTGCCAAGAGGGCCATCGATACGTCCCAATCTGCTTCGGCATCACGGGAGTTGTTCTTGACAGTGAGTGGCACTCTTCTCACTACCGCCTTGCGTGTCTACTTTTGCCTCGTTTTCCTCTCCTTCACGAAGCAGCTCTTACTCCAGTCTGCACGTAATCAACGGTTCCACGGTCACGATTCGGTCAGCGAGGTAGCCGTGCATAATTCGTTCGTTGGCAAAGTGAAGAAGTTTGTTTATGCGCTCGAAATGAGAGCTAAACATTTTCTCACTGAAGTGTTCGTTAATGACATTTCCGCATAGACAAAGATGTACCTTCACATCTCACACCCGATGGTTTTATGCGGCTGTATTCCCTATGCGTCCATCGGTGACACAAAGTGTGTAGCCGATTACTAACATGCGGCCTACTTGGATGGAAGTTTTCCGGTGTCAATGTCATGCGTCAATCTCATGTTCCAACCTAATTCTATCATAAGGCGAGCGCTCAAAACTTAGCAAAACACACTTATTAGATACTTCTCGAAACCCCCGTGATTTCTGCTTTGAATAAATTTATTTGCATAATCTTTATAGTAAATTTTAAAGTTGTAAATCAACGTGCCTCATGTGAGATACATTGTTTTGAGCACAGCTCCTTGACTCTTTTTTTAGATCAGGCGCGAGAGGTTGTGATGGAAGATGATGGTTTGACATTCGAGCTCGAACTTCCGTCCACGAATACACCACTCCCGTCATAAATGAAACGAAGGATGAAAAAACTAATACAAAATTGTTTGGTTTTCAACATGCAACAATAAGCTCGAAAAATAATGCATGTTCGATTTTTAAGCAAGCTTTTTAACTTTCCTGTTTATGACATTTTACCCCACAGAATTTATGAACGCTAGTGCGTGTCCTTTTCTTTCCCGTCACACTTCATATTCTGTATTTGCAGATCAGTGCATATATCCCAAGAAAGTCAAAAAAAAACTGTGATATTCGATTGACAAGAGACTAAACAGCATCTAACATCGTTCCGAAATTCAGCTCGCCTCGACAAAAGATACCGACACTTCCGAAAACTAATTTTGCTACTTAACATCGTACGATTGCCGCGCGGTTCCACCTAGTCAACTCCACAGAAAATCATGGGTCAGCTTAGCAGTTCCGAGACCAAAGATGACTCCTTGAAACATGCTTATTCTGAATCAGAGCTCAGAGCCTTGTTCCAGGCACGTGCTGCCAGCTTGTTATCCAAAGGCGAAATTGCTGCTGTCGCTTCAAGAGTCAACATGAAGGACACGGACGAGGCAGATGCTGTTTTAACATTGACCGACTTGGCTGCATTGCTCAATCTCTCACAGGCTGACGATAACAGCACGCGAGTAACAAAAGATAATTCAACGGAGGAACATGAGGGAGAAGAGGATGTGACAAATCCTGAAGGTCATAGCCTGCGTAGTGAGGAATCCCATCTCGATGCCCTCGTCGCCGTGTTATACAGATCTTTCACCATTCTTGGCAGATTGCCGTTTCTTTCCAATCCTATCTCGAAAAGGGAACAGCTCACGATGAGACAGTTTGTCTTGGCTCTAGCAGTTCATCTGGGCGGAGTAGCCAAAGTCTGGCCTGAGTTTGACTATCTCAAGATCTTATTTATATCACTTGCGCTCATCCCTTCCAACGATTCTCAACAAGAAACAGATGAGAAGGCCGCTGAGTACAGCAAAGATTCCAAGTCTCCCACTGCGAGTGCCCAAGACGATAAAGAACTCACCCTACAAGGCCCACAGCGCCCACGGCGCCCACATCAAAAAAACACCATTGGACAAGAATCTGAAGCTAAATATTCCGTTGAATTGAATCTGGTGTCCCAAGAGACTACAGAGCCTATCAGGTTTGCAAGTCGCAGGATTAAATGGGAGTCTTTCATGCCTTTGTGCAATTATGATGGCATTGATGTGACGAAATTATCTGTCTCTTCAAATGACTTGCTCCAGTTATTTATCCTACTCTTGATGGCTCACTCAATTCCAAGCCAATCGCATACAATGATGCAAAGGCAAATGTGGCATTTGATCTCCCAAAAGTGGACGTCATTTGAAGCAGTTGCTTATTCTTTGCTACGCTACATTGATCTTGAAATTACGCCAGCCAACCGCACGGGTGTCAGTGTGTCCTACGAGGCGTATAAGCATGGAATGGAAATTGCAATGAGTGGGATGGTGGAAGAGAGTTTTAAAAAATTCGTCAAAACCTCGCTTCTTCTGTCTTCAGTTGGTTCCCTTGGTCACAACGACCAACTAAAGAGTATTGTCGAGGATGTACCAAGCAAGGCCTTTAATTCCACACGTCTTGTCAATGAGGCCACGATATCACTTTTATCGCTATTTGCCGAAGGCTTGAATGCGGATGTCAAAATTACGCCACAGAATATGGTCGAACTTTACAATGGAGCCCAAAGTGGGTTCTCAATTCGATCTTTGGAGCTGAAAATTTTCAAGTGGCAGGCCCCGACAATACTCTTGGTGTCTGGTAAACGCTTGAGAAATAAAACAATACTGAAGAATCGGCGATACCAGCAGTTTGATTTGGAATATCCACGGCACTTCCGCTCATCGGAAGATCCGAAGAAGAGTTGGCAGAGTGACAATGATAAAATCACATACGCCGTTTTTGTGAGGCAGCCATGGCGAAATTCGAACAAAACCAATTTCGGAGACGAGGAGTCCACGATAATGTGTCTCCTGCCTAGGTTCGACATTTTCAAGTCAAAGCGCGGGCAGGTTTTAGCAGGGAGACTGATTTACTTTAACAATCAGGGGATGGGCATTGGCTTTGGCAATGAACAGCCAGTTAACAAAAACAACACACGGAGGCACCTACCGGGAAGTGTGTCATTGACAATCGAGGCCAATTTGGAGTTTGGTATCTTCAGACACATAGTGAATGCTGGCGCGAACACCCCTCGTTTTTTTGAAACCTCTTCCCAGGACACGGTCCGTGACCAGGACTATGAGGATCGTTTTATGATCACTGATTTAGAAGTTTGGGGAGTCGGGTCAACTAAAGAGTTGGACGAGCAAAGAAAGCAATGGGAGTGGGAAGAGAAGCAGGCGCAAGCACGACAGGGAGTCAATCTCAGAAATTTGGGTGAAGAGCGGGCTTTTCTTGAGATGGCAGGACTAGTAGGTAATCAAGGTTCAGGTGGATCGGTCTGACTCACCTTCAGTTGCTCTTTATAATGCAGTGCTTGAGGGATACTGGCATAGGATAGTTCAGGAAGAAGCATAGATTCACATTCAATGTCCAAGTCTCACTGCATCAAGCATCGAACATTGACGTCGGATCTTCTGCAACTAGCAAAAGTAACCTCTAAGTTAACAAGCGATGTAAATAACACTTCCTAAAATAAGTTCATCCGCAAAGATTGTCTCTATCGAGCGTCTAGCCAAAAACTTGGTTACGGAGAGTCTCTCATGCAAGATTAAGCATTGAGCAGCACCGTCTGTGCTTATCATAGGGCAAATACTCCGTTAAAATCAAAGCAGGCTGCGGGTCTAGGTGCTCGTGAACGGTGATTCCACCATCGCTGTTTGCCTCGCGTTGTTCATGAGCTCTTTTTCCAGCACTCTTCAAGTTCCGGGGCTGAAATTTCAGCAAAGCTTTTCTTTCGCTCATAACAGCTTGCCTGTTGTTGGAATAGATCTTCAAATTCATAATAAACCCAATTTCAATGAGTGCTTCTAGGGTTCTTTGGCCCTGAATGATGAGCAACCGGAGAGCTTCTGCATGTAAACCTGGACCGCTTTTTCCAAATCTGGTCCTCCAAAATATAGGTGTTCCAGAGTATGTCATGACATAACCTAAAAAAGAGTCTTCCTTACGTTGTCCCAAGATTGACGTAGCGTAACCCTGTAAGCAAGTATCCGAGACACGTGGCAAATATATGAGCCCATCGAGTTTTGTGCCCTTCAAGTATCTCACCACGTTCCTAGCTGCTATCATGTGTTTTTGCTTTGGATCCGCGAGATATCGTATGAGCTCACGTACTATATGATCGATGTCCATCCTCACCGTCATTGAAGCGTATATCAACTTGCCTATAAGGGAACGGTATGCATCCAAGTCACAGGACTCTTCATTGTCGCTGGCACTGACGTTCAAATTCAAGTCTCCTGCTGGAATTCTATGAGGCATGCATCCTTCCATACTATAGTCCTTGAGAAGAGAGTCGATGTAGTCGTTCAAGTGAAGTTTGATAAATCCGTCTCTCTGGTATATATTTATGCCAGCAACTTTCTTCGCCAATGCTAGATCTCGCATCTTGTATTGCGACACGAGTTTTGACTTAACAGCATTGAGTTTATCCTTATCACGTGAAGCAATGAGGAGATCGTCGGCGATCACAGCTATGATTATCAAATTTAGGTTGGCGCCTCTGTAAAACAAATTGTTGCACAGAACTTTGGAGAACCCGTGAGTCCTGAGTGCTTTCGCAATCATTTTATCACGCATATCCGGAGCTCTCAAGAAGCCATGAATACTCTTATGTAGCTGAAGCGTGCCCTGAACCATCAAGCCCGGCGGCGTTTCAAAATATGCCACATTGGGGACTTTACCGTAGAAATAGGCGGAATTTATCTTCAAGTGTTGAACTTGCGAGTTGTGTTGAGCAGAAATGGCCATGAATAACCTGAGCGAGTTCAATTCGGGCTTGACTCGGCTGGTCAGTTCATATTCAGTACCATCAAAATCGAGAATAGTTTTAGCTGTCAACTTGGCTCTATACACGCCATCGTCCTCAACACTAAACTCCCAGTCTAGTTTTCCCGTCACTGGCGAGGTACAGGCACTCAGAGCCAGGGAGAAAGTGTCATTTTCTGATAGCGCAGATAGTTCGGCATTACAGGCGTCCACCCATAGATGCCAGTTTGGTGATGATCTTGCTTCCTTTAAACTTGCAGGCACAGGCTCGTTCAAGTTCGACAGCTTGGCAATTTTCTCGGTAATTGTGGCAAGCAAATCGTTGTGGTGTTCATAGTAATCGTGAGTCTGAGTAATCGTACTCCCGCCATAAGCCACAGGTCTGATTTTTCCGGGATCAGAAGGCCACTCACCCCGTGTCGCTTTATGGCCGTGAGGCTTGAGCCGAGTCCATACTTCGCATGATCCGTCTATATCAAAGCTTTTGGCGTGACAGACTTCAAGCTCCATTGAAATGTCAAAGCTGAACAAGCTTAACTTTATAGCAGAAAATGTCATCTTGTGCAGATACTGCGATCGGTTTGAGAGATGCAGGCAGGTAGCTGCGAAAGACTGTCAAGAGATGCACCTTCATCTCGTTAGAGTCACCAAATAAGTGCCATTTTGTGTGAGAAGTAGACACTCATATGCTCAATCAAGAAACTAGCGAAAGCTCAAGTAGGTCATAAATAAACAAATAATAATGCGTCTCGCATCATAAAAGATGACTTCTGGTTGACCTTTCGTCACTGTCAGTCGTTGTCTTGGTGACACCTTCCAAGAATACTTATCGTTGACCGAGAATGGCTCGATAATTTTTACTCTTCAAGACTCATTTCCTTTACAATGATTTGCTCATATCGACTTGTCAAATTCCAACACTTAATTGATGTACTTAATATTATGTGAAGTATCCGTGCAATCTCGCCCGGTCGCACTAAATCTTTATTTCCTAGAATTGCGTGAAGTTTTCCCCACGGCGGGCCGTCCAAAATCTTGAAATTTTTTGCTTAGCCGCTCTCGACTGAGGACGGGAATACCCTCACCATCGTAAATCTTATTGCGTTTCTTTCCCGTGTGTTATACCATTGTCTGTCGCCTCGATTGGGAGGTCATGCACTGCAGCTCAATGTGCAGTATTTGGCTCAACCGGTCCTCCAGCTTGTCGCGGTACTGCATATCGTCACAGATCTCATCTAATCCGATGCGATTCGAAACTGCAAAAACATAAATATCCAGCAAGAAAGGCTTTCAATTAATATCAAAAACAAAAAGGAAAATGCGCAAGCCCGGAATCGAACCGGGGGCCCAACGATGGCAACGTTGGATTTTACCACTAAACCACTTGCGCTTCTAGATGTTCGAAAATACCATCTGGTTTGTCCAGAGGCACATGTGCAATCTTTAGCATCTTGAGCCAGATTCTAGTCCGGAATACCGATCAAACACGTAGTGTATTTTATCGCAAGAATGAGAAACAAGCATAACCATAGTTTTTTTCTGACTATACACGAAACACATGGCACTGTGAACATATACAATGCTACTACTAGCCCTCAGGGTGATGGCTCTGATGAACCCGGCAACGCTGATGAAAGCGCCCAAGAAAGTGGTATCATATGTTGTGATTTATTATCAAAAATGGCACCTTGACATAATAGTGAACACGTAATCGGCAGTCAAAATGATGAAAACTGTATCGAGGCAGGACTCCGAGATCGAGTGACGCAGGAGTGTATATAAGTAAACACAACATCTAATACTACAGCGGAATGACGAGTGGCAAGGCCGTAAAAAAAGGAAAAGGAAGGAATAAAATTCTTGAGTCTACCACAATATCATTGACACGAGTCACCTGCCAATGTTTCATCATATCAAACAACTTTTATCAGCGTCACGCTTTGAGACATGTGCCGCACGCGACCTTCTGCGACCATTCATTTGAGCTTCATTCAGAACCATCTATTGTTTAGCACAAATCTAGCGTTATAACCGGGCCGGTTTTTGTCAAGAAGGTGTTGCCGTGTAATGCTCATTACCTGCCAAAGCAAATGAATATTCTGAAATTGGTCTTCAACCGCGCTCATGCGCTTGTCCTGCATGCCACACAGGGCTACAGAATCACCACCTGCGGGAAGAGCATCTCATCGAGATGAGTCGCTGACCAAGTATACGTCTAACCAAACATAAAATGGCGAAAAACACCAAAAGCTCGTCGGGCGGCGCTAAGGATGCTAGATTCTCAGCCTCGGCCTATGATCCTCGTTTTATTGTGCCGAGCACGAAAAAAAATAAAGTGAAAGTTGACGATAGATTTTCGAAGGAAGAATTAAGAAAGCTCAATGTCACTGCTACCGGAAAAAAGGCCAAAGTTGATAGATACGGCAGAAAAATAAAAGGGGGAGAAGATGCAGAGTTCGAAAAATATTTCGAAGAGGAATCAAAAGAGGATGGCTCGGAACCACATGAGAGCAAATCCGAGGGTGGATCCGAGTCGGATTCTGACGCGGACTCAGAGAGTTCTGAGGACGAGGAGAAACAGGAAATGCCCATGAAAACAAAGAAGAGCGTCAAGTTTGAAGATGCGAAAGAAGAAATTGACCTGGATTCCGAAGAAGAACTGGAGGAAGACACTGGATTTGTGGATAGAGCAAGAGGTGAGGGCTTACAATCTGATTCCGACTCTGGCTCAGACATTTCGAGCTCAGAGGAAGAATCTGATTCGGAAGCTGAGGCCGAGGACACAAAACCCGAGGAGGGCGAGCCCAGTGCAACATTTGCTGTGGTGAATTTGGACTGGGACAATGTCCGTGCTGTGGACTTGATGTCCACGTTTGCATCTTTTGTACCAAAAGGCGGGAACATCAAGTCGGTCATGATATACCCGTCAGAATATGGAAAGGAGCAGATGCAAAAGGAGGAGACAGAAGGGCCACCAAAGGACCTTTTCAAGTCTAAGAAAAAGAGAAAGGACGATGACTCAGATTCAGATGAAGAGCTTGACTTAACGAACAAAGAAGATTTGGAGAAAGCCGCAAGAAAGTTGTATGAAGAGGATGACGGTGAACAGGATTACGACTCCAAAGCATTACGTCGGTACCAGCTACAGAGATTGAGATATTACTACGCAGTTGTCAAATGTGACTCCGTGGGCACCTCTGAAGCAATCTATAAAAACTGTGACGGATCTGAGTACGAGTCAACTGCCAACATCTTCGACTTGCGTTACGTGCCAGATGGCATGGACTTTGCCGATGATGAGGCGAAGGAAACATGCACAAAAATACCTTCCACATACAGACCAGATTCGAGTTTTGTCACGGATGCGTTGCAACATTCGAAAGTGAAACTCACGTGGGACGAGACACCAAAGGAGAGAACTTCTCTCTCATCGAGGTCTTTCTCGCAAAAAGAAATCGATGACATGGATTTCAAGGCTTACTTGGCATCTGACTCTGACGGTAGCGAAGATGAGTCTACAGAGTTAAAGAACAAGTACAAGAATTTGCTTGGAGGAAGATTCGCCGAAAAGGCGGGCGAGGAAGACAGTGATGCCGAGATGGACATGGAAATTACGTTTAATCCTGGCCTTGGTGAGGGTGAAGAGAAGTCCAAGAAGCAAGAAGAGCCAACTGAAGAGACAACCATTCAAGCATATAAGAGAAAGGAGAAGGAGCGCCGCCAGAAGAGGGCCGAAAAATTCAAGAGCAAGACGGAAGAGGATGAAGAGGAAAAAGCCAGTGTGGTCAAGAAGGACAAGAAGAAAACCAAGGGTAAGGGTAAGAAGGGAGAGCCAGTTGACGAAAAAAAGAGAGCCGAGTTGGAGTTACTTTTGTTGGACGAAAATGATCAAAATCAGGCCGAGCATTTCAGTATGAGAGACATCATCAAGGCAGAGAAGAACAAGAAGCACAAGAAGAAGGGAAAGAAGAACTTCGATGACAATCTTGTGCAGGACAATTTCAAGGCAGACTTGGATGACGACAGATTCAAGGAGGTGTTCGAAAACCACGAGTTTGCGATTGACCCCACCAGCAGCGAGTTTAAGAAAACCAACACAATGAAGCAAATCTTGAACGAGAGAGGAAAGAGGCTGCGGAAAGGCGATGGCGAGAGTTCAAAGAAGAGAAAGGTAGAGACAAAGGATGACGGAACTGCATTGAATGCTTTGGTGAAGAAAATTAAGCAAAAAAAGTAAAAGAGGCATAAGTATATAATAAAAGAGGAATTTCGCCATTGACCACCGCCTTCAATGAAGGCCATGTAGGCTAAAATGAAGAAGTATGTACGCTCAAAGTTGGGCAAATCACGTAAGATGATTTGCGACTTAAGCTGTGCTCACTCAAATTTACAATGATACCCGGTCTAAGTTTCACAATGCATCAAGCAAAACCAAACTAACAATAAAACCGCCGTGGATTGAAGGGACACCTTTCAGAACTCCTAAGCTATCTATTCTTAGATTATCAAGTAACTGGGGCAAAAAGAGTGAAAGCTCGCAGCCGGTGGTACATCTTTGAATCACTGAGACTATAAAAATTCGCCTCTGGGAAAGGTGTTATGTGCTATTTTTAATTGTGTCAGCGAACAAGATTCTGGTGTGTCGCAAAAGAGTGAACGGGCCACCCCACGCGTCTGCTGCAAATGCAGAATAATTCACCCACCCACTCACTTACGTCCAATACAGCAATAGAATGGCTCAGGCTACTACAATATCGATTACTGCGTTGAATTTTCCCGTTTCGCCAATTTAATCACCGAGTAGATTGTCTGATAAAAAAAGGGTTTTAAATAACGTGGCTTCAAATGAGCCTGCACACGGACGCGTCCCACGCTTCTTTTTCCTCCACCTGATCCCGTGAGTCTAAACACGCATTCGCCAGAAGCTATCATCAAGACATATCCAGATGCAGATTTCCGTGTTAGCTATTTTCGTGTGGGCCGCTCACGTGAGCGCATTGCACTTTTATCTTCAGACGGGCCAGACCCGCTGCTTCTACGAGGACTTGCCCTCTGATGCCTTGGTGGTGGGCAAGCTTGACGCCTACGAGTACGACGAGAGAATGGACGACTACATGAAAAACGACAACTTAAAATTGAAAATCACTGTTGACGAGACGTTCGACAACGACCACCGTGTGGTCAGCCAGAACTCGAAGCCAAGCGGTGATTTCGTTTTCAACTCTCATGACAGCGGCGAGCACAAGTTCTGTTTGACACCGCTCTATATCGACGGCACCCACAGCAAGAAACATCGTATTTTTTTCGATGTGGCCATTGGTGCTGCGCTGGAGTATGTTGATCTGAAGTCCTCAAAGAAGGTCGACGGTTTGACGTTGCAGATCCAGGACTTGAACAGGAAGTTGCAGGAAATCCACCAGGAGCAGGAGTCCATCCGCGAGAGGGAGTCTATATTCAGAAACCAGAGTGAGCTGACGAACGCCAGAGTTGTGTGGTGGAGTATTATCCAGGTGGCTGTGTTGGTGGGCACTTGCGCCTACCAGTTGCGTCACTTGAAGGGATTCTTTGTCAAACAAAAAATTGTATAGGCTGTTGGACTTACAAATTTGAGATAAAGAAAATAAATTGTCAAATGTGCTCTAAAAGATTCGGTGTGACTTGTATTTGAACACTTTAAGAAGTCAACTGTTCCTCTTCTACGGAGCCCAAGAAATGTATTCTCAAGTTTAACCACCATAAAAGAAAGTGGTCCAAATCAAAGTTTCAATGTTCCTTCCTGAAACGCAAACCTCCTAATTTCGTTGCCGATGACTGGAGAAAGTATAAAATATGAAGAAAGTTTTATCATTCCTCTCAGATGAAAAGATATTTTGTGAGCATCGGGTTCAGTCTCAGTAAACCTACTCTACTTCTGAACATGTGGCCAGGGTGAAATCAGGGTTGGTTTTTTGAGGTTCATGACGTCTTTGAGATATAACGGATGATGGCATAGGGTAGAGCACTCCGTCATTATTCTTTAATAAGACCAATGGCCTTTCGAACCACCTCAAATGATTTCCCCACCACAAGCGTTTCATACTACGATGCTGAGCTCGCGCTTTTATCAAACGTGCAACCCGCACATCGTTGCTTTTTCAATGGAGTGAAAATAGACGACCAGCTACTACGACAAACCGTAAAAAGTGTCGCAACCAATCGACCTTCCCGATCGGGCGGCCCTGGCTTTCGAAGCAGCAATGCGCTTACTTGATACTATTCAGCATGGGCGAGGCACCGTGGTCGCCTGACATGCTCTCTACAGGAAAATACCGTTTTTCTTTTTTTTGATAGCACATTTCTTTTTCGGGCTCCTGCCGCTCACGCCATAAACGGTAGAATGCCATTGCATGGTATAAATCTCGTGGTGAGCTTAAACTAAGTCAAGCGTTGTCCAATGAATCTTCAGGACCAACTCACAATGTGTAATAACTTTGATTATACTGATTTCACCCCCCACACAATTCACCCCTCACATGGCATCATTGCTGTCAGATCACGTGCACTAGCTGGGGGTACTGCAGCCCAAAGCCGTATACATTACCTTAAAAGCTTGGCATTGAACTCCACGACTTCTTTCAGACACCACACCGTGGTAAATATCCTGAAGACTGTCAGTTTTTGTGATGATCCTTAATTGCTTCAGCATGTGCTACAGCGAATCCATAGCTTAGAAAAATGGACTTAAATTCCATTTTCTTACATGTGGGAAATATTTTACATGTACCTGCATGTTCTCACCATTATTGCATGGACGCCAGGGCGCGAGAGCGCCGTTCTCGTACGAAAAAGTCAGCTGGAAATGCGCCGACGCAGCCACAGAATGACGTGCTTATTACTTCTCATGCAAGGCGGCCGAACTTTAAATTATCGAGCGCTCTAAACCCGAGCTCATCGCCCGAAATGGCATTGGACCTCGGGTAAATATAAAGATCACGGTTTTCTCGTAAATCCAACCCCTTACATATTTTCAGTAAGATTTCGGCGATTGAAAATGGATAAGGAATTTGACAGCAGGTCGCTCGAGGACAGAAAGTCGACGCCAGAAAACTTGTCTTACGATGAGGGCGAGGTTTCTATCGACTACAAGAACTGCTCTTGGCAAAAAGCTGCTGGGCTTCTCTTTTCAGAGTATATTTGCTTGGCAATCATGTCATTCCCCTGGTCATACTCTGTTCTTGGACTTGTACCAGGGCTCATTCTCACCGTTTTCGTGTCACTCACAGTTCTCTACACTGGGCTAATCATCACCGACTACTGTATTGCCTACCCTCACATAACCAATATCTGCGACATTGGGCAGCATCTATTCGGCAACCGCCGCTGGGTGTGGTATGCAACGGCGGTGTGCTTTTTGTTGAACAATACGCTTATTCAGGCGTTGCACGTGTTAGTGGGGGCCAAGTACCTCAATACTATCACTGACAATTACGACACCCCTGGATCCAGGGACATTTGCTCGATTGCGTTTGCCGTGGTGGCCGCCGTGATTTGTTTCCTCATGTCATTACCCCGCACATTTTCTCTGATGTCTAGCATTGCATACTTCTCGGCTCTTACCATGTTCATCGCAGTGCTCTTATCAATGATTTTCGCTGGAGTAGAATTTGATATTGCTAAAGATTGGTACGTGATTCCAGTTAAGGGAACCACCTTTGTCAATGGCATGACGGCGTTTTTGAACATTGTCTACACTTTTGTCGGCCAGATCACCTACCCTTCTTTCATCTCTGAAATGCGCAATCCTAGAGACTTCAAGAAGGCGCTCTACATTGTCACCTTGGCTGAGTTGATCACATTCGCTTTGGCGGGCTCCATCGTCTATGTATACGTGGGCACTGCCGACATGACGGCGCCTGCTTTTGGCTCTTTGACTGGTAATTACAAGAAGATTGCATTCTCTTTTGCTTTGCCTACCATTTTCTTTTTGGGCGCATTATACTCGAACGTGCTGGCGCAGTTTTTATTCTTGAAGATTTTCGATGATAAATCGAAAAACAGAAATAGCCATACCGTGCTAGGATGGTCCACTTGGATTCTCTTAAATGCCATGCTTTGGGTGTTTGCCTTCATCTTGGCGCAGGTGATTCCCTTTTTCTCCGACTTGCTTTCCTTGATGTCGTCGTTGTTTGACTGTTGGTTTGGATTCGTGTTTTGGGGCGTTGCATATTTCAAATTGAAGAAGTACCATAATCCGGACTTCCAGTTCTGGTCATTCTTCAAGCAGGCCAATTTTGTCACGAAACTCGAGGTTTTTGCCAATGTGTTTTTGATCATCATGGGCTTGTACATATTGGGCCCTGGTCTCTACGCTACGATAAAGAGTATTGTCTTGTCTTACCAATCAGGTGCCTACGGTCATCCATTCACATGTGCCACTAACGCCATTTGAGAAATGCCACGATTACTTCAGTTCACCAATACATCCCTTTAGATCACATCATTTGAATACACAACACCTCAACGACACCTAAGTGTAGTAGTTGAAATCTCAGTAGATAAACTTGTCTGATTTATGTGTGATAAAATGCGTCTATTTTCTAAAATCCGGTCTACATCAGACCGTCTCTTGTGTCCCATACGATCGTCACTGGTCCGTCATTGACTAACTCCACGTCCATCATTTCGCCGAACTTCCCATCTTTTACTCGGTTTTCATCGCCAAGTTCTTCTCGAAGCTTCGTCAAGAAATCTTGATACAATGGAAGCGCTGTCGAGCCTTTTGCTGCCTTATGGAAGTCTGGTTTGGTACCCTTTTTGATGGTACCATAGAGCGTAAATTGCGATATGGAAAGCACACTCAATTCGCTATCCTGGGCCAAGCTTTTCGCCCAAGGCTTCCCGTACCATTTGGCTTGATCCGGCGGTGGGGTTGAGAGATCCTCAAACAATCGAAGACCCGCTACTTTTTTCACCAACCGAGCGACATCATCGTTCGTGTCTTCCGTGGAAATTCCAACTAAAAGCATCAAGCCACGACCAATCAGCGACACAAGGACATCATCCACCGAGACTGATGCCCGCTTAACTTTTTGTATGACCACCCTCATTCACGTCTAAATTTGCACAATTGTTTAAGTGCTTATTCCTGCTACACTTATGCCGAAAGTCAATATCGGCGTCCAAGTTCCGCGCGCTCAGTCAGACGCGGAATTTGAGATTCAAGTGAAATGTAAAAACGACACAATTCAGTCATCTACGAAATAATTTCCTGATAGAATAGAAATTGCAATAGCATAAACTTGAAGAGTGAATTCCGTTGAGCAGATATCGAGTCACCGTTTAATTCATCAAAAACTATTTGCTAGTGTACTCGAAAGCCCATACATGATCTACCGGTCATCCGACAAGATGAATTTGCAGAATACTTTAAGCCCTGCTGAGATCTCCTTCCCCACAGGCACGATGTATTTTTCCGGAAGCAAAAAGCCCTGAGAGCCGTTGTCACGCAATTTGATCTGATATGCCCAGTACGATTTGTGATGGTACATGTAGTCAAGGGCAGAGCCGGAACCCATATCAGGAATTAGGTCAGAGTCTCGATCAATACATGCCGGAAGCACAGAGTAATACCTACCAGATGTAAGCTTGATGGCCTTCGAGATCCCGTACGCTAACTCGATGAGGTTCTCCTCGTCTCTTGGCTGCTGCTCACAAGAGAAGGCGTAAGGGAACAAGATTTCCTGTGAGTACGAATGCAAGTCGATGTATCCCCATATCTTGTGACCCTCGTTTGTTTTGTTGAGATATGTATCCCATACTCGCAGCTCGTATGCCTCAAAGGGATAAGTGCCAGCATAATCCTCGCCGCAAGGAGAGTCGCTTGAGGGCGTCCAATGGAAATCGTAGGAATGGTCAATATCAATGCCCCTACACGATTTCTCGTCGGCTCCTTCAGCCGGCTGTCTATTCTTGCGCCATAATCTGTCGGATGTCCATGTGTATTCATAACCATCTGGATTGAGCACGGGAATGAAAAGAAAGTCCAATTTCGCCAACTCTTGCCACTCATCTGGGTTCAGCTCGAAGTGGTTGAGGATCTCGAAGATCCCATATAACACAGAAGAAACCGAGATCCATTCTCTTGCATGTACACCGCCAGTTACAACAATGGTTCTTTTCTCCTCATGCGATGTATCTCCGTCAGGAACAGAAAGGTGAACCACCTGGAAGGGACGGCCTTCGTAGGTCTCGCCAATCGTCTCCAAGGTGATAATGTCCGGGTAAGTTTGCGCAAGCAACTCGAGCCATGCGTCAATCGAGCTGAGAGGGCGATATTGCTTGAAGAACACCTCGCTCAGGGCCCTTAACTTCTCTTGGGCAGTCATTTCATCGCTGACAACAGAAGAGAAATCTTGAACATCCAGTTGTGCAAATGCCTCGTATGTGCTGGATCTCAAATTTACGGGATACGTTTCGAAGACTGCTTGGGATAAGTCCTTAATGATCACTTGCGGCGCGCTCACACCATTCTTGGCTAAAAAGGATTCTGCCTCATCAGCATGTATCTGTATATCGATCGTGCCGGCAGAGGCGTCCAGCGCCCAGATTTTGTGGCCTTGAGTCCTTATTTGCTGGACTATTTCAGTGCTTTTTGCAACTCTTATCACGATATCGTTCGCATATGCAGATAAGTCTATCGGGAGTTCTTTCGCCAGCAAGGACAGGTAGTGAGGACGTAGCAGGTTTTCCGTATGAGTATCCAAAGAAAACGGAAGCTGGAGACTCGCAGCAACTGCGAGAAGGCCAGCCAACTGGATAAGTCTCATTGTGTATGTGAAAAGAGGCAGATGGGGGCTTGAGGATATCAACGGAATTTCGACACCTGATATGGCCGAAATCGCGTGGACATCCGTACCTTCATGGAGCAGATGTGGTTACGAAGGGCTTATCATGTAACGAGGCCAATCGCATTCAGACTCCAGGAAAACAAACATTCGTTTTTTTTTTCACATTTGATCTCAAATTTTTTTCGGAGACCATTTCAATATTTCGACTCATAAGATACGGTACCAGATCAGGGTGAGGCTTTCTTGACCACATAATTGCAAAGACATCAGAAAGTTTATATTAAGGAGCTCGAAATATGACGATTCGAGGACTGATCTTGGCTTCAGAAAAAAAAAAAAAAAAAAAAAATCAAAAAGAATGTGCCCAATTCGAATTCAAGCACGATCATCCATGTTGTTATGTTATGTCATTTTTGAGTGACTAATTTAACCTAGCTTACCTATAGATCTCATTACTCGAGACTTGAGCAGCAGACAACAGTTCTCGTTTATTCGTCTGATCTATATGGTACGGAAGTAAAACCGAATACGAGAAAGAAGAAATGCTGGTCAACATCACATTATTGTCACTAGCTTTTGTTTTGAGAGAGAGGAGTGGACGATATTGAAATTAGGCGATTGGGACAACACCCTACCCATTCTTTTCCAGAATACTCGAGTAAAAGACGAAATTTTGGGACATTTCGAAAGTGTAGGCCTTTATGAATTTTCGTTGAATTATTGCACTTTCTTGGACTCGACATTTACCACTTCGGATGATACTAGCACAGTATGCAAATACCTCAAGGTCATGAACAGGGCAAAGGCGAATAGAGCGACCACCCCAAAAATGACGATTCTTGTTAGCTCATCTGGCACGTTCAAGAACATATACGGATACTCTCCGCCGTTTTCGAAATCGATGATCGATTTGAGCCACCACCAGTATAAACCCGACAATCCCACACATGCCCCAAATGAAAATTTAGGCAGAATTGTCCACTTAGGCATAAAAAAAAAGTAGTCTATGGCGAGCCCGATAACAGGAAACAAGTGTAAGCAGAAATCAACGAAAAGCGGGAGTAGTTTGGCCTTGGGGTCCTTCACGAGAATGTGAAGAAACATGAGCCTCAATGGCCAGTATATTCCCGTCACTATACATTCCAATGCTAACGCTATTGGATGGATATTATTTTTCAAAAAGAATAGCCACTGTGATCTAAACAAATGCGCTGCGGCGCCAAGCAAAAACACCACCTGCGATAAGAGCAACGAGAGATTTGTGAGAAACTGCCAATGGCCTGCCCCTTCCAAATGTGGCGGAAGCTGAACATAATTTGAAATGTAGTACATGGCGTAGACACCTGTAGCCACCACTGTAGAATTGAGGGCAACCACCCATGGATTTCCGACTGTTCTGGCCATTGTGTAGTGATGTGGCAGATCTGAACGAATATCTCGCCGAAGTATTAGCGAGAAGTACGCGGAGTGCACATAGCACCCGGCTGCCGAAACTTAGCCGGCCGATAAGCAGCGAACTATAACCAACCTAAAGCCATCCAGTGATCGACTCTCGCCAAACCGGTTAGTGTGACATCTCCAACGCCTTCATTGAGAAATGTCATGATTTTTTTTTGAAAATCATCTGTGACGTTGGTTCGTGTCTGTCTGCTCCGTATTCTCCTCGCTTACTCTTGAGTTGCCGGTAGCCGGACCACTTGGCCTTTTTCGTTGACAACGTTCGTACGTCGTGTATGACGTATCACAATTTCCAAAGCCTAAACATGGCATCATAAACTAGTAGAGAGGCATCAAGTCAGATCCAATAGACTAGAGACAAAGGGCGAGAAAAACTAAGCCTTTCTCGGTTCATCAGAACAAATCAGGTTTTAAAGAGCTAGCCACTAAATAAACGGGAAAGTCTACTGCGGGAGCGAGAACGTGCACGGTCATCCAACGCAGAGTTCAAGCTTTGGTCGGTCTCTGGCATTTGGGCAGGTTTGGACCTTGACCGGGAACGCGAGGAGTCACGGCTCCCATGAAACAGGAACATGTCCGGCAGCGAACGTCCCCTGCTCTCGTGTGGCTGTAAAGTCTCAGCGAGTTTGTCGTGGATGTTTTCATGAGACCGGTTCGGGTGCATAAACTCCGTGAGCGAGGTATGCGACAGATTGCGCAGCAGCAGCGGGCTGCGCATGCCAAATATATGCTTCTTCTTCTTTTCACGCGTATGCGAGATGTCAATATTCGCGAGCCAGTCCTTGAAGTAGTTTTCCGAGTCCACCGGGCGGTCCAAGGTTTCCTGGATAGTGTAGAACGGCTTCACCAAAATGACTGGCACTAACGCATATTGCAAAAAGTACTTGGAAGTAGACAGTTTCCCAAAGATAGAGCGGTGGAGCGGCGAATGTACAGGATGGACTGGTTGTGGTTGACCCGGACGTACTGGTTGCGGATGGGAAAGAAAGGGTGTCATGTGATTGACCGGCTCCGGCGCAGCACCATACTGCCGCGTTCCAACAATCATCATCGCCGGCTTATACTCTGATATTGCCTTCTTGAGTAATTTTTGCGGATTGCCAATGACAACCTCATACACGAGCGAGATACGCTTGCTGTGTGTGTTAAGCTTCTTCAACTTTTCCAAGACTATCTCTGCGAGAGATGGGTCAACAAAAGTGTAAGATTTTTCGTCTAAAACTTGAAAGACAATGATGGTGTCTCCGCTGATCACCATTTCCAAAAACGCCCACTCCACAGCTTTCAACGACTCGGAATCGTTGCTGAAGCCAATAAGAAATGTCTTGTTATTTCTGCGGAATTTGAATTCCGGGTGCTTCACCTTAAGCGTAATCGCCAGGTGGTGTGTATCACTAAGGGTGTCGAACGACACTTGCCGCTCGAACGAAGGGCGCCGCAAAGTATTCGTTGTCGTTTTGACTTCGGTTTCTGAAACTGGGCGGCCAAATCCTGGAGAAGCCGGCTGGCGTGCAAGCGCCTGAAGAGACGTAAACGACGTTATGCGCTCGACGATCTGGCGGTTATCTGGATCGTAATCATCGTAGTATAGTCTACCCAAAAGGTCCAGCGAATTGTTTTCACTCCTGTATAAATCTATCAGGTCTTCCAGTGTGTGGTATAGCAATGCATTACGCTTTGTATTGAGCATAGTCTCTGTTTCAGGCTCGTCGACGACGACCTTATTCAACACAGGGGCCTTTTCCTTAGCATATTGCTTCGGTTCACTGGCTTCTTCCAGATCGTCTTCTGGGTTACCCACAGCGTCTTTTTTCTCTTCTGACGACTCTGCAGAGGTTTCAATATTGATCGATACATTCTTTGTCTTGTCGTTTTGCAGATCGTTCACATGCTTTGACCCTGGCACTGTGTTTTTGCTTGACGGCAGCTTGCTTCTTGCAAACAAGCCCATTTTGAATAAGATTTGGAAGCACGTGAAATCGTATAATTTAAACCTTTGATTTCAATAGATTAAGAAGCAAGCCCTGATTAGTCTCTTGGGTGTATTTATTGATAAATTAATTTTGTTGATTTGGGTGGGGATTGTCAGGTACGGCTGAGAAAGTATTGGCGATTTGGGCGTGCCGCAGTGTGGTCCATTTGGACAGACGCAGCGGGCAGTAGTGCATACAAGCGCCAAGATATATCAATTATAAGAGCACATCCAGCCACATTATCGTCGACTGATTTGTGATACTTTGTCCGAGTCATTGGTTTGAAAAATCCTGAAAAGATTATCAAAGGGCATGTTGAGTAATCGAAGGATTTTGATGTGCAAAGGCTCTTTATTCACAACTGGAGATCGCTCTATGCATTGATTACGTCATGTGCAAGACTGCGACCAATGTCTTATTCCCGCACCCGGCCACCGCCGGGGTTACAGCTTCCACAATGTCCTTGGTGCCAAATGTTATATAATGTCTGTTGGAGTCGCGGAGAAGTCGCAAGAGCTGAATCTTTCGATATTGTATCAATCACACCCAAATTCCCATTCCTCCGTTTGACGTTCCCATGCTTGTAGAGTTGATGGACACTCTAAAATGACTGGACCCACGTATATGAGTGACGAGAGAAGAACGCTTTCAAGTAGTCCTTTCAATGATCAGTCATGAATGCATTTCTTCCAAGAGGGCTTTGAGGTTGGAATACGCGTAAAGTTGTTTCAGTAGGTACTGTGCACTCATACAACCCTTTCCCTTTCCAAGCTCAAAGACATATGTGCACAAATGATACCCTTCAGGTGCGGTGAACTATGCCTAATAAGGTCAGAAGTGTTGAGCATTTGAATTAAATTGAGCATTCTGAGAGGAAACAGAGAGGCGAAAAAGATCAATTATCACATCAAGACACTCATTCGCCACAAACGTAAACTAATATTGCGTGTATCAAGGGTAGTATGTTACCAAGTATGCGACGAAAACTAAGCTGGTGAGCCAAAATAAAAACTCGACTGTGTTTTGCAAGGCAATAAAGGACCTAGGAATTTCTTCGTCAGCTCGTTCTACGCTAACTAATTGATGTTGTGCACGTGCCTAATCGCCTCTTGAGTAGAAACGCATTCGTCTCATAACTATACAGAGTATGCAATTAGTTGGTACCTTTTTATTACTTAAAGTGTTGAATGGAAAAATCCTAGTATGTGTTCTGGTTTTTCCAGTATTTCAGACCAAAAATGATTGAAGATGAAGTGAAGAATATGAAACGACATCAGTGATAATCTTATGAGGTGTTCACTATCTAATGGGTTTCGAAAATGCCCCAATAATGCGTTTACCACCCTTCACGTGGCGTTCACTCGAAGTTCATGTTGCTCGGCCCAACGTACCATCTATCCTTTACATCTCCCGACGGTTGGAAGCTATAGAAATTTGCTTGGAGAGAAAATATCGTTAATCACGAAGAGCCAAGAGCGTATTTGGAGATTTGAGATCACATGTCCCGTACCCTCGATTTTCTCATGTAAACCATATTTTTTTTTATAAGAACGTCCAGTAAATGTCAGCCACCAGACCGTAATCTCAGAGTGTTTTTGTCTGAACACCGTTGTTAGAAACAAGGAGTCCTCAGATCCTGAAAAGGTCCCGACTTTCAAACCATAAAATTTATTATACTAAGTGGTTTAACATCTGAGGCACGTGAATAATCTCATTATTCTTAGCGATCACTTTATATACATTAGACCAGATTTTCAATTTTAGCCTCACTTTCAAGACATATAACCCGCGGCTTCTTACTCCAACCGATCAGTGTAAAGTCGAAGTCACGAATAATGACACTTCTGGTATGCGACAAACCAAGCAGCTGATGCGTTGTAATTATCTATATACAATGAACATACGTTGTCATTCACGAAATCGTCACTGCGGGATCTGGTCCTCCATGTAACGGCCGTTATCAACACCCGAATTATGCTCAACAATCCCCCAAAGACGATCCATTTTCATACCGCCTACATTGTCCATCACATAGTAGTATTTCTTACGTCCGTCGACTGTTTCTTGCCACGTTCTGTATGGTTTAAGAGTCTCATCTCCGTCATGACAAAGCTTCAACGAGACATTGTTCAGTACGGAGACCAAAGTGTTGTAGGTCCTTCCACCAGTGGTGTTTAATTTCTCCACGATCAATTTCTCGTCGCTCACGAGATTTTCTAGCGTCTGCGGCTTTTCTTTGTCGTACAAGCGGAATATTCGGGTGACATAGTCCTTGGTCTTGTATTGCACAGCCACCGCAGGTGCCCAAGTACCCAAGATGACACCCATGGCGTACATGTCATCGAATTGGACCAGTTCGTAAAGAAGCTTGGACCCGTACACCCCAAGCACGGCAAACGAAAGCGTCAATCTTTTCAACACGGCGACGTACTTCGAGCCAGGGGCCTCATAAAGCGGCTCATACGATAGACGATAGTTTGACGGGAGCCCAACGTCCCTCCAGCCTTTCTTCACGTAAACCTTATCTTGATATAGCGTGGGTGACCACGGGTTGTTATCAGAAACCACTTCATCAGTTTCGACCGTAGTGTCGTCATTCTTAAAAGTGCCCTTGTGTTTGAAAAGAGCACGCGAAGATGTTCTAAGCGATCTCAGGAACCTAAGCAGAAGCATGCCTGGACGTGTGCCTTGTTTGTGATGAATATTCAGCAGGCTTCTCAGATCTTTGGATGTTCGGATCTGCTCTTGATGACCTCGATGCGCGACTGGAAAAAGAGTAAATATTGAGATTAGCACACAAGTGATTCAGGGCACGATTGTTTTTCTTTCTTGGTTTTTTTTATTTTATATTCTAAAGTTGAAGCAAACATAGAGTACAAGAATAGAATTGCAATGAGAGCTCATGTTTTATTACAAAGCAGAGACTATTATTGGTACAAGTAATTATCTTCCAGGGGAGATGCAGGCGTAGATGATGGCAAGATGAGACGAGGCAACATTCTTAATTCTATTCGATATGAAAATACGTCCATTGAACTGCGTGAATTTTTTTCCCCCAAATAGACCACTCAATATGGGAGATTGGGACCAGACACTGTTTTGTCGGGAGTGAATGCTGCACCCCCTGGTCTCAAAAGACCGATTAAAGAACTGCTTTATGTGTATTGCCTGGTTGCATTTGCTGTTCGCATCTGATTAAAGGCCGGCTTGCCAGAATTGCTCACCTAAGTCTCCACCAAACTAAATTTCAAATTGGAATCTCCTCAAAGCTGTCTACGACTAGCTATATTTGTGCATTAAGCTTAAACATGTTTCAATCTTTGATTATTGTGGAACAAAAGATTCTAAAGTGTGAACATAATTCGTTTATTAGAAAGATGACGTAGCAAGTTGTCCCAGCTCAAACGAATTGGGAGTAATCCTGCGACAACTTCCAGAAGCGCTGAGCTCATCGAGTCGGAAATTGACTGCTAAAACGTATATCTGAACTATTTTTGACACACATCTAGTACTATGATTAGACTTTTGACGAGTCGTCTGATCAATGCCTCTCAGCCCTCTGCTATTCGTCACCTTTACTTGCCGCGTTAAAGGGTGATCTTGGCTGCTGAGGAAGGCTGCGCACCTGAGCCCCTCGTCACGTGCACTGCATGAGTATTTAAACAACGAGAAATTTATTAGGGTTTACCATGGTAAATTGATGATGCCTCAAAGCCAAGGAAAAGACATCGTTTTTAAATAGCCCGAACACATGTAGAACTTTCAAATACTTGAAGCGTTGCACTGTTTCAAAAGAAAGGCATAATTTGTGTGCCTGCATACAGACAGCCAGAAGCGACCATCACAACGGACATTTTTTCTGATCCTGAGAACAAGGCACAAAGCAAGGCCGGTTTCACGTGTAAAAGCCCACTGCAGAAAGCCACGAAGCATACATCGACACAATATGGATGACACAAGCAACAAGTTCATTCCGGAGTACCGCCGTACGAACTTCAAGAACAAGGGCAGGTTCCAGAGCGACGAGTTGAGGCGCCGCAGGGAGACGCACCAGGTGGACTTGCGCAAGCAAAAGAGAGAGGAAGTGTTAGCGAAAAGACGTAACTACGTCGACAACGGCCTGTTGGCGAACGATTCTGAGGATGAGGACGCGCTTGATGAATTTGGCGCCGCCTCACCCGAGGAGCTGCTGTTCTACGGCAAGTTGCAGCAGGACTTGCCGAAAATGATGGAGATGATTCAGCTGCCCGACTTCGACAACAGATTGAACGCCACGGTGAAGTTTCGCCAGGTGTTGAGTAAGGAGCACAACCCTCCCATCGACTTTGTAATCCAGCTGGGTGTGATCCCCACGCTCGTGCAGTTCATGAGTGAGGGCAACCCGGATATGTTACAGCTCGAGGCGGCTTGGGCCTTGACTAATATTGCTTCCGGCAGCTCGGACCAAACGCGGGTGGTGGTTGAGGCCGGTGCCGTGCCGCACTTTGTCATGTTGTTGTACTCACAGCTGTTGGAGGTGAAGGAGCAGGCGATCTGGGCGCTCGGAAATGTGGCGGGAGACTGCACAGAATACAGGGATTACGTGTTGGAAAACGGCGCCATGGAGCCCGTGTTGTCGCTTTTCAACACGACGAAGCTCCTGTTGATCCGTACTGCCACCTGGACGTTGCTGAACTTGTGTAGGGGCAAGAACCCACAGCCTAGCTGGGATCTTGTTCAGCAAGCCATCCCCACGTTGGCCAAGTTGATCTACTCCGTCGACGCTGAGACTCTCGTGGATGCCGCATGGGCGGTCTCATACCTCAGCGACGGCCCCCTGGAGGCCATTCAGGCCGTGATCGATGCGCGTATTCCTCACCGCTTGGTTGAATTATTAGACCATGAGTCTACATTGGTGCAGACGCCCACCTTGCGCGCAATCGGAAACATTGTCACCGGCACTGACGCACAGACGCAGGTCATGATCAACGCGGGCGTGTTGCCCCACTTGGCCCCATTATTGAACTCACCCAAAGAGACGCTTCGCAAGGAGGCGTGCTGGACCATTTCCAACATCACGGCGGGTAACACGGACCAGATTCAGGCCGTCATCGACGCAAACTTGATTCCGCCAATCATCCGCTTGTTGGCCGTGGGCGAGTACAAGACCAAAAAAGAGGCTTGTTGGGCAATTTCTAACGCCAGCTCGGGCGGCTTGGCCAACCCAAACCAGATCCGTTACTTGGTCTCGCAAGGCTGCATCAAGCCATTGTGTGACTTGTTGAACGTTGCTGACCTGAAAATCGTTGAGGTCACCTTGGACTCTTTGGTCAACATCTTGAAGATCGGAGACTTGGACAGGGAGCAGAGACAGTCTGCCACCAACGAGTACGCGGTCTTTATCGAAGAGGCTGGTGGTATGGAGAAAATATTCAACTGCCAGTCTAACGCCAATGAGAACATTTACAACAAGGCATACCAAATCATCGAGAAGTACTTTGGCGCCGACGAAGATGACGCGTTCAATGAAGACGGCTTGCAGCCAGAAGCGTACGGGGACTCATACGCCTTTGGCGTGAACAACAACCAAAACTTCCAATTTTAAGAGCTGTACAGAAGGGGATCAATCGAAGTTTGACCATAACTGGAATTGTTCTGGAAAGCCGCTTGAAGAGCAGCAAATCCTATCTACAGCTGCCGGAAAGTGGGAAATAGGCCCGGTTAGCATGCCAGAGCTTTAGGTATTATGTCTAGGGAGATTTGTCTCATATCTCCAGTATCATTGAGGTTTGCCTCGGGCTATCATGTGATCTGGCCCGGCTCAAATGCTCGGCAAAGTTCTTGAGTCAGTTTATATAGATCAATGTACGAATAATCTTCATGAAAGTGGCGGTGCTGCTCGAACGGACCCATGAATTTCACTTTGTGTTGAAAGGCTGCGATGTGCGGTGAGATATCAGAGTTGAAAAAGCTTTTCAACGCATAATTTGAGAGTTATGCGTGTACTGATCCCGTAATTAATACTACATCGACGACGAATAGGTCACTGTTTGTGATTTTTGATGTTCCAAAATATACAGTCTACTCCTTAAGAGCTTCCGAAACTGCATGGCCCTCGTTTCGCGTGATTAAAACGTCTATTGTCTTTCAGAACGAAAGGCTAAGTCGCTTTTCAGCCTATTTCAGAAATGAACCCGCTCATTTGATCATCATAATTCGCATTGTCCTCTCATCAGATCATCAAGTGGGCGCAAAATCGAGTGGTAATTTCAGACCTCAAAGCCAATTCCTCGTGTGAAGTGACCTTCGACTTTGACACGCTTCCGAACTTTCACTTTGCATGATTAACTCCGAGTACACCGTTGATTTCGAGCTTCGTATCCCAAAAAAATTATCAGAATGAAAGGCTCTTGCTGCTTGATGGTGATATTGCCTTTTGTTTTAGCGGCCTGGACACCACGCAGCGAACATCATGTCCTGACTGGAAAAGAGCCACATGTTTTGTCCGCCATCACACCCGCGGATGAACCAATTCGACATAGGTTCAAGCGTGGATTAGTTGATCTAGCAGAAAATCTCTCAAATGAATTCATCGAGGATTTGAAAACATATGTGATTATCCAAGGCTTCAATGACACCGGATTTGCACTTCAACGGGAAATGCTTCAGGCTCGGTTCAGAGACATTGAAACTTTGGCGGCTCCTGGAATACGCTGCAAGGAAAATCTCCGGTTAAAACTTGAATTTTCAAGACACATGCTAAGAATTATGGTCGACTCGGCTGAACTTTTGCAGTTTTACAAGCTCGATAACGGAATGACGCATGACTTGATACGCAAATTGATTCACCTCAACGTCCGCCTTTTGAGTTTCTACGACACACAGGGTGTACCAAACATGAACATATCGTATGCTTCAAGAGACTTGACACAATTTGCACTTAAATTGATGTTTTGGCAAAATCTCTTTATGAATTTAACGGATGTGCCTTTGAGTATATTGCTCGGTTTCCATTTTCATTTTAAACAGGCAGAGGAAACGATTGCCGACTTGCAACAACACTTTTCGACCCATAAGATTCAATGATTTCTTCGTTCCACAACCGGAACGGCAAGTATAGGATTTGGGTGAGGTCAATTTCTTTGTTGTAACTACATCTGTCAACCGCATAATGTTTTGTATTCTGATCGGCTCTCCTCTGATATACCGCATTGCTACAAATGTAAGCGATAGAATCGACTTGCAGCCAACACCGCTCATCCAGAGCCATGATTTTTTGAAGTTTAAATTTTGCCATTTCGGTCAATGTATCAAAAAAACTATTAAATTTGTTCAATTAAGACCTCGCTGTGCGCTGCTTTTGCCATATAGGGCTCTTCCGGGAAAGTGGGCCTCCAACGCAAATGTTATGCACTCATCATCCGAAAGAGGTTTCGCAGCCGAACCGAGCAACACTCGCATGCAGGCTGAGCACCGTTCGTTTTGAGATCCGCCGTAGCTATATGCACCATGGCTGATTGTGACATATCAAGATGAAAACTATGTATCAGTAAGATTGCAATTTATTGATATGACATCTTCATAAAGCTGTAACAACAAAAAAAACGTGCTGAACGTTGCTCATGCTTGACCAATCGGATCTGTTTAATTGCGTCTCACGTGACGCGCACCTTATTATCGGCGGGGCTGCCGGCTGTTTCGGCATGCTTTTCGGCCCAATCGGGCATCCGCGAGAAATTCCCTCAAAACATTGCAGGAAAAAATCTCTCTGCCAGTGGAGGCCCAGTATCTCCGGAGCCGGATGGTTCGCATTCATTATCAAAGTCTCTTTTCCGTCAACATCCCATAAATTCAAGGACAACATGAAGTTTTTTGCTGCTGTTGCTGTTGGTGCACTCGCTGCCGGTGTGGTTTCCGCTGCTGACGAGACCAGAGAGGTTGTTACCGTGACTGTTACAGGGTCTACTGACACCCATAGATATGGTAGATTTGACAAGACCAAGGATGCCACCACTTCGACATCTTCCGGAACTCACAGATATGGTAGATTCGACAAGACAAAAGACTCGACTACGCTGACCAGTTCCGGTACTCACAGGTATGGTCGTTTCGACAAAACCAAGAAGGAGTCCACCTCTACGAATTCTGGTACTCACAGATACGGTAGATTTGACAAAACCAAGAAGGAGACCACTTCTACAAGCTCTGGTACCCACAGATATGGCAGATTTGACAAGACAAAAGACGCTACTACTTCTACCAGCTCCGGCACTCACAAATATGGAAGATTTGACAAGACCAAACAGCCTTTGACCACGACTGTGTATGTTTCCGCATCTGATGCCCCTATTGCAAGAGCTGTTGTCAACAACGGCTCTACCAATGCCACGACAAACGGCACCAACGGCACCAACGGTTCCCACACGACCTCCGCCGACAGTGGCGCGGCCCTTTTGGGCTCTGGCGTCACCCTCGGATTTGCTGGTGCCGTCGCTGCCGGTCTTCTCTTGATTTAAGTCAGGGAATAGTTAACTTGCGCTCTTGGCATTTTCACAACGCATTTCTCAAACATTAGACTTTGAATGCCACTGTTGAGGTGGCACATCATAATTTTGAGTCCTCTTCCTAGTGCTCTTCCGCGTCGTATACATTTTTTCTTCGTTACTCCTATAATAGATACTTTTCTACATTCCAGATTATCTGACCGAAATCGACTCCGCCTTTGTCGTTATAAGCTTTCTTTATGTGACGGTGGGCAACAAAATAGTGTGGTTGCAAATACAAGGTCCGGCCCCTCATCGTAGGGCTTAACAGCATCTACCACGAAAGATCGGTCTTTGGCATTAAATAAAAAGGCTTCTTGCTGGTGATACGTGTTGTTGTAAAGATTAAATTGTAATTGTCTTTCACTATTCAAGTTTTATGTCGACCAAAGATCAAAACTAGTTATATGTATAAAATGCAATTTGTCATTGCTGTCACTGCTGTCACTGAATCATCATACGCAATTGCTTCACCTGCGCAATCTCCTTTTCCAACTCTGCTCGGAGGAGGTCCACTTCCTTCAATTTTTGCTGCATATTTTCTGTTTTCAACCTCAACTCCGTACTCATTTTATGTTCTGTTGACATCTCGGAATATTCATGCAAAGATATCACCTCTGTCTCATCTAAGATCTCCCTCTCAACAAGATTCAACGGTCCTTTCTTGACCATCGAAGTGAGCAACTCGTGTGCCACTTGTGCACCATTGGTGGAGGTAATTTCCGCATGGTCGAAATCCGGGTTCACCTCGACGATATCTGCGCCCACGAGCGATAACAGTTCTATTCCTCTGAGCACGTAGATGAGTTCTCTGGGAAGCCATCCGCCAGGCTCCTGAGTTCCTGTACCAGACCCGAACCCAGGGTCCAAAACATCGATATCCACACTAATGTAGGTCGGCGAATTCTCGGGAATTCTGTCTAGTATTTTCCGGATCACACTGTGAACGCCCTCGATCCAAATCTCATCTGCTGAGATCCTTGTCCAGTGCTGCTCGTCATCATCATCCAAATCACCAGGCCCAGACAACTTTGTTCTGACTCCGGCATGCAAATTCTTGGTCGAGATAAGCCCCTCCTCGAACGCTTTCCACAACATGGAGCCGTGGTTGACTTGACTTTGGGGTGTTTGCCAAAAAGACGGGTACTTGTCTGGTTTCCACGTATCCAAATGCGCATCAAAGTGAATCACGTTGATTGGGCCATATACCTTGTGGAGTGCTCTGAGATGGGGCAAAATCACCGAGTGATCACCACCAAGTGCGATGTATCTTGGAGATTTTTGGCTCTGAGCGCTGCTGTGCTCCAACAATAATTCCTCGAATGCCATTGTCATCTGCTTAAAGGCCAAGTTGTTGTCCATCGGAGTCACTGGAATATCTCCACAGTCAATGATTTTGGCCCAAGATGTGAAGGGATTGAAATTTGCACGTGGGTTGTACCCTCTCAAAGAAGTCTGTCTTTGGGAGGCAGCACGTATTGCTCTTGGACCAAATCTGGCTCCTGAACGGTACGACGTTGCAGTGTCGAACGGGACCCCGATCAATGCTATATCATAATCTAGGTCCCTATTTGTGAGGCAAACTTCATGGGGCAAGTGTGCGAATGTATTGATTCCTTGAAAAGGCCATGCTTCACCCCAAATTTCGTCAAGCAGGGATGACTGATTTGTGTTGCTGACCACAAATCCATCAGCGAGTTCATAATGCGCTCTGACACCACATACGGCATAAGCCAATGAGATCAAAAACAAGAGTTTCATTCAAATGTCAGGATGGATCTGTCGTTGAATGTTCAATTCACAAAAAAATGTGTCGATAAGTATAAAAATAGCTCGGTAAAACTAGAAAGTCACGTTCTATGGGCAAGAGCCTGACTTATATAGATACTCGATTTGTCGACGGAATTGATGGATACGAGATCTCCCCAAGAACGGAATTACGTTTTGCGCTTGTTCTATGCAGGACAAAACGCGCTAGCGGTCTGCGAGATCTTATCTGAGGTTTTGCAGATGAATATACCGAGACGGACATACCACCCCAGCAAACTTCAACATGAGTATATCAAAATGGTGTTCGTTTCTTGATACCAGATTTCACAGTAACTGACGGAATCTGGTATTTCTGATCCTAAACTCGCGGAGTGTATTACCTAGGATGGTACAATGATCGCTATCACGCCCTAGGGTTTTATGAAAATCCTACTTACTAAAAATTCTGGCTCGTAACAGATTCAAGCCGAAACACCACATGAGATCAGCAAAGAGGTCTTCATACTATACAATTCGCCTCTATATGACAATGTTGTGTCAGCCAAGACATACATTATTTCCCGATTTTTCTAGCAGGCTCTTTCGAATCACGCCTCTGGCGTGCTGCCACACCCGAACCATTTTTGGATCGGTTGATCTCCGCGCTACATTTCACGTGATTCTTTACTCCCCATTCCAACAGATTCAAGAGACAGAAAGGCAAATCTTCACGTGCACTCAACTCAATGGTGAGGTGCACTCGACTCATGGACAACTTTAAGAAGTGAACAGCGTCAAGGACGGATTTTTGAAGATAGTTTGTCCTTAGAAATTTGTCACTGTACTCATGCACTGCCTCATGTAACAGCGGGTCATTCACAGCACAAAATATGATGCATCCAAAATGCTCGTGTGGCATTGGCGGCATGCATTTGACCCCTGGAACAAAGATCCGATCCCAAGCGGCTTTGTAATTGTCACACTCCTCCTCAAGCAGCGCGTCTTCTAGACAAAGATTGCGTAGCCGATTAAATTTCTCCATGACAATTATACTCTGAGGTGTCTTACCGCACATACTGTCATTTCCGTGCTTTTTGAACCAATTGAGTAATGGCTTGACTTTTGCCGGTATCCCCACACGAATCATGAGCACAATCCAAATTTGATTAACTCGCGTCTACTGTAATGATGTGCCTACTTATATATTCGGAATTGCAAAGTGGCATCCTGCACGTGTCTAGACAACCCCGTGTTTATTTAGTAGCACCAAAAAAGACTAGAGTCCTTTTGTGTCAGCTTTACGTAAAAGTCACATGTTAGAGGCTTCAGATTTTCATAATTCACAGTTGAAATGTATCAGGAGGTAATGTGTTGTTTATGTCTGTGTGTTTTCAGCACTTGCTACTGCACGGCTCACACTGACATCTGAACTTGAAGCATACGGTGATATATAAGTCGCAGTATGCGCGAGTGAGTGAACGTGTGACACATGGCTGCTACTTTTATTAGACGCACCATATAGCCTTTCAAGCTTTTCTCCCACCCCTAGGTATTATGGTTGTTGCGTACACCCCGGTTTGTTTTGATACAAAATTACCGCTTTGTGAGATAACTTACGCAAGCCCCTTTTCGGGGGCTACCATGGATTAACAGCTTGGAAGCATTCACGTGTAAGTGTGAGTTGTTAGAGTTTTCGCCTAACGAAACGTGCCCTAAAAATTTGCCGAACAAAGGCATAAGTAAATAATCACAATTTCAAAAAAGCACGTTTGAAGGGTGAATGCATGCGATCAAGTGCGTGCATATCTAATGACACATATTCATTAGCGACATAATCAAGTTCTTCAGATTGGTTTTTGCTCTTCTTACTCTTTTGCTTGGTAGGTGAAAAGTCGAATACTATTATTTACAATTCTAAGCAACGAAGCATATATGAACGAGTCTTATGATAATACAAGCACGACCACTTTAATCTGCTGAAATGTGAAGTCTCTTGATTGCTTTTGTTTGTCAACAGAAGTAACGTCAGCTATCAAACAGACGGGGCTTATGTGACACCCAAATTTGAACTGACACTTGAAAAGCATTGAGCCCATTATGAGTGATATATACTCAACCTTATCTTCTCCTTCTAATTGGTACATCTGAATATGTACTGGGAGCCAGAATTGCTTTCCTAGCTCTTCAAAAAACTACATACATAAATTGAATATCGCATACTCGCAGATTCTTGAAAAAGATCGAGCAAGTTTGAGAAAATGCAGTGAATTCTGAATCAATTTAAGAAGCAGTGTGGACCAATTTGTTTCTTCCTTACCCTGACTAGTGAAGCAACAAAAGAAAATCAAGGAAAAAATCGAAGAAATACCTTCGTTCATTGCCAGAGCAAGAAGATCGATATTGAGCACGGTAGCGACGCTGTCTAGAGGCGTTCTATGAATCTATGGTTCGGTGATCAATCAGAGAAGCATTTCCTGAGCCATTTTCAGATTTTCATGAAGAGAAAAAGAAGGAAAACGGATTATGCACTAAGATCATAAGGTCTCTTTAAACAATCGATTAGCAACCGGTGTGCACATTGTCTTCACTTAACTTAATATCCGAAGAATTGCAAATCAAGCGCGCGACGCTGAAATTGGTAAAAAAAAACGAACGAAAAAAAAAAATAAAAATAAAAAAAAAAACAATCAATAATTAGGAGAAACGACGCGAGTCGATCTGAACGCGTGCGAAGAAGCGGGCACCAACAAAACAAGCGCGTCTACTCCTGCCACGTCGCTAAATAAAGGAAGAAAAAAAAAATGCCCGTCTACATACGGTCTGTGGAGAGCAGCCAAAAATGGGAAGATACTTTGGACCGGGCGGCAGAGGCTTACAATAGCGGGGAGGTGAAGACGATGAGTGCAGCTGCGCGGAAATATGGCATACCGTACCGTGCTCTTCAATACCACATTAAAGATCGTGTTGAACGTGCAGAATTGATTCAGCAAAAGACCAAGCCACATGGGGCGCCATGCCGCGACGAAAACGCATTCCAGAGGTGGTTTGATATGGTGTCCTGGAACATCGAAGAGGAGAATATCAAGGATGAAGATATCTACATTTTTGATGAGGCAGCGTATTTAATGGGTCGTAGCCCTCATGTGGCTAGAAGGTCTGATTTTTATGTTCTGAAATCCCCATCGCATTTGGAAAGAGGCGAGTGGATGACAACTATCGAGTGCGCAAATTCACGTGGGTGGACCTTGCCGCCATGGATTGTCACGTGTGAAAAGACTGTTGATAATGAGCTGATCACCGATGTCCCGAAAGACTGGCATTTTGAAAAGAGCAAAAACGGCTGGACCACTGACGACATAGCCGTCCGCTGGATTAAAGAGCATTTTGTTCCCTTGACCAAAAATCGTACCAAAGGATCACACACGCTCTTGTGCATCGAAGGCCACCGCAGCTTATTGAAAGCCAAATTCGATGTGGTTTGTCGCGAGAACAACATCGTTCCAGTCTTCATGCCGCAGGATTCAGGGTACCTTTTGCATCCCTTTCAAGTTGGCCAGTGTCAAAAGTTTCGTCATACTCTCTTGGCGATCGCCCGGGACAATGTGCTTGAAAGCGAAAAACCATTGGACGTATTGGAGTACCTCAAAGAGTATTCTGAACAACGACAAGTTGCATATACGCCTAAAAACATCAAAGCAAGCTTCGCTAAAGCTGGCTTGGTGCCCAGCAATTCGGGCTTGGTTTTCGAAAAGTTCTTACGGCCATGCGACGAAGACGACTTGAGTGACACTGAATACGACACAAGAGCGACACTTGACGAGTTGAAGAAACACACCGTGCGCATGGAGGCCACGATTCCGAACGCTCCTAAAAGGCCACCAAAAACCGAACGTGAGGCGATAGATCGCTTTATCGATGCCTGCAAAGTCGTGGACAAAGAGTTTCATGTGCTCGAAAGACAATTGGAAGTGAAACGCGCCGCCCACCACAAAATCAAGCAAGCATGGACATATGCCACAGGACTAATCCACGAGGAAGATGGCTTAACGGCTAGTGAAATGTGGGAGAAATATCCCGAGCTACCATCTTCACGGAAAGGATTAGAAAAGAAGAGAGCAAGAGAGCGCGAGGAAGCTGCAGAAAGGGTTGAAGAATGGAAACGACAAAACGGGTTGCTAAATGAACAAGAAGACTCGGACGAGTCAAGCGAAGAAGAGGATATGATAAATGAACTTGGGGTATATGGAGGGAGAGAGGCTAGTGAAGGATTCGGGGTCGATGAAGAAGATGTGACTAGCCTGGATGAGAGTACTGATCCAGTTGAAGTCGCAGAAGATTTTGAAGAGGTTAAGACGCCAAAACAAGCAAAACAGCGTGGTCGGAAGAGATCCCACCCGGAGGATCCTGAGGAAAAGCAAGAAGGAACAGCTTCCGCTGCCCAGGAGACCGAGCCACGTGCACGCAAGGCACGATTGTGCGGAATATGTAGGAAGCAGGGTCACAGGAGAGAGACATGCCCCGACAGATCCAGGGAAGTCCGAATTTGACCGGATATGTTTGGGTGGGGCTTCTGCATGACACGCTTGTAATTGGGGGAGACTCTGAGACGAAGACGGATGTTCTGAGTTTTTGAAAGGACCGCCTTGAGCAATCACGAGCGTGTCTGTGTGCAATTTGTAATATTGGTTTTATTTCTTATGTTAGTGCTTTTCTTTATAGTGTTTTTGAATGTAAAAATACGACATAATTATTCGCAAAGCCATCTCACCAACGTAAGATCATATTCTGGAGAGCACCAAGTTTTGCGTGAATCATACAATTCTGTTCTTAGCCGCCCATACAAATTGCATCAAATCGAGTGCATTTAACGGAAAAAAAAAAAAATCAACAGAAAAAAATAAATAAATACAGATGCAATTGAATCTCGTCAGCCGTTGAAGCTGAAGACGCAAGGCAGTGTTGTGAGAATCGGTTTTTTTTGTGGTGTTGCGCGTAGGCGCGTAATCGTGCAAGAAAATATTTTCCGCTTTTTCGTACTTTTATTTGTCATGCGCACGACGTAATTCGTAATCAATAGCGTAAAAATTTATCCTCACGATTGTTACGGCATCGTTTTCCTTTTCGCATCATACACGATTGAACCTCACTTGCTCAAATCCATCATTGCAAAACTCCTTTTTCGAAATTGTCGACTGTGAATCTTTCCAGAGGCTTTTCAATTGTTCAAAGAATAATTTTACTCACTTAGTCACTCTTTTTGCGGTCCGCTCGGATTTTGAAAACGCTCTTTCGGTTCGAAAAAGTAATTTTTAGGAGGGGAGGAGATTCCAGGTGAGGGGATCAATGATGCATCCAATGAAGGTGTAACCACCGAAGACGACAAGCTGACTTCGTGAAACTAGCTAGTTTTTCATTGCTTGGAGCGGACGCCTGCCGGTTTTGTTGTCTGTAGATATATATTTATGTTCCTTTTGATACAAAAAAAAGGAAAAACCCACTTTTTTCCACTTTGAGTTGCATTTTCCATGTACTTCGTTCATTAGTAAATACGAAGAACTCTTAACAGCACACTTACGATTACGCAATTCCTTTCCCCATGGGCGCGAAATTGTTAAGCCTCCAGGCGAAGTGGCGCGCGTATTTAGTGCCATTACCCGTTTTTACGAGTTATTTCACATCACTGACGCAAGGTGTAAATCAACCTCCGCTTGCTGCGGCAGATCCTTCACATCATTGAGAACAATGGGAATTCTTGTAGCGCCATTCTATCGGAAAAAAGGCAAAAAGTAAGAATAAAAAGAATCATAAGTTTATCGGAGCGCAATTCTGCATTTTCATGCGTACCCAAAATCAATCAATCTTACTCGGAAATAATCAGATCCGCTGTCTAGCAATTCACAAGTGCCTTCATATAACCTGTGCTGCTCACGCTGCCCAATTCTGATGCTTTGACATGATCTTTTAATTGGGCTTTTATCTGCCACAAACAATTTAAAACCGGCATTTAACTTAGCGATCAAATAAAATCAAATGGTGTCATTGTTCGGAGAGCCTATTTCTCGCGAGGCGCCGCCGCAATTGTATCCATGCGTCCAGCACCAGCAACCTCCTGCTGGGTGTGCTGTTCGAGCTCCACTTCAGACAAATAACACTTTCAATAACTTGCTTTTGGCGGATCAGACATTCCCAGTGTGGCCGCTTCCTTATCTGCTCTGGGTGGCGCGAGATGGAGATTCCGATCACGGTATTGCGTTGAACCATACGCAGAACAATCAAATCGTCTTCGGCCCTGACCCTGCCCAAAACCCTGCCCAGTTCTACTTTAATCCACCAAAAATCAGGCTGTTTCTGTTTACCGCACGCGGCTGGACCGATGTAAGTGTACGGATTGTCAAGAACACGAAACTAGCGTCCACTTTGGAGGTTACAGAATCGTCACGCGATCAACGGGCATGTGGCCGTTTAGTAATGCCCTTGGCATACGGAATGGGATTCGTCACGGGAAGGTACACAAATGAATGGCCAGTCATACACTCTGCGGTGGGAATCCAAGAATTCCGGAGAGTGGGACAAGTCAATAACGGCTGCTCGGTGAAGTATATCATAAAGCTTTTCGACCAGAATGTTTGGTCTCTTTACGTTAGTGAGGACACGCTAACGGAGTTTTTTCTTTCTGATCCGAATCATATTGCGACAGAAAAGCCTACTGCGAAATGTATCGTGCAGTTGGCAAAGGGCGAGTCATCTGCCTACGATATCTGCTGTGGAACATATCCCGTTGAAGTATCACTCTCAGGAGATGTCAATAAGGAACAGAAAAGAGGGAGTTACACCTTGAGTTACGCCATGGAAGGACAGTCTCAATCAGGGTCTGGGCTCGTATTTGCCCTTCCTCATATGCAAGCAGACTTGAGCCCCGAAGTACGGGCCAAGGATTCAGGCTTGGTATTAGACTCACCCACAAAGGGCGTCATGAAAGGGTATATAACAAACCTGCTCGGGATGAACCTAGAAAATCTCCCATTTGATATAGGCTTCGAGCCTTGGACAAGCGTTGATGGGTATGGATATAATGGTGCAAACTATACTGAAGATATCAAAGGTTTGATCGCCCAAGCTGCAGCAGACGAGGCTTCCCAAGATATCTTAGGCATGTGTGATTTGGACTCGATGTATTTTGGGGGCAAAATGTTGGACAAATTTGCCTACATCGCCCACGTGACGCATTTCACACTTCGAGATTCGGCATTGACCCAACAAGTGTTGCCGCTCGTCAAAAGTGCCATTGAAAAATACGCCAGTAATCATCAGAAAAAGCCATTGGTGTATGATGAAACATGGAAAGGTCTCATCTCTTCGGGTAAGCCCGAGGAAGACTTTGGGAATTCAAACTATAACGATCATCACTTCCATTACGGATATCACGTGCACGCGATTGCGCTTATTGCCAGCATAGATCCACGCTGGCTAGATGAGAATAACGGGCTCGTGAGAAACTATGTATTGACCTTGGTACGTGACTACGCAAACCACTCAGATCAGGACCCATATTTCCCGCAGTTCAGAAACTTCGACTGGTTTCATGGCCACTCTTTTGCGCATGGGATTTTTCCTAGTGGTGACGGTAAAAATGAAGAGTCTTCATCCGAAGACTATCATTCGATCTACGCATTGCGACTTCTTGGAAAAGTGCTTGGGGATGAGGAGATGGAGGCCCACGCGTGCTTGATGTTGGCCATAATGAAAAACTCTTTGAACAGATATATGCTTTATCTGAACGATAACCAGGAGCAGCCGGCCCAGTTCAAGGGCAACAAAGTGTCAGGTATCTTGTTTGAAAACAAGGTCGATTACGCCACGTTCTTTGGCCGTGGCACCGTGGGCAATGAATTCATTCACGGCATACACATGATTCCATTGACGCCCATTTCTTCATACATTCGTACACCCAAATTTGTCTGGGAAGAATGGCAAGAGAAGCTAGCAGCAATCGTGGACAGAATACCCGATGGTTGGGCTGGTTTGCTAAGGCTCAACCAGGGTCTTTTCGATCCAAAATCGGCATGGAAATGGTTTGCTAGAGATGACTGGAACCCCGCGCTAATTGACGGCGGTATGTCTAGAACATGGGCTCTTACATATCTCGCCGGAATTGGGGCTGCTCGAGAATGAGATCGATCAAATCATACACATCATGTAATTTTTGGCTTACGAGAAAATGCTGGCATGCTGAGATATGACGAGTTTCCCTAAATGGCAAAAAATACCGCTGCTCCTGATTACTATGGCGCTAGGACGTTGATCGCGGTGCCTTCTTATCATGCGGCTTAGAGCCCTAGACGGAATTTCGCATTTCCACACGCGTGTTTTTTTCGGCTGTTTCCCTTATCGTTGACATGCACTCCCGCATGAGAACATGCGCAGCTGAAGAGATAAGGCCTTTGCAAGATCTGGTGGTCTTTAATTGTACTGAAAGCTTCCTGTTACCACCAAATTTATCCTTTTTTCAAAAATCATTTCCCAATATGCCAGTTTCCGTTCCCACATACAAAGACATTGCGTTGAAAAAGCGCCAGCAGAGAGACACTCAGTTCAAGAAAGAATGGTTGGTGCCTGAGTCGCAGTTACCTAGCGCAAACACCAAGGATGTCTCTACGTGGATTGAAGATTCGGGGATGCTCTCGAAAAGCGAACAAGAGATCACTTCTGCTCTAGCAGAATCAATTGTCGAGAATATCAAAGCCAAAAAATGGACAGCCGTGGAGGTCGTGAAAGCCTTTTGTCACAGGGCTTCCGTGGCTCATCAATTGACCAATTGTCTCTCGGAAGTCTTTTTTGATGCGGCGATTAAGCAGGCAGAGGAGTTGGATCTTTTTCAAAAGGAAAGCGGAAAGACCTTGGGGCCCTTGCACGGATTGCCAATCGCGATGAAGGACAATTTCAACATCAAGGGTGAGGCCACAACCGTGGGCATTGTCAACTGGTGCTTCAAGCCCGAGAAGGCCACATCGGATTCTCTGCTCGTTCAAATGCTCCGCGCGATGGGGGCCGTTTTTTATGTGAAAACAAACGTACCTGTGGCAATGATGATGCCAGAGACGAACAATCATATCTACGGAAATACAACAAACCCCTTCAACAGATTACTTTCTGCAGGAGGGAGTAGTGGCGGAGGCGCCAGTTTGGCAGCGTTGTCCAACGTGATTGCTGTCTCAACCGACATCGGTGGCAGCATCCGAATTCCAGCCAGTTTTTCTAAGGTATTCTCTTTGAGACCAACGTTCGGCAGATTTCCCACTTATGGAGCTCGATCTGGCTTGCCGGGATTAGAATCTGTGAACAGTGTAAACGGACCGATTTGCAAAGATATTGACACATTAGAGTTTTACTCGCGTGCTGTTGTCGACGGAAAGCCATGGATGTATGACCCTAAGATGATACAGATCCCATGGCGTGCTCCCAAACTCGCGCCAAAGTTGACATTCGCCATCTTAAGCGACGACTTACAAGTGCGCCCCACCCCGCCAGTGATCCGTGCCGTATCTGAAGTGAGAAAGGCATTGATTGACGCGGGTCACGATGTTTTAGACTGGGAGCCAACAGACCATTTGAGGCTTTCGGAAATCATTACAAAGTTCTTCGTTTCCGATGGTGGCGTACATTTGAAGAAAGAAATCGACGAAACGGGCGAACCGTTTTTCCCGTACATGAAAATGTACGGCACCACTCCTGAGATGACGGTGAGTGAACTTTGGGACTTGCATGCTGAAAGAACTTTTTTGGCCAAAAAGTACCTTGACAGATGGAATGCTACGGCAGCAGCGACTCTGAGCGGTAAACCCATTGATGCTATCATCATGCCGGCTAGTCCCTTTCCCGGTAATCCAAACGGGAAGTTTCATGACTATGTTGGGTACACTTCACCTTTCAATCTTTTGGACTATACCGCAGGGACTTTCCCGGTTTTGAGGGCTGACAAAAATGTGGATACGAAAGAGGACAGACTGACATTTTACAGTGAGACAGACAGAAAGGTCTGGGATGATTACGACCCTGAGGAATCACATGGTGGATACGTTGGTTTGCAATTGATCGGGCGCAAATTCGAGGAGGAGAAGGTCATTGAGATGATGAAGTTGTTGTCCAAGATTCTCGAGGTCAAGTGATTATAGAGATAGACATGAAAGTTACACGTACGTGAACCCTCAAGTATTAATTAAAATAGAATAAAATAACATTTATTTGAGCGACAATAATGCCATCTGCCTCAAACTCTACGAAGCTTCTTCAAAAAGTGCAAATTGTTCGGATTGAACGTTTGGCAGAAGAATCTGATCGAATTCTTCGGAGTTACGGCTATACGAAACACTATACGTGGGGAAAAGAAACATATATCGCGTTTGCAGGCCCGAAAGCTTCCTTATCTTAATATAGTTACGAAACTGAATAGATAAGACTCTTAACAAAAGATAAGAAGCGGGTGTAAATTTAGACAACAAATGAGCCACATTGTTTCGAAAGCGGAAGTAAGCGCTATCTTTTGCAATCAATGCAACATGGCGGCGCGCGTGCACATTTGTGACAGCGGATTGCATGCCTGCTCAAGGCCATCGCACACGGCAGCTGCAGCTTACTTCCGGGGTGCAATCTCCGCTAACTGTCTGAGCCAGAATTTGCTGATTCGACAAAAAGCGAGAACCACAAATTGTATATAGTGCCAGAGACCCACCGCTTTTTCGGGCCGGATCTGGGTGGCGGTATCAGGAACATGTCCAAAATAAAGGAACTCCTACTTGGCAAAACAGCCTCGAACCCCGCCGAGGCAAGGCTCGTGCGGAAAATCGACTGGTTTGTTCTTTCCTTCTGCTGTTTATTATATTGGGTCAATTATTTGGACAGGCTCAACCTTTCAAACGCGTATGTCAGCGGCATGAAAGAGGATTTGAAAATGAAGGGTGACGAGTTTAACCTCATCAATACGGTTTTCAGTATTGGGTACATCGTGGCGTTGATACCACACAACTTGATACTTTTGAAAGTGCGGCCAAGATATTGGCTCTCGTTTTGTTGCTTTGCCTGGGGCATGCTTACGCTATCCTTATACAAGGCTACTGGGTACAAGTTCTTGTGCGTGGTACGATTTTTCCAGGCTGTGTTTGAGGCACTGACTTTCACAGGATGCCATTTGCTCTTGGGATCCTGGTATACCGAAGAAGAGTTAGCGAAAAGAGCAGCAATCTTCACATCGTCTGGACTCATGGGCAATATCTTCTCCTCGACAATGCAAGCGGCGATCTACCTGCACATGGACCAGAAGAATGGGCTCGCCGGCTGGCGTTGGCTCTTCATCATTGACTTTTTGATAACATTGCCGATTGCATTGTATGGGCTTATATTTTTCCCGGACACGCCCGATACATGCAAGGCGTTTTACTTCAACGAGGAGGAGGTTGAAATGGCGTTGAAGAGAGTCAAACCCAGGGAACACACGAAGCTTGACTGGTCTGTTTTCAAGCGAGTCTTGGGTCGCTGGCACTGGTACTTATTCTCCTTTCTATGGGTGTTGGGAGGCGAGAACGAATCCTTTAGCACAAATTCTCTTTTTGCGCTTTGGCTCAAATATTTCGGCTATTCCGTGCCGCAGCGGAACCACTACCCGATGGGTGTCTACGCCATGGGTATCCTAGCCAATTTCGTGCTATGCTACTATGTGGACTTGACTCACGGGAAATACCACTATCGGGCAGGCTTAGTTATCGCTGCAGTCATGCTTTTGCTGGCCATTTTGCTTGTGGCGCGGCCATTGGATAAAAGCTATGTCTTTGCTGCCCACTACTTGAGTGCATGGTCTTATGCGGGCCAGCCGGTATTCTTCTCGTGGGCCAATGTCGTTACATACAACGATGTACAGGAACGTGCTGTTGTCCTTGCGTCAATGAACATGTTCAGTGGTGCTGTGAATGCATGGTGGTCATTGGTATTCTACGGAGCTTCCACAGCGCCAAAATTCAGGATCGGCTGTTATGCCATGATTGCCACTACAATCGCGTCTGCGGTCACAGTTGTGGTGATTAGATTTCTAGAGCTCAGGAGCCCCCGAGGAAAGCTGCAGGATGGCACCTCGGACGAAATCGGGCTCAAGAATGAGGTATTGCCAATCGAATCCGATTCTTCTCAGGGCCGGTCAATTAGAAAAACCACCAGCATAAGTGTCAACGAGGTGGAGTCACACGATTAACGTTTTGGCCGTCAATAGAATGCATAGTCTATAATAAATGCTAGATACATTGCCCAAAGCTAATGTGAAATGTACTGAAACGCAAAAGACACGTCGTTGAACTCACTCTCGTTACGCAACAATATGTCCTCATTGTCCTTCAACGCACCGTGGTTTAAGTGATTCCAGGTCGTTGAATCTCCATACAACATTGCGGGCGACTTCATTATCTGACCCTTTTCTCGCAGACACCTTTTACAATTGTATGTGTCGTGTGTATCGCACTCAGTGTCCAGTCGGTACTGAAACAAGAGTCTCAACATATCGCCACTAAAGATTCTTTCGACGTCTTCTTTTTCATCAACAACGCAAGAGGACAATGAAAGTTTCATGGACTGTCTCTGGAAGATCTTCTCCTCGATCGAACCGGTGCAGATGAACCTGTAAATGAAACAATCTTTCTTTTGCCCATCTCTCCACACTCGCGCCAATGCTTGCTGATCGGAGGCCGGGTTCCAGTCGGGGTCCATCAAAACTAATCTGTTAGCCCCGATCAAGTTGATTCCACAACCACCGGCTTTTGATGAAAGCAAGAAAATAAACTCTGGTCCTTTGGGGTCGTTGAACTTATCTACAATCTTCTGTCTCTTGTTGATTCCCATCGTTCCATCAAGGCGAAGTGAGCCGAACTTTTTGTAGCGGCACATTTTTTCAATCAAGTCGAGAGTTCTGGTGTAGTTTGAGATGACCACGATTTTGTCGTCCGTTTCTGCGTGGATTTTGTGCAAGAACCGTTCGAGAACCGAAAACTTGGCACCGAACCACGTCTGGATCTCACGCCCCCGGCCTCCAAGGTCCAGGCTTTCATAGTCTTCTGGAATCAATTTGCGGCTACCCTCCACTTCTTGAGGCAATTTAAGCAAGTCCGGATGCGTGCAAAGTTTCTTCAAAGTATCGATAGCCTTCAAAGGCTGAGAGCTGATGACTTTTTTGTTAGCTTCCGAGCCAATGAAATGCTCGTATACAGCTCTTTGGAAGTCCGTGAGCCCAACATAAACCACATACTCGTACTTGACCGGCAAATATTTCGATAGAATGTCATTTGTGCGTCTGATGATGAACTTAGAAACCAACTGCGACAACTCGCCCAACTTTTTCTGGCCAACTTCCACCTCTTTATCTGTGGCATCGGCGTCTCTTCCCTTCAAGATAGAGTTTTCGTAATTTTTCCTGAAATCATTTCTCGTTCCGAGGTAGCCCGGGTTTGCAAAATTGAGAAGCGAAAAGTATTCGGACAAGTCATTCTGGATTGGTGTACCACTTAAAATCACTCTTCTTTCACACCTAAGCGCATTGAGGGCTGTAAAAGTAAGCGAGTCACCATTCTTCAAACGGTGGCCTTCATCTGCAAGCATGAGCCCGACTTCCGTGCCTGCCAATTTGTCAACATTTCTGCGCAAGGTTTCGTACGAAATGATCAAAACTGGACGCACGATATTGCGGCCCGAGGCAACCGACCACTGCTGGAGCGCCTGGCCCAAGTCGGCGGCTTTTGTGCTTTTTCCATCCACAGCCAATGGCGTGAGGACACCTTCGCCCAACCATTTGATAATTTCATTGGCCCAGTTCCGCACGAGGGAAGAAGGGCACACAATGATACACTTTTCTATAGTTTTCTTGCCACGCGGGCCTTGCCGTAATAACGTCCACATAAGAGCTAAACACTGGAGTGTTTTGCCGAGCCCCATTTCGTCCGCCATGATGCACCCTTTGGCCCTCGGGTCCATAAGCCCTGCAGTACACCGATATAGAAACTTCACGCCAGCCACCTGATGCGGCCGGAGAATTTTAGCTAGCCGCGGATCGATAACAACAGGCACATCGGGGTATTTCAGCACGGAGTCGGGCGATTTACAAATGCCCAACATTTCGGCCAATGATTTTTGAGGACGCCGCTTTTTTGCAGGCGGGCCGTCTTGCTCAAGAGGCTCGGGCTCCTCGGATGACAGTCGTATGATGGTAGTGTCAGGCGATTGCGATTGATCCGTCACATCTTCCAATACTGGAAACCGATCAACAGTAGGGTCGTATAAAACAATAGCAAACTCGCTCATGGGATCGTGCAATGCTCTGGGCGGTAAAACAGTTTTCCGGCGAGTTCCCAATGGCGGCGGCGGCACTGCGTTGGCTATGAGTTCACGGTTCTTGTCGGTTTTCGCAAAGGGAACGGCAAAATGCTTCCGGAAAACAGTTTCGTTCTTGACAAGGGCGTTTCCCTGAAGCATGGCCCTCGGCAAGAGTGCGCCACGTTTTCTTGGTCGTACCGGCTCGCCGTTTTCGTCAACGCCATATTCATCGTTTGTACCATGGTCATCTATGGTGATTACGTCTCCGTCGTTGTACATTTTCGCACCGGATTTGGCCTTGCGATCAGGAAGCCGCAGAAGAGTATTCCGATTGAGACTACCGCCCGACTTGTTGGCAAAAGGCACCCTGAACGGTTTCTGTAGACGCGTCTCAGAATCCTTGATTCTGGGCGGCCGATTCTCCTTCGACACGCCTGCGCCAGACCCAAGCGGCGTAGTAAAACCTGTTAGCGGTTTTCTTACAGCCATTATATAATCAAAATGAAGATTTTTTATTCGAAAAATTTTTTGTAAAGTGAATACTGGCGGGTCTGAAAGGCTCTTGAATAGAGTGTTTTGATGTTCCTGTGGATAAGCGCAGGCGGGAGAGACGAGTCTCGCGACGGCGCGATGGCGAAACACGTAATGAAACACCCGTACATCCATAATGGTGCCTAGTGTATGACCTACTTCGATAACTGTCAAGGCAAGAGAAAATGGCTCTAATAGTGAAAAAGAGAGCTCGGAAATAAATGAATAAAAACCATTTCGGAACGTTCAATTATTAGATCTCCGCTATTATCTGTCAGATCATTAACCACGCCCTGCTTCAGTTATATGCAGATCATGGTCCGCACCCGCCGCCGCAGCTTCCCCATATTTCGATCGTGTTCTCGCGTGCTTCAACTCGAACCAGAATCCTGAAGCATATATATCTCAGACCCAGCAATAACTTGTTTCTGAGCTACGATTTTTGTTTATCACCGGTAATCCCCAAAAATGGATGAAATTCTAGCCAAGGCCAGTAATCAGGCAGTCACATTTGCAATACGCTCGGGTATTTCTCTAGCATCGGGATTTGCTATCAAAAAAGTATCCCAGTTGCTAGACCGTATTCCTCCGCTGGAGAAGGCAAGATTGGAATCGACGAAGGCAAAGCTTGGTACGAAAACGGCCATCTTGTCCACGTCTATTGACCTCATAAAACTCTCTGCAGCTCGCGGGAACTCCGCATTGGAGGCCACCGTGGATATGGTGTCTGATTTAAAGGACGAGATCGACAGATTTGACGCTGAGATAGCGGAAATATTGCAGAAACTCAACTCTTCAAATGAAAAAGACTCGGTCAAAGCGGCTGAACGTAAAATCACAGGACTTTTGGACTCTATCAATGATGCAATTCCACTTATTAACCTTGCTCTAATCACCAGCGGTGTCAACTTGAGTAATGCAATGGACCCTCGTATTTCGCCCAGCAGGCTTTTACAAGCGTCGAGCCATATCACCGAGTCCAACACAAAATTCGAAGAGGGAACATTTAAACAAGTTGGCCCCTTATTTGATCTCAAGTTGTACTCTGTCTTTTACAACCCTAGCAGGCTAAAATATGTTGATGAGCATCGTCCGAGCAGCTCTGATCTGAAACACCAGGAGCCGTCTGTGTCTGCGGTCACTTGGAAGGAGGAGTACGCTCGTGCTCTGTGCAAATTGGAACGAGTTACGGGAAAATTGTATGAATACGATCTCGTAATTACGGAAGATTTTAATGATGGAAGGTATCACGAAGATGAGGTACCAAAAGTCAGGCGTTATAAAGTGCACAATATCCTAAAGCAATTTTTTAGCGCCAGCGGTAAGCTTCTTCGTCTCGAGGGATCCAATTCTCCTGTGCTCACGTTGAAAGTACTCACGGCTGACGGGCCACAGTATGTGGCGTTGGGTGAAGTTGGCACAAACTTTGACGACAAGGATGAAAACGACGATTCCGAGGATGAATCTGATGGATACGAAGATGCCTCAAAACTGCAGCAACTGGAAAAGTTCAAGTATTTGTCATTATTGGAATATTTGATCAGATTGGCATCGCTTCAGGAAAACGAACAGATGTCTATATTGGAGGTGAAGGACGAAAAGCTTCTGCTCTACCTACATGATCGCACAGACAGGTCATTGGTTCCTCTTAGCCATTCCGAGAAGCTGAAAATACAGGCAAAAAGCGATTCCAGGGGCCACATGCTCCAGGTAGACTCCAGCGTGAATCGACTTCAAAGCTTGTCCTTGAAAGACGAAGGTACGTGAGCATATCTACCATCGGCTTGTATATTGTCAACCTAAGCACATGTGCTGCAAAAATCCGACTGAGTTTTCCCAACTCCGCATTGTATACACAGTAATCTAAGAACCATATGACTATAAAAAGACCACAAGTCAGAAGCCATCTATAAGTAAAGACTCACACACCATTTTGCATTGGCTCGAAAATTTCCAGGTACATAGGTATAAGTGAGAACTCTGGATTTTCAATGTTGAAATCGTCATTGAATGGCGGAACCGGCGAGTCCCGCACGGGTATCCCAGCAGTTATAGGCTGCTGTGCCTGGAAGAATTTCATTTCACTTTCTTGCATTGCAGATGGCTCCTCGGCAACTTCAAGTAGATAGCCATCCAAGTCATTCGTTTTATGCGCCAAACTATCGTCATTGTTGTTAAAATTTCTATCATATAACGGGCGAGGCGAATTCTCCGACGAAGAACCAGCCTTCATCGGAAACAATGGATGATCCTTGGATACCGTGTTGTGGTGTAGTTGCAGATGTGATCTAGAAAGCGAGACTTTTCTGCGAGACTGCAGAAGCTGTCTTGATGGCACAGACAGCTGAGGCGTAATGTTTCCGCTAAGCTGACCGGCTCGTGGTAGCTCCTCATCACTGAGAATAGGCAACAGTATATTCTCGTTAAATAGACCTGGCGAATTGAAGTTCGGTTGATGAAAGTCGTCTGTCGAGTTGTTGTCGAGGAGGTTGAATGGCGGGAAAGCAGCTGAGCTAGCGGACTTTGGAAAGTGATGCTGATTTGCGGACGATGCTTCAAAATAATTGTGTTTGCTGGTATTTGAAGATGTTGATGCAGTCGACATCACACTCTCAGAACGTTTTGGCCGGTTGTTTTGTTGACTGACACTGAAGGACAGTGAGGCTTTTAGTGGCCGTGGGTGATGCGTGGCTCCCGCGTTTATGTTTGTCAAGGATACCGACGACTGTTGATTTAAGGATGAATTGGAATGAATAAATGCCCCGACCGGCTGAACTGACTCACTTCTGTTTCGCTCCATTGTCAATGAAGGCCGTTCCGTTTTTGCGTTTGCATTGATTGACGGCGAATGTTGCATGCCATTTTGGCCCTGGGCTCGATCTAGAAAGGGTAGGTTGTTGCCCGGGGTACTTCCCGACGGTAGGCCCAGTAGCGGTAAAGATTTGTCGTCCTCGAAGGAGTTGAAACCAACCAATGGGAATAGTGGAAACATGTTTTCCATGAGATCTAGATCTGCATCCGTTGGCGGGTTTGGAAAATAGCTCGGGTCCCGTTGATTTTCTGTATAGTGGTTCTGTGGCTGGCTGCGTGCCTCCACGGCCGAGTTTGAATGCAGCATTTGAGTCAGGTCATAATTCGGCTCAGGTTGAAACTGTCCGTTTGTGGCAAACTGTTCTTCAGGCGTTTCATTGGCGTTCAGCACCAGTGAAGAGAAGTAATCTAGAAGCCCGCTCTCGGTTTCGAAAGGAAGAGCAATATCTTCTATTAAGAAATCCAGGTCCTGCGTTGCAACTGAAACAGGTAACGGCGGTCTCAGTATATCGCTGGTCACCTGGCTCGCCTCGCTCTGACTAGCGTCACCAGAATCCAGGGCAGGGATCTCGGGGCTTCTTTTCTTCCGCGGCAAAGGTGATTTTTTTTCTTTTGCCACACATGTACAGTGTGCGTTTTTGAAGCAAAGACAAGATGCGAAATGCTGACCCGGGGATTTGCCCCTCTTGGCGCATTCACACAGCGTGTGTGAATTCTTCACTTTTCGCTGTTCCCGACAATGCAGACACTGCGATGCTGGGCGGCCCTTCGGCTTGATCATCACTAACGTCTTATCCGTGTGTGTGCATGAGCTGACTCGATGGCCGCGGATACACCGCTCACAGGCGTACTTGATGCCGTTTAAAAGCACCATATTTTCAGGTAAACGCTTGACAAGAGCTTCTGTATGATTGATTCGAGCTCACGTTTGATTATTGGCTATACTCTTGGTGGCGAGTACTTGCAAAATCAAGGCTGGGGAGAGAAAAAATGCAGGGCAGCCGACGGTGTGCCCCAGCAGCACGTGATCTCAAAGGTATTTGCTTATGGATGACAAATCCTAACTTTTGGGTTCTTATATAGAACGCTTGTTATAATTTTCCTTGTGGTACTATATTTTTGATGTGAGACAATCTCGAATTTATGAGTGCTGATTGGAGCTTTCCTTTTTTTCCCAGCCTTTTTTTTCTGACTCGCTTAGAAGGCATTTTTTTTTTCTGAATTCAAAAGACTGCGGCTGATCAGGGGCCGGTGACTGTCCATAGCCGCGCTCAAATTGCAGGCGCTCCCCACTTTCGGTTTCTGAAAGTCTTTCGTGAGTCGATATGAATTCGGAGAAGACATTATTTTATCGATCTTCGATTGCAATGCAATTTTTGGGCCACTTTCTCTCATTTTTGAAGACAAATGAAATGTAATGTTGCAGCCAGTCAATTCTTGCTACTCAGTCAACGCACTTAACAGATACATCAGCTATCCTCAAATTGACAACCAATTCGCAAATTAGCATCTTGACCGGCAAATGAACAGGCATCATGAGTAGACTGTCTGCATGAGGCAATACTAGGATAGTATGAAGGTACATTTGACCTGTGACTCATTTGCAACGTTGCAACTCAAGTCTGAAAGTATGCACTCCTTTAACGTGGCGCATTCGGTGGGCAGTTCAAGCTGAAAGTTCTGGGAGAAAGTTCAACAAATGTTTTGTGATACTTAATTTGGTCAAAAAAAGCTAAAAAACTTTTGTATTCCGCTCAAAAGGCAGTCTTCCAGTACCCCGGGTTCAAGCTTAATCGTATATGGAAGATCACATAGCCAAACCAGGAAACTGTAATGGGCTTTGACAGTCTGTCGAGTCTTATCTTGGAAAAGCTCGGCCTTGGTAAAAGTATACTTAGTTGAAAATGCAACACCAGCTGGAAAAGTAAACCGAAGAGATTTTCATGCCACAATATGTTAGCTACTTCTTGAGCTTTTTCTTTGGCTTATTTTTTTGTACCAAGGTCAGTATTGCGGATTAGGGCAAGTGCCACGTATATCCCCAGACGTGTACCTCCTATTGTTTGAAATGAGTTTTTTTGAGAACATTCTTGTGAGAATTTTGGACTTCGGAATGGCTCATTATGAAAATTGATCTGATTGAATATTTTGTGTATCTGCGTAATACACAAATCTGACCTCTATCCGCACCGGTGATTCAGGAAATTCCATTCGAATTTGAAGTTACACTAAACAGATTTTTGTTTCACAATTTGCTGTCTACTGACCTAGGGAAAAAACTTGTCACAGGTGGTGCCTAAGATGTTTTATGACTCAATTTATCTGTGACCCTGTCGTTGACGTTACCCAATGTTTCTTGAGTTTGATTACTTAAGAGAGCGGCTTACGCCCAATCGGGCACATGCGGGTAGGGAAGAGAATCAGGTTAAACACAATCGTTTATGAAGCTCAAGAGACTGAGGTTCAGGTTCGTCATTTGATTCCGATTGCCGCAAAAGCTCTTTCGAAACTACTTTCGTGCTTACAACAATGTTTTAAATGATTGGCTGATAGCGTCGAAAAGGGAAACGCTCTTCACTGGCTCCCCCACATCTGAAAGTGCCTGCAGGTTTGGCAGGCGAAACCAATTGTTCAGATCGCTAAAGAATTTAACCCATTTTTGAGTATTATGATGTCCTCAGCCCTGTCAGAATCCAGTGAAACTATTCTTTTATTTCTGATTTGGTATTCGGAGAAAGTTTGACTGCCGTTGTTGAAAGCCCTTATCGCCGATAGCTAACTCAACCCCGCAATCTATAAGCAGTGCGACACCAGGCTTCCGAGGCCCCGAAGCCACTCATATGCGAGCAATTTCCAATAAATTTGAACTCGTTTAGTTTTTTTTTCCAGATTAGCAGGAATATATTTCAGCAAAACAATCACCAGTTTCATTCAATTAGGCTTTGAGTAGACTCTTGCTACATCCATGTTATCTTATCAAGAGGTCGGTGCACATTGCCTGAAAGAAGACTGTTGGGTGATAATCCACGGAAAAGCATACAATGTGTCTGATTTTATTGACGAGCACCCTGGAGGTGCTGCTGTTATCTTGAAATATGCCGGGAAAGATGCAACGAAAGCATTTGACCCTATCCACCCAAGCGACACTTTGACCAAATATCTACCTGAGAAGTATCATTTAGGCCCGGTGGATCCATCAACAAAGCCAATACCGGCACCAAAACTCAAGAAATTGGAGCAAGAGAAAGAAGAGGGCCAAAAAGCGGAAGCGAGTGTCCCACTGGGCACAAAAGTCCAAAACTCTTCGCTGAAGTCTGAAGCGATAAGTAATATAGTGGACGAGTATGATGTGGAATATGACGAACAAGGCGATAAGGATCCTATTCCAATAGCCACCCAAGATGAGCAAGGTAACGGAATGATATCCAAGGGGAACGATGTGACAGAAGCAGAGTTTGACGAAGAGTACGATGACGACGGGGAGTCATTAAGCGAGCAAGAAAGACTGAGGCGGAGACACGTAAAGGATAAACCAGATCTTTCACAGATGTACAACTTGCATGATTTCGAGTACGTGGCGAAGCACACCATGGAGAAAACTGCGTGGGCGTATTATTCGTCCGGTGCAGACGACGAAATTGCTTTGAGAAATAACCATCTTTCGTATCACAAGATATTTTTGAGCCCAAAGGTTTTGGTGAATGTCTCGAACATAGATCTAAGCACCACAATGCTAGGCACAAAAACCCTGGTTCCTTTTTACATCACAGCCACGGCTTTAGGCAAATTGGGCCATCCCGATGGCGAGAAAGTGCTAACCAGAAGCGCTGCAAAGCAGGATGTGATCCAAATGATTCCGACACTCGCATCGTGTTCCTTCGATGAAATCATGGATGAAGCGGATGGAAAGCAGACCCAATGGTTCCAATTGTACGTAAACTCCGATCGTGAAATTACCAAGGCATTGGTTCAACACGCGGAGAGGCGCGGCATAAAAGGACTCTTCATTACCGTGGATGCTCCACAACTAGGTAGAAGAGAAAAGGACATGCGGTCCAAAAATGTGGAAGACTTGTCACATGTGCAAGGCGAAGGGGACAACGCTGATCGCAGTCAGGGAGCTGCACGAGCAATATCGTCATTCATCGATACTAGCTTAAACTGGGAGGACTTGGAATGGTTTCGTTCCATTACCCGAATGCCCATTATTTTGAAGGGCGTGCAAAGCGTGGCAGATTCGTTGAAGGCTATTGAGCATGGCGTCGACGGTATAGTGCTCTCGAACCATGGAGGGCGACAACTCGATTCCGTGAAGGCACCGATCGAGATTTTGGCTCTTCTTAACCCTATTTTGAGAAAAAGGGGACTCTTGCAAAAAATCTCGATCTTCATAGATGGCGGCGTGAGAAGGGCCAGCGATATTATCAAAGCCATTGCTCTAGGCGCCACTGGTGTCGGCATCGGCAGGCCTTTCTTGTATGCCATGTCTACGTACGGAGACGATGGCGTGTACAGGGCCATCCAGATCTTGAAAGACGAAATGGTGATGAACATGCGTTTACTCGGAGCACCCACGATCCAGCACCTAGACGAGTCTTTCGTGGATGTAGCTGCACTAGATAGGTCCACGCCTGAAGACAGGCTTTTTAGCGGCGTTTACGAGCCTTTGGAGCATCCGGAATTCAAGTCCAAGCTTTAGCCAAGCGCAGAGTCTGTTCTTGGCTAGCATCTATTGTCTTTGAATCAATGCCTAGATTATCGCGGCCAAGTTTGCACGCACGCCTAGATCCTGGCTGCACTGCACATGCTCGCCTGCTTCTAGGCTTGGTGTGTGTACACTGTCTTGAGAGTTTACGTGTCGGTCTTATTTTTTTTTCCCTCGTGTAACGCGCCCGCGGCACTTAAAATACTTCAGTTTTGAAACAACCTGTGAAGACCTTTGAAACACGCGGTGCTCTGGTTGTTACGACAACATGTATAGAAAATACCAGCCTTTGTTGTCAATGTTCGTTGTTTTGAATTTTCTCAGCATGTTTGAAAGCCAACAATTATCCTGATCATCAAAAGTCACGTCTTCTCGTTAATCGTAAATGCAACATACTGTAAATGCCATTTTTGTCAGTCACGTGATGCATGGACCGCGGCGTCCAATTTTTCTCGCTTGGAAAAGCCTTATGCCATGTGTACATACACGGTCTTTTCCTGTTGATCCAGCCTCTTAGACGTTCAATATACAAAGTCGTAACAGTTAACAAGTCCGCATTCTGTCAGCATTTTGCACACTATTTATCGCATCCAAGCCCCTGCGTTTTTGAACGATACAAGCCAATCTCACCTGGAAAGACGCGGCTTTCGAGAGATCACCGCCAGCCCATTACTTTCCTAGGCGCTTTCCTTTTCCCCACAAAACAGGCAGCAAATAATTAACTAGACCATGGCCGCTGTTTACGATGTCGGAACGTATGTATAACACCATTCTTCTTTGTCTCGGCCAATAATTGGGGTTATCGTCAGAGTGAAAGCGAACATACCAAAAAAAAAACACACACGCCTGTTCGCACTCAAGGCGGCCGACACCCCCTCCTGATTTACCCGCCAATACTAACTATATTAGCCGCTGTTGGTATCCAGACGAGCAACTAGGATGGATCGGCGTGACTGTGCAATCGAACACCCAAAAAGACCAGAAACATGTCTTGCTGTTGGTGTCCGAAACCGACGACACGCAGACATACACTGTTGAGACCGAGAATCTCAGTGAGGATAACGAGAAACTACCCCCTTTGCGCAACCCTCCCATTTTGGAAGCCGCCGAGGATTTGACCTCGTTATCATACTTGAATGAGCCGGCCGTGTTGCACGCTATCAAGGTACGCTATGCTCAATTGAACATATATACGTACTCCGGTATTGTGTTGATCGCAACAAACCCGTTTCAAAAAGTTGACCAGCTCTATTCGCAGGACATCATTCAAGCATATGCTGGGAGGCGTCGTGGCGAGTTAGACCCACATCTTTTCGCCATTGCTGAGGATGCTTATCGGTGCATGAAAATGGACGGAAAAAATCAGACTATTGTTGTCAGCGGTGAGTCTGGTGCAGGTAAGACAGTGAGCGCAAAATACATCATGCGATACTTTGCTTCTGTCGAGGAAGACTCCGAATTAGAGAACAAAGTCGGCACCGACCACAAGGCCGACATGTCTGACGTTGAGAAGCAGATCTTGGCTACAAATCCCATTACGGAGGCGTTTGGAAATGCTAAGACGACACGCAATGACAACTCTTCGCGGTTTGGCAAGTACTTGGAGATCTTGTTTGATAAGAAAACTGCCATTATCGGTGCGAGAGTGAGAACGTATTTGTTGGAGCGGTCGCGCTTGGTGTTTCAGCCAAAAAACGAGCGGAACTACCACATCTTCTACCAGATGTTGGCTGGGATGGGTGAAGACGAGAAAGCCGCGTTAGGCTTGACATCAGCTGAAGACTTCAAGTACACGAACCAGGGTGAGGCAATCGAAATTCCAAACGTTGACGATGGCAAGGAATTTGCGCTTACAAATGCATCCTTATCCTTGATTGGTATCGATGCGTCAAAGCAGGCGGACATTTACAAGATATTGGCTGCATTGTTGCACATCGGTAACATTGACATTTCTGCCACGAGAAATGACGCGCACTTGTCTGCAGATGAGCCAAACTTGGCCAAGGCTTGCCAATTGCTCGGAATTGACGCATTCAACTTCAGCAAGTGGTGTGTCAAGAAGCAAATCACCACCCGATCTGAAAAGATTGTCAGTAATCTCAACCACAAGCAGGCTTTAGTCGCCAGAGATTCTTTCGCAAAGTACATCTACTCAGCTTTGTTTGATTGGCTTGTTGATTACATCAATGCAGACTTATGTCCGCCAGAAGTGGCGGCACAAATAAATTCCTTCATAGGTGTCTTGGATATCTATGGATTCGAGCATTTCGAGAAGAACTCATTTGAGCAGTTTTGCATCAACTATGCTAACGAGAAATTGCAACAGGAGTTCAACCAGCATGTCTTCAAGTTGGAACAAGAAGAGTATGTCAAAGAAGAGATCGAGTGGTCCTTTATCGACTTTGCTGACAATCAGCCTTGCATCAATTTGATTGAAAACAAATTGGGTATTCTAGCCCTCTTGGATGAAGAGTCCAGATTGCCCGCTGGAAATGATGCCTCATGGATCGAAAAGATGTATCAGAATCTCGACAAGCCTCCCACAAACAAAGTTTTTAAAAAGCCTCGCTTTGGTCAAACCAAATTCGTCGTGAGTCATTATGCGCACGATGTTACATATGATATCGAAGGGTTTATCGAGAAGAATAGAGACACTGTTGGAGAAGGACACTTAGAAGTCTTGAAAAACACCGAGAATGAGATGTTGCAAAGCATCTTGTCCGTTATCGACAAGAACAATACTGAGCTCGAGACAGCAAATGCAAATACATCAGGCAGGAAGTCAATTGCTGCAAAGAAACCAACATTGGGTTCGCTATTCAAAAACTCTTTGATTGAACTTATGAAGACAATCGACTCCACGAACGCACATTACATCCGTTGTATCAAACCAAATGAGCAAAAGAAGGCTTGGGAATTTGATTCTTTGATGGTTCTATCACAGTTGAGAGCTTGCGGTGTTTTAGAGACGATCCGAATCTCCTGTGCTGGGTTTCCTTCACGCTGGACGTATGTGGAGTTTGCAGATAGATACCACATATTGGTTCGCTCGGACGAGTGGATGAAAGTCATGAGCGGAGAAACAACACAGGAGTCTGTTTCAGAATTGTGCGGAAAGATTTTAGATGAAAACATTGAAGACCGTCTGAAGTATCAATTGGGAAATACCAAGATTTTTTTCAAGGCTGGTCTTTTGGCTCATTTCGAAAAATTAAGGTCTGACAAACTCCACAAATCTGCTGTCATGATCCAGAAAAATTTGCGGAAGACATACTTTCGCAAGCAGTACTTGGAAACACGAAACTCAATTATTCAAATGCAATCTTTGGCTCGCGGCTATGTAAGACGGGCGTCAATACAAAGGGAAAAGGAGTATAACGCTGCTACGAGTGTGCAAACTGCCGTCAGGGGTTTTCTTGCCAGAAGGCGTTTCAGGGACGCAAAAGATTCTTGCGTCATGTTGCAAAGGGCTATCAGAGGTCTTCAAGCAAGGAGGAGTTTCAATCAATTACGGTTGGAGAAATCTGCGCTTGTCCTTCAAAGTTCATACAGAGGTTTCACTGCCAGGAAACAATTTTTGTCGCAAAAGAAGTCGGCTGTGGTCATTCAATCCTTAATCCGGAGAAAGCTTGCTCGAAAAGAATTGATTCAGCGAAGGGAAGACGCCAAATCAGTCAATCACCTCCAAGAGGTGTCCTACAAACTTGAAAACAAGGTAATCGAGTTGACGCAATCACTCACTAGCAAAATCCAGGACAACAAGAGCCTCATGGCCGAAATAACTAGTCTCAAGGATTTGTTGAGCCAGTCAAGCAATGCAACAGAGGCTTTAAAGACAAGAGAAGCTGAGTTCAATTCTAAACTTGATAACTCGGGTTTGGAACACAAGAGAGAAATCGAGACATTGAACAAAGAATTGGAACTCATCAGACAGGAGTACAATTCTGCAGAATCCAAGATAGAGCAGTTGACAAAGGAACACGCAGAGTTGAGACAATCTGTTCAAAAGAATATCGAAGAGCTTAATGAGGCAAAGGAAGCTCTTGTGAAGCGCGACACCATTGAGGTTGATTTAAAGACCCACATTGAGCAATTGAAGTCCGAGCTCGCCGCTCTTCAAACACAACAAAAGATGGTTTCAAATGCCAAGATCAGAAGTGTTAGCAACAAGCGCCATAGTAGCGCCACTGGCTGGAATGGCAATCAATCCATGGAGCAGATGCAGAGACCTGTTTCGGTCATCGCAGTCTCCACAGATGACTTCAGTGACATTGACGACATCAATGATGAGCTTTTCAGGTTGTTGAGAGACTCGAGGCAGCTTCACAGAGAAATTGTCGAAGGGTTGTTGAAGGGCTTGAAGATTCCGCCTTCAGGTGTTGCTGCTGATTTGACGAGAAAGGAAGTATTGTTCCCAGCTAGAATAATCATTATAATTCTTTCTGATATGTGGAGACTCGGTTTGACAAAGGAAAGCGAGGAGTTCTTGGGAGAAGTACTCGCTGCCATCCAGCATATTGTTTCTACCTTGAAGGATGAGGAAGTTGTTCCAAACGGTGCGTTTTGGTTATCCAACACCCATGAATTATACTCATTCGTATCATACGCCCAGCAGTCAATTATCGCTAACGATGCTCTTTCCAATGACATGAGTGAGGAAGAGTTTGACGAATATCTCAAACTCGTTGCAGTCGTCAAGGAAGACTTTGAATCTTTATCATACAATATTTACAATATGTGGATGAAAAAGATGGAGAAAGACCTAGAGAAGAAAGCCGTGTCCGCTGTTGTCATGTCCCAGTCGCTCCCGGGCTTCATGGCGCCAGACAGCTCTCCATTCTTGGCAAAGGTATTCTCTCAAGGCGTGCAATACAAGATGGATGACATTTTGTCTTTCTTCAATTCCGTCTACTGGTCAATGAAATCGTACTTTATTGAAAGTGAAGTCATGAACGAAGTGATTGTCGAATTGTTGAGGTTCGTTGATGCGTTGTGTTTCAACGACTTGATCATGAGGCGCAACTTCTTGTCTTGGAAACGTGGTTTGCAAGTCAACTATAATGTGACTCGACTCGAGGAGTGGTGCAAAGGACATGATATTCAAGAAGGATCGGCCTATTTGATTCACTTGCTTCAGGCAGCTAAATTATTGCAGTTGAGAAAAAACACGAAAGACGACATTGACATCATCTACGAGATCTGTTACTCTTTGAAGCCTATACAAATTCAGAAGTTGATCTCGCAGTATTATGTTGCCGAATACGAAACTCCGATCGCCCCCGATGTGTTGCAGGTGGTTGCTGACAAGGTGAAACGCTCAGACGGGTCGAGCGACGACTTGTTCGAGGTGATCTCTACGGATGGTCATTTCAACGACCCTTTCAGAAACGTCAACCTTCGGCCATTTTCACGTGTGGAAGCGTACGTTCCTGCGTGGTTAAGTTTGCCCGCGATTAGAAGGATTGTGGAGTTAGTGGCTAAAAACGCTTCTGCCCTGGAGTCAGCGCCATTGGAAAACGGTATAGGCGAATAGGCGAAGACTGGTTGCTCGTGTGAGTTGATTCATTTGGCAAGCCTTCTTTCAAGACAGGGATGAGAGACGAATACATGTTGCGCCCTACACCGCGATTTAAGTTTAGTTTATGTATGATAGAATGAATGTATTTAGGTATAATTGAGTCTCATGCTCACGTTATCTTCTTTTCGTCTTTTCCGCTTCTTCCGCGGTTTTTGTCTTCATTTGTAAAGCATGCAATCCCTTATTTTGAAACTCGTCATCCAACAACAGGTAAATGAGGCGATGCCTTGCGGGCATATTCTTTCCTTGGAACTCTTCGCTAATCACATCGAGCCGAAAGTGGGACTCTTTCACATTCGACGCCTCCTGCATTGGCTGGTGATGACTATGTTTATGTGAATCATTAGCAATCTTCAAAAATGATGGCTTCAAATGGGCTGTGATCTTTGAGATAATCAGTTCTTCAATAGGGCCCGGGGTCTCAGAGGACTTTATGATCTGTGATGCTGTTCCCGACATGTGTCTTGAGTGGCCAGCCGATCTCGCAAGTGCTCGAAACATAAAATAAAAGGAAATGTTCGGAATCAATATATGACCTGATTAATTGAGAGTTGTATAAGCGTAGCTGATTATTGGCGAGCCAGATCTCGCGCGATCTGCACGCACTGTAGCCTGGCAGGCGGCATCCATGATGGACAAGAGATTTTTGTCAGAATCTCTGAGTGTTCCGGTATTTTGGTATTTTTGATTCTTTAAACATCCTAGTGTCCATTGATGGCGCAATCATTGCAAAAATTGAATTTCGACAAGCTACGTATCTATTTGAAACTTACTTGTCTCTGTCGACACACCGAATATGCCGAACATGGGAAAAACAAAAAATCTCTACAAGTCAAGTATATGTAGATGACTATGCATTCCAGAAACTCTTGCAAAAGTTGACCTTGCTGTACTTTCAACATTAGAAACGGGCTTTTTCGTGATAGACCTTTTAGGATACAATACAATAAAAAAGAATCACCGTGTGCGACTCGTCTGTCTCACTAGACCAAAACTCGAACTAAGAAAAGTGCTAAAATGACATGATGTTTGCAGTTCCCTGAAAATCCTTCTATCTTGTTCTCACACGCTGAGACTGGCCTCTTTTCTCTAGTTTGGCTTGCCTCTTGCTTTTGCCTTGTTGTGTGGGTATATCCTCGGCAGTAGCTGGCTGGCCAGGGGAAGATTTTTTACCCAAGAAGGACCTAGCAATGGAGCTCACTTTGTACGCCACAAATCCGGGAATTACAAGGTACAAAAACCATACCTTGTTCAGGCCAAACACAACCATTAGAATGTCGCAAATCCATGTAACATAAATACAATCGAACATGTACTCGAAGAGTCCTGGGCCCTTGATGTCGTCTCCAGATTTCACTAGCTTCTGAGTACCCGTCACTTGATCCTTGATGAAAACAGGCCGACCACTTTTCTCAAGCACGAACTGGCATGCCAACGCTGGCGCAGAAAGTACAATGTACTTCCACTTGCTGGCTGGTCTATGGAACACGAACAAAACTAAAAGCGCTAGCGCATTTATAGCCAATGAGATCAAGTGCAACTCTTTCAACGTGTTGGCATTGGCGGCAGCAGTCTTTTTACTGCTCAGGGAAGCCATGACTTTCAACAGAAATCGCAGTTAAAGTGTGGATTCTGGGGCTCTCTATCAAATTGGGGCAGCTATGCACCGAACTATTCAATTCGCGCGTGCGATGTTGGCGACGTATTTGCTACGCAGTGTGAACGAACTGAGGTTGCAACATTGAGGCAAAGTTGAGTTTAATTTTAATTTGGATATTTCAATATATTTTAAATTGAATATTCAAATATGTCAGCAATTATGAAAAGTAGCAAATTAGTGGCACATTTTAGAATTTGTCTCCAAATATCATTGCTTGCACCATGCGTCTGAGAAGGCCAAGGGGCATTATGAAGATATTTTCGATATCATTTAGTTTGCTTGCGTGGATCTCAAGTATCATAATGCAGCTTGCAAAAAAAGGCGACTGTGATGTATAAATCTGAAGGATTTATAATCCTTTCGAAAGGGCCCTTCAGAAATGAAATTCACTAAGATTTTACTGAGTCTTTTTCTGAGAAGCGATTTTTGGGATCAGTACCATGCCAGCATATTTCACAACCGCTGATTTCACAGGCCCAAAGTAAATTGCTCCCAATTGCGGAGGCACCATTGGGTTGCTCAAGAAAACACTTATTCTTGCATCCATCTGCTGAACGGCTTGTTTAGTATATTGTGACTCGTCATAGCGCAATTTCAAGAATACCAATACCGCGAAAGAACGGAGAGTGAAGAACACCACGTAAAGTGGGTTTCTGAACACAGAGAAGAGTAAGCCAGGAATTCCAAGCGCAATATCAAGCAACAACATAAGCTCACTGAACGACGCGAAGAATAGAGCTTGAAGGTTGAAGTTCGACGCGATATATGTGATTCTGCCATCGAGCGCAGCCTGTGTATGAAGCGATAAGGGAGCATGCTCCAAGAGGTTTTTTTGGAAATAAGTCATGGCATGGAAGAATGAATATATCATAAAAGGCATGACGGCTTTGGTCCAGGGTTCCAATTGCACGCTGGTGGCCAAAAGCACGGCTGCAAAGACAAAGTATTGCACGTTTTCATTGCGTAAGAGCTGAACCTTCAAGTTGGCTGGAGATAACTTCACTGATTGCTTGATCACGATTGCATAGCATGCCAACTGGAAAAAAAGCGTGAGACGAGAATATCTCTGTGCTTGTTTCCGGCTGAAGATTCCAAATACTTGCCACGCGGCGAAACTGACAATGCTGGCCACATGTGCAGAAAACCAATACAATTGAGGTGATTTTGCCAACAGCACGACTTTTCCAGTAACTTTCGTCTGAGGTGCCGCCTTAGCGCTGCTACTAACTTCCGTTTTTGGTGCCATTGTTAGAGAACTGGGTGTAACAGTAATTGAGTTGTGCTAGCAGAAAGTTCGAGGCAGGAAAACGGATCGCTTATCGTGGCGCCTCCTTGTATACAGGAATTACGATTATTAGACACTATTAAGTCAACTGGCAAGTTTAGATGGACCAAGTGATATTCCATGTTAGCTTGAATCTTTCAGAAAGGTGCTGTTTTAACGTGTGTCTGATTAGAGCAGTATATGCTGGCTTTCGTTGGGCTTACTAGTTTTTTAGATCAATCACGTGATCAAGCCGTATCTTCCTCGCAATTCTAAACCGTTCCAAAAGGGCAGTCTTAAATTGTTTGCACTTTCGAATTTCAAAGTTTGGCCTAATGTGCCAATTGACAGATCAGCCTTTTTTGTAATTGCACAAAACCCGTAAGAAAGCGACCAAAAACTAAGATCTCTAGTTTCCATCTGTCAATGGTTTTCAGATAAGGAATTGTAGCAAGCATTTCTAGCTTGGCAACCTTCATGCGCACGTGATACACGCGTTATAGCAATGACGTACATCAAGAAAATGATCATGTTTGTATTCGCAGAAGGGCTGAGTCAAGTATTACTTGTCTCGCTTCAAAACTCATTTGCTGCAATTTTAGCAATTCCACAAGCGATTTTGAAAAAATAGCTTTTTTACGAACTGACTAGTCAACGACTTTTAAAAAGATGGACTTCTGTTTCTTCTTGATTGGGTGTATGTATCTTTCGCAAATCTCAAGCCAAGCCAGGTACTAACGGTAAAGTTCATGAAAGAAACAAACCATTGCCAGAGGGCGGCAACGTCGCTTGTTATTGCGGAAGGTGTCACAATCAGCTGGCTTTTGGGATGAAATCCAGCAATTGGGTTACCTTATTTTTCATTCCGGTAATCCCCTTTAGTTTCAAGAAACGCTTGAAGTGCAATATTTGTGGGGCGTCGGCAGACTTGGACGACCAAGGTCTAGCGCGATTGAAAAAAGGGGAGCCGATTGCAATTGGGGGTTAGTCGGTGTTGACGGGAGGGTTTATAGAGAATTGAATTTTAAGTTTTTTTGTATTATGGACGAAGTACGATGTACCTGAAATTTCTCTAATATATCAGCATTCACCACTTTCTAGTTCGAGACGCCTTCAGCAGCCCGCGCGTGTTCTGACTGCTTCGCCATGGACGTTTGCCTTTTTAATGATGTCTTTTTCGTCCATTGTTAAGAGTTCTCTTTCACGGATTACCATTTGCCCGTTGACCATCACATTATCCACATCGGCACCCGTGGCAATGTAAACCACCATCGAAACTGGGTCACGCATGGGCTGCGCGTAGAGCTTGTCTGTCAAATTGATCGTGATAAGGTCTGCTTTTTTTCCGACTTCCAATGAGCCAATCTCATGCTCTTTCCCCAAAGCCTTAGCACCCATAATGGTGGCCATTTCAATGACTTTCTGCGCCGGCACCAATAATGGGTCGCCATGCACAGCTTTCGGTAAGAGTGAAGCAAGCTTCATTTCTTGCAAGAGATCCATGACATTATTGCAGGGGCACCCGTCGCAGCCTAAGCCTACTGTAATGTTAGCCTCGAGAAGCTCCTTCACTCTGGCGATTCCGCTGCCAAGTTTTGCATTTGAGGTAGGACAGTGGGCTACAGAGGCACCAGACCCGCTCAATATTGAAATATCTTCATCATCCAAATGGACCATATGAGCAAGAACAGTCCTCGGCGCCAATAAACCGAGTTCCTTGCAGTAAGACATGGGCGAATGGCCTTTTGACGCGAAAAACTCCCGGTCGGCTTTCACTTCTGCACAGTGCATGGTGATACCAATGTTTTTTTCTCTTGCAATTTTCACCATGGACTTGTACAACTCCTCCGATACTCCTCCAGGAGTGCGTGCACCAAACCAAACTTCCACTCGGTTATCGCCGGCACCGTCAAATTGTTCAAAACATCTCACGGCGTTCGCAAGCAGCCTTTCATCTTCAACGAGCCCGGGGTGCATCGTGATTCCCTCCTGCGTAGCATACCGAGGTTGGTCCATAACGACTTTTCCAAGACATCCTCTAATACCGGATTCAACCACAGCTTTTACGGCCCCTTCAAAGCCATACCTTTCCGCAAACAAAGATTCAACGAAAGTGGTTGTGCCCGATTTCAACATTTCCGCAATTGTGAGCTGTGCTGCTACATAGCCGTCTTCTTCAGTAAAGTTTCCCTGCATTCTCCACACTCTGTGGCATAGCCACTCGATGAGGGCCAAATCGTCCGCGGCAGTTCTGAGCAAACTTTGCGCCAAATGCACGTGGAGAGAAATAAGACCCGGCATCACAATCTGTCCTTTTAAATTCACGATTTCCTCATGAGGGAATTTTGGCACAATTTCGTCGGCAGGTCCCACGGCTGCAATTGTGTCTGCAAGTATAACAATGGCGCCGTTCTCAATGACGTCAAAGTTTGCGTTCACAGTAATAATGGTTGCGTTGGTTAATATCATCACTTTCAAAGGTTGGTTGAACAATTAAAATGATGTCTTTATTCGGAATATCACATTATTTATATTTTACAGTTGGCAATAGACCGGTGCTCCGGTTCATTTAAACAACTTAAACCATTTTGGATTAGATAAGGCATGGCCGCGTCCGAAAAACTTCATGCATTATCGATATTCTATATGCACACCAGATTAATCTATTGCATATGGATCGTTTATGTCACATTAATTCAAATGCTGCTGCATCGCTTTAGAGTACAGAGAAGAACACGAGAATAGATATTGTCTGAAAATCTTGATACCTTTTGTCCAGAAAAGGACTGTGATGATTCGTCTGCGCTGTGTTTTGCCCATTGATCGCGATTAATGCTCGGGCCGAAAAGTGTCCCAAAGTCAAAGCGCGAAAGTGTCCCAAAATCACGAAAAGTGTCCCAAAGACGAGCCGATGAAGACAAACTTACTGATTGGCTGTGATGGTCTATAGCTCTTCCTCCACTCACGTGATTCGTATCCCATTGTAGGAACTTAATCTCAAATCGGCTTGAATCATGGTACAGTTCAACAGGAGCCGTATGAGCGATGGAAATATCTAGAGGTACTTCTTTGAGTTTGATATAACGCCTCTGTACTGTATGATGAGTCCATCGGGTAGCGGCTTCTCTATTTTATTTGGCTATGAATTTTGTGACTATTATCCAGAAATGTCGAGAGTGATCTAAACACTTGATGCACCTTGTTTTTGATCAAGTCCGGCGGGCATTCTAAAAATTAATCAATTTCATAATGCCATATCCAACGCTCACAATGATAGTGTAAGCGATAATTGAGCTGGGCACACCGCGAGTAATGAAAGTGTTTACTGTCAAGTACGGCTTTCCAAACTCGTCGGTCATACAAATTGCAGTCACATTAGGAAATCCGGACGTAGGTAATCCCATGGCTGCAGAACAAAGTAAAGCACTCGCCATGATCAACATACGAGGATGAGGATCGCTCATCTTGTTACCAATTTCTGAAACCAAAGGAATCACAATTAAGGCAGCAACCGTATGACTCACAAAGGTAGCCATCGTCAAGATAAGCAAACCGAATGTCAAGGTAACACCAAACAAGGAGAAACCTTCGACTTCCTTCTCAATCGTGACGGCAATGGTAGCCAACAAGCCTGAAGACGCAACGGCCTTACCCAAGGCTGTTCCTCCCATTGCCAACACCACGATGTTCCATGGGTAGTTATTGAAATCTTCGGTGGTGAGCAATCCTGGACCGAAGAATAAAATGATGGGTATGAGGGCAATGATACCCATTTCACCAAAAACGCCCTCCAACTTGGAAGCGAAACACCAAAGTAAAATTGTGGAGAGAGATACACCGACAATGTACCACTGGATACCACTGAACTTGTCGTCCATTGTCCTGATTGGAACCAATTGTGTGTTTTGGGAATTGCATTTGAATGTTATCAACAAAAACATCCAGATGCCAATCAAAGACAATATACAGACAGGGAGGGCAATGACAAACCACTGACCCCAAGATGGTTGAGGGTACATTGCGCCAATTGCTATCATGTTCTGGGGCGATGCAATTGGTGACGCCATCCCTCCAACATTCGACGCCAATGCGATTCCCAAAATTAATGCATTAATGAATTTTGAGCCTTTGGGGAGAGTACGAAGTAGAGGCTGGATCAACGAGAAACAGAGCACAGGGGCAGCAACATTCGAGACCCACATGGATGCAAACAAAGCGATACTCATGATCGTCAAAAGTACCACCGACGGGTTGGTCCCGGCTTTAGATAATACCCATGTTGAAATGAGCTTAGCAATATGGTACTTTGTCAAAGATGCAGCCAAGGTAAACCCACCGAGAAGAAGCAAGATAACAGAGTTCCACATGGTAGATAATATGAATTTTGAGGAGTCCGTTGTACCCATAGGCGATCCATCGGGGTACTTAAGTACGCTGAAACTCACAATGAGGAGTGGAACCAACAAGGACGTCACAAAGAGGGGAATTGTCTCTGTCGCCCATAAAAGCGATGCGCAAACTAACAAGGCAAAACAATTTTTTTGCGACACATCATCAAACGGGGAGAAATTGAGCAAAATCACAGTGATCCCAATAATGACCGCCAACTTGATAATCGTTGGGTTTCTGAAGGAAATGTTGAACTTAGAAAGTCCAGACGATGCTTTCTCGTTTGGGTCTGAGCTTTTTGCGCCTTTGAAGTTGGCAGCCTGTGACTTTCTCTCCAAACCGATCATGTCCCGCCATACTGTGTTTCTTTCCCAGACCACGTGATCACGAAGATGGATGGAAAGCTCCGTCTTGGCAACACCTAGATCATCCTGGTTGCAAATAAGCGCATAAAGCTTGATGAGAGAATCTATTTTCTCATTGATGGTAGCCATTGTGGACTCCTTAAAAGTGTATGTCTCGGGCAACTTGGATAAGTAGTCTTTCTTTAAGTTAGTGTTCAACGACTTGTCGAACTTCTTGGTTGCCTTTTTAAAACCGGTCTGGTTGAGCTCGATGAAACTTTTGAGTTCAGACAAGGTGGTGTAAAGGCCAATGACTCTCTTCCTCAAAATCACACGAGATTCGGAAAGAAGAGCAAGCTGTGGTGGGAGAGATGAAGCCTCGTAGTTGTTTGTCCATGCAGAAGGGTTAGGGGACTTCAAGTAATCATCAATCGACTTCGACTTAGTCAAATCGACCGGCCGTTGCTCGTATTCTGTGGCACGGTAGTCGTCATCATCCCCTTCCTCGTCGTCATCATCGTCCTGTGTGAACTCGGTCTCAGGGTCTGTTGGATTATGCGCTTGGCTTCCAGATGACTCAGTTGCCCTGGTGTGTGGTCGCTCAACCCTGCCGTCTCCCGAAGAAACCCTCTTTAGGCCAAAACGCTGGAATGCTGCGTTCCCGTACTCGGAGGACTCCAAATCGTTTTCGAACGCATTGATATCATTGACTAGATCATCGATGTTTTTGTATATGAACTCTTCTTGTGTGCGGAAGAAGTCGTCGATTTTGTGAAGCTCGCTGTCCAATGCAGATGTAAACACTGACGCGGGATTTCCACTTGAAGAGACTTCATTGTCTATGAGATGCGCAGATTCAAGGTCCTCATTTTGACGCCTCAAAGATTCCCTCTGCAAAGAGTAGATAAGCTTCTTCAAAGTCGTGTAAGAAATGTACTTTGAGGACCATTCTGGGACAGCATTAAACTGTAATGAATGAGAAAATTTCATTTTTGAGGCCGGCTTGACAGCTTGAATGATATCAAAATTCGTCGATAAGACGATATGCTTCTCAAGAGTGACGCTTTCCTGGTTCACGCACGCCTTTCCTGCTCCTCACTTGTTAGTTCCGTGCGTCGTGTTGGGCGCGCCACGAATCCTCCCTTCATTCATCATATCGCGGCTTATCTTTCGCAATGACGTAATTGAGCTTTAATCATCTGCTTGATACAAATTCAAGCATCGAATGAATCGGGGTTTAAGAGAACAATTGGAGACTTGCATTTCGCGAATATACATAAAGCAAAGGCAAGGCTATTTTGACAGATGTATCTCTTTGTTGACTTGATGTCGCCCTCTTTATCAAGTCGACATGAGACCATGATCTCAAAACTCGCGCACCGGGTGAGACGCAGACATTTGGTGGAAAGAAACCCTGTCGTATGTATTGAGTAGAGGATGGAAAAGGAGAGAAATAGCTTTTAGACTTTACGAGACAAGCTTCAGCAAATGATTTTTAAGTATGCCGTTCAGGCAATCTTTTTTTTTTTTCACGATCGCCCTTGAGGCCAAAAGAGCATTAGGCGAGCAAAGTGTTTTTAAATTTTGTAGTCCTCTGCTCGAACTTCACACTCAACAAGAAATATGAGTACGGACAATGGGGCTTTAAAAAACATGCACAAGCTCATTGCCCGCAAGAAAATTGAAGCAAAGATATGCAATTTTCCATTCAAAGGACAAAATGAGCGACATAAATAACAGAGTGAACACTATTGTGGTCGTATGATCATAGCAGTCATGTTTTGCGAGCAACGCACCCGAGCCAAGTTGCGATTCTTGCTTCTGTTTATTTTTTTGCTGCACCGAGCTTTCCGCGTCTCAGATGTACAGGTTTGCGGCGCACTGGGCCCGAAGGTGGGGCATTTGCCAGACCGGTATTCTGCCGGTTTCGCCTTTATATTATGGACTTCCTCGAAATCATTGACAGAAATAGATTTTTTTCACGAGGAGCGGAAACGATTGTTGTTACACCAGAGAAAAGTTATTTGATTCACAGAATCTGGAATAAACTATTACAAAGAAGACCTTTTTTCATTGGGATTTTTGCTGCCTGTTTATCCTGCTATATTATCTACCCTTCGCTTCCCAAAACCAGATTCACCAACGACAGAGAAATGTTTGCCAAAAGACCCGACAAGCATACGACAGGCCTCATTAATATGAGGAATGACTGCTTTGCAAATTCAAGTGTCCAAGCTTATTCGTCTTTGCCCGGCTTGACCGATTATTTAAATCAGATGATGGAGGCATACAATAATGTCATGCAATTTGTGGCTGAAGTAGGCGGGGATTTGACCGAAGTGATTTTGCCTGAAAACATCTCCAAATTGTCTCGTTCAAAAGCAGTTAAAGAGAGCAAGTCGCCACAAAAGGCCTCTGATTTATTCAAGCTAACATTGCACGTGGCGTTAGCTAGGATTGTCAAGAAATTGCAAGAGACCCAAATGGCGTCGAGAACCATCTCTGTTTGGACTTTTCTTCACGAAATCGAGAGAATATATGACGCGAAGATCTCAAGATCTCAGCACGACGCCCACGAGTTGACTCAGCTCATCAATGAAACGCTCGAGGCCGAAAATATCCTTTGTGTGAAAATTTTGAAATACGTCAAAGAGGTTTTCAGATCCAAGGGAATGACATCGAGCGGCCTCGAAAGGGCAGAGTTTCCTGAATTTCCTTTTGGTGGCTTAGTTCTTTCTCAGATGAAATGCATGAAATGTTCTTTCGTGTCCAAACCAAATATCACACCATTCTTAATGTTGACACTTCACCCACCCCAGGAACTTAGCACTGAATTGAGCACCTTGCTTGCAGATAATGAGTCCGAGACCATCACTGAGTATCACTGCTTGAAGTGCAGATTGCTCAAGATCATCGAGAACGAGAAGTGCTTCAAGGAACAAGGAAAGCTGAACTCAGAAGCCGAAGATGCTATCGTGAGGGAATTAATATCTTTGAATGAGGACGACCGCTTGTTCATCAACGAGGACTTGAGTGCCGAGCTCGAGAAATATGTTGGCTCTTACAATAAACTCGGCTTGGATATTCTGACTCTTAATTCCACGGTGTTCCGTCAAACGCACATTTTAAAGCCACCAAAGGTCTTTGGCATTCACTTGTCCCGTTCTGCATTTGATGGTGTGACCGTTAGCCGGAACCCATGCCGCGTCAATTTTAGCGATAAGTTGTCGTTATCGATTGACGAAAAGTTTCTTGACGACTTGCAGAAATTCCAAAGTGATGAAGAAAACTACCCAATCAATCTGAACTCGCGTGTCTTGACCACGGACGTTGACGACATGGAGGACGAAAATGTCCAAAAGGAGGATGTTGATCTTAAAGGAGACGAGGGAGAAGACACGGATAATTTGGAAAGCTCTGACGGTGAAACTCAAGAACTGGGCGACTCTGATTCCGAGTCAGTTTCTGTGTCGCTTTCGTCTGCAGAAACTACTGCTGCTTCTGTTACCACTGAGGTAAAAGGTGACACATTTAACCGCGCACCCATAACCGAGGACCAGCAACGGAACTTAATTAAGCACTTCAGCAAGTTCGAGTTCAACGAAAACAATGTCTACAAGTATCGTCTTCAGGCAATCATCAGACACCAGGGCCTGCACACCCAGGGTCATTATGAGTGCTACAAGAGAAAGCCTCTTTTCGTCAAGGATGGAGAGGGCAAGATCATCAAGTTATCACCTGAGATCGACGAAGACTTGATCGAGGGTGTTGGTGGAAGCAGCAACGAAAAAGGGCCAAAGGATAGATCTGCCTCCATGTCAACCACTGACCTGCAGGATATGCTGGACAGCGAAAAGGGTACATTCAGACGTAAATTCTCAGAAATGATTGGCCGTCGCCCATCGATAATGCAAGCCGACCCAAATGAGGCCAACTTGCAAGAAATAATTGATTCTGGTCTCGCCACTCCTGCAGAAGTCATGGTCGACAAGGGTGATTACTTCCTGGGACCCACTGCTCAAGACATTCAGAAACTGATGGACAAAATCTCTGAGGAACAAAAGCCCCGCAAAACTCCGCGCGTGAAAATGAAGAAAATTCCCTCCGTTATCAAGAGCCCGTACTGGCGTATTGGCGATTCTCACGTGACCGAAGTGACGAGGTCGGCTGTTCTTTTCGAGACTACGAGTGTCTACATGCTCTACTTTGAGAGGCTCGATAGGAAACCACTCAGCAAGTAAGATGCAGGACAATGCACGTGACGTGAGGTATCATATTCTGAGCACTTTGGTGGTCATCATCTTTGCCACTTCTTATATTGCACATGTTTCCCAGCCCAAACTCTTCTCAAAGGGCACCCAGTGGTGGTTCGAGCCTAGGAATCCCTTCCAGGAATGTCAGCCGAAAAAAAGTTGTGCTCGCTCCAGGTCATTCACCCTTAGACTGGGCTGCGCTTACATCGAAAACACCGAAACACAAACTTCGAGGAGTGAACCCCAATACCCCGCCAGCGCCCTACGTTAGAATTCCTGCAAGCGAAATGAAAAATCACACATCGCAAGATGATTGCTGGACTTGCATAAATGGCAAAGTCTACAATATCACACCGTATATAAGTTTCCATCCAGGAGGAGTTGAAGAGATTATGAAATGCGCGGGGCGCGACGGCACCGCCTTGTTTAATAAGTATCACAGTTGGGTCAACCCAGAACGTTTGTTGGAGAATTGCATGATTGGAATTTTGTCTGTCTAAAAAGCTATTTTCAGTTAATATCTTCTGCGACAATCACTTGATCCATAGTCCAATCGTGAGGCTCTGTGGGAATAGTTTCCACCAACTGGTCTGCGAGGCAAACTCCTATCAAATACGGAACACGGCCAAATTTTTCCCTGAAGTTGGTGAGAAATTTGTCATAATACCCCGCCCCATGCCCGAGACGATCGCCTTGGAGCGTGAAGGCAACCCCTGGAACAATAATAACATCCAACATGCCCGATGTCATGACGTTTTCGCCGTGAGAGGGCTCTCTGAGATTATACCTCCCAGCTGGCTGAAGAGCGTTGACATCGCTCAAATTATTGACTTGGAGGAACGTCATTGAGCTTCCTGTTGTGGTGGGTGGCAGACATTTCGGAAGGAAGACGTTCTTGTTGTAAGTAAAGCAATACTCAATGATTTTGATGGTTTCTACTTCCATTTTGGGCATGCTCATGAACAATGCGACAGATTTGGCATTGCAGAAGTGGTCATTCTTGATCAACGCTTCATACACACTCTTTGACTGCTGGTTAAGATTATCGGTGCTGAGTTTATTTAGGCTGCCTTTGACCGCTCTGCGAAGATTATTTTTGGCCAATTGGGACATCACCTTTCGTTGAGGTGAATGCCCGAATGTGATCTTGATCGCATTGACATTTTAAAGCTCGACCCGTGCACCATGCACCGCAGGCAACATGCTGTCGAACTATAGACTGTAGAGACAATACAATATTACGCAAAAGAATGCTCTAAATGTATTTGATAAGCTTCTATGAACTGGTAGCTCATAGGAATCACTGCGTGACCTTAACCACTTTCTCGTCGAAGCGAACGGACTTCCGGCGCTCACCGTTGTAGTCTAAAGGAATCTCGAGCTCATTATTATCGCCCAATTGTTTCCCTGTTTCCTCAAGAAGCTTTTTGATCTCGGAACGCTCCTTGTGCTGTCCAGCGGTACTGGATTTTCGCCTCTGCTGGGTGTTAAGATCATCCTTACACTTTTGACATTTGCACGAGAAACCCCAATTGACTCGAAGTTCTCTTTGTCTCTGCTGAACAGTATGAGACGGATTAACATACGTGGTCGTGAGCTCCTCGCCGCCCCGAATATCACGAGCAGCGTATACCTTGAGTCCCTCGTACTTTTTGAACGAAGTCTCAACGCTTGTATTTGGATCACAATTATGATTTAAGTGAGACTGGGTGAGGAAAACGCTAGAATCAAGATTGTTGATGTTGTACGTTCCCATCAAGAACAAGAATTCGTCATAATGAAGATCTTGCGGGGGTACGGATGGAAAGACGTCTGCAAACAATTTGAAGCCCTCTTCCCACAACTTCTCCTGCTGTTCTTCCACAAACAAGGCTCCACCCTGCATGGTGTCAAAAGCGCCAGCCGATGAATTAAGTGCTTTATATCTGACCTTTTGAGATACTCTGGCCATAGCCCTGAATTGCTTGCCCTTAACACCAGTCTTGTCAAGGAGACATTCGGCGTAAATGAGCGTGATGGCATACAAAGCGTTCCACTGTTCCTTAACGCAGTATTCGGTTAACTTATGAAAGGCCTCGGGATTGATGATTCTACGGGTTGCCCGGCCGCCGTGTTTCAAAGACGAGTGGGTGACTTGATTCGTCAGCTTGCACGTCTGGGAACACCATATTTCCGGACAGGTGTTGCAGTCCAATCCCCGAAGAACGGACATGCCTGACATCGCTCTAGAGTTGTCATTGCCCATTTTGCCACAGTTGGTGCACGCTTTGCCCGAGAGAATGAGCTCGTAATGCGCTAACAGCGGAACAAGAAACAAAGGTGTTTCCTCCCAAATCAACTCTCCCTTGGCAATAGGCTTCTTCGCGTACAAACACTTTCCTCTTTTGGAGGTCATTACCAAGTCAACTTTGGCCGGTAGCGTTATATCGGGCGTTGCCTGAGACGTGATCTCGTTGGCGTAGGTGAACTGCGAGGTGTCGGCCGTGGGCAAGAGGCCAAACTTCTTAAGCAAGGTCTTGAGGCGTTTTTCAGAAAACGTCCATTTTGGATGTTTTTGCTTGACAATTGCGTAAAGTTTGGCGGCGCCCAAGGACTCCGTTGAAGTGTCCTCTTTCCAAAGTGCGATCACCGCATCCACCACTTGTCTTTCATGTGGCACTATACTTTCCTCCGGTTCAAGCTCACTATCGTTGATCTTCACAACTTCGATTTTCGCCTCAAGGTCGGAAACAGGTGAGGCGCTCATGATGGAAGAACGCGAGTGGGATTTGATTTAATTGCCTTTTCTTTTCCCTTTTTTCTTGTCAGAGTATTTGGTCCACCCTTGGGATCTCACTTTTCTTCACGCGTCACGTGATGCGCAGAGGCTCGCGGCGAGTCGCGGGCTCAGAAAAGTGCCCAACGGCTTGCCTGGGCTTGATTCAAGCGGTGTGTGGCACGACCAGTATTTTGAAGCACAGCGTCAGCGTGTACCAAAACGTCGCCTTTTTCGGATTCAATCACGCTTGTATACCTAGCCAGCCCTGATTTTTCTGGATGTTCACCATCTTCGACTTTATGCGTCTTCACGATGAAGAATTGATCGGCGAATGCCGGGCGACGGTATGTGATCGAGAGATTTTCCACTTTGTAGTCATCTTTCAAAAACCCCGAAGCCAAATCGGCATCACGGCGTAGCGAAGCATTCCGCTTAAATGTTTCGTTAAGCAACGTAGCCAACATTCCGCCATGCACAATAAATGGGTACCCACACAAACGATACCCCATATGCACAATAGTAATACTTTCGTCGGTTTTGCGATTGTGGAACACGACAGGCAGAATAGCAATTCCGCCTGGTTGTGCTAACGTATGGCTGGTAAGACTCTGCGCAGCATACTCTGCCTCATGCTTCACTCCGCTTTTACCGCTTTTGCCTGTTTTGACTAAGACGCCGTCATGGCTGTTTTCAAGAGCGTTTCTATCCAAGTTTTCGTACGATTTCATCATCACCCAATCTTCACCAGCCGCGGTTTTTGTTAACCTCTGATAGATGGGTAGCGTTTTGAGCTTGAACTCAAGCTGAATTGGGAGAAGCTCGCTATGATCGACCTCAGTATACTCAGCGTATTTCTCAAAGATGACTTCGCTATACGCCAAGTACGCTCCTGCAACACCAAATAAAAGCACAGATTTCCAGCTGAAGAACGGAGCCCTATACGGTTTGAACTTAATGTCAAAGCCTTTTGGTCGCTCAAACTCGCCCCGCGTGGCGTAGCCTCTGCCACGTAGTAATGCAGATGACATTCTAGAACGCGTTGTTCTCAAGAGCATGCTGGTAATTTAGAACTATCTGATTCTGGAATTTGATGAACCAATTGCAAAGCTTCAGCGGTGAGGGGTGGTTATGCACGGATCACTTGCGATCGCGCGCTGCACAATGGCTATACGGAATATCCAAGCGGGGCGAAAAAACAAATGGTGTGTTTATACGTCCCAAATTATACAAGAACGTGAAATTGATCCTGATCTACTCTTCGCCTTGGCGCTATATCGAAATACAAATTGGAGGTTTTCAGGGGTGACATAGAAGCTTTAATGCCTTCCTATCATTCTCCACTATGTCACTGAGATGAGCTGTGCTGCGAAAATGGCTGGGGGTGTATAAACACCATAAGACTTACCCGTTGCGTGGTAGAACAATCTGAAAACATGGCTATCTCATATCAATCGCTATTGGCACCCCGTGTAAAGAGCTTTGGCATGTCCATGTGTAATTCTCACACATGACATGTCGCAATAGAAGCATGTGTCACATCACAGCAATTTTGAGCCAAAACTGAGACCATGAGCATGCCTCAATTGATGATGGTTGCAGCATGGTAGTCTTCCCCGCTCACAGGTCCAATATAGGCCCGGTCGCCGAACCCACCGATCATGTACACATCAGTAACGTTGATTTTCACCCAGTGCGATCTGTGTGGAGAATTTTGGCTCAGCGGAAGCCACCACTTCGCATCAGGATGCCTTCCAACAAAACATGTCTCCAAACGAGCAATTTTTTCCGGGGAGCTTTCCGTCACGTTCACGATGTCTCCCTTCAATGTGAGCCTTGGTGACCCGGCCGGCGAAGATACGATCCCCCCTGGATATTCAGCATTCACATTGTCTCCTATCGGGTGATCGCCAGATCTTATAGTGAATGAGTACAGAGATCCACGTGCAATGTTTCTAGCGGGTGACCCAATATCTATGACGAGCCAATAAGGATTACCGTCTAGGTCACAGTCAGCATAGTACTCCATGGCAGAAGTAGGCACTTCTTCAATGCCTTCCAGTTTCTGTATAGTATTGACGTTCATCAAAGATTCTCTGTTCACTAGAGTTCGAGCCACTCTAGCCCCATCGGCAACACTTGGGTATCGATTTACTTGATCATGCTGAATTTGAAAGCGATCTTGCACACTCGAGGCATATGCCACCGCAAATATGAGCACTGAATGGGCACAAAATCTCATAAAGACTGTTTTCGTCGTCAAGCGAAATGCGATTCAAAGTTCAGAATTCCGATATCGGGACTCATGTGGGGCGCGAGATACCGTTATCTCCGATGCAGGAATTATCCAGGGCCTGGTGCACCCAGAGATTGATCACGCCAAGTTGCATTCTCATGTCGATGCTGACAAGGTCACGGAGAGAAAGTCATAAATGGATTTGGGTATTATTTGAAAAGCTATGGGGTTTGGCACATGCTTGCATGTGACATGAAGACACCAAAATCAGATTTCTATGTCTCCCATCACATCGTCATTGAGCTCATCGTCGTCATCCTCGCCCTCCATCGAGTCATCGTTTCCGTCATAATCATCCTCGTAAGTCTCCTCATTATTGCTGGCACGCTGCCTTCTGGATTCTCTTGAGTCGAGGCCCACTGGGGGTGTAGTGGTTCTGTTAATTTGCAGGTGGTGTCCACGATTAATCGCTGTCAAGTAAAGAAAGCAAACACGCTTCTTTTTCTTGTTATAGATAAACCAGTAGTTCGACCATAATGTTTGGTAAGGATGATGCAAATCCTCCAAGATCGATTGGTCTGAAGGCTGGAACTCGTAGATCTTGCAATTGGAATCACTGAAAGGCGAGCTGGGGTCGATTAGCTTAGGAGATCCAGCCTGGCCAGAATTGCTCATACTGTTTTTGCGAGAACCAGACCCGCCTTGTGCAGCAAGTGTGGGAGAACGGGAGGGTATAAGGTCCATATAAGCGTTTATCGTGTCCCACACCCATGTGAGCAAATCTTCTTTTTTACCTAAAGAGATCATGATACTGTTGAAACGATGCCTTAAGCTGTCTGCCGAGTCGATTCTGTAAAAGTTTTCTGTGGAAGGCTGCAAATTCGAAAAGTCGTGGTCTGGATATGTCGCGTTTAAAATGGCAATGAGGTACGCAAACGTTTTCCTTGTAGATGCATTTTTCAATGGCCCAAAAGGCGACTCGTCAATTGCAAACTCTTCGCCAGGTCCCTCTACAACAGGAGAAGCTAGGGGCTTGAACATGCGCGCCTTCTCTTCAGATAAAGTTTCTTCCGACTTGTTGCGTGTTAACAGGTGATTGCTCAAGCTTCTCTCTTTTTCATACAGCTCGGCCAAGGAGCTCCCACGCCTCATATAATGGGGTTGTTGAGGCGACGCGCTGCTTCCAAAAAGCGAGCTCACTGATTGTTTTCTCTCCCTCTCAATTGACTGCGACAATTGCTGGTCTTCCATTATCTGGTCCAAGTGCTTGTCAATTGTCTTGAATAATTTCCTATCGGACCCAATGGCCTTAGTTGTAAAAAGGTCACATCCGCCCTTGATTATAAGATTGTTGTCGGGTGAGTGGAAGTTGAGCTCCTGATTGACCAACTCAATATCAACTTCGTCGATAAATTTCATTATAAGCTGTTAATACGCTTAACAACTGGATTGGCAGTATGTCGTATAGTCGATTCGGCCTCGAAATACACTTTATTTGTCTTTGTAGTGTGTGGTTTGTATTTATCTCAACGCAATTTGTTGTCTGTAGATAGCGGTGCGTGGTTCGCGCCCGAGTCACTCCAAGTCCATGCCCATATTTGGTCACGTGCGGCGGCCCGCATGCACCTCATAAATGTAGCTGTGCGAGATCAGACGGTATAGAAGCCTCATACTTCGGGAAGTCCGGAGTAGTATGCATTTCTATGTAAGACTGACTCTCTGTTGGAAAGATCAGGAACTCACTCATACAAGAACCATCAAGAGCAAAGACATCCAGGATAGGACTCTCCGGAGAAGAGTCCCCTGGGAAGTGTTCACCTTCTTTAGAAAGGTTACCAGTAGACGCTGGGGATGCAGGCTCCAGAGGAGCCGTGCCTATAACATCCAGCACTGGAGAAAGATCACTCTCAGACATTATGACAGATAACGAACACCCTGAAGATATCGTATACCAGATTAGATCTAAGAGCTGGTGTGTCTATGTCTTCTAGTTAAGAGATTAGAAATCAGATACTGTCCAGATCTTCCACCGTGAAAACTTTTCACGGCGGGAGCAGGAGGCAAGCATCTAATATGCAGTGCTACAATATTTACAGGAATAGTGTGCACAAAAGGACTCACCACAGCCGAAGACGGATTATACTGTATACAACATAAATCAGTCATACATGGTGTGTGGGTGCTTAACACTCCTCTCGATGCTTGATCTCCAAGCTCACACTCCTCTCGAAACTTACTTGGTAAGCATGCCCAACAGACGTAACCTCTGGAAAGTGGTTCTATCAGTAGCCTTGGTAAATATGTCTGCAATATTGTCTTGGGTAGCAATATAGCTCAACGTTACCATTTCCATATCCACGAGTTGCTTAACAAAATGGACTTTGTATCGGACATGTCTTGTGCCTTTATGAATCTTTTCTTTGGTGGCAGTTTCAATAGTTGCCATATTGTCACAATAAAGATGACAAGACGTTGGTATGCCTAATTCAGTGACCAAGTTCTTCAACCAAATAGAATCAGCAGCAGTGTCACAAAGTGCAACCATTTCAGCATTCGTAGTAGACAAGGCAGTTAATGTCTGTAGCTTCGAGAGCCAACTCACTGGTGATCCACCAAGGGTGATCATTTGACCAGTGGTAGACCGGCTCTTGGGGTCATCTAAGGGCGCAAAGTTAGCATCACTATAACTGACAATTCCAGAAGTGGTATTGTGTTTGTAAATGATACCATAATCTATAGTCCCTTTGAGATATTGAATAACCCTCTTGGCAGCAGCCATGTGCTTATTTCTTGGCTGAGAAAGATATCTCGATAACCGCAGCACAATGAAACTAATATCAAATCTAACCGTATTGGCAGCATAGAGAAGCTTACCAACAATAGATCGGTATTCAGACTGATCACATAGTTCTTCCTGAACACACTCTTCAACCGTCAAATCTTCTTTAATAGCGGGTGTATGTTTAGGGTAACATTTCTCCATATTGAAATCCCAAACAAGGGACTCAATGTAGTCTTTCAAATGAATCTTAGTGTAAGAGTCATGCACATCAACATTAATTCCAAGGAATTTACCCACAACTCCAAGATCCTTCTTTTTGAAACGTTCACTAAGACTTTTCTTGACCTTATCGATCTCGGCCTGAGATTGTGACGCCACAAGAAGATCATCAACTTCATTCTGAGAAGTTCCTCGAACTTGCGAACGCGGTTCTGAAAAGGACCGGAGGCAGATTGAAAATGATTCAATTTGTCCTTGATAAAGTATCGTATATCCTCAGTAGGAACGTCTGACAAGCAAACCTCAGAAATCTGAATCCACATACCCTCTTCCGATACACGAAGGGCCTTGAGAAAATCCAAAAGTGGAGTAAGTTTTCCCTTCTTGGCACCTTGCATCAATTGAACTTTTCTAAGTACCAAATCATTCTGGTCGGCGTCTTCAGCAAGCGCTTTAGCAAAAGTAGTTTCAACCATATCTCTAGTAAACTGTGTCCGGTATTCTTCGTCGAACAGAGCCCCAAGATTGGCCTTGAAGGCAGCAGAAAAAGCTGTCTTCACCCGAGAAACAGCCCGGGTAATCTCGGCTTCAGTGCCGGAATAGTTCTCACGAAATTTGTCAGGTGAGAAGTGGCAGTAATCAGCAAGTTCACCATCGATCTTGCTCAATTTCACGATGAAGTGATAATACCACTCGGCGAATAAAGCCGATTTGCTCCGCTCAAGCTTGTAAGGCGTAAGCCCCTTGAAATGTTGGCTCATGACCTGTAGCTGTGCGAGATCAGACGGTATAGAAGCCTCATACTTCGGGAAGTCCGGAGTAGTATGCATTTCTATGTAAGACTGACTCTCTGTTGGAAAGATCAGGAACTCACTCATACAAGAACCATCAAGAGCAAAGACATCCAGGATAGGACTCTCCGGAGAAGAGTCCCCTGGGAAGTGTTCACCTTCTTTAGAAAGGTTACCAGTAGACGCTGGGGATGCAGGCTCCAGAGGAGCCGTGCCTATAACATCCAGCACTGGAGAAAGATCACTCTCAGACATTATGACAGATAACGAACACCCTGAAGATATCGTATACCAGATTAGATCTAAGAGCTGGTGTGTCTATGTCTTCTAGTTAAGAGATTAGAAATCAGATACTGTCCAGATCTTCCACCGTGAAAACTTTTCACGGCGGGAGCAGGAGGCAAGCATCTAATATGCAGTGCTACAATATTTACAGGAATAGTGTGCACAAAAGGACTCACCACAGCCGAAGACGGATTATACTGTATACAACATAAATCAGTCATACATGGTGTGTGGGTGCTTAACAATAAAGGCCTGTCTGGCTTATCTCGAATTCGGCAGTCGCGCCCGCCTGGTTGTATCCCGAAACGGCCCTAGCATATCTCCGCACATTAAAGCCAGTAATGGACGACGCAGTTTCGGTGCTAGATTTTGTCGCTTGGTCTGCGTCTGTTGAATGATTTGTGATTTGCTCATTAAGGAATCCTTTTTCTGCGTCGCCAATTGGTTCGTGGTCCCTGGCCCGCTCGTAAATCGGCAGGTAGGCTTTCCATAAAAGAATGCGGTAAGGAATTAGCTTTGACCACGTGTACCCCATAGCAGGCACCTTCCTTCTTGGACCTGAGCGGACAGTCTTTTCTTTGTTCCACGAAATATTTCTGTTTTCGTTATTTATCTCAGAATTCTCTTCATTCATTTTCCTCTTCTTGTTCTCTCCATTCTCTTTAGTCTCTTTTTCCGACGCGTTGAAATTGTATGGAGACAGAGACACTGCGTCCCACCCCAGAAAAGTGCCGACTTGAAAATCAAAGCTCAAAGGGTCCTCTTCGATGTATTCGGTTTTCTCGTTGTTACCAGTATCTGCAGCATCCATGACATCGCTGACTTGATTTGCTAGCACCACTGCGACATTATAAGACAGTGCCAACTCTGCCAAGTGGCCATACAAGGTGAATAGATAGTACTTCTTCAGCGTTCTGTTTCTGAACCGCACATCCCCCTTCATATGCTGGCTCGTCACAGCATCAAATTTGACTTTTTCTTGTCTATACGTCGGTACTCCCAGAAGTTGATCTTCCTGCCAAGCCAAGTGGCTGCGGAAAAATTGCAGTGTGTTGAGAAATGTATCTTCCGCCCGCATATGATGACTCACGCTATCAATAATCACCATTCGCACCGGCCTTCCTGATTTGATTCCTTCCTCTAGTTTGAGTCGGAGTTGTGTAAACAAAATGTGGTCTTGGTTATCAAGATCTGGGCAGTAGACGTAAGAAACCCTGTCAAGTGCACCTGGTACTTCACTGCTGAAATCGTCTAGCCGTCGGCTTTCCAAAGTAGCCTCTGTAGAAATATATACACATGAGCTTTCATTTCCAGTACCCGCTACAAGTGCTCTGACTGCCAAAGAGAGCAAGAACTGAGACTTTCCACACCCACTAGCTCCAAAAACCTCAGTGATCTGGCCAAGCGGGATTCCGCCATGCATAGAGGAATCTAGACTCTTGAACGAGGTGGGTATGTACTCTCTGGAAACGGTAGGTGCACCAGGTTCTAAATTCGAGATGAATAATTGTTTGGCCTTTTGAAGGATATTGAATACTTCCTCGGGCGAGGCTCCAGATCTCGCACCTAGACTTTCGGCCATACCCCGATCACACGATCGAGAAAGATTTATGAGATCTATAGTGGAAAGACCTAGCCCGGTCAGAAAGCTCTCAATTTCAAATACCGTAGCATCTTGGTGGTTTAGGGCGAGTTTCGGGTACTGCTTTGTGATGTCCATGTGCTGCCAAGAATAAACTTTGTCGGCGCACCCACGAAGTGCGCATGCCGATTGAGCCACACTTATCTCATTCCAAACTTAGGATTACAGTTTCTGCACGTACGAGGAGAAAGTTTTGTAATAGAATTTGTGTATTATTATGACTACACTAAATTGGGCTGACTGGCTTAGTGGGCACCGGAGATGAAGAACCACTTGTCGACAGATTTGTCAATTGGGGCCGCTGGGAGAGGGGAAGCGGCAGGGATCTCAGTGGTCTCGGCGAAAGAGGCGGTCGAGCTCAAAGTGCTGTTAGTCAAGTCAATCTCACCTGGGCTGGTGGAACCCTTGATCAACTTGTCCCAAGCCTCAGCACACTCAGCAATAACCTCGTCAGCGTACTTCTTGTTCTTGCACTCACCCGAGAAAGCAAACTGGTTCTCTGGCTTACCATCTGGAATTTTGTAGATTCTGAACCATTCGTTGGTAGCTCTCAACAAACCTGGCAAGTGGGTCTCGACATCCTCAATGTCGTTTAACTTAGAAGCCAATGGATCGTTGACGTCAATGACAATCACCTTCCAGTCGGTCTCCCCCTCGTCCAACAAGGCCATGACACCCAACACCTTGACCTGCTTGACCTGGCCAACAGTACCAACCTGCTCACCGATCTCGCAAACGTCCAATGGATCGTCGTCTCCCTTGGCCTTAGTCTCTGGGTGGACCTGGTTTGGGTCCTCCCACGTTTGAGGGAAAGCACCGTAGTTGTGAATGTAGCCGTGGTGTGGGAAGCAGTTTCTGACAAATCTCAACGTACCTTTCTTGGTGTCTTGGATGATAGGGTTCAACTTCTGCTCCTTGGAGATCTCCAATTTGGCGTTCGTCCATCTAGGGACCTCAACAATCATGTTGAGGATGGTTTTCTCCTTGTTGGCGTACAAAGGAATGTCATGGAATGGAGAAACAACCTTTCCATCTTTCTCGATGAAGACTTTGTAATCCAAAGTGTTGGCAGCACCAATTTGACGGGTCGTGTAAGACATTGTGTAGATGGTTGTATGTAATGGATCCGAGCGACGGTTGGCCGGAGTTTTTCAGGAGTTTTTATTTGTTGGGCGTGCACACTGCAGGATCACGTTTTGTCACAGAATCCTGTGCGATCTTTTTCCACATATACGTGTTGAGGTCGTCGTCGGGCGAGGAGTCGCACATAACGTTGAGCTCAGCCTTCTTGCCAAGAAGCATTCCTCGTGTCAATTCTCTTCTCATTTGTTTGTAGATCAAACCGTCATTTTCATCCTGCTGTGACTGAAGTGCCATAATTTCGGCAAGAAAATTCATCATGAGTTTCCACTCGATACGCGCAATTGTCAAATACCCGCGTTCATGCTCCAATAGAAAAGTACCCGCAAATATCACATTAGCAGCCGCACCCCCGGCGGCTAGCATATATGTCCACAAAATTCGTAAACCATAAACATCAGAATCAACGAATATCACCACAGGGACATCAAAAAAAGATTTGCGTAATACTTGGAGAAATCGCGTGCTTGCCTTATCTGGGTTACCTTTTCCCGTCAACACAAGTAATTTCGGCGTGTTTTTTGCAGCCAGTAAGTAGCCACTGAATGACTTGAAGACGGCTTCCTTTTCAATTACGACGACGACATCCACTGTATCGCCAGTGAGGTATGACTCTTCTTTTATCCCAGCAGGAATTAGGGCACACTCTTTATCAAAGCCTAGTTCTATGACCGTGGCGTGGTTCACCGCAAGGTGAATACGCGGTCCACCAAATATAAGGCCTTTGGGTGACGGGTTTACATTCAACTCCCGTTCTGTGTTGTATCCTAATGACGCTGAAATGAGTTTAAGAGAATCATTCAGTCTTCTTTGGCTTCCATGATACGCCGAAACATCCTTGTAGTATATGTCACGAAGAGTGGTGATACTCTGTCTTCGCAAGTTCTGAGTCACAAGTCTGAGCGTTGTCAATACAGCTGTGAATCGATGAGCCTGCGCCTCGGTCTCTGCGAACTCTCTGATATATCCAAACATTTGTGGCAGTGTTCGAGTATTTTTGCAGCCTTTTTTCACCTTCAAAACTAGCTCCGTGTCGTCACGGCTAGCGATACTCGTCCAGATCTGCTCTAATACAGAAATCGGCAGATGCCCGCTTCGGACGCTTGTTAAAAAATGGTGATCGATACATTTTCTCGAACTGTACATACCTGTTCGCATCAACAAGTGAAACGATCCGTTGATGTTGTCCGTACCCCTCCTCGCTTGCTGTGCATTTCGTGTATTCCCCGTGATGCACAAGTGCCTTCAATTTGATTTTGAACATTTCGGAAAACCCACGGTGAAGGTAAATTGATTTTTGGGTTCAAAATGGTGGGATCTAAAAGAAAAACAAAACAGATTATCAGGTAGAAAAAAGAAAAGAAAAATCTGGCGCTTAATACACTGCGATTCCCTGTGCGAGTCTATCTTCAATGTTATTGCAGCCTCTTCCGCACGTTTCGCATCCGCCGCGTGATGTCGCTAAGATGCTCAAGTCATTAAAAATTGCAGAGGCATGGAAAGATATTGACGAAGCAGAACAAACAACAACTGGGTGATCGTAATAAGCTTGCAAAAATCCCGAAGCACACCTCGACGCAAGACGTGAGCATGAAACAACATAATATGGAAAAGCTATTCTTATTCTCGTGGTTTTAGAAATTACTTACTTTTTACATTTTAGCGTAACGAAAAAGCAAGTCCAACGTGAGTTGATACTTTGCGATTGCACATGAGGAGTTAAAAAAAACGAGGCGCAATCACTAATGTTTCTGCGGAATGAACTTTCCACTTTGGAATAGAAACATGGCTCTCGTCCCGCCGAAATTTGAGAAAGCAAGTAGCACATAAGAATACTTAACTTTCGAAAAAGACTATGAGGATTATGAGCCACCGCATTCAGCCACTTTATCGATATGGGGTTCCGCCACCAAGCTTGCCACGCAATGACCTTAATTGGGACCGCTCCTGCATATAGGCCGCCTCCACCTTCACGCACTCATCAGCAGTTATGGGCGACTTCTTGGCAATAAATCAACCCCCTCAGTAGGCACTGCTCTGCGCAACACTTTCATTGGCATTTCTGAGATACACAGCCAACTTTCTTTTTGATACAAGAAATACATCAAGCTAATCCTCGGTGTATCTTTACTTCGCAAGACTCTTCAAAAAAGCGCACACTTCGGATTTAGACCATCCCCGCAAGACATAAAAAGAAACAGGACTCGAGGCAAGAAAAAATGCCTGCTCTACACAATTTAAACCACAGACTTGTGGCAAGAGCTTATTACGGCGGAGATTGGACTGGCGGCGCCCGCTGGGCTTTCTTTGCCATTTTTCTCGTGGTCATCTTGATATGTGTGATTGGAACTATACGAGTCAACAAAAACAGAAGCCGCCAGGGTATCCAACCCATCTACGGTACTCGGTGGATGACTCCTCCATCGTATTATCAGCTGCAAGGCCAGTATAACCAACCTACAAGAAGAGATCCAGACATGCCCAATGCGTATGTGCCGACCTACACGGAAACAGCTAATGCCGACGATATGGGTTACTATGCGGCCGATGGCACGTTTCACCCAAACCCAAATGCCAAAGGACCGGCATTTCCAGAAAGCGCTCACCAAAGAACCACCTCAAATGCTGACGGACAACCAATTCAAAACCTAAACAATACGGGCGCAACTGTTGCGGACGAAGAAGATCATGATTTTACGAGGCCCTCAGGACCTCCACCGGGATCATCCGGTGTAACGAGAGACAATACTTCAAGTTCCGCCGGAGTGTATGAAAGACCAGACCATCCACCGCCTGGCCGGTAATAGCTTTTACGCTTCAGTCGGCTTTTCCAAATGAATGATCAGGGTAGGACGCACGGGAGGTCAATGTTCGGCATTAAGCTCTCATAAATGTGCACTGCGAGAAGAAGCCACTGAGCAATGTGCAGACTTGCTTGCGCAGCCTCGGTTTGTTTGCATGTGAAAACGCTGAATTCAGATAGAAGGGCTGGTAGGAACTACTTCTCTTGGTCTCATGCTCTCAGACGCTGTAGCGTGAGGTTCCATAGAATGCTTGGCATTAAATTGACAGGGCATTTGCAAACACTTGCTCTTTCACATGGTATGTGTGTTGTTTTTTTGTGTGCAGTCTTACGTGACAGTTTTCACGGCCCCCGATGCAAGAGGCAGGAACTGTGTTTTGCCGGACCGCGTCGATACGTTCTGTCACCCAGTATGCAGATTCCCATTCTTGACTCGGCCAGACTTCATCAAAGTTCTATTGAACACTCCATTTAATTCTTATTCATTATGTATATATCGCTTATACTGATATCTCTTTGCACGTTGTCATTCTCCAGCTGTTTCGGTCCTAAAAAGGCATCTGTAGCACTTTCCATTGGTAAACAAAATCTGGAATCTATGTGTTGGCCGATGACGTGTTCACCCTCAAGTCGTAACCGGTGCAGCTTTAATCCTGCATATTTGAGCGCGCGCAGCATCCGGCCACAGGGCTGAAGTGAATCTAAGCGGCTGGTCGGTCGAATTGCTGTACAGCAGGAGTCCTGTGCATTGTACACAGGTCTGTTCCTTGTTCTCATGCCGCGAACAATGTGGTGTTTATGCGCTTCGTTGCTGCCATCGCATCCCGCCCCACCAGGTCCCTAGCCTTCATATTTAAGCCCAGTTCCTCGCGTTTTCCCATTGTTTGTCTTGTTTCAAGCTTTTTGTCCAATACTTATCAAAGATGGCAAGCAGCAGCCCCTCCGAGTCCTCGAACACGTCGACGTCGGCGTCGCAATTGTTGTCGTCGCTTATTCCCAATTTGGTGATTTTCGCCGTGTTCATGCTCATTTTCATTTCCATCAGAAAAAAGAATAAGAGAGTTTATGAGCCTCGTAACTCTGTTGAGACCGTTCCCAAGGATTTGCAGCCAGAGGAGAGTCCTAAGGGACTTTTTGCCTGGGCCACCTCCTTGTTGAAGAAGCCTCAATCCTACTTGATCCAGCAAACCGGACCAGATGGTTATTTTTTCCTTCGTTACTTGCTTGAGTTTTGCTTTATTTGCCTCATCGGATGTTTCCTTGTATGGCCCGTGATCTTCCCTGTTGATGCGACCAATTCCAACGGAAACAAGCAATTGGATATCTTGACCTACGGTAACGTGAAGGACAAGTGGAGATACTTTGCCCATGTATTTATTTCGTGGTTGTTTTTTGGCATGGTGATTTTCGTCATTTACCGTGAATTGGTGTATTACACCACTTTTAGACATGCGTTGCAGACCACGCCCATGTATGACTCGTTGTTGTCATCCAGAACCTTGCTCTTGACTGAAATTCCGGTCGCTGCATTGGAGGAGCTCACGCTTAGAGAATACTTTCCAACTGCCACTAACTTGTGGTATGCACGTGATTACAAAGACCTCAACAAGAAAATTGAAGAAAGAGCGAAGTTGGCCAAGAAGTATGAAGGTGCTCTCAATGGCTCCATCATCAAGGCCAACAAGTTGCGCATGAAGTGTGAGAAGAAAGGCGAACCTGTGCCTGAGCCCGTTGATGACTTGAACAAATACTTGAAAGATGGCAAGAAGAGACCCACTCACAAGTTGAAATTTCTTATTGGCAAAAAAGTGGACACTTTGGAGTACGGAGTGGAGAAATTGGGCGAGTTGAACCGCGAAATTAAGAAGGAACAGTTGCAGCACAATGCTAGAGCTCAGCACCCTTCTGTTTTTATTGAATTCCCAACACAACTTGAAATGCAGAAGGCATACCAAGCCATTCCTTACCATGATGAACTCAAGAAAGCCGGCAGACATCTTGGCTTGGCTCCGGAAGATGTTATTTGGGAAAATCTTGCCTTGACTAAGACCAAGAGAAGAGTTAAGAAGATCATTGCCTCTACCGTGTTGACTGTGACTATCATCTTCTGGTCGATCCCCGTTGCCGTTGTCGGTGCCATTTCCAATATCAACTTCATCACCGAGAAACTTACGTTCTTGAGCTTTATCAATAACATGCCTAAACCATTGTTGGGTATAATCACGTCTTTGTTGCCTACTGTCGCCTTGGCCATTTTGATGTCCTTGGTGCCTCCGTTCATCAAGAAAATGGGTAAGGTAAGTGGTTGCATCACCGTGCAGCAGGTTGAAAGTTACTGTCAGAATTGGTACTACGCGTTTCAGGCTGTGAACTCCTTTTTGGTGATGACACTTGCCTCGGCGGCCATCAGTGCTATTCAGGATGTGATTGATGACCCTACTTCCGTGTTGACGCTTTTGGCTACCAAATTACCAAAAGCTTCCAACTTTTACATTGCTTACCTTTGTTTGTACGGTTTGACGTTTTCTTCTGGTGCCATTTTGCAGATTGTGGCGTTGATTTTATCGAAATTCCTCGGTAGAATTTTGGACAAGACGCCTAGATCGAAATGGAACCGTTTCATCACCTTGGGCCAGCCTTTCTTCTCTGTGCTCTATCCTACATTCCAGCTTGTGGCATTAATCGCCATTTGTTACGCGATCATCGCGCCTCTTATCTTGGGTTTCGCCACTATCACGTTCTTTTTGATTTTCGTTGCGTTCTTATACAATTTGATCCACGTGATGAAGCCCAATGCTACCGATGCTCGCGGAAGAAACTATCCATTGGCCATGTTCCAAATGTTCGTTGCCTTGTATTTGTCTGAGGTGTTGTTGGTTGCGTTGTTTGTCTTCGGTAAGAATTGGGCATGCGTTGTTTTGGAGGGTGTTTTCATCGCCTTTACTGCTGCTTGTCATATCTACTTCAAGTGGAAGTTCATTCCATTGTTTGAGGCTGTGCCGATCTCCGCTCTCAAGTATGCTGCTGGTGACCGCACTTTCCAATACCCTATGTATGACCAAGGCTTGAAGGAGATCAAGACCGAGGGCGAAAACTACTGGCTTGGCGGAAACCAGTTGGGGTTGACCGAGACCCAGAAAGACCAGGTGTTGCCTGAAATCCCTCCTTCTGCCGGGACAGATGTGGTTACCAAGGATGAGTCTGACATTGGCACCGCCGATGAGAAACTCATGGCGGCCGACAAAAACAGTGCATACACCGCTCCCGTGGTGCAGCAAAAGTCTCTGGCAAAGCCCACCACTTGTGGCACGATCAAGAGGTTCTTCCTTCCTAAGACCAACACATTCGACATGGTGCGCGACTCTATGCCCGATGCTTACTTCAACTACATTCAGTACAACCCTGACTTTGTGAGAACTGCTTACGATGATCCTGCCGTCAACGATGACGAGCCACACATTTGGGTGGTGAAGGACTCGATGGGTTTGTCTGAGATCGAGAAGAACAAGGCCCTTGAAAACGGCGTGGACTGTTCTGATGCCGACACGGGCTTTGATGACAAGGGCAATGCCTTGTACTTTGGTCCACCCCCAACGTATGAGGAGTCGATCAAGGTTTAGAATTCTAGAGACTTTTTTTACTGTTTATGCGCTACCACAACTGAGCGAATGGTTGTTTTAATAATTGTTTATTTGTTTGAAATTAATGTGAAGAATTCCTGATATACATGTAAATGCTCGAAGGCGAAACTCTTGATCCACACTTCTACTTTTTGAAGTGATGATGATCATATGTTTGCTCGACAGCTTCGTCATCGGATATAGTCGTCATTTCAACCTTCCCTTCTTCGACACCGAAAGTGCCATTCCAGCCTCTTTCAACTAAGTAGTTTTTGAACCTCACGTCTTCCTCCAACAAATCATCATCTTTCAATTGGGGTATGAAAAACCAGGCGACAAGCATACCAGCTAGACCGCAAATAGCTGCAATGATAAACGTCCATTTCTTACCCAAATTGACCTGTATAGGTGTGAAACTTTTGGTGCCCACAACAGCTCCAACTTTTCCTATAGCAGCAGACAATCCATAGCAGGTACCTCTGATCGGGGTGGCGAAAGACTCGGAGGATGTCAAGCCCATCATATCTCCGGGACCCAAGTTGCCCATGGACATCATGAGACCGTAGAAGATAATGAATAAAGCCGTGATCTTGGAAATTTTCTCAAAAGCCAAACCAATTATGAGCCCAAACACGATGTATCCCGAGAACCCCACCATCAAAGTATTCCTTCGGCCAAGCTTATCGCAGAGGTAAGCTCCTACAACCACCCCCGGGATGGCAATTATTCCCAATAATAAGTTCCACTCAGCGACTTTTTCGAGATTCTTGCCCTGCTCGCCAGGCAAGACAGAGGAAATTATGGTGGCAGAAAAGACTCCATTGGGAAAAGTGACAAAGTCGTACAAGAACCAACAAAGACATGTGCCCAACAATCGTTTCCAGTAAAATTTGAATGCCAACCAGTAGGGAACATTTTTTCTGATGGCAGACTTTTTGAACAACTCGGAGGTTGCCATTTTGTACCTGAAATAGAATACGGATAGCGGCCAGAAAGCACCAATGGCGAAAAGCGCCCTCCATAACCCATTGCTGAGACCAGTGATTTGCCATACAATCAAAAAAATGATAAGAGCAAACGGGCCTCCAAATGAAAGCGGCAAATTAGTCACCATGACAAAAACCCCACCTCTTCTTTTGAAAGACTCGTTGGCAGCCTCGTTCGCAGATACAGAGCAGGAAGGATACTCGGCCCCTATGCCAAACCCAGTGACACCCCGAAATATAATCAACATCCAAAACATCCCATTCACAGAAGTTCCATGGGCAGCTGCACACAAAACAGTTCCGAAAACGAGAAAACATGTAGCAATAACAATCGACTGCTTTCTGTTTAAGCGGTCAGCCAATATACCGATCACGACTTGCCCAAAGATTGTCCCCACCAAAGATGCATTGGATACACTTGTTTTCATGTCGACGGTGTATTCTTTTGGGTACAATCGGGCGAAAACAGTGTTCATCATTGTCATGACGTTATTTTGGTACCCATCGGAGATAAGAGCGAAACCGGCACAAATGACAGTGAAAATTTCTGAGGCGCTTTTCTTCAAGCGTCTGCCTTTTCTAGCGTCTGCATCGTAATAAAAATGTGTTGGTGGGCCAACCTTATCGACTGAAGAGAGTGAGCTCAGCATTCCTTATGAACAGGGCACGAAAGTTGCAAATGGCGTTGTCTATGCTCGAAGCGTCGAAATACTGGTAGGGTGTGCTGCAAAAAAAATATGCTTTCTAAACGGTTCTCAGGGAAGAATCCCAAGAGACTTTATAGACGCGCTGGTTATATCATCACATAAGGCTTCAATCAGTTATTGCCTCGATCGGGATATGAAGATGGGGAAATCGACCTCGTGCGCGTTTGGAGCCCGCGCCTGCAATCATGTCCATCCTGCACACCAATTCCGCATCGGCAATAGACAGGCCGTCGCCCTCGTAAACGGCGGTATATCGGCGTGTTTTGACTGGTGCCGTGCCCACGTGTCGTGTGTTTCATGTATACTGATAGGGTTATGCGTTGACACCTGACACGATGCCCACGTTTATCAGGCAAGAAAAATTACGTCGCAGGCTCAGCGATCCGCAGTAAATTTTGACAAAAGCAACAAGAAGACTGAGACAGGTTTTTTTCCATTATCTTGAACGAGCTGGAGTGCCGTAGCGCCTAGCACATCCTTGGACCTTGGCCGACTTTCCTGAAATCTGTGCTATCGCTGGTAAGGGCGGCCAGTTCTTGCCGGATAATCTGGTAGTCTAATTTAACCGAGCCCGTGTACTGAACTCGTGGCTAGATTGTATGCATTTCCGAATAATTACACTTAATGTGTCAACTCCCTTCTCGAAAAAACTGCAAGTCTTCTTGCTTTTATGCAAACATTCAATTGACCCGTTTATATTGATGTGAGAAATTTTGAGCATTATTTTTTTTCACTGCTGTTTCAATTTCAGTGCATACTTATGTCTATTGTTTTCAAAAACTATCTCTCATCACAGTGCCAACTGAAACATTCTTTGCCGGCATTGTGTGAACTAAAGGCCTGTTTCCCAATCACAATGGTGAATCATATAAAGTGTTGGCCAAGAAAAGCGCACAATGAGAGCGTTGTATTCAGCGAACGGACCATGTGTTTGATTTCGTGATCTAGGAAGAGATGTTATCGGCGCAACATGCATATTATATATTTTTAGCGAGAAAGGAATTCAATATCACTTCGGTCTGAAGGAATCAAAATTTGTTGACAGCAACACAAGGCTCCTGTCAGTACTAACAGAGTATATCAAGAGACAATCCTTGGTTAACGAGCGCCAAAAGTTCAAATACTGATAGTTTCGGGGCTACAGATATAATGTCTCAAAAGAAGACTTGTAGATGTATAACCAGAGCGAATCTCTCCTCGAAACTATATTATCATTATGAGCAGCTCATACAGACAAGAACTACGCCTGAACTGGCCGCCTGAATTTCGTTACAATGCTATTTTTATCCACGAATCCATTGTTCGATGGGCAGGCAAATCATAGAGCACAGTTTTTGTTTGGGAGACTCTCTTCAAACTATCAGATAAAAGTTTATAGACATATCACCATATGCTAGCCTTGATGGCAAACACAGCTTTTTGCTCTTAGTAGATTTCTCGTTTCTGTACAATGTGTGAAAATCGACAGCAGGATGCACATGTACAATTTCAGCAAACGAAAAGCCCCCAGCTCATGCCAATGTTGAAGCGAAATAGATTTTGAGTTTGACACTAATAACTCTGATTGTTGTCATTTGGGTCTACGTAGATTAGAGTGTCGCATCCAGAATTAGCTGTGCTTCAGCTGGGTCCAAAGGCTATCATGAGGCACAAGCGAAATGAAGGAGCCAGTTTATAAATTGAAATGGAGATCAAGACCTCAAATCAATAAATAATTTATGCAAGAAATCGGAGTTGCGGGTTAAAGAAAACCTGGAACTGATAACGCTTTTCTCGTAGTCTCTCACATGAACAGCTCGCAAATTACCGCAGTCTGTGAATGTTCCACTTTTTTGCTTGATACATCTGATAAAGGACTAGCTAATATAATCTCGAATCATCTATTCATGAAATTTTATGCATCCAGCCAATTCAAACCTTTGCAAATCGCAAATTCGATTTGTTTGACACGACTTCTGTTTTTTGAATTTGAATACTCTTCGCAGCTGGTTTGCAATGTTGAGATTTTCCCCTGCAGCACCAATGACCTGATAAAAAAAAAAGCTTCAAACGTTTATTTTCTGTATCATTTTGCAAATGTGTGTGACTTGAACAGAGCGAGATCTTGTTTGGAAGATCGTAGATGTCGGGTATATCACAAAATTCCGAGCAGAAACAGAAAATTTATGGCCTCATTTGTTGTTAGAGTATAGCGGCGGTCAGGTGGTTTTTAGTCATTATGGAGAGCTAGGTAAACAATTTTGGCTCCTTTGTCCTTTATTAGTTGAATGAAGCAAAAAAAGAAAAGAGATTACAGTCTGGCACGAGAGACGCCTGACGATACGAACAGATTGCAAACAAGTTAGGGTGCTAGAAGCTTTCATTGCGAGGAGATCCAGACCGAGTGATTCCGATTGCGACGAAAACGAATCGAATTACATGTAGATGTGGTTGCAAAGAGACACCGATGAACATTTGTGACGAAATCAAACTCGGTTTTTTAGAGTGGCCAAGCTTATCAATAAAAAAAAAGAGAATTTTCAAAGTTCTGCACATCACATTTCAAAGGGATGTGAATGAGGGTATGATGGCCAAACTCTCGGTTCAAGTTTCCCAGCTGCCCTGAATCATGCAAGCATGGCCAACGCATGTTATGCTTGCTCTTCACTCCTTCATGATCACTAAAATTATTTTTCTTTCTGTTGTAACCCCTCTCGCATGCAAATGGGACCAAAAATACAAGTTATGTAATCATTTTTGCCTAATTTTCAGGCAGCAAGTTTGCCCCGCAAAGCTCTAGCACGGGGCGAAGAAAACAACGAATCGCGCACGATTGGTATTTTTCAGTCACGATTCCATTTGCCGAGCGATGTTCCGGCCGAAGCCACAACCCCACTCTCCGCACATTATTCAGCCTGTCGCTCGGCACTTCATGCACTAACTGGGAAAACTGTATAGGCCGATGAATCTCAGATCTGACTCATCCAAACTCCACCACGTCACTCTATATAAACTTGATAAAATCGAAAATCAAATTTAGCTTTCGTACCAGAATTATCAAAGAGAAATTAAAAAGACACCATGCCCATGCTTGCAGACCCTTCGGTGAAGTATGACGCTTTCCCTCCCATTAAATTGCCAAACAGACAGTGGCCCAACCGCACTTTGCAAAAAGCACCAAGGTGGCTCTCAACTGACTTAAGAGACGGCAATCAGTCGCTTCCCGACCCAATGTCCTTCGAAGAGAAGAAGGCATATTTTCACAAACTTGTTTCGATCGGATATAAAGAAATTGAGGTTGCCTTTCCATCTGCTTCTCAGGTAGACTTTGATTTCACTCGGTATGCAGTTGAAAATGCCCCAAGCGATGTCAGCATTCAGGTATTATCTGCTTGCAGAGAAGAACTCATAAGAAGGACAGTCGAGTCTCTTCAAGGGGCGAAAAAAGCCACCGTTCACATCTACTTGGCCACGTCCGATTGCTTCAGAAATGTTGTATTTGGATTATCACAGGAAGAATGCAAAGCGTTGGCCGTGAAATGTACCAAGCTTGTACGTGCTCTCACAAAGGATGCGCCAAACCCACACGGCACGGTATGGGATTTTGAGTTTTCACCAGAAACCTTCTCAGACACCGACTTATCCTTTGCACTTGAGGTGTGCGAGGCCGTTAAAGAGGCCTGGAGTCCCTCAGCAGAATATCCCATCATTTTCAACTTGCCTGCAACAGTCGAAATGTCCACTCCCAATGTATACGCTGACCAGATTGAATACTTCTCCACGCATATTTCGGAAAGAGAAAAGATCTGCATTTCCCTCCACCCACACAATGATAGAGGCTGTGCCGTGGCTGCGGCAGAATTAGGCCAGCTTGCTGGCGCGGACAGAATTGAAGGCTGTCTCTTTGGAAACGGAGAGAGGACAGGGAATGTTGACTTGGTAACCTTAGGCCTCAATTTGTACTCCCAGGGAGTCAGCCCCAAGATTGATTTCTCGAACATCAGCGAGATTATTGACATTGTCGAAAGATGTAACAAGATTCCGATACCAGAAAGAGCCCCATATGGCGGGTCGCTCGTGGTGTGTGCATTTTCAGGGTCTCATCAAGATGCAATCAAGAAGGGTTTCGCTCAATACGGCGAAAAACAAGCAAAGTCCAATGGTAAGACAGTCAAGTGGAAACTTCCTTACTTGCCGATCGACCCAGCTGATATTGGCAGGACCTATGAGGCCATCATTAGAATCAACTCGCAGTCTGGTAAAGGTGGCTCTGCGTGGGTGATCTTGAAAAATCTCGAGCTTGACCTTCCGAAAGGCTTGCAAGTTGATTTCTCGAAGTCTGTGCAGCGCCAGGCCGAGAGTAAAGGTCAAGAATTGTCCAACCTGGAGCTTTGTGACTTGTTCAAGAAACAGTATTTCATCGCGCATGAATCAAACGACGATGCAAGCTCGTTTTACTACAACTTGGTCGACTACTCGCTCACGAAAAGTGGAGGCGTGAGGACAATCGAGGTAGACATCACTGTTGCTGGCGCGCCCAAGAGAATCTCCGGTACAGGAAATGGACCTATTTCTGCGTTCTCTGACGCTATCAAGAAAGATTTGGGGATCGATGTTGATGTCAAACATTACCATGAACATTCTCTTGGTGATGACTCGAACTCGAAGGCAGCGACATACATTGCGGCACAATTGGCAGACGGGTCCACAAGGTGGGGTGTTGGTATTCACGAAGACGTATCGCAAGCTTCGTTCATCTCTTTGGTGTCGATCTTGAACAGTATCCACAGAGATCTGAATTGAATTTAAGGAATATTTAATTACACCTCGTAATCATCTTAAGACCCAACTCTTTGTTGCATCTGAATAAGCAGTTCAATATATAGGCTGAATTGGAATTTCACATGATTACTCGACTAGTCAATTCAGTTGGGAGTACGTCGCCTCAAGCGGTCAGCTCTTGAGGGATTTTTTGTTGGTTTGCCGAAGAACATGCTTTTTGGGAGTGTCATTAAGATTTCCACTTCAAAATAGAAGCAAATTTCTCTCCCGGTTTGGTAGCGACTGCGTAGGGCCATATGATCGCCTGACACTCACAAATTCAATAAGTTTACACTCAAACTCATTCAAGAGAAAAATGTCAACTACGTTCTCACCTGGAGACAAAAGAATGCGTGAGAATTTGCTAGTTGTATTCCACCGTTGTAGCATGAGATTGGGGCGCGAGACTATGCATATCGAGGCTTGACTCGAGATTGAATGCGCATGAACATAAACAATCAACAGATCTGACTTTCAACATTACAAAGTGCACACAGTCATGACACAGGAAAACGTAAGCATTGCTGAGACTTACGAGAGCATCACAAACGCAGAGAAACAAGCTGCGGCTCTCGAAAAGATGCTCGACGACTTGGATAGCAAAATGGACAATATCCTCAACGAGATCGAGAGCAACAGGGCCGAATTGAAAGAAGAAGAGGAAGCACTGAAAGAAGAGAGCGAGCTGAACTAAACTTGGCTGCGAGAACTTGGTTATATGTTGGACTCATCTAAGCTAATATACTATTTTGTGACTTCTTGCTCAGGTCCTTTCACAATGTCCCAAAGTGATTCTCTATGAATGAGCAATGGCTCGGTCGTCTCTTCAAAAGGATTGATTGGATACCGCGGGTTGAAAATGAGATCCGGATCACCAATGTCGAGTTTTTCAATGGATACTTTTGCAGGTGCTCCTGACTTGAGCCACCATTTGGCTTTGTCGGAACTTGGTGGAGGCATTGGCTTTTCCCAAACGTCTGTCACGTATTTAGTTACATCGCTCGCAGTAAGGAGAAAATTGATGTCTCCAACGACTTCAGTATAGCTTTCGTAGATCTCGTGAGATATCTCTCTCTTTGCCTTTTCATCCACCACCTCGACAGATGCCGTGAAGATGGAGTATACCGGCCGGTGATCAGAGAAGATGATGTCCTCCTGACAATCATAGACGTCTTGCTTCAAAATTTTATTCTTCGAAAGACTCAAAATTCGATCTGTCCACGCAGGCACACGCTGCTTCTCCGACGTGTCATAAATTTTCGTGTTGTTGTCGAATTTGTATGTCGGAGGAAATGTTATTTCTTTCTCATCAAAGAATGGAAACGTTTCTCCATTTGCCATTTGTTTGTTCAACTGATCAAATTCAAAGAGTTTTTGGAAGTCTCGAGCCTCTATCAAGTGCTTCACCTCGTCTATAGGTAGATTTATTCTGAAGTTGAAATCTCCTAACCATATGACAGCGTCGTGGTCTCTCATTTTTTTGTGTTTGAAAAACACGATTCCCTTTGAAATAGTCTTATAATTTTGATGTCTTTCTTCAACATTGCTGTGTCCAGCAGCCAAATGTGAGCAAATGAGACAGATCAGTGAGTTGGAATAATTGAAGCTGACAGCTATGCCTCCTTTATTGGCACTCATGCCACCAAGCCCGGTCTTTTTGATCGAGCCTTCAATATTCGACACATATCCGAGTTGACTTTCTTTTATAAAGAGCAATATGGCGATGCCGCCCATTTGCCAGCCCCACAAAGAAACGTAGTTCTCGTTGCTAGGACTATTCTCACATAATACCTTTTTCAATATTCTTTCCCAATTATTGAAATTATCCGACTTCACGGATATCATCTTGCCCGGAGTTAGCTCTATAATCTCCTGAAAGCCAATAAAAGCAAAATCATAATCCTTTTCCACATCATGTTTCGACGGATAGATGAGCTCTTTGAGATCGTCTTCTTCGTAGACAGTGCCATTCACGTTGAATGTTGCGGAGAAGATCTTGATATTTTCACGAGAGCTAAACTCCTCCGCGCGCTGCTTGAGCTGTAAGTTGACATACTGATGCAATGGATTGAACACCACAACCCCATCCTGATCTTGCAATCTACCGAGCAACTTAAGCATTGCCAGCTCTCTTGCCTTCGGGTCACGCATCACGTTGAGGTATCGTTTCGTCAACTGCTCTTTGATCATATTTTTTGTTGACAGGGACTTTGCCTTTGCTTTTGAGGACATGTATGCAAGGGTGATTCTTTTGAGAACTTCATCGTTTTCCGCCCACAATTTTGCATGCTGTTGCAAAAGATCATGGGGAACGCTGACTCCCATATCCCGAAATGCCAAGTTCAAAACCTCCTGGCTTATAACTTTTGAGACAAAGTTAGCTTTGGCCAAGCAGTCAAATGAATTGACCCTAAACACACCCAATTGTTTACCAATGTAGGTTTTCTTTTTCACGTCGAAGAATAAAGCGCCAAAGTCGATCATGGAGAGACTAAGCGGGTTTACAACATCTTTAGGGTTAACTGTGGAATAGCCGACTTTCCGTATGAATGATAGAGAAAGCGGCAAGGAAGTATACGATACTTTTGAGATGTGTAGCAACACCTTGTTGGTCTCAGAAGCATCTTCCATGTCAGTTATCAGGCTCTCCTTATATTTCACGTACTCTTCATAATGCTTTTTGAAATTGTCGCTTAGTTCGCCCTTGTATGATTTCTTGTCTTGTGAAAGACAATCGACGATGTGAACATCTCCGAAATGCTTACTCAAGGTATCAAAGTGCCGCAAGAAAGCATGACTGGACGCTTCAAAAGATCGCGTAAGTTTGAGTTTTTTATTGTTCCTTGACAGCATGAGTGAGCTCTTTTCGAGCTCCCAGAAACTGGGAACATTACCTCTGACAATCACATACGAGAAGCTGTACTTTTCCGAGTAAATGATCACTTCGCTCTCCGCATAATTGGAGACTTCTCCTTCGTCATCACATCCCAGATCACCAAACAAAGCTCCGACCTTCTTGCATGCTTGCTTGGAAATCAACGTAAGAAGCGCGTCTCCGCCTTCCTCCAAGGTAACATTTACTGTCTTCGCATACCCTCGTGTGACAACGGTTAAAAAGCCCGTGGAGTCAAATTTCAGCCGCTCAAAAGGGTTAAGAACATCCCGCATTTCCATCAAATCACTTACCATATAGTTGTTCCATGCGAACTTGCGGAAGTAAGGGTCATCGGAGGTAGTTGTATGCCTTGGGGCGTCTACATATCCTCTTTCCTGGAGCGTACAAGAGATGTCAAACTCTTTCGAAAAATAGAAATGACCCAGCGAAAGAAGTCGCCTCACTGACGCCCCAGGGTATCCGTTTAAGGAACCTTCGGATTCTTCGACATTGTCATTTTGTAGATCCTCGTCATTCGTGCTGATCCAGGAGTCGAACCGGTCGCTATTTAGGCAATAGAACGCCACGTCGTCAATCATGTGAACACTCTCATTAAGCTGGGGTGAGGCCACTTTTGTAGCCTTCGTGACGAATCCTAAGTGTATGTATCCTTTCACATTCAATAAACCCAAGAATCCATGAAGCTGCTTGTTCAGGCGGGACTTTCGCGGGGTGATATCCGAGAATTTTGACAAGTCTAGCGCCTCTGACTGCAAGAATTCAACCAACACTTTATTGTTGGCTGTGGAGCCAGCCGACGCCTTGCCCCGATCATGGTGTATGTGTGGTACATGTCTATGTGACAGATCTGTGGCCTTATACTCTGGCGAAGGATGGCGGATGATGAGTGCATATGATGAATCTGTTACCACAAAAGTACGCGGGTTGTCATTGAGGTAAAGTCTCATTTACTATAAGAAGAATTCTGGCCGCTTGGTCTGTTTGAAGGATCAATTGATTTCTGTGGCTATGGCTATGGCTATGGTCTACTGGGTTAAGGACTGCATGGGGGCTTAAGATTCGGGCCGACGCACCTGCGGCGCGGCTGCGAAATGTCAGTTGCTCTTTAAGGGCCCTGAAATGGTGAACAACAAAATACAACCAAAAATTGCAAGTGACAAAGGCGACCTTTGGTGGAACCGAGGAGCACCTAAACTAAGTGGTGGAACCATTCGTGAACTTTGCACAAGCATCGGGCTGATCAAATCAGGCTCACACTTGTATGACGAGTGGGCTTAGTCTGGACACGATATAAATAGAATGTGCGCATGCCCTGATTGTGGTGAGTACTACGACCGTAACCAATCTTGAATGGGCGAAATTTGACCTAAAAAAACCCCGCTCATCATAATTTTCTTTGAATGTGAATTTATGTGTTTTTCCGGACTAACCAGTATTATGGATTGCGGATGAGTATGACCACAGAGCGGCACATTCGTCTCTTTCATGATTCAGAGTGACCATGTGACTAATAAGCTTTACGAGCCCTTGGCTTTTTGTCGACTGGATGGTAGTTTTTGGGTACCCAAGTGGATTGAGTGCCAGAGGCAGAAGCGGACGATTTGCCGGTCTTCGTGACCGGGGCGGTGCCCTTGAGGTATTTGTCAAGAGCAGAGCCATAGAAGTAGTAGACAGCTGCGCCAATCACACCAAAGAAAATGATTTCCAAAAAGAGAAATTGAGGGTTGAAGATAGACACTGGTGGCTCTGTCACAGTGATAAGCTGGCCTCTCGCAGAAAGCCCTTTCAATTCATCATTAAAGGCGACGTAAACCTCTGGCGCCAATACGTAATCGCCTGGGAAAAAGTCCAAGTTAATTTTTTGACGCACTGTGGCCGACGTCAGCGGCTGGATGATTAGTGGCTCGACAGAATTGGCCGTCAAATTCACATTTGGCTCGCCGGTGAGCGGGTCTCTGAAAGAACCTCCCAAGCCCACTACAGTGATCACACTCTCTTCCTCATTTGAGATTTTGTACTGCAATGTAATTGATTCACCGTGTAGTAAGTCTGCAGCCTCAGACGGGGTTAACTCGGGGTGTTCCTCGATGAAATAACTCAACTCATAGTTTTTCAAGTCGAACTGCGCAACAGGCTCTTGAGGCAATTCGTCAACAACATCCTCAGCGGCCAGGACTTTCGAGACGGCGGCAAACGCTCCGAATAACCAGTGTGAAAGCTTCATCTTGGTGAATGATAATGATTTGGTTGTGTTAGAAGGAGTGATTTGAATGCTAGCAATCAGGGTTCATACTGACGTGTCCTCGTGCCCTGGGCATCACGTGATAAACTGTGGGCCCGCGAGTGGCCACACTGACTGATATCCAAAAATCATTCAGATACACAAGGCCACCTCATTCGTGCATTTTTTTAGGACTTAAGCTTACTAAAAGCTATATCCAACCACGCGAAATCTAGCGCGCTTGTGAATGTTCTCATTGTGTGTGCTTCATTGTTTGTTTTGGTGGACACCGACTACTGTCTGTCTGTATGCCGACCGTTGGGCCTGAATCTGCGACGTGCGCCTTAGATCACTTGGACAAGAAAAGAAGTGAAGGTGGACAAATTAATCTATCACCCCAAGTTGATCAAACCCCTCCTGCTTTTAAAAGTCATAAGCAACCCACATGTTGAATATTTGCCTTTTCAAATTCTTAGATCCAATCGTCTAATTGAGCCTCAGACGACGAAGCCAGAACGATTTTGTCGCACGTTTGCTTCGCAAAGTACTCTTTTCTTCTTAGTATGCTAAGGAATTATGATTCGAAGTAATATACTGTAGATTGTTCTTCATGCCCACATTTGGAAGCTACACAGCTAGAAACAACCGTGATATGATGCAAATCTCACTCGTACGATGTCGCTTGGTGTACAGATTCCTTGACAATGAGAGACCTCTTTCGCGCGAATAGTATCGCCTGAAAATCTCACTTCGCAGCTATTCGTGAGGTCCTATCTCCGAGAAAAACTGCATTAGACTTTCCCAACCAAATAAACCGGGCTTGGCCTGAATTATAATCGCGTCTTAACAGTATCATGTTTGTTTCTAGCCGCCCAAAGACATGCGGCCACGAGGGCGTTTTTCGAAGAGCTATTCACATTCAGAACGTGACTCAAGGCCTACCCAGAATATCTCTTCGACAAGGCCTAAGTCTCGTACGCAGCCCTGAGCTGAAGCTTTTTCTACGATTAGTAAAGAGCCCAAACCATGTCTTGTTCTTTGCCACGAATGTGGCTGTTTTGCTACATTTGAAAGCGCTCAGCACCTTGAAGAAAAACCACCGATTGGATCACCTCTCGCTGCAGGCAGCAGAGCTTGAGAATTATGAAGCTGTGGTTTCAGACCTCGATCAACAACTTGAGGAAGTTCAACAACAACTCGCCGAGCTCAAAACAAGAAAACAGAATGCGGTTTCTCCTAAGCTGAATAGATTAAACCCAAGGCAACTGCGACAGGAATCAGTAAAGCAAGAAGGATTGAAAGCTCAAGAAGCTCTAGCGCGCAAGTTCATTGGTTCGCGTGCCGCCATTGCTTCAGCACTGTCCAAGCCAGAGAACATTGCTCAACTCTTCGCAAATCAACAGACTACCTCATTTGACCATCATGAAGAGTCTACAACTCACGAAAGTGATACAAGAATGCGCACATTTTCGGCACCAATCCAGAATACCTTGATGCTGCTATCTCAGCAGCTAATTACTACATGTCTTGTGGAACTCAATTTGAGGTATGCGTTCTACGATCCTCAGTTGAAAAAGGTTGCTCCCGACAATACCGGGTTTTACCGACCAAATCTTTTCAAGACAATGCACGACGATGACGAAAAAAATATAATGTTACGTGAACTATCCACCTTACGCTCTGATATCGTTTCAAACTCCAAGCCGTACCTTCAGCAGCTTGACCCTGCAGAATTGCGCTCGCTATATAAAGGGATCCGGCAGTCAGACCTCTTCTCAAGCATGAAACTGCTAAGATATGACATGTACATAAACAAGTCCGGGCGCTGGCGCAACTACGAACACTCTGATACAACAAGCGCGATTCTGGCAATCAAGGGTCCAATTTTCCAAAGCTGTATCGTGAGTAATGACGACTATTTCACCACATTCGACAAAGTATTTTCCTTGTACAGATCAAGCTTCCAGCCACTCAAACATCTTAGGTTTGTGCTTCACCTTGCAAGAGTTATCACTGGCGAAAGTCAATCGATACCAACAAACGCGATCTTGAGAGATTTGTTGGATCGGTTTGGGAGCGCGGGATTATACAATTATCAGTCTATTGTGTATCACCATTTACCCCCATTCCAGTGCCGCGAAACGGCGTGGGCAGACAGCGAGTATGCAGAGGGGTTTGCAAGCAAAGATTTGCTGCATTTTGTGGGCCTCATAAAGGAGGATCCGAAGCTTTTGAGAAGCCTTATCGAGTATAATAGAGTACGAGGAAACGACTCCTTCGTAAAAAGCCTCATGCTCTTTCTTGAACCGTTGAATACTACGACCCGTCTCAATGTGTTATTTCCGCTGTTCATCAAAAAGACTCCGAGTGCAAATCTGGATAGAGAGCTCTCTGACACGCCCATCCTTTTTGAGAGGAATGTCATTGACTCTGCGATTCGGGCCTGTGTGGATTTCAAAGATTACAAGTCTGTTGACAAGTTGATAGGCACGCTTATCATCAATCTGGTAAAAACTGCCGAGGGCATACGAGTTTTTTCGGGTCCAGAATCCGCGTTCAAAGAGTTGAGACACTCTCGCGAGAATAACATCAAAGAGCTTCTTAGCGAAGACCTTCTCCAGACTCTTGGAGAGGCCTTTTGCAGTATTCATGACCAGCAGCGATGCGAGTGGATAGCCCCATTCATGAAAGACAGCATTGAAGGAACAGAGAACTCACAGCTCAAACCTGTTTATGAACTGATTATGCAGGTGCTACAGGCCTCACCAAAAGCGGTTTCTCAGGAAACGCAGGATCGCAAATTTAGACGAACAAGCATATCGACAGCGTTTTCGGGTACAGGGTCAATGGAAAAACAGACATCCCATGATATACCTGTTGCTCTTGCCTGAAAAAACTCCGCATTTTGAAAAGAAAAAGAATACTATTTAAATAGTTTAATGCATTGATGGGCCCTGATAGTCCGGTCCCAAACACACACCATCTGCAGGACAATCTGACATTTTTTCAGATGAGCGAGGCTCTTCTCGCATCGACTCTGCCATTAACGTACGAGCGAATATACACAAAAAAAGCTACCCTAAATGAAATTCCTAACTACTAACTTTGTTAAGTGTGCCGTCAAAACATGTGACTCGTCTACAGAGTCTTTTCCACTACAATATTCAGATTGCCAGCTTGTGCAGGAAGAGCTGGAATACAACGCTGACTTCATTGTTCACATGTTGGAAAGATTAGACTGGAATGCGATTCTAAAAGTTGCGGCTGACTTGGGAAACACCTCCCTTCCACCCGTTAAGCCAGAAAACTTAGATCCTATCATGGAGGACGACCAGGCCGTGTTGAGGGACTTGCATAGCTTGCTTGTGGAGACACAGATAATGGAGGGGAAGATGACGTGCCGCAACTGTAACCATATCTACTTCATCAAAAACTCGATTCCGAACTTCTTGTTGCCACCCCACTTGTGCTAGGTGTTGTGTTTCATTGGGTGTGACCCGATCCGGCCGAATCCCATTTCTGCGTGTTATAGTGGGCTTGCAAGACGGCTGGGATATTTCTGAACACTTCGAGCCGATTTTAAAACATTGCTCGAACGCATTCTACTACACTGGATATATATCTTTGTTAATATACAAACAAAAGCTTTTGCTCTGGAACCATGCTCATTGATGAGCTTGTTAGATGATAACGTATTGTCCGAGATCTCAGAAGTCCCGGTTTGACCTGAACTAACCCTATATGCTTCGAAAGAAGCACGCAAAGCTGAGAGCCGTGTTGGACAGTTAATTTATCCACTGGATGCTGAGCCGATATAAGCGCATGAAGAACCAACGCCGTGCCAAAAAATGCATTAATGACGTCCTTGCTGTCGTTCACAAGAGTTCAAATATCACATGTGTCTATTTTGTGATAAGTCGTCGGTAACGCGCTTCTGTTACGTATTCCGATAATTGAAGTTGTACGAGCCGCAATAATGTGGCGCCGAAATAATTGTCATACTTTTGCGGCTGTGAATATAATAAATTAAGAGGCTATCGAGATTATGCACATCCGTACACCAACGCGAAATAGATCCGAGAACCCTCAGATCCTAATCGGCGATATCTCAATAAGTCGAGTGTATAGACGAATATTAGGCCTAACTCAAAAGCTGGTTTATCTGTGATTGCTAATACCTCAACATGTCTGGCGCTGGTAATAGGGAGCAAGTATTCCCGACGCGGATGACGTTGGGACTTATGAAAAGCAAGTTAAAAGGAGCGCAACAAGGACATTCTTTATTGAAGAGAAAATCTGAAGCCTTAACCAAACGTTTCAGAGACATCACGCAGCGTATTGATGACGCCAAGCGCAAAATGGGCCGTGTGATGCAAACAGCTGCCTTTTCGTTGGCTGAAGTGCAATATGCCACAGGAGACAACATCTCTTATCAGGTGATTGAGAGCGTTCAAAAGGCCAGATTCCTGGTCAAGGCAAAACAAGAAAACGTCTCTGGTGTCTATTTGCCTGCGTTTGACAGCCACGTAAATGAAGACATCAATGATTTCAAAATGACCGGTCTTGGAAGAGGTGGCCAGCAAGTGCAGAAGGCCAAAATGGTTTACACTAAGGCTGTTGAAACATTGGTCGAGCTTGCGTCTTTGCAAACAGCGTTCATCATCTTAGATGAAGTTATCAAAGTGACTAATAGAAGAGTGAACGCCATTGAGCATGTGATCATCCCGAGAACGGAGAACACGATCAGCTACATCAACTCCGAATTAGATGAGTTGGACAGAGAGGAGTTCTACAGATTGAAGAAGGTGCAGGAAAAGAAGCAAGAGGCTGTTGCCGCGGAGGAAGCCGAAGAAATGGCGAAGCGGGCAGAAATCGAGGCCGCCGAAGCTGATGAAGGCGAGGAGGCAGAGGATGCAGAAGAGGAGGATGCAGGCACGCCTGCGCCAGAGGAAGAAGAATCACCAGAGCAGGCGAGTGCACCTGCAAACGGAGGAAAGAAGAAAAAGAACAAGAAAAAGAAGAAGAAGGCTGCCATTTCATCGCCTAGTGAGGACCAGGTAATTGAAGATGTCAGCAAATTGGCTTTGGGCGAGGGTGATGTCTTGCAGGATAAAGAAGACGACGTCATTTTCTAAGAATGGACGTTAAGTTATCACCATTGTCGAGTCAGTCATTTACTTCTTCCTCCATCTGTTACAGCCACTTACAAGCAGGCGTACGCAGTCATGGCCATACAATCAATAGCGTTTAGGTGACATCAAATGACACTATAGCCACCAAAATTAAAATTTTCTTGTGTTTTCGAGGAGATAGTCCGAACATCAACTCATAATCAACTCTTTGACGCTCGACTGACAAAAGCATCGACTGTAGATGTCATTTAGCTAAATACTTGTGCCGTTCCTTATGTCGGAGCATCACCCACCATATTTATGTACATCCCAATACCTCAAAGAGGCAAAGAGACGTTCGGTGGCTCACAATATCTCAGATGCAATGTATCTGTTTTATGACAGTTTTATTCTGCAAAAAAAAAAAAACAATTTGCACTGAAATCTAATTGGGACGTGTTTGATTTTTAGTCCACATCTAGTCTGCTGTCTCTTTTGAAGCAACTGAACGGTCAGATTAGACAAACTAGATTTTTTTCTTTTGACCTTTCGAAGAAACAATTCGCGCCAATAAAAACCGGCCGTCAAACGGTCAAAACACAAATATTTACTTTTTTTTGTAGAGATTTATCACATTGAAAGACCTTCTCATTAGTGTGTGACAGGCACACCCCAGCAATCGCAAAAACGCACTAGCTTACGTTTGGCAAAACCACTGACAAAAAGAATTTCCGAATTTTTCCGAGCCTGAGGCCTTCCTCCTTAACCTTGCCGCTAAATGGGAAGTGTCAGTTTTCAAATTTTGCTTCTTCTTCATAATCGGATACTTTCCGGCGACGCTCTCGGGGCTTTGGATCAATGACAAACCGAAACTACAATTCATATACGCACTAGGAATGTTTATAACAGAAATCGGGCGTGTGGTCTAGTGGTATGATTCTCGCTTTGGGTTGTGTTCAGGAAACTGGGCAAACAAATTTGTGAGAGGCCCTGGGTTCAATTCCCAGTATGCCCCGTTTTCTTTTTGTTTTTTCTCCCTGTTTCCAAGATAACTCAGCAGAAGAGCCACCTGGGTTAATCTGTAATCATCTCGATCTTTTTTTGCAAATGCCGGACTGAAATCTTCAGACATGTGCGATGTGTCGTGTGCCCGGAGCACATCCCGGAAGCGCGAGCGTTTACACCCCACACATAACCGGGCAACTGTATTTTGAGCGATATGTGCAAGCGCATCGCTTACCCAGAGCCGAGTGGGAATAACAAAGAAAAGTAAAACAATGAAGGCGGTCAAACAAGTACTTGCGAGTATGAAACTTGACAGCGTACAAATCATAGCGAGTATGAACCAATGTTTTTGACGCCGAGAATTGATTTCAGCACAAATTAGTTTGCAACTCACAATGGGTAATATTTATGCTGTCAAATTACCCATGTCGCAGCCGCTTGGCCCGGGGCAAGCCGGCACAGGCGTCGCAGCCAGCAAATAAGAAGGCGCGAAATAAAGCCTTACTCAACCTGTACGGTGTACCCCATACAAGTGGTCCGAGGCAGCATTTGCTCGCGGCAATTTTTTAATCCACGGATCCGCTCCAGAAAACCTGTTTCTTTCCCTAAACAACATCTTTGCTAGCACATTATTGCCATGTTGCGGGCATTCAGAAACTTCTCCACGTCTAGCGTCGCCAGACAGGTGATCGGCAACGCCAAGGGCGAAACGGCCAACGCCACCAAATACTTGGGCCAGAAATACCATGTGATCGACCACGAGTACGACTGTGTGGTGGTTGGTGCTGGAGGCGCCGGTCTTCGTGCCGCGTTCGGCCTTGCTGAAGCCGGTTTCAAAACGGCGTGTATCACAAAATTGTTCCCCACCAGATCGCATACGGTGGCGGCTCAGGGCGGTATCAACGCTGCTCTTGGTAACATGCACAAGGATGACTGGCACTGGCACATGTACGATACTGTAAAGGGCTCGGACTGGCTAGGTGACCAGGACGCTATCCATTACATGACTAAAGAGGCCCCCCAGTCGATTTACGAATTGGAAAACTACGGTGTTCCGTTCAGTAGAAACGACGAGGGCAGAATCTATCAGAGAGCATTTGGCGGTCAGTCGAAGGAGTACGGCAAAGGCGGACAGGCCTACCGTACGTGCGCTGTCGCCGACAGAACGGGTCACGCCTTGTTGCATTCCTTGTACGGCCAGTCGTTGAGACACGACACGCATTTCTTTATTGAGTTTTTCGCCATGGACTTGATGATGCAGGACGGTGAGTGTGTCGGTGTCGTCGCCTACAACCAGGAGGACGGAACATTGCACAGATTCAGAGCACACAAGACTGTTCTTGCCACCGGTGGCTACGGCAGAGCGTACTTCTCTTGCACCTCGGCGCACACCTGTACCGGTGACGGTTACGCCATGGTCTCGAGAGCTGGTTTGCCCTTGGAGGACTTGGAGTTCGTGCAGTTTCACCCATCTGGTATTTACGGTTCTGGTTGCTTGATCACTGAGGGCGCCAGAGGTGAAGGTGGATACTTGCTTAACTCCGAAGGTGAGCGCTTCATGGAGCGTTACGCTCCTTCTGCTAAGGACTTGGCCTCCAGAGATGTTGTCTCCAGAGCCATCACCATGGAGATCAATGAGGGCAGAGGTGTCGGGCCATTGAAGGACCACATGCACTTGCAGTTGTCGCACATTCCCGCATCCGTGTTGAAGGAGAGATTGCCAGGTATCTCCGAGACCGCACACATTTTTGCCGGTGTGGACGTCACGAAGGAGCCAATTCCTATCTTGCCTACTGTGCACTACAACATGGGTGGTGTGCCTACTAAGTGGAACGGTGAGGTCATTAAGAAGAACGAGAAGGGTGAGGACGAGGTTGTCCCAGGTTTGTTGGCTTGTGGTGAGGTTGCTTGTGCATCTGTCCACGGTGCTAACAGATTGGGTGCTAACTCGTTATTGGACTTGGTTGTGTTTGGTAGAGCCGTGTCCCACACCATCAGAGACTCTTTGACCCCCGGCACTCCATTGAAGCCAGTGTCAAAGGACCTTGGATTAGAGTCCATTGCCAACCTCGATAAGGCCAGAAACGCTAACGGTTCCAAGACCACCGCTGAAATCAGAGCCGACATGCAAAGCACAATGCAAAAGGGATGTGCCGTCTTTAGAAGACAGGATACCTTGGACGAGTGTGTTAAGCACATCGGTGAGGTCGACAAAAGCTACGCTGATGTCAAGACTACTGATAGATCCATGATTTGGAACTCCGACTTGGTCGAGACTTTGGAGTTGCAGAATTTGTTGACCTGTGCAACCCAGACTGCCGCCTCTGCTGCTGCCAGAAAGGAGTCCAGAGGTGCACATGCTAGAGACGACTACCAGGAGAGAGACGATGTCAACTGGATGAAGCACACTTTATCCTACCAGAAAGATTTTGGTTCGCCAGTGTCTTTGGACTACAGAGACGTTATTTCCACGACTTTGGACGTGAACGACTGTAAGCCTGTTCCACCAGCCAAGCGTGTTTACTAAGTGTCCAGTCAGTAGTGAAGGCTTGGTCTACTGCAAGATTTGGTGACCCATTCTTTTGTATGCGAATGCTCATGTATACTTTTTTTCGCAGGAAACGAGTGTAGCAGTGAAGGATCGACAAATAGCATTGTGAATCGCATGTATTTATTTCGTATACAATAGGAGTACTTTCTTAATAGTGAATCTAGAGAAAATCTAGAAGATCTTCGCCACTAGTCGTTCGTGTTTTCGGTGGCGCCTGTTCTGGCCCAGTAGAATTAGGTGTCAATATGTTAGAAGAAAACCCTGGTGGAAGCTTAGCCAGAGTTTGGCCAGGGGAAGACGTCAAAGGGGCCCAGCTGGGACCAGCCGATCGAGTCAGGGTTCCCAGAGTGTTTTGAGGCTGCAAAATTGCAGAGTTCATCGACGTGTGTGCTGACTTGTACGATGTCTCTGCTGATGACCAGTCCAAGCTTGTGCCCTGGTCTGAGGTCAGTTTATTTGCCAGGCCCTTTTGCGCTGCAGGTGTGATATCACTACTCTTTCTCAATTCCAGGCCCGGTCTCAAGGAAGAGAATTTGTGGCCGTTCTGGGTGCCAGAAGTCGTGCTTGTCGCGCCAAATCTCAATCCCAGATTCTGCCTCGAGGATGTCAAAGTCAAGGGCTTTGCACGAGACGTGGCGTGTGTTTGTGGCGAAATGGAGTTTTCGGTCCCGACACCTGAAGTTGGCTGGAGAACTGGCGCCTTAATGCTAGGCTCCTCGGGCTTTTGGCGCACCAGAGCACTGTTCAATAAAGTGCTGAAGTCTTCGTTTGCCGGGTCGCGGGCCACGTCACTCAAAGTTTTGAGTTTCTCATCAAGAGCCACATCCTCTATTTTCTTGAGCGATGCTAAGAGCTCTTTGAACTCACTTTTGCTGCAGTCTGAGCACCCAAAAATGAGTCTGAGACATTGTCCCAAAATCTTCTCTACCATTGTTTCCAAGTCTAGGGCGATGTGCTGACTAGCGGAAAGGCGGACAAAGAAGCCAATCACGGCTCCCACAATTCGTTTGTCGCGGCTTTTCAAGTTTTCAAGCACCGGAAGAAGCTGCTCGTTTACGATCACTTTATCAATGATCTTTTTTGCAACCAACATGTCGAAAGTTTTGATGGTTTGAATTTTTGTAGAGAGAATCGTAGTCGTCTTGAACACCTGACAAATGAGCGGGAGCAACGTGTTCTTAATGTAAGGAAAATCAAACAACTCAACAACCAGCGAAATATTGCTCAAGTAAGTGTCCTGGAGTTTGATTTGGTCTGCTTGCTGGTCAATATCGTTGCGGGAAATGGTCACGCAAAGCGTGGGCACCTCTTTCATCAATTCAACCACTTGCTTTTGCGTAAGTTTTTTAAGGAATAGGTCTGTGTTTGATATGATGGCAAGTCGGATCTTGACTGAGATCTGGAACAATTTGAGGAAAGGGCTCTCTGACTTTTTAGTTTTCGTGGTGCTAAGAAGTCCATCATATATTCTGTCCTGAAACGAAAGGTTTGAAAGCAGTCCACCGATGGAAAATACGAGCAAAAGGGATTTGCTAAGGAATGCATCTGTTTCTAAATCGAGCTTCTTCAGCGGCAAAAGCCCAATTTCCGATTTAATTGCGTCGACAAGTAACGGGAGCAATTTTGAGTAGCGGAATGTGCTAGGCAACTGGGGTAGCAAGTCACTATGTCCGAGGAGTCCGTCTAGAAATACGATTTTCTCGCCCATTGTTTTCGTGGTGAACTCGTCAATAAACCACATCATTTTGATCAAACTACCATCAAAAAAGTCAGAATCAATGAACTGATCAATCAGGATCCGATCGTTTGGGTATCGCGCGAGAAGTTGTGTCATGATCGCCCAGAGCGATTCGGGCACCTCTTTGAACATGTACTTAAGCTCTGAGGGCCTGTGATTATAGAACTTCAGTTCGAACTTGCGGAATTCGGCCTTGAAGTCTGACAAGCTGTTGACTTCGAAGCAGTTTATCATACAGTCGCCTTTGTTATACAAGTAGTAGATCAACATGCCCAAAGCCCACATGTCATTTGCCATACCAAGACGCACGCCAGAAGAATCCAAAATGAGCTCTGGTGCGGTGAAATTTAGGTTGTGGTTCGCTGTCTCCACCACAGACGAGCTGTTCATGATGCAAAAATTCTCACGATCCAGCGGTGAAAGCTCGTTCAAGTTCTGCAAAAATTTGAACCCGGCTAACTTCCAATCACCCTGTGTATTGACGAACACTGAAGATGGCTGTATGTTCATGTGAATGATTGAGCAGTGACTATGCAAAAACTGAAGGCCCTTGCTAATTTCCAAAAGACCCTTCTGAATACTGAGCAGCGTTTCCTTCTGAAGGTCTAGTGTGGCCAAGTTTGCCGTTACCGGCTCCGTGACAAATAAAAACTTCAGTTTAGTCTCCTCCATAACTTCCAAGACGGTCAAGATTTGTGGATGCTTCAACTTTGTGAGTTGCGAGATCTCTATACGAATTTGCTCATAATATTCAGCGACAATTTGCCGTGGGTTTCTTGTATTGGCCGTCTGATTGCAGAGCCTATGCACTTGAGCCTCGAATCTGGGTTTCTCAAAAATGAACACCGATACCATCTTCCCCGTCTGCTTATGCTTTGCAGGATATATAGCCCACATGTCTGTGGAGAATGCTGCATTGTCAGAAACATTATATATGCCACGGATCCCCGTTTTAAAGACGGATTTAAACATAGCTATTTATCGTTGTTTTCAAGGCCGGCTGCTGCTGAAAGAGCCGAAGCCCTTCTCTGTGCAGAAGCCTGTCGCGTGTTTTTAGACCGGACACAGCGAGGCATAACGATTTATTGGTTTGGATAACTATTGATGCATAGCCAGCCCTGTGCCTGGATTTTGATGTAAATGAATTTGTTCAAATCTCTATAGCCCATCGAAAGATCCTGTCATAGAACTGTATTCTATTTGTTCGCTGGGTAGTTTTAGCTGAAGCAGCATGTCTTGCTCGCTTATCCACGGAGCTCGTATTTCTCAGCCATTGTTGACAAAGAGGCAGATGAGAGCCCAGGGTAGAAGAAAGTTTTGAGATCTACACAATTGGCTTCGTACAGACCCTTTCATGAATTGAGCAAAATTTCAACTTATATTCCTGAGGCTTAGATCCCCTCGTATGAGAGTATATGTGAGGTGTGGGGCTAAACGCAAGCTAAGACTTGCATCGTCGAAACAGCCTTTTTTTTTGTTTTTTTTTTTAAAAAAAAATATTTCTACCTCATCGAATGAATTACCATTCAAGACCCCAAATTTTATACTGGAGCCTGAATTTTGATCTATATTTGAGTACGTTTGCCATGGTCACTATGTCTGAAGCTTTTGCATATGATTATGCCGAAAGCACTGCCTGAAAAGAACAAAATCCAGATACCAATTCTCCGAATAGAATCACATGTATTTGTATGCCTGGTGCCTGTAATTGGATCCACATCGCCAAAAATCTTGTATGAACATGCATCGAAACACTCAGCATGATTTAGATCCGAGCATGTTCTGGTAACACGGAGTGGGAAATTGACAATCGACGCTCACACTTAAGTACCACAACAGGTCAAAGCTCTTCATCATCGCTTGCAAAAAGGTCCAATTCTGGAAAGTCTCCAACTTCGACTTTGTTGGGCCGCACAAAACTACCATGTCCTGGCTTACCCTGGAAAAATCTATGCTCACCAATCAGGCCATCGTTCTTTCCAACCGGCTCATCAAATTGAATTCCTATCCACGGAGATTTGCCCTCGTCTAAAACGTGAATCTTGCCCACATATTTAACCTCGCCCCTGCGCTCGCCCTCGATATTTATGACACGACAGCGATCTCCTACATTTATGCCACTTGCCAGACTTTCATCCTTCTGCTGTGCTGCCCTTTGAGCCTCGTCGAAAAGAGGATCGAATCTGCCCAATTTTTGTTCCTTTTTCCACTGAAGTACCGAGTTCTGTCTGCGTGCATATTCCTCCTCAGAAAGCTGGAAGCCGGGCTCGGAATTTTCATCATACAATTCGGAAAGCCTCGAGTTTGGATCTGTATCTTCGACATGAATTCGACTATAGGGCACGATTGCAAATTGTTCAAGAAGCGTTGTCTGCTCATCAGCTCCTTGCAAGACAACATACTCATTGCTGGACCTATCAGGATAGTATTGTAGTTGTTGAGACTTTACATCGATCCCTGTCGTTTGCTCAAGCCTTTTCTTGAGGTATGTTAATGACCATGTTGGCGAAATCTTTCTCTCTGAGGAGGTCAAGTCCGAGGTGAAAAACACGGGGAAGTCCATACTATTTGATGTAGAAAGAAACGTGAGGGGTTAGCGATTCTCAAAACGTTCACGAGTCTCTGATCCTGAAGCGTTAGCCGTTTTTTTTTTTATTTGAACCTTCAGGATATGCAATTTATGTACCTAATGAATAAAATATAAGGATTCTCACGATTCACCGGTCGCGCTCATGTTGTCCCGCTCAAACAAGGTACGAGAAATCATCAAATCGAACTTTTGAAGAACTACGCACATATAAAAACCGACTCGAGTCTTGTAATTAGTTCAGAAGCGTTTCTTCTCACAGCCAAATCAGCTCCATTTCTTAGAAAACTAATCTTAACATAATACGAAACACATGGCATTTATGGTGCCCAGGAATAATAATATGTGCCCAACGAGTCAACGGTGCGTCTACTGCATGCATAGTACTCACGTCTTGAACATATCTTCACGGAAAACGAGCCCTGAGAATCAGTTCGGATTGGCATCAGGTACCCCATAACAAATACATAGAGAATGGATAACGTATGTGACACTAGCTCGTTCAGCTAAACCCGATATCATCTAATGTACACGCTTTCATTGAAGTCTTTGGACCGTATACTAACATGTCTCAGAGACCTCGCAACACTCAGAGGAGGAACGACAATAAGAACTTCGACAGAAGAAATGACAGAAACGATAGGCGATCTGGCGGCAACAAGCAGGAGCGGCCTAAAAGAGAAGCAATTTTGGACTTGCAAAAGTACTATGGTGAGAAGGTGCTGGTAAAGTTTATTGGAGGAAGATCAGTGGTGGGCGTATTGAAAGGTTTCGACCAGTTGATGAACTTGGTGTTGGAGAATGTGGTCGAAACTCTCAGAGACCCTGAAGACGACTCTGTTTTGACGGAAAAAACCCGTCTGTTAGGGACTGTTGTTGTGAGAGGGCCACAATTATTAACCCTCGCTCCATTGGACGGAACGGAGATGATCGGTAACCCTTTCGCTGCGCAGGAATAATGTTCAAATGTATAGTAGTCAAACAGTTGTGGTCATTCCAGCTCGGTGTAGCTCTAAAGATCTTACAGCGTAAGAATGAAAAGCGATGCACTTCTCATTTTCTTCCTACGACCGTGACCATGTCTTCACAGGTGGAAGCAGTCGCCCAGCACACATCGGCTAAGCATTAAGGCATGGAAAATCCAGTCTCTTCAACTTGGTGTTCGCCAGCGGCTACAGCTCTAAGAGCCGCTGACCGAGTCAGAGCAAAGGGCAGGCAACTTTCATAGATCTAGCAGCGTTGTATGTCTCCAGATCCGTTTTCTCCTCCCACAATATGGAACCACCCAAACCAACCTGTAACTTCAGCAATTTTGATCTATTCTTGATTTTTTCGTCATGGGATCATTCGAGCTCGTCACCACTTGCTACCATTCATTTCCCAAGTTTCCGCTCTCGTAATTCCGCTTCGCGCCTGGGGCAACACCAGTGAACCCTGGAATGAGCACAATTTTTCAAATCCCTTTATCTCCCCCAATCTTCTACCATACAGTCTTTAACAATGGCCACTGAGAACAAGAACGTGATCTTATTGCCGCAAACTAATCAGCTCATAGGCTTGTACTCTATCATCAGAGACCAGTCAACGAGAAGGGGGGACTTTGTCTTTTATTCTGACAGAATCATCAGACTTTTGGTGGAGGAGGGTTTGAACCAATTGCCCGTCGAAAAGGCCGTTATTCAATGCCACGGCGATAAAACGTACACGGGTGCCCGCTTTTTGGGTAAGATCTGTGGTGTGTCCATTGTGCGTGCTGGTGAGTCTATGGAGCTGGGCTTGAGAGATTGTTGCAGGTCTGTCAAGATCGGTAAGATATTGATTCAAAGAGATGAGGAGACCGCGTTGCCCAAGTTGTTTTACGAAAAATTACCTGAGGATATCAGCGAAAGATACGTTTTTTTGTTGGACCCTATGTTGGCCACTGGCGGTAGTGCTATGATGGCTGTGGAGGTCTTACTCTCTAGAGGTGTGAGGGCAGACCGCATCCTCTTCTTGAACTTGTTGGCCGCACCCGAAGGTATTGAGGCTTTCCACGAGAAGTACCCCGACGTCAAAATCATCACAGGTGGTATTGACGAAAAGTTGGACGACGACAAATACATTGTTCCCGGTTTGGGCGACTTCGGCGACAGATACTACTGTATCTGATCGTTGGTGGCTAAATCTTGTCTAGCGCTTCCCTGTTTATAGCAATTCACATGCATTTACGATGTACCACATCCGGGTCCTCTTCGTACTCCTTGGACGTGACCCACATTTTTTTGAACGTCGAGAGACCGGCGAGAATCGACCCTCCAATCCATGTGCTGTATTTCCTTTCAGGGGGCGCATAAATTTTGATCTTCATACGTGACTCTTTACCCGTGTTGGAGTGCGAGCCCCAAATCGAGTTCGTCTGAATATTCTGTTGCTTTTTGAGTTCTGAAATTAATCGGTCGCCGAGGTTTTTGATGAGAGTGGTTCCTCCTGATAAAATGATATTCTGGTACAACTCCGGCCGCAAATCAAGATCGGTCTTCGAGATAGCCAATGCTGTGAGCTCATGTATACCTGGAGACTCGCTTCCAATAAGCTGCGGGTTGAATAATATCTCCGGCGCTCTAAATTGTTCCACGCCCAAGTTTAGCGTATGGCCATCCGGAAGTTTGTATGAGGTGAATAGGTCGGAGCCCTCATGTGTGATACCACCAGCCACACCTGGCGACAAGTAGTGCGAGTAAGGAACGCCGTGATAAGTTTTCTCATCTCTCAGTGGGTCTTTCGACACGAAGCAGCATTTCTCCTTGATCATGCGTGCAATGTCCAACTCAGAGCTCAGTTGTAGGGTCACACCGGACATTCTTCTTATGTTGAACGCGAGGTTTTCAGTGATATCTCGCCCGGCAACGTCCATTCTTTTGATCGAAGGCGGCATACTAAACCCGTCATACACAGGAACCACGTGTGTCACCCCATCGCCACTATCCACCACCACACCGGTTGTACGGCCCGACGCGTAAAGTGAAAGCACGGCCTGGATCGAGACATATGCACAGGGCACGTTGAACGTCTCAAAGAGCACTTGGCACATCTGATCGCGGTTTGCACGCGGATTCAATGGTGCTTCTGTGATAAGAAGCGGGTGGTCCTCGGGTGCCGCCTTCAAGTGCCTCGAGTATGTGTAGTGCCAGACGCGTTCCATGTCGTCCCAGTTCGTGACCACGCCATGTTCAAGCGGGTAAGAAAGACGTAGCAAGCCACGGTATTGCTGGGCCACGTCGCCAATATACGTATGTGTGTTGTTGTACTTGAGCGCGTTTTCTTCGATGGCAGATAACAGCGACCCTGCCATTATCTTCTGGTACTTCGGGCGCCCCACAAAAGAGGGCGCAAAGCTGCGCGGTTTTTCCTCGCCAGCAAACCCAGCCTTGATATTGCCCGACCCATTGTCAATAACAATTGGCTGGTTATAAAGTGACCCTTCCTCCATATGATATAGCGGTTATTGGCTCGGGTGTGTTACTGAGAGACGTGCTGCAAGCAGCTGCGGCCTTTGTCGTTTCGAGACCACACGCGCAGGACGCTGCAGCCATAAGGCACTGAGACATGTGGCCGCGAAAAACACGTAATGGTGCCTGACCCAATTCTAGGCCTAAATGAGTTGGAAATGAATTTTGATTGGTTTCAAGAGGTAGTGCATTTATTTATTTGATTCTCGAATACACTGCACCCCGCTTTCGGAAAAGCAGGTATTCTCGAACGATCCTTCCTGCCATTGTCTTCGCGATTGTTCACCACTGCCGTGATCTCGCCGCACAGCACATTACAAGATGCATTATCGCCTGGAGCATTCAGGCACTGATTAGTGATAACGACCGGAGAACACTTGCACAAAGACAAGCAGATTATCATTTAAGAAATCTACTCACACGCTTTTTTATTCTATTGGCAAACAGACAATCACATTCCGTGTTGACCATAAACGCTAGAAAAAAAAAGTCCCCAAGATCATCTACAAAACGAAAGCATGGCGTCGCTTCTCTCACTTTCGAATGAACAGAAGTCACAGGTCCGAAACGCTTTTACTTTGATTGATAGCGAATCTAAAGATGGCAAAATCACGATGTCGGATTTGGCAAATGTGTACAAGACTCTAGGGCTCGAGCTTCCGTCGGAAGCCGCCTTGGCCACAATGTTGGGCGGCAATGAGCTGATCTCGTTTGCGCAATTTTCACAAATAATAGCAGGGGAACTAGCCAAGATTGACGACAGAACAACAATCACAAACGCATTGAAAGTGTTTGCAACCGAGGAAAATAAGAACAATTTGCTTATAGACGTTGACGAGTTGAAGGAAGCATGTTGTTCCGTGCAACTCGGCGAAATCGGTTCCGGCGACCACCGCTTGTCGCGAGCATCTTTTGACAGCCTTGTTGAGGGGTTTGTGAGGGAGCAAATGGACGGGAAAAAGCTATTCAACGCGCTGAATTGGATCAGTGCATACATTGAATGAGGCAATGGGAGACTGTGCAATCCACGCACGCAGTTTCTAATGTTAATTGATGCGGCAGCCGCAACAGCTGAGTTGGGCAAGAGCCCGGAGTGAACCAATGGCGTATACAGTGTCACATCGGATTGCTTGAGGTATAAATGAATTGGCCGAGAACTAATCATAACTTGGTCGATAACTGACTAGAGGCTAGTTTAAGACTGTTCAAAGACTTTACGAATGGCCTGCTCGAAAGGCCTCATTTGCTACATAAACATTCCTAATTGTACAAGTTTCACTATTTACCGGGTCTCTCATGGTGCTGTTCTAATGCTCGATGATCAACTCGTCACAGCCCCAATCCTCATAGGACCCATCAGGCAAGTACCGTCTGAGCACCAAAGGAATTTTCCGTTGTGCCAACTCCTTCATGGCGATTTGCAAAGGGTCCGTTTCACCCTCGATGTCGACCAAAACCGGTGCGTTCAAAGAGATCTGCAACGCGCGTGTTCCGAGCACTCTGGCACGCTCATATTTCGTCATGTACGGCGTCGTTGTGCGCTCTTCGCGCGGGATTGCCAATGCCTTGGCCGTACGCACACGCATCTGGGCGTCTGCCTCGCTGTAACCACCGTTGACAATGGTTCTGCCGTCCTCGGCTTTCATCTGCACGTCGCCATCGTTTTGCTGCGGCAACGCAGGCTCAGGATCCGCGAACTCATCGTCGGAAAAGTGATCAGGAGCATCAAAATCTTCGAAGTTCTCAGGGGCCTCGTTGTATGGTTCCTCGACGTCTGACATGTTGTGTTGTGGAATCGATGTTGACGAGAGATTTATTATGAAGATTTCGCTGAGACAAGCCACCAGATGAGTTTAGGTTATGTGCAGGACCGACTATTTTGGTTTGAGAAAGATAATCGATAGAACGTTGTTTTTTCAAGTTGAGTCAATTTTTTTTTTGGAAGAAGTAAACTGACTTTAAGATGATGAAAATCTCGATGTCATCCATAAAGTTAAGCATTTAGGCAATTATGGCTTTTGACATTGTGCAAAAGGCGCGCGATCCATGTCATTCAAAAGGGATAAACTACAATCGTCATGTATTGTCAGACGAGAGAATTTCCAAGTGTGAAGAGGGACCAAAGGTCTCTTCAGTGATCATTCTCTACATTGGGCCAGTTGTTTCTAGATCTTTTATTGTTTATGCTTGCACGCAACGTAGCCGTACTAAGCTGTGTGGCTGCGTCGCGAGCGAGGGGATGCGGGGAATATACGTGCCAATTACAACTCGTCGGCATAAGGCAACACATCAATGTTTCCGACGGCGACGTAGTTGAAAGCACCCAACTTGGCGCCCTTGCCGCTGTCAACCAGCACAGCGTTGTCATGAGGGAACTCGAACGACTCCTGCAAGGCGACAGACAACTGGGCGGCCTTCGTGGCTTTAGTCAAGTCACTCAGGGAGATGGCGCTGACGGCCTGCTTGGCGGCCTTGATGCCCTCAGCAACAGCGGCAGCGTCGGCGCCCTCGACAGACACAACGAACAAGCCAGCGTCCTGGTACTTGTACAATCTGGAGTCGGCACCGGCGATCTTGCTCAAGGGAGAAGCGGCACCAGCTAACACGGAGGTTCCGGCGGCGGCGGACAACACCTCGTACTTGGCGTAGTCCTTGAGCGCAACGGGCACGGCAATGGCCGCGTAGGATGGCCCACTAGCAGCGATTCTCGACTCGACGCCGGTGTATGTCTTGACCGCAGGGGCCTTGGCAGAGCCCGCAGGCAACTCAGAGAAGGCGGAACCAGCGACAAAGCCGGCCAAGTCGGCCTCATTGACGCCCAGGGCAACGAGGTGCACATTTCCGGCAGTATAGGCCTCAGCGGCAAACTGCGTCACGTCGTCAAACGAGACCTTCTGCTTGTCGGAGTAGTACAATGGCTGGCCCAAGCCTTTTCTGAAGGAGAGCGCGTGCAACGCCTCGAGCGCAACAAACGAGTTACTGGCCTCGGCGGCAGCGGTCTCGGCGCGTGCCACGGGCAACACTGTCTCGGTGAACTCGTGAGGTCTGAACAGCGGCTTCGCCAAAACGCTGGCAAGCGCATCCACGTAGTAAGGTAAGTCCTGCTTCAAGAACTGGGCAGACAAGATGATTGCGTCTCTAGTCACGTATGAGGAAAAGTTACCACCAAGCAACTCCGACTCTCTGGCGAGTCTCAATGCGGACTTGGTCTCGGTGTTGAGGAAGCCAAACTTTGACAAGAGGTGCGCGGCACCAGCCTTGCCGGTCTTGGACCCAGCGTTGCTGACCACGGCGGAAAGCGTCGACAAGGACCCGGCAGCGTCTCGCGACACGAGCTTCACGGGGGCGGTGCTGTATGCACGGGCAGAGACACGGGACAACATGGTGTTAGGTGAGGGTTCTCGTTGTGTATTCGTGTAGAAGCTGGTGACGGTAGGGGCTTTTTCAGTGGAAATGCGAAAAATGGTGCCGGTGATTGGCTGCGGGTCACGTGAGCCGTGTTGTGCGGCGTTGGCTGCAACAATTCCTTGTTTCTATAGTCGGGGTGATAAGTTGATTAAATTATCTATATAGATTACAGCTTTATTCAAAAAGTTAAAAATTCCACGAGGTTTTTGCTAGCTACCCAATGTCCAAAGGAAAGTGTGGCAACAGACTCGCTTATAACGTATTGCGAACTGATCTTGTAACTGGCAGCCACTTCGCAGCCACCACATTTGAGGTCTTGAAAGATTCATTAGGCGGTTGATTGAGTGACAAGAAAAAGAAGGGCCGTTTATATTTTCGAGAATAATAGACATATTCTTTGACTGCGCTCCAAGGATAGAGATAAACTTGCTTTTGAACTGCTACTATATATATAACCAATCTGTGAATGTCGTGTGCCTGCGATATAGATGCGACAATGTGTTTGCTGACCCCTTTGAACCAACTTAGGTGTCAATGACATAATTTTCTCGTATCAGCGCTTGAGAGGTTTAATTTAAACGCTTTTTCTTGCTTATGTTTTTGGCTTTATATGATAATGCGTAAGAATCCCTCTACCCGCGTCCAGAAAACCTCCCTATCTTCTCGGCATATTCATAGTTTCGGCTCTGGATCTGTACCATGTTGCGTTCACTTGTTTACCTTCATCTCGCCGCTGTTCAGATTTGCGTCAACCTGAGCTTATCGACGTTTTCAACATTGTGTGTCTCGATGTATTCAAATGTTAAGCGGCCCCAGATTAGGTCTAAGAAAAGCAACACGTGCACCACACCCCATGCCAAACTCATACTGTAGAAAAAGTTGCTATTTCCGTTGCCCAATACAATCCAGCAATAGTAGAATATGGGGGATAAAAGCAAGCACGTGATAAGCATGAGCGATGTGATGGGCAAAAACTTGACGTGTGGGATCACGGTGTTTCTGAAAATCGGGAGTAGGGAAATAGAAAAGCCAAGGTCCCCAATTATTGGATATGATTTAGAGAAAGAAATCCAAAGAAAGCATAGGGCAAATGCAAAGAACGAGTCACCAGCTTTCTTGTCGTTGGCGTACTCGAAGAATCTGAGAGTGAACGGCACCACAAACACAAAGTTGTACAAATTGAAGATGCCTTTATACAACAGAGTGAAGAACTCAAACATCTCGGTGAAAATGTACCACCATAGTCCCAAATTCGGGGTGATTTTTTCAAACAGAATCACCGACCAGTAGCATGATTTGAGGAAGTCCGCCAGCGGGTAAAGGGCGAGCGAAATCAAAAGTAAAGACGTGACGGCAAAGAAAAATATCACCAGCGTCTTCACGATCTGATCCTTCCACTGCCGTTGTGGGGCCACCGCGTAGGCCAACCCCAAATATGGCGCAAGCAAATATATAGGGTTGAAGGATAAGTATGAGGCCACGCCCAACGCTATGGCGCCACGATGAATGTTTTTGTCGACGACTGCCTGCACCAACAGCTCCACGATCAAGAAGTAGGTGAATACAGCGGTCGAATGCAGCCAGTTGGTCAATATTAACAACGGATTGAATAGGTAGAATGCCGCCACCAAGCTCGCGCTGACTCCCGCGAGTTTTCTGCCTGACTTCTGCGAGTGATACTTATTATACCATGTGTTTAACTGCGTGAGTTTAAATGCGATCCCCACATCTGTGATGGTGTAAAGAAGCGAGAACAAGAACTCGCTATAAGGCAGAAGATCGCGTAACGTTGCCATCAATGCCACAAATAACGGTGGGTGGTGTACCATAGCACCATCATACACGTCAATGCCGTGGTCCAAATAGTAAAAAGCCTCCTTAAGCGATCGAAACGAGTCTACCGGTGTAGACACCTCTGCCGTGGTGGAAAGAACATCTGTGATTTGCGGAAAGAGCGTGGGCACCACAAGCCGGATCGCAGCACCGGCAAAAAGAACTTTCGGTAGCGACATAAAAAATCAAATTTCGGTTCTTATGTGATTTATTTGCTTGGCCTGCTATAGAATAGAGGCGTTTTCGAGAGGTGTAGTGTGAGGTTGTGAATGCCACCGAGACGCGAAAGGCTTGAGGCCGACATTTGAACAGAGGCCAAACGGAAATAGTGCGAACCAATTTCACATCTTACCCCATCACAAGACAAAGACATTCCGACATAGATATACTTTTTGGTTAATATTCTGGCGCACAAACGGCTTATTTCAACGACAGCAAAGTTATTCGATTATAAGAAATGTCATCCGTATGTAACAAATTTTTCGCTTTTTAGATGATCATGAGTCTCAGCCTACTAACCGCAATAGTTCCAACCTATCAACCCAAAGCCGTTCTTGAAAACACTATTGAACAAACCGGTAGTTGTTAGATTGAAGTGGAACAAGTTGGAGTACAAGGGCACGCTTGTAGCCATTGATAACTACATGAACCTACAATTGGAGGATACCGTTGAGGTAGTAAAAGGGGCCGTCAGCGAAAGCGCTGATGGTGAGAGCGAAAAAGGCGAAGCTGGCGACAAGATTGGCGACATTTTCATCAGGTGCAATAACGTGCTCTTCATTAGAGAAAACGTCAGTCTGGCATAAGAGATTTCGAGTGTCGTGCCCAGTTGACTAGTTGATTGGACCAGGTGGATTGAAGCGTACGCAAATGGATGGTCAGGGGAGCCATGTAATCCTCTGCGCTTCAAATGGTTCTGCTGGTCTCATTACAGACTCTCACTGACGAGGCTTTCCGCCTAAAAAAAATCTGCACTGGCGGAGTGGTGTGCTCTCATTGTTCAATGTGATACATGAGCCTCAGCAGGAGAGAGTGTGCCGTATAGACGCGTTACCTAGGTCTTGTGAAATTCTACCTTTATCATGTGGTCTCGTGTTTCGGTTTACAGACGTGAGATGCCCCCTTGAGCAAACCTTCGTGAAGGGCAAACAGCCTAGCATCAGAGTTCGATTGTTATCCCTACCCCATGAAAAAAAAACATCAAGCAGCACAAAACATAATCACTACGGATATAGATTATTTTTACAATTATCAGTCTTTTATCAAACTTATCAAACAAAAAGAAAAGTACCATTCTATACAATCGCTTCTCCAATTTATTATTTGAATATACCTACCAGCCAAGACGCGCGCACCTACTCAAAATGACTGCGCACGTCAACTTTCAAGTCTCATAGTCATTATTAGCAATGGAGCCAGCGCCATATGGGGGGTTCATGACTCGAACCATCGACAGCGAGAACGAGCAGAAAGATTTGCTCGCTAAGCAGCTGGTCGAGGTTGTCGTAAATGGCACGACAGAAACGCTACGCCCGGATGCGGTGCACGTCAGAGGCGTGGACAATTTGTCCACCGCCGAGATCGAGGCTTTTGTCAATTTGTATCTCAACCACGATTACGAAAGTCCCGAGTATGTTGCCTTGGGCGAGCCTATACTGTTCAGAGTCCAATGGATTGACGACCTGAACGCAAATGTCATTTTCAAGACCCATGCCGACGCGCTACTGGCTCTCCAAAGATTGAGTGAAGAATGGCCCGGTATTGAGACTTCCGCTGGCAATGCAGTTGCAGAATCGCCATTATTCTCACAAGAATACCTAGCTGCTTTGGTTGAAGAGCGCCGAGCAAGGCTGTATGCGGCATCTATCCCATTCTTCAGACATCAGAAACACCTAAAAGAGCTTGCTGAAGGTCAGGATTTATTTGAGGCCAAAAAGGCCGAGATAGAGGAACAGAAGGCCACTGAGATGGAAGGGGACGGTAGTTCTGTTGTGTTGTACATCAGACAGGCATTGCAATCTGATCGCAAAGTGAAGAATGCGGCTGCTTATTCACGATACTATTTGCTTCATGGGGAGCCTGACCGCACGAAACCACGCCCTAGAAGGGAAGCTGGTGAGGATCGTGGTCGTGGCGCGTATGCGAGAGAAGAAGATGACGGACAGGACTTGTTCGCCGAGAAAATCAAATCGACAACAGAGAAAAAAAGGGCAGATGACATCGAGGAGGATTTATTTGCCTCGCGGTTGCGTGAACGTTCGCCCGCGAGACATTAGTGATTAAGTTAATAGACTGAAGATACAGAGACTGTGCGATTGGTGCGACTTCCTTGAGATTATACCGTATGTCGTGGTCATTTTAATGCGAGAAAGTATTTTGCGTTGTTTCTAGGGCCTTTTGCTTGTTAAAATCGGCCCTTTTACGGGTCAGCGAGTGCGAAGAAATCAATATCGATATTCGATATGTTCTGAGCGGTTAAAAATTGTCTTTGACTTGATTTTGGGTGCATGTTTTTAAAATTTGCTTTCTCGGCACACTTTCGGAAGTAGAGTGTTTCTAAACAAGATGTTATAATCTAGTAGTATAATAACCCCATCAGCCGAAGGTAGATTTGCTTGGGTTGTTCCGAAACGAACATTGCTCGATTCATCTCCTTCTTGGCTCTCTTCCTCCTCATGTCTTGGACTTTCTTTTCCGTTCGTCAAATTATCACTGACACTAAATACAGATCCCCGATATATTAGAGGGAAATCTCTGATCGAGACAAGCAGTCTCCAACCTCTAGATTCACCAAGTGAAAGAGCGCAGGCGCTATCGTGGCCTGTATCGATTCTATTGCTGTTCTACTAGTTGCCCTCCTGGCCGAAGTCGTTTGTGAAGCTGACGTGGTTTGCAATGTCATGGGCGTTCACCGTTGGACGGTTGTTCTTGATTGCCTTGATGAAATCCTTGACAGTCAACTCAGGCTCCTGGAGCTCGTCGGTGCCGATATCGAGCCAGCTCATTTCAGTGGCACCCTCGTCTCCAGGCGAGCATGGCGTGAGCTTGTCGTCCACTCGCTTGAAGTGGGTTGCCTGCTGGATCTTACGTATCGGCTGCATTAATGCGTCGCGCACAACCACGGCAACATCGTGGCCCGAGTATCCGTCAGTCATATCCGCCAACACCTTCAAGTCCGCTGGAGAGCACTCACAAGGCACATCCCCAATATTCAATTCAAACATACGGCGGCGAGCCTCGGCGTCGGGTAAGGCAATGTATATGCGTCGTTCAAACCGTCGGCGCACTGCTGCGTCTAACTGCCATGGGATGTTCGTCGCGCCTAGAACCAACACGCCGCTTGGGTCGTTTCCAACACCGTTCATTTGCACCAAAAGTTCCGTCTTAATACGCCTCGAGGCCTCGGACTCGCCCTCACCACGGGGACCACACAAAGCGTCGACCTCGTCGATAAAGATAATGGCCGGCTTGTTCTCTCGTGCCATGGTGAAAAGCTGTTTTACTAACCGCTCGGACTCGCCCATCCATTTCGACACAAGATCCGACAGCGACACGGAGAAAAACGTCAGGTTTGCCTCCGTTGCCACGGCTTTTGCCAAGAACGACTTACCCGTGCCAGGAGGGCCGTAAAGTAGAATGCCCAGCGTCGGCTTGCGATTACCTGTGAACAACTGCGGGAACTTCACCGGGAGAATCACCGCCTCTTTCAAGGCATCCTTGGCCGTCTCCAACCCGGCAATATCGCTCCATTTTACGTTTGGTTTTTCCAGCAAAATCGCACCTGCCAACGCGCCGCGAAGCTTTTTGGTGTCGGCGTCATCATCATCCCCTGAGTCGCCATTTTTCCTGGCCTTGGTGCCAGACCCGGACGACTCCCCCAGATTCCCTCGTGATTGCTGTTTCTCCAAGTGTTCTTTCAACTGTTCGGCGCGCGTCAAGTATTCCGTGAATTTCAGCTTGATCAACTCCTTCAGCTTCTGGTTCTTCTCGTATTTCAATGCCAACATCAAGTAGTCTAACCCATTATAGTAGAGCTTGTATGCCTCTTCATACCGCGTAGCCGTGTCGGCCTCGATGGCCTTCTGTACTAAGTCTATTCCCTTATTAAGAAACTCAGATGCTCCAGACATGACTCAATAAGTGAACGTGATTGGTTTTGGCTGTCTGAACCGCAGTGTGACCTAGATCTATGCCTTAGATAAAGCTCTATTCTAGGGCCGATAGCGCGGTGCGGTGCGGACACGACGGCTAATGAGTGGAGCTCTGCAACTAATTTGGTATGTGCAATACGCGACTTGGATTCCGCACAAATCAGAACTTGCTGAAATTTGGATTCCACGTTTAAAAATAGGTTATTAATCAGTATGGCACATGTTCGAAGGCGTTTGGATCCGTGGCTATTGTTTTGCTGATGTTTATATCTAGCAGCCAAATGAGCAGACTGTTCATCAATTTCAATAGCATATATGTGTTTTCGCCGAAGTGCACCTGGTGTCTATGCTCGCCTTTAGTAAGTACTTTTTACAACAACTCGGCTTGATGCTCCAGGCAAATTGAAAGCTCAAATTCTATCAATTATACATTGCAGCATTCGAAGATTGATAAATGAGTGTTACTCTCAAAAACGATGAAGTTCTGAACGTCCTCCAAATATGCCTTGTATCAGTGCAGGTGCAAATTACTGCACGTGAGCCACCATATTTCTCTGCGCAAATTCAGACAAGATTTAGATTTAATTTATTTGATACTGGCTTAAGTCTGGGTTAAATTATAAGAAATATCAACTGACCGTTCATGTTATCGGGTGGGTGAGATACCTGCTTCTTCAAGACCATCCCGCAACTTTTTGATTCTTTTTTTGAATGTTGGAGCGGCATTCAAAGTCTTAACCAATCTTCGGTAACCGCATAGAAATCGTACATGGGTGTTCCCCGAGCTAAGATCGTATAACTTTTCCTTAAAGGTGCTTTTATCATTTACCTTGATACACATGATATCCCTGAGAAGTCACCTTTTCTTGCAATTGCAATGTGTTGGGCCGAACGGGTCTTGAAAGCAATTCGTATCTCTTTTTTGATCTTCTTCTAAGGACGACTCGTTAGGCTGAGATTCGACAAAATGTTTCCAGTACAGAAACATGCTTTCTTCCATGTGCGTGCTGTAAATCAAGACCGCATAATGCACCAAACCCCGGTGATTCTGGATAACTGGACAAACATGACATGATTCATTGATTTGTGATAAGCAAGCTCTTAATTATTCATGAAATTCAGGTGCTTGCACAGCCTTTTGAATAATCAAAGCTTCCAGATGAAGACAGCGACGGAATCAGCTAACTAAGGTGCATCTCTCATAGTTATTTGAGAGCAGAGGGTGACACTCAAGTCACCAGTAGCACTACAGATTTGCTGCTGCAAATATCGCTACCGATAGGTTGTCACATTTTGCTTTGAAAAATGCATTCGTTGACCAGTAACAAGGTGGAAGCTTGTACATGACGACTACGATAAGCCGATTCAAAATTTGCGAGTAGTCGTGTGCGATTTTCGGCTGCATTGCTTGTTGGCAGGCTGCGGAATTTAGTCAAAGAACCACCAAGTTCAAGATCTGCGCTTACTATGGACCAAATTTAATTTCTAGCCTAGATAGTAATGCAGGCTAGAACTTGATGAATTTTTCACCTCGCACACATCTCAACGTTCACTGATTTCGATAGATTGCACAATTAATTCGAGTTCTCATGACGCCATTTCCTAAAAGCCATTTTCCTCAGATACATCGTCACCAAGGGCTTTTGTGGAGCTTGCGGGGCACGTTTCTTGACGGGTGCTTTATTCTCAGGCAGAGAGGAAGGTGGCGTTTGCTCCAGAGGGATCGGAAAGCAGCCCTCGGTTTCAAGACGGTTCCGGAAGTACTCAATCTGAAATCGAAAGGCACTTTTGTGAGGGTTAGCCGCTAACATATTCGGATCAATGATTGTTTTCAGACATTTCTCGTACGCTTCTGTCACCTTCGATTTATGTTCTGCAGAGCATTGGCTGGGCACGCATAAGTTGATAAGCCGCGACCAGATTTGGCTTTCGCAGACTCCGTATGCCTCAAAGAAGTCCACCAAAGGGACAATTTTGCCATTTTTGGCAAATTCCATCAATTGGTTCATGCGGGCTATTAAAGGCAGGCGGTCTAACTCTTCCTTGAAAGGTATAAAGAACTCGTTTTCAACGAAATCTCTCGTGTAGATCTTATTGTGGTGATAATACAGTAACAGCAGGTCAATGTTTGTTCGAAATGTTTCTGAAAACTGACTTTCCACCTCCGCTACCTCTCGTGCAACATCCTCTGCATTACCCTCAAACATAAAGGGAAATATCTCGGTCGAAAACGTGCAATAAGCCTCAAGCTCTTTTGTGAGTCTCGAGACTCTTTTCATAAAGAGATAGTACCATTCTGGAAACAAGATAACGTTCAGCTTCTCGAGCTTGTACGGCACAACACCTTTATACCTACTTTTTCTCGTTACCCGGCGAGCAATATGCTGCGGCGGAGCGTAGAAGCTTGCCGTAAAGTTTGTCTTGTGAATGTCCATATAACATTGTCTATTGCAGGGGAATAGCTCCACGTCTCCCATACTATTCAGAGAAAGCCAGCTATGGCCTTGAGAGGGTGACGTGTTTCGTGACTGCACGTTAGAAACGTCCTCAGTTTTGGCCTTTTTGATAGGTGCCGTACGCTCAGACTTAGCGACATAGTCTTTACCTGAAGATTTTCTTTTTTGCTGCATTTTTCGGCAATAAGTTCGGAAACACCTAGGTTAATTAGATATTTCCTAGGACTCCAATTGAAACTTGAATGTGCGCGGGGCAGAGACGTGCAGGCCGCACAATAGATTGTACCGTGACCGAGCCGTGTCGAGACGACTAATGTCTAGCTGATTTCCATATCAAAACACTGATCCCAAAGAAGTAGTCTATTACTAGTAGAATCGAGACATTCAGCCCAGTTGCTGGCGGTTTCTATTTGGCCCGTATGCGGCGATTATAGCTTAAATGCGAAAAGCGGAGTTCGCTGCGAGTCAAGACACGTCTTCGGGGCCGCACACCCGCTTTTAATCTCTATTTCTGATCCAAGCCGCACCAACCGCGGGTACTGACGTTTTGGGTCCTGCGCGATGCCGCCAGAGTTAAAATGCCCGATTAGTCATCTCCACCATTTGGGTCATAAAATTCTCGGTAAAAGAATCAAACTTCTTGCTGGGATTCTTGAAATTCGAATACAGAAAGTGCCAATCGATCGGATCATCAACTTATGATTAATCGCCTCACCAGGTTTCGTGGCCACATTCTTTATCACAATCACACTCCACTCAACCACACCAGAGGTAGATAACGCCAGACGCAATTTACACCCAAGACATCAGAATTTTCACACATCGCTCACGGCTGGTCCCCCCAAAACAATTGAAGGACTTGATTTTATTCCATGCTGACCCAATCGCTTTCATCTCGAGAGCTGTTCAAGTCCGAGAATTTCGTTCCCCGTGCTCTAGATGAAGAGTCTGAGCTTCACCATACAAATTCTCGCCTGTCTCTGCGGCTCACCAGAAACACCACACACTTGTCAGAAATCAGCAGAATAATCCTGGGAATAAGAGATGATCGAGGCCTTGACGCCGAACAGTATGCGTCTTATCAGGGTAATATGGAGCCCGAGGCGAATTTGGTCCGGCAGCTCAATTCCGCCCCAGACGGAATTATCGAAGACGAGAATAAAGAGCTGCCAAAAGACGGGGTCGGAAAAGACAGCGTGGAAAGTGAGAGCGATCACCCGCTAGATGGCCCTTTCGCATTCTGGCAGGCATTTTTGGTCATGCTTATGGTATTCCTGACCTGGGGAACCAACGCCGCGTTTGGCATATTCTTAAACTACTACTTGACATCCAATTCTTTTCCCGGCGCGTCCAAATATGATTTTGCCCTCATGGGCGGCATGGTTGTGTTTTTGGCCCAGTTTTTGGCCCCTTTCAGCACACTTTCCGTTCGTGTTTTCGGGCAAACACCAGTCCATTTGGTAGGAATATGCATCCAGACATTGGGGTACATGCTAGCCGCCGAATGTACGCAACTCTGGCAGATATTCATATGTCAGGGTGTCTTGGTTGGAATTTCCTTCTCCTTGATTTTCATTCCCGGCACGCTCGTGATTCCAACGTGGTTTGACAAATCCAAAGCGTTGGCAATGGGTATTGCTGTCTCCGGTGCCGGTTTGGGTGGCTTAGTGTACAGCTTGGTGCTCAATCGGATCATTCAACAGACAGGCGATCACAAATGGGCTTTGAGAACCGCGGGGCTCATGAATTTGGTGATTTCGCTCTTTGGTACAGTATTCTTGCGCAACCGCAACAAGCAGAAGATCTCGTACAAGACTACACTCAAGTGGTCTTTCGTGAAGAGTACGTCACGGGTCGTATTCAACTTCAAAATCTTCGATAATTACCCGTTGATAATCACCGGTTTGTGGTTCGGTGTCGTCTTGCTTGGCTACGTCATTATCTTATATTCTTTCGCCGCCGTGGCCACCTCTGTTGGCTTATCGCACACGCAAAGTTCAAACATTTTGGCGGTGTTGAACGCGCTGCAGGTGGTGGGCCGACCCCTTCTAGGAAACGTTGGTGATTCGTTTGGCCGCAACAACACGGCGATTGCCATTTGCATATATGTTGGAATACTCTCCACTGCTTTCTGGCTTAATGCGACTACTTATGTGTCGATCATGGTATTGGCCGCACTTATTGGCGGTGCCGTTGGCATTGGCAGTTTGATGTCGCAATCGCTAGCATACGACGTTCTCGTGTTTCATGGTATTCCCGAAAAAATCCCTGCTGCATGGGGTGGACTCAACATAATAGTGTCGCTTTTCTCACTTCCCGCAGAAGTAATTGCGCTCAAATTGCAGACTAACGCGGGCCCCAGGTCATACCGACATGCACAAATATTCACAGGCTGCTGCTACTTCTTCGGTGCGTTTATGATGCTTGTTAATAGGGAATGGTTGATCAGACAGACATTATTGGTGAGACAAAAACAGGCGAGGGAACAGTTGGCAGAAACTTTGCTTACAGATGAGCAAGAGGATTTCGATAAGGAGTGTTTTGAGGGCAGGTCTGATCTCCCAGAACTGGAAAAGATTCTCCAAGAGAGAGTTGACAGGTACAACCGTCTTCTACAAAACAGCCCGGTGTACTTTTTTCTCCGCATGTTCTATCCAATCAGGGTATAGACCTAGAGGTTATTTATAATGAATTTATCACTTAATAGATCGAAGAATTATCGGGATGACGGGTGATTACTCGAGTAGCTTTGAGGATTCGATTTATATTGTGGAGGGGCTTGGAATTCAATGACACAAATTCTGCACTTCCACATGCCGATGTTGTCTGTCTCTTTCTCAACTCTGAACCAGGCAACAAGGTATTTAAACAGACTTCTCTTGGTCTCTCTTGTTTCAAAAAGTAGATGCAAAATAGAGTCAGTTAGGAAGCGAAGCTGCAAACTTTGAAGAAAGCCAGTTATTGATCTGTGGCAGTTATTAAACGTCTTCAATAACGCAGACGCTAATTTGCGCGATACCATACCACGCTCAAAAATGAGTTTACATCTCTCAAACGCATTACAACACAATGATTAATGACTTTATGAAAATATACAATGTATGAGCACCTTAACGGTTAGACTTGGCAACTCTCTCCAACTCGTCCTTCTTCTTGATGGCGTAAGAAGTAGAGGAGCCCTTGGCGGCGTTGATCAACTCCTCGGCCAAGCACTCGGCAATGGTCTTGATGTTTCTGAACGAAGCCTCTCTGGCACCGATGGTCAACAAGGCAATGGCGGTGTTGACTCTTCTCAATGGAGAGACATCGACAGCCTGTCTTCTGACAGTACCGGAGGAACCGATTCTGGTGGAGTCCTCTCTGGCACCAGAGTTGACAACAGCATCGACAACAACCTGCAATGGGTTCTGCTCGGTGAGCACGTGGATGATCTCCAAGGCGTGCTTGACGATTCTGACGGCCTTCAACTTCTTACCGTTGTTCTTACCGTTCATCATCAAAGAGTTAGTCAATCTCTCAATGACTGGGCACTGAGCCTTTCTGAATCTCTTCGAGGCGTATCTACCGGCAGTGTGGGAGACGAACACAGGGGTTCTGATCTGGACGTAGTCGACCAAGGAAACGTCCTTCACCTCAACATCCTCAAAAGACCACTTGTTGAACAACTTGATCTCCTGCTGGGCGGCTTGCACGTCAGCTGGGATTGGTGTGGCCAACTCGACCAACTGCAACTCCTGCTGCACAACTGGCTCCTCGATTTGCTGTTGTTGTTCCTCGACGTCAGACATTTTGATAGTGTGGGAAAAAAGGGAAGGCTTCGGAAATTGGCTCTTAGAGTGTGCTTGACATGAGCGAAAATTTGCCAGTCGTCGCGGGTCTATGTGCAGGTTACCGTGCTCAGATGTGAGCCCGCACCGCGTTTTGTATTGCACAACTCAGCATGCCTGCCGCATCGGGCTAGGGCTTGCGAAGAGCGTGCCCTTGCTTTGCGCACGTGACGTGGCCTTAACTGATAAGGAATGTACTAACTTACCGAATATGACTGATATCGATAATATAACAGTTGGTTAATTTGAGAAAGGCGCTTAAGACTCATTTTACATGTTCCTGGCGTTTCTAATGATGTGCTACGGCTTGTTTGTGGCCCCCTTATCTACCAGATCTGCTGAGCTCGCTACAATGTAGACGGAAAACTAGTTGTTTGCAGCTGTACCGGCGATACTTATCCCGAACTTGCAAACGTAAGATAAGCAGAGTTTGAGAATCTCATAGGCATTATAAAAATCATCGTGAAGCCCGCTCCGCATGTTTCCGTAGCCTAATCTACCATGATAGATTGCAAAATGCTGGGGTACCTTTCGACCGGCATATAACACCTGAAAATTTTTATCTACGTTTTTACTGCTTCGCACCAATTAGGAAATGTATATTCTATACTGGCGCTCGCGTAAATATCAGCATGTTTTGCAGCACTTTCAATGTTTTATTAGAATCGAAAAACACATTATTACAAGTATATAGGGAAGCTTTACCGGCATCCGCGAGGTAATTAAAGTACGAACCGTGTATCTTTGAGACCGCGTCACATTACTCCAGTGGGTCATAACATGCATACCTCTTGTACTCTCGTTCTCGAAGGCGTGTTCATTACTTAGTGAGATCCAAAATTTATTGGTTTACCGTTCTGGTAGTTTGGTGGCTCGCAAAGAATATATTAACATTTCTCGACAAAAATTCAACTCTTGTGGCGTGCCGACCTTTTGATATGCCGTCCAGGCGTCCTCTATTTGAAAGTAAAAGTTTAACTCTCAGATGTTCCACTGCAGATAAACTCAAACTAGCATCGAAAATGACTGGTCCTACGAATATCAAATTTGACGAAGGAGTGTGATTCTACAATTTCGCAAAATGAATTCAATGCGGCTGAATATGTTGACGATTGCGGTCAGGGTTACATAACCATCGCGAGAGTATAGTACTGAAAAACATCAATTCGAAAAGGCAAGAGAAAAAAACGATGTTGTGTGGCACCCATTCGCATGTGCCACAGCGAGGGATGATTTGCAAACTAGCAGTATGGCTCACCTTTAGTATGGCGCTTGTGTTGGATTTTATGCAACACCGTGTTTAATGCGCTAGCACACAGGTAATTACAATTGATGGGGTACCCAGGTTTTATAGTGGTTCAACCCAATATGACTTGGGTCTACGTCCACGTATCTATTTTAAATAGTCTATCTGACGCTTAAGGGAAGAAAAGGGGATCTTTTCTTTTTGCCGCTGTGAAAATATTTTCTCGCAGTGGTCGCACTCTCGTAAAAAACCAACAGCTTGACGGCATCAACCATGATGCTAACGACTGGCACGTGACTTAATCAGGACACTTGGGTCAAGAACAATTTAGGCAAAACTGTGATTTCAAAATATATCGGAAAAGATGAAAATGTTTCCAGATTCAAGGTTTCTTTCAAAACACGAGTGTATCTCAGGTCGTATCAATCTTCAACGTATGGTCACCAAGGATGCGTACTAAGCCTCAAGGTCACACCATGCGGCGCAGCTCATATCAACACTGGGTGAGACCAGTGACAAGTCACTGCACCACCAAAAAAAGGCCTCAAATCAAAAAGTACTTGTGAAGGGTCGCCATTCTACAATTTGAAATTTGACCAGAAAATTAAAAAAAAAAAAAAAACATTCACATTATTTTACAATGAGAATGGAGTATAAAAAAGCTGGTACGAAAAAGTCCCGGTTCCGGCCGATGGCAGAACGTTGCATGTACCAAGAAAATCATCATGCCTCGCAAGTTTCCTGCACACACTGGCTCCACAATCGGTGATGTTTTCGGCCCGGTCACCAGATGTGGCGATCACTCGTCACAACACTTCTTTTGTTACAATTTACTAGGTAAACTATAGATATGTCTGGATACAATCCTCCTACCGGTCCTCCGCCAAGTTGGGATGCCAAGAACGCCGAGGCACCACATGGTGCTCCACCTACGAATGTCTCCAGAGGTTACGCTCCCCCACAACAGCCCAACTACCAGCAACAAGCATACCAGCAAGGATACAACCAGGGCGGCTATGGCCAGGGCGGCTATCCTCAGGGTGGTTACCAGCAAGGTCCTCCTCAGGGCGGTTACTATCAGCAACAGCCACAACAGCCGTACTATGTACAGCAGCAGAAGCCTAGCAACAACAACAGCAATTGTTTGATGGGCTGTTTGGCCGCGATGTGTTTGTGCTGCACTTTGGACGCGATTTTCTAACTTCAGACTTTGGAAACATGTGCATGCTTGTGTTTTTTAAGTAATGTAATACTAATACTTTTGACTATAATAGGTGTAGGTTTCAGTCCACTAGCTGCTGAATTGCACGATCTAAAGTGATGGTTCCCTCAGTCATGCCAGTAGGCGAGCAAGAGCTTTTATGCTCGTGAACTTCCTCATTGCTTTTTGTTTAAGTTATTTCACACTTTTTTTTACTCTCCACAGAATCAAATCGTGTTAGCAGGAAACCACTGGTTAATGGGTGTCTCTGCAAGGCGCTCTGATCGAAGTGTCTCACACAGCCCAACAACCGCAAAAGCTGTACAAAACATAGATTTTTTGCGATAAATCGTAATTTCACACTAAGCACCACTCATCGACACAAACCGTTTATCTATATTTTCTTTTTTGATTTAGGTTATTTGGGAACCCATTTGGGGATTTCCTAAATCAACTAATCAAAAAAAAGCCAAGCGTTGAAGGGATGTGTGAGCAGGCTGCTCTTTTCGCGCAAACTACTGATAAAACATATCTGGTTACCCAAAATTGATGCGCAATGTTTAAAAAGCATCTGATAGCCAAAAAGCGTAAAACTCTTTTTTTTTTTTTTTTTTTTTTTTTTTTTAAAGAAACAAATCGTATTAACAGGAAACCGCGGTTAAACGGTCAAAAATCTATATATCTATAGACAAAAAACCTGCATACGTCTGGATAGAACACTGAGTAATGAAGTCCCCCGACTTTCCCAAGCCTTAGGTCTTCCTCCTTATCCTAGCCGCTGTATAAGGTAGTGTCAACTTGTCGGTATTTTACTTCGTTCCAACGCCTTTTTCAAATGTCTATTCAGAAGAGGCTGGAGGACGGTGCCTCCGGTTGCCTCCCGGCGTCTGGATGAATAGACCTGGCGGACGGTGTCGACGTACCAATTAAGGTTGCGTAAATTTTCGTAGGTAGTGTTCAATGGTGCCAACATCGAATTCAAATTCATGGGTGCTTGTATGTTTAATTTATCCCAAAGGACTTTGGAACACCTACACTCGGTGTATAGGTGATAAAGGAACTGTCTCGAATCAACCGGGCTCAAACAAAGATGACACCGAAAGCCCCTCAGCGAGGTTTTGGTGTCATGCATGGGGACATGGGAGCCAAAGTTGAAATGATGCAAGGCTTTGAGATCTTTATGTTTCTTCCATTCAAACGTGTGGAGCCGCTTCCAGAATTTCTCCCAGCGACGCTGCGAGGCGGCCGCAGGGCAAATCTCCAAAAACCGCTCGGGCATGATTGGCGGAAGTTTCTCCTGTTTCTTCTTACTCAAAGAACGGAAATTGACCGGATGACAAATCATTGCTTCCGGCTCTGTGAGGGTAGACCGATGTCCACTGACTATTGGTACCTCGGAGGCCGATGGACAAGTTTCTGCAACCACTGGAAGGGTAGTGATGTCATACACTCGCGTGCGTGACACCACCTGCTCCCAAGCTTTCAAATAGCAGATTTCATTTCTCGTAAATGTCCATTCGAGGTTTTTGAAGAATCTCCCGGTCTGTTCCAACAAAAAGTCGGCGCATTGGAGACCTTGTGCTCGTGAAATGTCGGTTTTCTTCCTGCGAGTGATGATCTTGGCCATATGATGGGTGAGTTTTAAACGGAGATATTTGGTATACCAGTCCGTTGCCTCCCCCAAGGTTGAGACAAGCACTGCAGCTCTGTGCCCTTGCATCTGCGTTTGCATCTCAAGTAAGCCGTACCCACCTTTCTTCGGCCTGGCATATAGCTTGTTGAGACTTACGCCCTTAAAGACTTTATGAATTCCTTGGTCCATTGTTTTGAGCTGACGAGGAGTCATGCATTGAACCAAATCTTTGTACACCGTTTTTGACGACACAAAAGTGTTTGTCCCGACGGCCCGAGTAATCAAGTCAATGTGAAGATACCCTTGCTTCATGGTCATGAAAGGAAGTTTGGAAATGAACCGAAGCCAATCCACCCCTTTCAATGTGAGCCCCAAGTACGTCAAGTCTTCCGACCAAAGATATGATTGGGGATAAGGCAAAACATTTTGTTGATATCGGGAATAGTCTGTGCTAATTCCCAATAATTTTGTTTTAGTCTCACTAACCCGGCTATTGCTTACCCGCTCGAAGCCTTTGATAGCTTCTGCTGCAAGCTCGTAGTCACTCTCATTTCCAAGGTAGATGTTGACATCGTCTGCGAAAGCATGATATTTCATATGATCGATCACTTCTCCCTCATACTTGATTGGGATCCCTTGCAACACCGAGAGATGCGCAAGGAGAGGTTCCAAAGCAAGATTGAAAAGGAGCGGTGATAACGGGTTGCCTTGTCTGGTCCCACACCTGAGAGGAAAACGTTCCCCCTCAAAGTTATTGAGCATGATTTGGGCCACCTGGTCTGTAAGGATCAGCATAATCAACCTTAAGAGACCACCCCCGATTCCCATTCGTAACAAGACCTGCCTCATATACTGATGAGAGATGCGGTCAAAAGCTTTGTTGAAATCAACCATGAGGATCGCTTTCCCATCCGACGCCTGCGACTCCTCCTGCTTCAACATATCAAGCATTGTGAAAAACTCCAGAGTATTCTGATCAATCCTCCGGCCTTTGATAAAACCCCTCTGGTATGGACCAACGAGATGTTCCATCACCTCTTGCAAACGAGTGCATACTGCTTTCGAAATAACCTTGATACAGGTGTTCGAGAGCGATATAGGGCGTTGGTCTTTGATGTCTTTGGACGTCTCCACATTGTGTTTTGGAATAAGAGTGATCAACACCTTCGTGAACGAATGTGGGAGTCTTCCGGTGGTCATGAGATCATTGGCTGCTCGCGTCAAACTTGCCCCAATGCTGTCCCAATAATATTGAAGGACCGGATACTGTAGTCCATCTGGTCCGGGAGCTTTTGATTTATCCATCAACCCCAAGGCATGCTCCAACTCTTTGAGGGTAAAGGGCCTCTCGAGCTCCTGCCTCTGGAGTCCTGACAATCTTGGCCGTATTGGTTTCAAATATCTTTTCAAGTCGTTCCACAGAGCTTGCGAAGGACTCAGGTAAAGATTTCGATAGTAGTCCGTCGCCAACTTCACCATTTCGGGGGAAGTTTTTGCCTCTATACCTAGCGCTTCGTTCTTGAGAGATGTTTAAAACTCTTGGCAGTTACCTGGATTATGTTTGTATTAATTTGTATATAAAACTGTGCCAACACAAAATTCATCAAAGCCGGTGTAGTATAGTGGTGAGTACAGCTCGTTGTGGCCGAGCAGACCCAAGTTCGATTCCTGGCACCGGCATTACTTTTTGCCTCTTTTTAGACCTTGCAAAACTAAATACATGTTTTTTTTTATCTATTTAATTTCAATATTGCTGCACGTTGTTGTCTGCGTCAGTGACTTTGCATGCCTTTATTGTTATGAGTACCAACGCGTTATCGTCGCTGGTTACATAGTTCGAGGCTTGCACATCGTCGTTGAAACCACTGTTCAAAAGCAAGGACTTATAAAGAGAGTAGGCCTTGTCTGTCTTCTCCACAACCGCCGCTTCGCCATCTAGCATCACGGAAACACTATTTGTTTCCGCCTTGTTGATATTAGTCAAAAGCTCATAGAGCGAGTTTCTACGGCCCGTCTCTGTCAGCTTCGAGGTGATCCAATCGTGCACGAGAAGTGACACTCGCGGGTTGCTGGTTAAATTTCTGAATTTGGTAGTCTCAATTGGCGTCGAAATGATGATAAAGTGGCTGTTTCCCTGGGAGTAGTAGGTGTAGTTCATGAGTGAGACATGTGGCACATTATTGAGACACGTGCCGAGGTGCACGAAGTGCTTTGATTTCAAGAGATTCACCACAGAATCGGGCAACTCACTAGACATGACTGGAATATGATCAGAAGAACAGGTTTCAAGCGGGTTTTGGCTGAAACTTGCTCTATTAGTAAGTCGCGACTGATCCAAGAGGCACGGGTGTTTCGCGGCCAGCAGCGTCTTGAATTGCCCCAACGTGCGCCGCGCCCCGCTTTCGCGGGCCTCTGATAAGCCGATAAGATCTGATTAGGTCCAGCTTCTTCTTCCATACCAATAAAATGAAGCTTTTTGCAATCATTACAATTGCAAGTGCACACGCAGCTCTTTTGCCGAGCACAGACTCACTCAATAATGAAAACAGTTTATTCACCTCTAAACTCTTATCGAGTTTCGCCAAACTTGGCTCGTCCCAGAGTATCTTCACCTCTGGAGCTCCACTGTGCCCGGCGAATCTTCCATTAACATGTACCAATTCCACACCCATCCATAATTCATGCTGTTTTGAGAGCCCTGGTGGCATCATGCTCCAAACGCAATTTTGGGATTATTATCCGGCAATTGGGAGTAACGATTCGTTTACTTTGCACGGCTTGTGGCCCGATAATTGCGACGGCTCATACGAGCAATTTTGCGACGGCAAATTGAACATCAAACGTGGTGATATTGAAAGGATTGTGAAAAGCGAGTTCAAAGATGAAAAGTTGTTGCAGAAAATCAAGAAAAATTGGAAAAACTTCAATGGTGACGACGAGCTGTTGTGGGTGCATGAGTTCAATAAGCACGCCACTTGTATCAAGACAATTCGGCCTGAATGCTACGGGTCCGAGTACAAAAAAGATGAAAACGTGTACGATTTTCTTCTGATTGCGGTCAATTTGTACGAGAAGTACCCCACTTTCGAATTCTTGGCCGAAAAGGGAATCGTGCCATCGCATACGCAGACTTACACCTATGACGAGATAGCCGAGGCACTCAGCTCGAAATTCGAAGGCCACAATGTTTTCTTTAAGTGCAACCGCTATCAGGCATTACAAGAGGTGTGGTATTTTCATTACTTGCAGGGTCCATTGACCAGTGAGGAGTTTGTGCCGGTTCTGGCCTTGGCTCACTCTAACTGTCCTAAAGCGGGCATCAAGTTCATTCCCAAAGGCGACTTCAAACCACCTCCGGATCAGCCACCGAAAACTCCGAGCCAAAACGGAAATATCAAGCTTTCTGGTCACCAGGGATGTCTCATTAGCAATGGCCAGTGGTACACGCAGGGCACATGTGCCAAATTCCAAGCCAAGGAACTGCAATTTGGAGGCGTGAACCTTATTAGCTCCAAAGGAGTGTGCGGAATCGACGAAAACGGTATCTTAAATTGCAATAGGCAAAACATGGCGTCGAGATTCCAATTCCAGGTTGACAAACAGTCGGGTGTTGTAAGTTATGGCGGCAAATCAGACTGGTGTTTGCATGAAGAAGGCAAACATGGGAGTGGCAAGTTTGCGCAAGTGCCCATAAAATTGGCTGAGAAAGGATGTCAGAGTTTTGAAATCAAGCTCGTCCAGTAAACATGACTAGAGCTTGGCACATTTATCTGGAGCTGTTAAAAGTAAGTTTGAAATAAAAACGTCTGAAGCAGATGTAAGCTTTTGTAATGGGCAAGTTGGTCTAATTGTACTTCTCTTTGGTGTTGCTGTTAACGCGTGATTATCTTATAGGCAGCTTGAAAAGGCCAATTGCAGAAAGACTCATCATGACAAGTTTGCTAAGGCCATCCTGGTGGTGATTACATATATATATCTCACGGCCGCACAGTTTGAGTAGTCGAGCATATAGTACACTTTACGGCAGCCTTTCTTTTTCTTTATGCCCTAAATATAAAAGAAATAGGACTAAAGGCATATCTGGTTTATGCTCCATTCAAAGCGATCATTATATTGATTTTTCAGATTTCAGATTTCCGCTTGCGTTATTTGTGCCGTGTTGTTTGCCCATGAGTAAAGGTGAGAGCTCGGAAAGTTAGGGGTCTGCAAAGAATCGCAGCCATTGAAAAGAAGTAACCGTACATCGTTTCACAGCTCAGGTTGATTTCCAGATGAATGCATGATGAGTTTCATTTCACATAAACATAAAAGCGGTTATTGCTTTTGGAATGTGAAACAATCATTGACTTCGAATTTATTTTCCGTATTTCACAATTCGGAACAAATGCGCTGTTGCGGAAACAACATGCAATTCGCAAAAGTATGGCTGAATTTCGACAAAACAGACATTATTGAAAACGCGGGCGGTATTGCAACAATGGCAATGGTTGAACAGGGCGAACACATAAAAGTAGCATAGAAGCAAGTACTCACTTTACTCCACAAAATGACACCTTTTTTTATTGAATACCGGTCGAAGTTATGTACACTGATCAACCATTAGAGGATGCTGGTGGTCGCGCAGTTCACGCATCACTAGCTCAATACCCACCCGTCCATAAAATCCTATTTACATATAAAAACAGAACAAAAAGTTCAAGCAAAACCATTTAAAACATGTCATTTGCAGACGATTTCAAGGATGATTTTGGGCCCGTGAGACAGGCATCGGCGGAAGATATCAAAAAAGAACAGCAACAGCGACTGGCCCGGTGGAAACAGACCAAGAGCCAAGGTTCAGAGAATGAAACAAAGAATAATCGAGTGGACATGAAGCCAAGTGATAGCAAGTTTCCAGATATCAAGTCCACAGAAAAGATGAAGGAAACCTCAAAAGATGAACCATCAATTGCGCCTCGGAAAAGGAAGCTATTTCTCGCAGGCAAAGAAGAACTCGTGAAATACCTAGAGGAGAAGAAACGTAGAAAAATGGAGAAGAAAAAGATGGAATCTAATAAGGGGCCTGTAACCAAGCCTGTGAGGCGGAAATTGATGTTTAAGCCAGTCGATGAAGCATATCGCCAGAAAGTGCTTGCCGAGTTAGAAGCGAAAGAGAAAAAGCAAAGTGAGAAGACTTCAGACACACCAACGGCAACTTCAGAGCAGGTGATGAAGCTAGAAAGCGATGCTCATTTGGAGGTGGTGAGTATATCGTCTGACCTGGATTTGGAGTTCGAAGATGCCTCACCCACTTTTCATGGGCAGACTATACTCGAGCCATGCGCACCCACACATCTGGCCTCAGATGCAAAATCACAGGGCGAGCTAAGTAATGGAAATTCTCCAGAAATTGAAGTTATCGACGATTGCAATGGCCTGAATCACGAAGACATCGATAGTGGTAAAGAGGGCGACGACCTGAAACAGGGACTTACGTCCAAGAGCATCAACACTGCTAAGAATGACTTGGTCGCTGGTGCCAATGAAGCGGAAGCCTTGGACGTAAACGGTCTCCCATCCGAAGCAGATGTGAAGACGATGAAAAAGTTAATCTTATCACAGGTCAATGGAAACACACCTTTACGTATAAAGGAGTCTACTCTATATGCTCCATATAAAGAAGTGTACTCTATGTTCAGCCACACGATACATGATTCTGAGAGTCACACGGCGATACTTACGGGTGCAGCTGGTTCGGGGAAAACCGAGATTGTTGAGCAGGCATTAGGGGAGTTGCAAGCTTCGAATTCAGAAAAGTTTCTCACGATTCGACTTTCTGGATCCCTTCATTTCACTGACCAACATGCTATACGAGAAATTGCAAGGCAACTTGACGTGAAACTAAGGGACTTCACCGAGGATTTGGGAGGGGATACTTACGAGCAAAGGGCCATCAACGAAACTTTCCAGAACATTTTGTCGACACTTTTCAGGATTGAGGACCCTGCAGACCCAGTCGACAAGAAGGAACTGCCAATCAGAGTCATTTTTGTCATCGACGAAATAGAAAAATTTGTTACGAATCCGAAACAAACATTACTCTACAATTTGTTCGAATTGGCCCAAGCGTCGAAAGTGCCCATCTGCATTTTGGGCATCACGCCCAGGGTATCGCTTCGTGAGTTGTTTGAGAAACGTGTGAAGAGTCGGTTCAGCCTGCGCACGATATACACCAAGAAAGCTGATAATGTAGAGCTTTTCTGGGAAAATGCGAAACTATGGCTCACAGTGCCAGCCTCCAAGTTTAGTGAATTTTCAGACAAAAATTACCCAGAGCAATGGAATGAGACTATTGAGCATCTCTTTAGATCTGGCTCGGGCCTCACCAAAACAATTTACAAGACTTACCACACGACGAAAAACTATCGTCAGGTCAACAACGAATGCGCGTTACCTATAAGCAAAATAAACAAAAACCACCCGTTCCCAGAATCAGCAGATTTCGAGGCCTATCAGAAATTGGCCGTGTGTGGAATTGAAGCAGTGATCGCTTCTCTATCTCCGGCAGAGCTTCTTGTGGTGGTTGCAGCCGCGCGCGGGATAGCGAAAACTGATCCACCGCACGTGAACTTCAAATTGGCATACAATGAGTACATCGATATGATGAAAGCTGTCAATACAGAGTCTACAACTCTAAGCTCCAAAACATCATATATTGACAATATGAGTTTAATGGGCATTAAGGTAACAAGAACCATATATCCGGCCAAAGTGCTCCAGGGTTGCTGGCGCGTAGTGTACAGGACTGGCTTATTGTTTGATGCGATTTCAACAAGCAACGAGGTGAATGCCCGCAACAGTGGCAACATTTTCAAAGATGCAATGATCGATGATTCGAAGTGGCTCCAGCTAGATGTTACTCTAGAGGAACTCGCAAAGTTGATTCCTGGGGACAACTTTGTGAGACGTTTCACTCGTTTGTGAGATGGTTTCAGAATATGCGCGCGACGGTTTCATGTTCCTGGTTTCACGTCTAGGTCCAGGACCAGCGATCTGCACACGCATATAAGATTGGCACCGTGCGGCATTAGCCGTGCCTGCCACAATTCTCTAATTTTTCCACTCAAAATCTTGAAAAATTTTCTGAATTGTTTTTCTTCGAGCCTTTTTTTCCAAAAGCTAGCTCTTTACTTTGCCCATCTGCAATAAGTCTGCTCCAAAAGTGTTGGTCTCAATGACGGGTGCAAAAAGCGACACCACGCGGCCGCCAAAATTGAAAGGATTTTTGGCCAATGGCTTCGAAATCAATGAGCAGAACTTCGTTGCCGCTTTTTCCATCTTGATCATTCAATTGAAACTCACAGCTGAGCGTCCCAGAAAGAAGCATATTCTTCCGCAACTCAGCAAATCGCACGCGTACAGTTTCAAAGTGAGCGAGGCAGTTTCTGTGATGGACAACCTCAGTCTCAACATTGACCTGGGAATCATCGATAATGTGCTTTCGTTTTCATTCGGTACTGATTTGGCATTGAGTTTGTTGAAGAAGTTCTTCGCGGGGCATCTTCTACATGACCCATGCTCCAGAACAGAGGCAACTCTTCACTCACACTCTCTTGTGCAAATCACCCCAAAAGGTGTGGCAGTCCTTCATAACTTCTGCAAGAGCGTGGGAATGAAACGTCAAGACATGCCAGAGGTGGTGAGGTCAGATTTCAACACCATGAAACTATTTGAATTTGACCGCTCAAGCTCCACTAGAAGAGCGCTCTATTCCAAATATTTGAATCACATTCTTATCTCGGAAATGCTTGGCCCTCTGCCGAATGTGTGGTCTCCAGAGGCGATACCAAGGCCGACACCCAACTTGTACGAGAAAGAAGAGCTCGAGTATCATTTAGGCTCTGACCATGTCATGTTCAGCGGGTCTGCCGCAAAATCTGCCGCAACAGCAAATCAAAACACGCTCAGCCCGTTTCATCACCGGTATTTCTCCAACCCAGAGTCTGATTCGCACGTGCAATACTACGAGTCTGTCTCCGGTATGCGACTTTTTCGGGACAAGGTCTTTGCAAGCAAAGGCAAGGATCTTTACGTCGAGTACTCTTTTTCTGGAAAAGCGTTTGTGCAATGGCTTTGTGACTGTACCACGCTATACTCCGCGAGCGAAGCGGTCGAGTTTGGGCAGTTAATGCTCCATTATGGACTAATCTTCCCTGTAACTCAATTTGGTGACGCCGGCACGTTCACAAATCATAGAGATGCGTACTATACGTGGAACGAGCTTGAAGAGAATCTTTGCCGCTGGTCTAGTGCTACAAGAACATCCAAAGATTTGCGAAAGAGCGCGTTTGCCGAAAACGAGGATTCTGAGCCAGCAAAAAACCATAAGAAGGACGTGTTCAAGAAATTGCTCGCAGACCCTGGTATCAGGCATTTGTTCAGAAGCCACTTGGAGAAAGAAAAGTGCTCGGAGAACATCAATGCGTTTCTCCAGTTGAAAGAATTCCAAAGTGTCAAGCGCAAGTTATCTTCATTGATGAAACATCACAACAAAACAGACGACCCACTCAAAAAGGAGCGCTTACTTGTGGCTGCTGAAAAATTGTCTAGCAAATGTCTTGGCATGGCGTCGTATCTCTGCTCACGGTACTTCAGCCCCGACTCGACTTGCAACTTGAACATAGATTTCGGTCTACAACAAGAAATAAATCGCGTGATTGCTTTAATGAAAGGCAATTCTTTCCCCGAAACACCGCTTTCCGATGGAGATTTTGCAGCCTACCTCAAAACACCAATCATGCATGAGGAAATGACCTTTGAGCTCAAATGTGAAACAACAAAAGATCAAGCCGGGGAACAAACAAGTCTCACATCCTCAGAAATGGGTGAGCTCTCAAAAGATCACAGTTCGATGACGGAAGTGATAGAAATGCTTGACAAAATAGATCGGGTGTTTGGCAAAATCGCGTACTCGGTTTACAGGATGATGGAGGTTGACTCGTATCCTAAGTTCATTCAAAGTGAGGAATACATGCTAGCGGTGGAAACATTGACACAAAGGTCGTAACATGACTATAAATACAGAATTAGAAGAATTTTCGCGCAACGCTTAAGCCACTGGGTCTAAAGTAGTACCTTTCTTGATAGTGGCCCAACCAATCAAACGCCAGTGCTTTTCGATTCTTCTCGACAAAGCAATCTTCTCGTTTACCTCTGTACATGCTGGGGACGTCAACTGCAAACGTGCCATATCGGCCTTAACGGCAACGACACGGGCACCTGTAGCAGTCGAACCAATGTTGACCATCAACACCTCTCCGCTCTCTAAGTTGCGCACCTTAGCACCCTGCTTGGCGCCCTCAGTCTTGACACCCAATAATCTTCTCAAAAGGAAAAAGTTGATTTCGATGTCTGTGTAAATGGAAGGCAAGTTGCCCTTAGAGCCCACAACCTGGCCAACCAATCTGTCGGCTCTGCACAATGTTGGGTCGACCTTCGTACCGACACCAATCAAACCACCGGGAACGGCGAACTTTAAGTCGTTATGCTCGGCAAAAAGCGAGACAATATTGGAAAAGATAGGCTTACACTGAATCTTGCCATTGTCGTCCTTGGTGACAATACCGGGTCTGATTTCAATCTCATCGCCAATCTTGAAAACACCGTTCAAGATAGAGCCACCGGCAACACCACCCTTCAAGTCGTCAATCTCTGCACCTGGCTTGTTGACGTCAAAAGATCTAATGACAATCAAGCGCGGCGACGCGGTGAAGTCTCTAGGTGGAACTGGAATGTAGTCGCAGATGATCTGGTTAACCGCGTCAATATTGTACTTCAACTGCGCGGAAATAGGCACAATAGGCGCACCGTCGGCGATTGTACCACGAATGAAACTCAAAATCGATTTCTGGTGCTCAGAGGCGGACTCTTCGCGCATCAAGTCAACCTTGTTTTGCAAAATGATAACGTGCTTCAACTTCATGATCTCGATAGCGGCCAAATGCTCCGACGTCTGTGGCTGTGGACATGACTCGTTACCGGCCACCAACAAAAGGGCGGCATCCATAACAGCGGCTCCCGACAACATAGTACTCATCAAAATGTCGTGACCGGGACAGTCGACAAAAGAGACGTGGCGCACCAACGTGTAGCGACCCTCACAGCCCGGCTGCTGACATTTGGGGTGAATTTCCTTGTCGGACTTGAAAGAGCGGTAACAACCAGGGGCCTCGCAGGCGGCGTTGTCGCATCGGTAGATCTTGGCATTGGCGTAACCCAACTTGATGGTAATATTTCTCTCCAACTCGTCCTTGAAACGAACCGTCTGGACACCGGAGATGGCACGAACGACAGTGGACTTACCGTGCGCGACGTGGCCAATCGTACCGATGTTGATGGTGGCCTGTCTGTTGATGATCTCATGGGAGAGTGGGGTCAATGTAGAGAAGTCGGGGTTTTCCGGTTGCTCAGGGAGCCCGCCACCTTCCTCAAACTCGCGGCGAGCAGCCTCCTCGTCGTACTCATCTTCGAGGCCAGCGAAAGCAACGGACTTCTTCTCCTTGGGCGCCTCTTCTGGCTCTTGTTCTTCAGCGCCAGACTCAACTTCATGCTCGTAGATTTCGTTCTCCTCCTCAGGCACGGAGGAGCCGATGACGATGTCCGGAACGGCGTTTTCAATGTCGTCGTATGACATGTTGTATGTGTGGAAAGTGTTGTGACGGTGTGTCTGGAGGGCTTTAGGTATACTGAAATTTTTCCTCTTTTTTTCCCACGATTCGGTCGTGCGAATCCAGGCTTTTCGCGAGTGGCACACCACCACCGCATATGCTGCAACTGGGATTTTGCATGGCAAGTCCAATTAATCCAGTGACACGCTAATGTGGGATATCATTAATTTATGCCGTAGCATCAAAAACAACAATCCGACATGCGCTTCTCAATCATCAACAAGATTAAGCGGTTCTATAGTGTGTAGGATGCCGGGCCTGGTCACGTGCGCAGCTTTAGAGTCGCGCCACCCAGAGACAGGCCCGGTCGCGTTGTGGTATGACACTTCTTGCAGCCATTCTTCGTTGTCATTTAACTGTCTCACACCACATATGACAAAAGAACATACCAAATAAAAATCATAAGTGCTCGTCTTACTTTGAAAATCACCCGAATCATGAGCAACCCTTAATCATAAAGTCGGCCATGATGGGACGGTGATCGCTCATGTAAACCCCGCCAAACTTCGAATGAAGGATGCCGTAGGCCAAAACTTGCAACGAGAAAGGTCTTCTCTCCATACAGACCTTTTCCGAGAGTTTTTTTGTGTAGCTGGGCGCAAAAATAAAGTCAATGCGTTTGGCGTCTTTCAAGTATTTTCCTGAAAAGCCTGTAACAGAATAATCTGGATGGCCATACCGATTAAAATCGGGCACTAATTCATGCGTGTCTACAAAGGACTTCTTTAACTCCTTCGGGCTGGCGTCTTCAGGCTGAGAATTCAAGTCGCCCACAATAAACAGCGGCCACTTGTTGAGTGCTTTCATTTTGTTCAGCAAGAAGATCGCCGACTCTTTCTTCGAGTTCTTGCCCTTATGATCGAAGTGCGTGTTCAAAACATTGATGATATGAGAAGACGTCTTATGCTGTAACGTCACATACGTTGCAATGCGTGGATACCTCGCATCCCAGCCCACGATCGAAGCACGCGTATTGCCGTCATTGAGCCAGAAAGTGTCGTTGAACAAAACTTGCCACTCAGAGGTTCTAAGCAAAATGGGCACGTGCTCCCCTTTATCGCGCCCGTCTATTCTGCCTCCGCCAATATAAATCCACTCTGGACTTTCTGGCGGAGAGAAGTAATTGAGGTCATTTACAATATCATCAACTTGGAATTTGAGCGGTTCCTGCAAGAGCACAATTGTGTTCTGGGCCGAATTGAGCTTGATCGAATTGATCACGTGACGTTTGCGGGCATCCCACGGAACTTCGCCCGTCACTAGTTGGTCGTGGGCACCATTCTTCACATTGTGGGAGTAAATCCTGAACTGAAGTGTCTCCTTGGCGTTTTGCTTGTTGGGAGCGGGGATCTTCGGGTATGCTGTTTCGGGTACTTTCTGAATCCCCTTCGCGGGCTGACTCTGGCCACTACCCCCAAGATTCTTGTTTGGGTCATTCGTTCCCTTCTGGTTTTGGCCCGCTGCAGGAGCCTTTGCCCCATTACCCGCCGGGGCCTGCACACCCTTTCGGTTGCCAGTTATGATACCTGTGGACAACGCCGCATTGGTAAGAGTCAGACTGGCTCGTGCTGAAAGTGGCGTCACCACAAAATTCAGCGCGTCTTTATCGTCCACAGGTTTTGCCTTATGCTTCTGTTTCGATTCCTCGTCTAAATCGGGGTCGTTCTCACCAACCAAAGGCTTTTCATCAAGCGGATCAATCTCCTGCGAATTACCCAAATAGTCTGCCACCTTATCCTTCATGCTGGCCGAGGTTTCGCCCATTGTCAGCTGCGTTTTCTCCAAGAACTCATTAAACCCAGAATCATCAGCGTATTTTCTCATTTGCGTGAGCATAGACGACCTCCTTGCGCCAGCAAGTAGAACCGATCCAGATACTAGCATGAGTACGAGCACGCACACTAGAATCCTCGATCTGACCAATGTAAACGGTGGCATATTGTACGCAAAAATGGATTGCTGGTTTTTTGTTAGATACGCAGAGCCAAAATGGTCAAGTCAAATGCCCTTGTATATATGTTTTTGTTGGTTTTTATGTGTGGCTTAGATGGGAAACAGGCAGTGCTCCCACTAGTATCCCGCGCAATGTGGATGTTCGGTTCGCGTGGGGTGCCCGGTGCACCACGGGAAAAACATAACCACGCTTTTTACGAGGGATGCTACCACCAGGGGAACTATTTGGCTATCTTTGATTCTTCTATTTGAATCTTGCACTATGCCTTTTTTCTTTTAAACTCTAAGCTCTTTTTTCTTTTCCTTTTTTTTTTTTTTAATAAAGACCATCGTGGAGCATTCAATTAAAGTGACATTTTCCATATTAGTGCAGAAAAAGAAGAGCCTAAGTGTGTGGGCACACCACATCTCTCTGAGGGCTGATTTCATATCCTTTGTGCTCTTGGTTCTTTAAAAACTTCTTAACATTATACCAGTATGTGGCAATAAATATTCACAAGTGAGGCTTGAATAGCAATTGCCATTCCCAAAGACTGGAAATGGGAATCAAAACTGGTCTTTTCAGGTCTCGGGACGAAGTTGAAGTGGACATTGGGACACGTATGAGAGAGGAAGACGTAGCCCTCCCATACTTTAGTCCAAAGATCCTCAATTGTTGAGCTGAATGACTATTTCTCTTACATAGCTTTCAATGCTATGCAACGTGAATTCAATATCGGTCTCCCAACTTTGGTAACAATTTATAATTTGCAGCAAAATTGACGGCAATCAAACTATACCGCAAAGTCGGCATCTTTGTAATCGGTCATGAGGGCTGCTTATAACTGAGAGCAGTGAGACTCTGCAGCACCACTTCTGTACAATGTGGACATGTACGATGCATTATTCCACAGGCCACCATTCGGGTAAAAAGGCTCTGAGGCTCACAACCGTGTCGCCGACTTTTGCTTCAAAGTTCTCATCTTTCTCAACTTCGTCAACAGCCACTAGCATAAACCCGTGATTGCCGTTCACAGACAACAATTTGGCCAACTTACCTCTTCTGCCAACAGCGCCAGAGGAGCCAAACGGAGACGCGAATGGCAGCGGCGCACTCAGCTCCACTTTTGATTCTTCGCTTTTTGCAGCTTCTGTTTCACCTCTTGTGATCTCAAGCGCAGTCATGTCTACTCCCTCAAATAATGAGGCGACATCTTGCTCAAACTCAACTGGGACGATCCTTTTCCGGATCACACCTCCGTTGAATGTACGAATAGTGAGCTCTTGACCAACATAGCAACCTTTTTCAAGAGATAAGCCATTCACATAATCAAGGTTGGCCTCAAAAGGTAGAAGGCTTTGTCCCTTGGGTGCATCGGAAGTCTCGAAAAGACCGTTGATGTACCTTCTAGACGTGACTACTTTTTCGGAAACTAAAGTGGCACCGAATTCAGCAATGAATCCAGGCGAGAGTAAGTCCTCGGGAGCCTCAATTTTCTTGGTTGTCAACACTTTTAGACCGAAGTTGGGGATCCTGTTATCGACGGCAAACCCGATCACGTGATCAGCGTGGTTTGTCAGAATAAATATATCGGATTTCACAAGCCGGTTTGCGCTTTCCAAGGCACTGTGTGGATCCGGCGTGCAAAAGTACTCTTGCTGTACATTTTCTAGCCAGTCCTCAAACTCAGGCTGATCGTTATAGTAGTAATATGAGAAGGTATCTGAGGCTTTTTCAATCTTCACTTTGGCACTGAGCTTGTGGATCTTGAGAAGCGATAGTAGCGACTTTTCGTAAACTGGGTCGACCTCTAGAAGATAGTTAGGCCCATCTTTATGAGTTTTCAGCAACTCTGAAGATTCTGTGTGGAATGGTACAGGGTAGTTGAAACACTCATTTATGACTCTTCCCTTAGAATTGAGGAACATCGAAAAAATCCCGCTCCGCGTGACAAATATGTTTTGGTCTGGGTCATATATATCTTCATGCATCACGCCCCAGTTCTCCAGCAAGTTCACAGATTCGTTTAACCCAATATGTCGATTCTCATTGGTCGAGATCGTGTGCTGTTTCTTTTTCACCACATTCGGAAGCAATCGCGTAGTGATAAGTCCATTGAGAAACCTAGCGGAATCGGGGCCCCGTATACGTAGAAAGCTCTTGGATAACTGTGCGATTCTCCCCATCTTGTGTTGACTTAGCCGTTATCGAATCGATGTTGATTTGGCAGGTGAGTACGCTGAGGTGAGGTACAGTAGTGCAGACAACAGACGGATAGCCAAGACAACATCTTTCTGTTAAGACTTTTATATTTTGTACTTTTGCTGTCCTTACAAGAAATCATAACTGCAGGTTTCGGTCCCCTGATGCGTTTTCTTTTTCTTTTTATTTGCTATTGTTTTTTATTTATGTGAGTGATAATTTGAGGTAATCCGATCGACGCACCGTGAGAACACCAGCAATTCTAAACCTCCTCGTTCTTGTTACTTAACAATCACAAAGATGCCTTTCTTGTTTGTGGCCGGCTTGTGCTTGCGTTCTCAGACCCAGATAAGCTGCTGGTCGATGAGCTCAAATCAGTCAAGCGCTCCCTGATCTTCTCACTGAGTGAAAATCGTTCTTTCATGTCGTTTGCCTGCAAATGCTTTTTGGCGAAAGCATGGAGATTCGAATGCGACAGATGACGTGAATTGGCCTTTGAATTAAAGCTCAGGGTAATCCGCAGGTTTAAGGACAGCTCTGTATGGGAGATCTGATCTCCCCGGAGCGTCACTTGGCCCATATCGAAATAGCCATACCCACCCAAGTACTTGTACTCTTCGTCTGACAGATCTTGTGAGTGATGGTGAGATGGAAAAGGCTCCAGATTCGGGGTATCCAAAATGATGTCGATGGGATGTCTCATCAGAGATGACCGGAGATTGACTTTACTCAACTCCTTCTGGATGCGGATCGTTTTCAACTCGAGCTTCCGATTCTCCGATTCGGCCAGCGCCATAACGAGATCAGACTCCTGGCTCACAATGCGCTTGATCTCGCTCATGAACGATTTGAAAGTGTCCAAAAACCGTTCGGTTTGTCTATGCTTCGACGACACGGTAACAACAACCTCGTCCTTGTGAATGATGTATCCAATTCCAAACCCCTGATCAATTGCAGGCGGGATCCCGAAAAGACGCAACGCAGGGTTACCACAATTCGAAATCAATAACTCAGCGTTGGTTAATCTCTCGAACATAGTCCCAGATAAGAAAGGCGTACCTCCTGGTGACATTTGATCGAAACTGGGGATGGGAGGCAAGCCTGTGTGGCGATTGATTTCATTCAAATTCTTGACTGCGTTTGGTCTCGTCGAAACCTGATAGAGCGCATTTAGGTGCCGCTCAAAGCCCTTCCCCGCCATTGCGTCACGGTATTGAATCGTATGAATCTCACAGCACGCCTTGAACGCGTCCCATTTTTTCCGGTTGTCGGCAGACGTGATGTACAACTTCACCAAGTTTGCCACGTCATCATTTTGCACAGCAATGAGCTCTGTGCGAGCGTCTCTGAACTTCCTAGTTGTGATTGGCTCAAGCGTGTTGGCAAGCTTTCCATATAGGGCAAAATAGGCAAGTTGAAACCCGATTTGCAAGAACGAGTCCGTCAGGATATTGATCTTCGAAAGCAAGAGCGTGTCGAGCTTCATGGTCAAAGTTTTATACTCATGTTGATTGAGTAAGTCAGCTAAGCGCGTTTCAGATAGATGCACCAACACTGAGAGTTCGGGTGTTTTTTCGAACTGCAACACATGGGCTGCCGGTTTCAGCGGGTGGTCCTTTTGTGAGGCGAACTTGATGTTCTGGTCGAAAAGCGTGCCTTCCGCGCCATTGATGTTGCGTGCAAGCTTCAAGATCAGGTCGGTGTATATGTCGCTGATGAAACGCAAAATGGCGGTGCTGTCCATGGACGTGGACTCCCACACAATACCCGCCACTGCATTTGCTGTGACAATGAGCTGCAATTTATCGTACCAGCGCGAAGCACAGGACCCGATTTGAATGTTGGTGCCATCTGCAAGAATCAGTGTTCCATGAGAGATCGCCTTCGTTTTCTCCTGTTCCGTGACGGGGGCGATCGTTGTGTCTAGTACCGCCACAAAAAGCGCATTATCAATAACATGCAAAGTATCTGGGCTCAGCCTCTCGAGCTCCATTCTTGCGTTACCCCACACGCCATATGTCTGGGTCGTGATCAGACCGATTCCATTGTTCACCAGTGAAACTCTGTCGACAGCAGTCGCATCGTCAATAATCGCCTGCACTATCACGGCCAACTCGGTGTCGCTAAACCAGAGCTCATGCTTGGTCTTTTCATCAGCCGAGTTGACGCTTTTCGTGAGAACTTCCAAACTATAGAATTGGTTGTTGCATATAAATACCACATGGCGCGATTCATTTACTTCGTCGTACTTTTTGATCGTCACCAGGTGATGCGGCGCGGGCACGCGAGTCGTCCCAAAAAGGTTCCTGTAACAATTCATGGTCAAAGGCCGTTGTGCCTTGGGCGTCACATCTGGCTTCAATGTACCATTTCTCATCGTAACAATAAACTTCAAAGACGAATTGACCAACGACGCCATGCGCTGTGCCTGGTTTGGCGGGTTGATCGTCATTGCATATGGGTCTTCCTCAAGTACTAAGTACGGGTTACGAGGGAGAATGTCACCCCGAAGGTCTCCGTATATACCGGGGTAGCTCGCGCCGTTGACCACATCTAAATAACAACCCACACCAGGGTTTTCTGCGGCGGCCTCGAGATGTGCTTGAATACGCAAAATGTTCTCGTTGGCCTTAAATTGGGCAGATTCCTGAAGAAACTCCTCGAATTCTTCGCTGGAGAGAAGCGGTTTCAACGCTACAGAAACCTGGCGAAGCGTTTCATCCAACGATGGTACTGGAAGTTTTGGCACATCTTCCTCTGCTGCAAAAAGAAAATCCATGTTTGAATATAGTGTTTATGTATTGAAGAAGTCTCGCAGGGCCAAATACTTAGCTTCAGATGAGGTATGACTTCACTTGGCAGACTCAAGATTCCGTTAATTCTGATTTTCGAACAAATCTCAACAATTCTGGTATTTTGAAAGGAAAAAAGCGTCGCTGGATGTTTTTGCCTGGAAGCTTTGCCGATCCAAAGGCATTGTTTAACGACCGTTAACTTTACCCCGGAAGCCGCGGTGCTGGGGCAACTTTTGTGGGGTTACGCATTATCTGCAGGTCCAGGATCACAAGGTGGTGCTAACGCCGACCGGTATTTCTCGTTCCGGCTTAGCAAGGCCTCATTCTCGGCTTATTCAGAAGAAAGAAGTCGAAAGCCTTACAAGACCGAATTTGATTTCAAAATAGGTTTAAGCCACAAAAAAGACTACATGGTGATGTGCTTAGAATTTGAGCTCAAATCTTGTTCTTCCTTGATGGGGCAAGGCGTTCCTCATATAAGCTCAGTGGCTTTAGCGCTAGTGCAAAATCTTTCCTCGAATTCATAATCTCCGATTTTTAACAAAAAGCGAGTCTTGCTAAACGCAAAGCGAAAGATTCACGAAAAAATTTTATTCTCGAAGTACTGTTCTAAGTGTTTCCCCTGAACATCTCACGAGAAAAGAGTGTTCGGGTTATAAGTTGTCTCACCTCATTAGCGTTGGCGTGTCCGGAGAACGTTTGAGCTAACCATACAAAGCGTGAAAATGAATAAAGTCGAATCAAGTTTTAGCTACGTTTAAAAACTATTTAGACAGCGGAAACTCAACTGAGGCGAAACAGAGCCATGTATTGATTTACGATCTGTAAGTAGAACGAAGCGTGCAAGCACCACACCGCTTCTAGTTACTCCCAGAGGGCTCTAGATAAGTGCCCCCTATTCCGATGCAAGATCTTTCATCGCCGTGTTTGTGTCTCACTGATACGAGGAAGGGCTAGTGCGAGAAAACGCCAAGAAAATTTGGGGCGTGGGGGACGATTAGAACTTGCCAAGAAATTTACTAGCACGGCTTGAAAGTTCCAGCATCCGATAGCCTAGAACACCTTTTTGTATATCGCTCTATGAAAATCTGATACTCTCGATCATCTTCCCTTATATCGGATGCTCAAACGCACGCTGTAACACCGCCTAAATCACTTTGATCTTCCTGGGAAAAAGAATCCGCTTAGAAAACAGAAAGCGACGCTCAAGCCTAGCGCCTGGAACATAAGTCGGCTAAAAGCAAGAGCGCTTCGGCAGACTTCCATTCCGAGGCTCACGTTTTTCACAAAATATTTGTCATCACGCCCACGCCACATGTGCCGCGCTGCAGACACGGGCAGGAGGAAAAGTGCGATAAGCGCATGAGCACATCTCACGTGACTTCGTCAGGGTCCTTGCAACGCGATTAGCCGGAAGACATCACACATCAAGCCAAGGTGTTTCCGCGGGCAATGAAAAAAATCTATGCCGAAAGCACAAAAAGATCAACCACATCGCTTCTTTTTTTCCGAATATATCAATTTTAATCACTCAAATGTATCATATGCAAGAATATCACACGTTCTCGGCATAAATGCTTGTGCCTTTTCAAACCCCGAACAATATGCAGAGGTGCAGTCATGCACCACAGGCCACATGCATCTTGCCTTGAATATATCCTAGTGGCGCCCATGGAATTCCGTATTTCTTTTCTTTTTTGGAAGGGCGAGTCTCGCGCTTATCTGTTCCGCTATGTGTTCGATGAAAGCATTCAAGGAAACTAATTCACTTCTTTTCAATGCCTGCCGTGCGAAGTTTGCGCCAGCTTGACCCTTCGGGGATCTTTCGCGTATCTCCCCGAGAAGGCTGCATGAAGGGAGTTGCCAACACAATATTGTGCATATGCACTGCGTATATGCCGGTTATTTCGACATACCGACCCGGCACGCCTTTTCGTTTTTTCTCATCGGACATATTTTCGGAAGATTGCTCCCGTTCCAAGGCAGCTGGGTTCACCCCAGATAAATTTCATCTATGTTAATCATAAATTTGCTTATCAAAATAGCCAATCTTAACTTGTCTGAATGAGCCACGCTTCCCAGATTTCCTTTTCAGCCTGCGGCCGCAGCCTCATATGATAAGAATGGACGCCACGAAAGCTTATGTGATTGGCCGGCAGTCGTGCACGCGCCCGCTTCAGATGGCACCACTGCATGAAAATAAAGTATTGTAAAACGGGGCGTTTTATTTGCTTATCCGCTCATTTTAATCAGCCCCAATACCAGTTTGAAAGCTTTCCAAATAAACAATGTTAACGTATCATTCTATTAGTTTCTACCACGTAATACCGGTTTTCTATGTAAGTAGGTGAGCGAATATGCCGCACGAGATTTTGACACATCCCAAGCCACACCCAAAGAGAAGTAAATGAAAGTCATATGGCTTCAATGCCGAAGCAAAGGAGGAAGCAGAATCTGCGGCGGTGGCATGTATGACAACGGGTCGTATGCTCTGGCCGATGAATTTGACTGATAATGTTGCTGCTGTGGAATTTGTTGAGGCATCTGTTGCAGCATCTGTTGCAGCATTTGTTGCGGCATTAGTGGATAATGCTGTGGAAACAACTGCTGGCTTGAATGCAGTTGTTGGTGTGGATAGACTAACTCGGCCCTTCCCTCGTCGCCTGCTTCTCTCTCCTTTTCTTCCTCCATGAATTGCTTGATGCAGAGGTACCCAGTTTCCGTCCGGAAATGACGCGCCAAGGCGTCGGAACGGGCGAATTGCTTACCGCAGCCCCATTTGGTGATACCATTCCGCAAGTAACCCTCACACTTAAAGTTTTTTTGCCCGCCATGGAGATTCTCATGCCTTTTTCTATCGTGTGAACGAGCAAATGTCTTCGGGCAGAACTGACACTTGTACGGGCGCTCAGTCGAATGGGTTTTCATGTGAGATTTCAAGTTGTACGGTTTCTGAAACACTTTTCCACACACCTTACAATTGTTGGAGCCATCTGTGTGGCCCGACAGATGAGACTTGCCCAATTTGTGTAGCTTGGTACTTGAGCCAGTCCGTGAAGTTTTCTCCGGGGTGGAATTGCCGCTGGATGCATGGGAAGAGGCAGGATCAAGAAGAGCCACTTTCGTCAGCGTTGGTAAGTTGGGCATGAGTGCAGTGCCGCTGCGTGGAGGGATCATTTGCTGATCACTTTGAGAGTCTGTAAGAGGCTCGATTTGCGAGTTAGTGCTCGAAGCGTTCTCCGTGGATCTGGGCACCTGCATTCCCAGCGTCGAATTCTGCACCATGTATGGCACTGCCGAGTACTGTAGCAGGTTTTGCTGCATTGGCATTTGAGTTGACATTTGAGGCTGCGTCGGGTATTGAAACTTCATATTGTTCAGTAAAGGTGACACCATTTCGTCTTTTTGCAGGGGAGATTGTCTTGGATAGAGCGGCCAATTTGCGGGCACGCCTGGCCCTTGTGGGTATGAGAGGTCCGAGTTGTAGTGAAAATCAACAACAGGCATGCGCGGGGGCACTTGCTGGTAATTTCCCGGGTAGTAATATGACACCGGATTCTGATAAGGGATATCCGAGACTTGCTGGAATGTACGGCTCATGATTGTAAAGTAATGTGAGCTTGTGATTGTAGTGGTGGGAAACTAAACGCGAAGAAATGTCCTAAAAAGCAAGCGAATTCACGAGCGGCTGTATGAGGTGGGCTTAAAAACATGACAGAATTGAGGGATTGGCGTGTGCTTTATATGTGGATGGGAAAAGATAGGTGTTTTGGGCAGCATGCGTGCGCGCAGGCACATACGACTGCATCGGTGTTTGAAAACTGGGCTCATATCATACAAGCCATTACCCATAGCAACGATGTGTAACCACTTCTGCACGGTCGCGTAAACCCAGCCATTGTTAACCTGCGGGGCGGTGTCAACCTTTACCCCTTGGAGGACATTCAGCAAGCCTTGGACATTCCATCAGGTTACGAAAAGGGATATTCGGCACTTTGAACATAACTTTTAAGGAGAGCGTTGAGTAACACGTCTAAATACCCATACCTATTCCACAATTATTCTTGTGAGGCAGCTGTGACGCACCTTATTCAGTCTGTCAGATCGCATTTACACTTTTTTTCTTCGTTTCGCACGAGAATCTGGGCAAGCCGCTTTAGGTATTCTAGCGCACCAATCTTCATCGGGCGTCTCGGCAGAAACCCGATTCGCGGAGACTATGCAGTCTCCTGTGCACCGAGGCAGTGCACACAGCCGGGATTTGAAAAACGCGCGAGCTGTGCATTGTGTGCCTGACGTGGGCCCTGTTCACCTGCTAAGCAGATGATTCGATAAGGGGTACAGACATGAATATCTTGGGCCTCACAGATATATCCCCTCTATTTAAACCTCCGGAAACACCAAGGAAATACTTTTAAAGGCGTAAGGTCATGCTTTCAAAAACCTAGAATACCGGACATGTTAGTACGAGAAGGGCGTAGAAAAATATCGCACAGACGCATAGGCACGTCAGATTGCGACCTCATTCCCCGAGACACCCCCCGGCGAAAATTTCTTTTTCAACGTGCACTCACAGCGACTTGCATATCTAAAATTCGTTCGTAATTTTTTTTGAGATCTTGATAACGATTTTACATTGAAACTTCTCGAAGTATGTATCGTATAATTGCAATTAGCTTTTGATATACGAAATATGACGATTAAGACAGTGGCCTGAAGCTCAACTATTAAGTGTAAAAAGGGGGCTTCAGGCACGAGGAGTGACGCCCCATAACCCGCATGCAGCGCTCAAGATATGCATACTGCCCCCGTCCGCTCTAGATTCGAGGCAAAATCCAATTGCAAGGCCAAGCAACAGCCAATGATAAGCATTCTGATAATCTACCCCCAGGTGGCAAGACTATTAGCAACCCAGTCCAACTCGAAGGAAGCACCTTGGTTACCATACTTTTTCAACATGGGCAATATTTGCAAGTCGGCAAAAGTTTCCAAGTATTGAACAGCTTTGACGGCCTCTTCATTTGCAGGCTGAGTGTTCACCTCAGTCTTATGCTCCTTCGTCAAATAGTTGAGAAAAAAGTCATGGAGCACGGGCCGTGGGATGCTCGTTGGTAAATCGTTGATGTTTACTAGCACGGATCCGTCTTGTGATTCGGTCGCCAGTTTCTGCGCCACGTGCACTGCAACGTTCACCAACAAATCCAAGTCTTGAAAGTTGAAGCCGCCCATTTCGTTGATGCCCGTAAAAGAGGAGCTGCGTCTACGCTCAGGTGTATTCGTAAGGCCAAGAGGATCCGCCATGGCTCCAAACAAATCGATTTTCAACTCACCCATAGCCACAATTGTGAACTGTGTGCCCTTGAGTAACATCCATAGAACATAAAAGGATCTTCTCTGGAGTTCATTTGTGAGAATCGCGCCATAATATTTCGCAAATGTTTTGTTTTCCTCGGTGCCAATCTTCTCTGCCGTGGCCATGCCGCCAGCAAACTTTTGGTCAAGGCCAATGATGTCGGGCAAGATAGCAAATTTCGGACAGCCAAGCAGGAGAATCGATGATTTCCTTCTTTCTTGTACAATACTGTTTGAACTTTCCGACGTTGACAGCTGCGATATCGCAGGACTTCCTAGCACGGTATCCCTAAACTTCATGTTGATCGAGTGCAACTCTTTCGAAGAATTGGGCCTGGACGAAGAAAGCGCCAGAGAGAGGTTTGTGAGCGACAGCGATGAGCGCAGGTCGCCTTGGAGCTCGGAGTGGTATACGTTCTTGTTGAGATCAGTGAGTAACTCAAGCTGCTTGCCCTGCAAGATATGATGGATCAAATCACGGTCCTGCTGTTTCGTGCCGTCAAGTAAACGGAGTTTTTTACCCGAGTCCTTTGGCTTTTCCGTAAGCAATTTCTCGACAAACAGATAAGTTTGGCCTTCGGCAAGGCCTTGACTAATTTTGTATCCCTCGATCGGGTATGCCTTGAAGCCGAATTTTGTGTACGCCAGGTCGATAGCAGAATAGAGATACCACACGTACTTTTTGCCCAAGTAATGTCTCACTAGAGTGTCATCTACCGAGTCAGCGTCCAGCACCATCAGCTTGAAGCTGTCTTTTTTATCTGAAGACTTCGCGAGTTCTTTCTTCAAAATTTCTTTTTCCGTATACTCAATCGCCTTTGGTACAAGTTTCCCCATCAACCCCTTTCCTCTTGCCTCCTTGGCAACGAACACGTAGCTCAAACGGATTGCTGTAATGTTATTAACTCCAAACAGTCCAGGGTCAGGCACGGTTCCAATTGTGCTCACGCCTGCCTCCTTGTACAATGCCTTGTGTTGCGTGACGACACAACTGGCAAGGATCTCTCCTTGTTTTGTCTCTAAGTAGAAGGCGCGGCCTGGGTTCCCTTTCAAAACAAAATCAACGAGCAGTTTCGCCTCAACGTCGGCAAATTCCTCCGGGGAAAGTTTCCCTGACCATTCCGTGCCGGCAAGTGCTAAAACCTGGCGCAATTTAGAGGGCTCAATTGTAGTCTGAAAACGGTAGTCCTGTGTCATAATGGAAAGCTCAGATGGGCAAAGAAAAAGATGCTTATGCGACAGAGTTTAACTCTCGAAGATTCAGATGATAACCTGGAAAATTAAACAGTTGCTCACTTGCTTTTAAATTGAATCTAATCCGATACTCTTGAAAAACTTGTAAACTTTAAACAATGATAATACACTTTAGACGCGCATCCACCTTATGATTGCTAGACCCGAATCGCCCGGTTGCGGCTCATAAGTCACCCCGCCATTTCTTGTGTGCACACCTTAGTCTAGTTTGCCGAGGCCTCTCCACTAAGAGGAGACCGGCTGAACGGGGGGACGTTCTCGCGATTTCCTGCACAGGCCTTCATTGCAAATGTTGACTATGGAGTTCTTTCTTTTTTTTCGATGCTGCCCGCAATGAGGCAACTTGTGTGCAGTACCTTAGCCGTGTAAGTCTCCGTTTTCGGACATCTTACTCATCGAAGGCTTGGCTAGAATTATGCGCATAGGCATGACAAACGTTCGGCCCAGCAGTTTCTCCTCATTTCAAATCATAAGGGCGCAACGACTATTCATGAGAGTTTTTAGAGACAAAAAATAGTATTACCAAAGTCTAATTCTCGAAGTTCTCTAGTTTCGGGCATGAAAGAAAGTTTAGGTGGTGGAAAAGATTGCTGTTTAGAGTTGGGTTGGCCGGTGCACGCGTGAGTCTATTAAAAAGAAATGAGTGTCATATGACCATTTGCACCTGCACACTGATGCTTTTTCCGAAAGCTTGCCTGAACCGCTTGCTTATATACACGAACACGGCGATCGTCATCTCATGAGCGAGGCACATTGTGGCCACCAAGACGCTTTTGGCAGCCGCATAAATGCGTTGACAAATCCACTCGTAGACCATATTTTTTTTTCATATAGTATTGTTCTTGTATCACTTTCACAATTTCTTGCTTTTGCAATGTCTGCTGTTACTTCAAACGATAAGGGCCTGAGCCTAGATTCTCAGTACGCCTCATTCACGGACACGGCTGAATCCACTAGATGGGCTTCTTTCAAAAACAGCTTCAAACCTGCCAGCCGCAGACACCTTGCGAATGACGATCTTACTTCGTTGGAGCGTGCTGTGCAAAATACCGCTCAAACAGACCTTCAGTCGACCATCAGCCCGCTCTCGCAGGCGTTCATTGCCCTTGGTGGCTGCGTTGGATCTGGTCTTCTTATTGTTTCCGGACAATCTCTTTCGGTTGGTGGGCCAGCGGGTATTTTGATCGGATGGGCTGTGGTGTCAACTTTCTTATACTGTGTCATGCAGGCTCTTTCTGAACTATCGTCGTCATTTCCTGTTTCGGGTGCGTTTGCCACGTACGCCACGCGTTTTATCGACCCTTCATTTGGGTTTGCTGTTGGTTGGAACTACGCCATGTTCTGGGTCATTGTGTTGCCTCTTGAACTTGTGGCTGCATCGCTTACTATCAATTTCTGGCAGCTGAACATCAATTCTGTGGTTTGGGTCGCTGTGTTCTTTGTTTTAATTATAGCGCTCAATCTTTTTGGTACTTCTGGGTTCGAATACTTTGAGCTTGTTTCTTCCATTATCAAGCTTATCGCCATAATTGGCTTCGATATTCTTGCCATAGTTCTTATTTGTGGAGGCGGCAAATCGGGTTACATTGGTGTCAAATATTGGCACAATCCTGGCCCATTCGCCAATGGCTTCAAGGGTGTTGTGAGTGTGTTGATTTCTGCCACCTACTCATTGGCCGGCACGGAATTAGTCAGTTTGACCGCTGCTGAGTCGAAGCTGAACCCAAGAATTGCATTGCCACACGCCATCAAAATGGTTTTCTACCGTATCATGATTTTTTACATGCTCACGCTTACGCTTATAACATTCTTGGTACCATACAACAACCCTGAATTGAGCTCAAGCTCTTCTGCGTTTGCATCGCCATTTGTTGTCGCTATCCAGGCTGGAGGGATTGCCGCACTTCCTTCCATTTTCAATGTCGTCGTGCTCATTTCGCTTCTTTCCATCGGAAACTCGGCCGTGTATGGCTTTTCCAGAACAATTCTTTCCTTGTCCGAACAGGGCTTAGCCCCCAAGATTTTTTCATATGTGGATCGGGCAGGCAGGCCATTGGTCGGCATTGCTGTGAGTGCCATTATCGGTCTTCTTGCATTTGTTTCTGCTTCGCCAAAGGAGGCTGAAGTCTTTGCTTGGTTGATTGCGCTCTCCGCATTGTCTACCCTTTTCACCTGGGCCTCATGCACAATTGCCCATATCAGGTTCCGTGCTGCCATGAAGAGACAAAACAGACCGCTTTCCGAGTTGCCATACCTCTCGCAAACCGGTGTTTGGGGCTCCTATTACGCCACCATTTGTTTAATTGTCATTTTGGGTTTGCAGTTCTGGGTATCGCTCTTCCCATTGCACTCCAAGCCTGACGCCGCGGTGTTTTTCCAAAATTATCTCGGCGCGGTGATTGTCGTTGCCTTCTACATCGGCCACAAGTTGTACACGAGAAAACTAAACACAATTGTTCCTTTGGACGCAATGGACCTCGACACCGGGCGTGGCGAGACTGATTTCGATAGACTCCAACAAGAAATCCGTGACGAGAAGGATGCTCTTCGGGCCAAGCCGTTTTATGTGAGAGCATTCAAGTACTGTTTCTAAACGCACAGTCAAGTTAGATCACTTTCTGCCCAAGCATGGTTTACCATCTCATTAACTCCAGGAGGAGTACATTTGCATATTTCATATAACATAACGTATAGACATAATGATATGAACGGATATAAATCGGTTTTTGTAAGCCTAGTCACTTTTGTGTTGAGCCAAAATTTCGGTGTCGAGGTGAGCAAAGCTGAATCCAAGAATCGTGTCTGCAAGAAAGAGACAAGCGCCATTCACATAAAAAGCAACATGAAGCAATCCCTTGTCTGCCAAATTTCCTGTAAATAACGGGCCGATGCATCGGGCAAACGTTTTGCCAATATTGACAATACCTAGCACCTTAATCAAATCTTCTTTGGGAATAATTGTGGTGAGCAAAATCTGCCGCGGAACCACATCCATGGTTGCACACGCACAAAAGAGGAAATAAAATAGTGCTGCAAAAACGTAGGTGTGGCAGAATGGAACGCTCGTGAAGAAAACAGCGCTTGGAAGTTGTGCCACCAAAATAGCCTTGACAGGGCCGAAAATGGAGAATGTGAAAGCGGATGCAATGGACGAGAGCGAGTCTACCATGTTGGTGAGAAAAAATAAGCTTCCCAATGCCGATGGAGACGCCATGAAAACTGTACGGAAATAGTAAACTATCCAGGCGGGTGGCATGAATCCATAGCCAAAAGAGTCTAGCATGAACACAACTAAAAGCCGTGCAAGGTGCTTTTTCGATTGTGCGGAAATCCCATACTTTGAGACGCTTAATTTCGGGCCCGAAGCATCCTCGATTTCCAGTGAAACTTCATTACCGAGCAAGGTCGAATGTTCAGTGATCGACAGCGTGTCATCTCGAACTGATCCTGGTTCCGTCTCACTTTGCAATGGCAAATCATCTGCAATTTCACAATTAGAAGATAAACTTAGTGCAAGAATAAGCTTTGCGACGGCAAGAATAGCATACCCAAGAAAAACACTCCTGTAGCAAGCTTTTGCTGACCAGCCAGCCGAATTGAGCCAATACTCCACCAAAAATCCACAAGCGGAAGAACCTAATGCAGAACCAATCGTGCCTAGGAGACCATAGATGGCGAATACATGCGCTCTTTGTAGAGGCGTAGTAAGATGCGAGAGGCATGCCTCCTCGACCGTCTTGAAAGGGCCTGTCTCATCGCCTGAGGTGGAGATCACGCCTAGAATTGCCGCTGACAAAAGAATCCAGAAATTTTCGAATTGAGCAAACACAAGGCCTGATGCAAGCATCAAAATGCACCCTGTGATCATGACTAGGCGTCTGCCTAAATGATCAGAGAACCACGTGAGAAAAAAAGAAATCGCCGTATCACCCACCAAAGTCAAAGTCATGAATGTCCCAATCCTGGGCTTAGACACGCCCACGCTTTCTAGAAAGAGCGTTAGGACCTGGTTGGTGAGGCCAAAACTGGCTTTTCGTAGAAACACCGAGAACAATAGTAACTTGACGTCAACAGACGTAGAGCGGAATGTCAGAAGCATTTCAGAGCTTTTTGGTTTTTCTTAAAAATTGTCAAACGTTTTATTTTTAATGAATGTTTCAGCAGCTTTTTATCCAAGCTTGAAAAGTATAATTCAAGCTGCGATTGACATATTTCGCATTGACCACCCAATGTTCCGCAATGGTGCGTCTGCACTACAGCTTATATGATGACATGATACCCCCCGCAATTGACAAGACCAACCGGTAACAAAAGATCGAAACACCAAATTTGATGAAGGTTTGAGCTTGAGCCGAAATGTAACGATAAATCACATGTATAATTTCCCGGATCTAAGAAATCGGTACAAGGGCATGTGGCGTGTTTCTGTGGGTCTTACCTGCACACCGATCTCGAGCAACGCGATCCAGCTCATCGAGATGGCGAAACTTACATATCATACCGATTACCCTGAGCAATAGGATAGTTTCAAGAGTATACAAACACTAGTCCGGTGTACACTCATAATATCACGGAAGCCCCTCGCACACTTACTCACGACATCCATTTATCTACATTCATGGAGAACTCATCGCTCGATAAGTTGGCCCATATCGCCAATATGTCGCATGCACTCCACCGGCCCGAAACAGGTGTGAAAATAGAGGCCAACGGCAGGGACATGGCCGAAACCGGCAACGGAGCGCCATCGATAGCCCAGCAGAATAGAATGAAAAAAATGGCCTGTACTTGCTGTCGCCAACAAAAGCTGAAATGCGATGCCCACGAACGGCATCCTCTACCGTGCACTCAGTGCATGAAAAAAAACCTAGTTTGCGAGGTAAATGCAAATTTCCGGCGCAAGGACAAGCGGGCGCACTTGGCGCGTATTGAACAAGAGTTTTTGGAGCTCAAGCGGTCGTTTCAGGACCCGTCTGCAGCTGAAGATTTTCATAAAACGGCTCCAAACCTCGCAGCGTACGTGGACCTGGGCCGGCTTTCGCCCTCAACAACGCCCCGCCCGCAAAACTCGCCAGCTGTTTTACAGCAACTCGACCCAACGCTAACACGGCCGCTCCCGCCGGCGTTTGCGCAAAATTCGCCACCAACCGCGCCGTTCCCGGCTCTACCGTACCAGCCTCCAGCCCAACCAGTATTCAGCACACCGCAGGAGATCGAAATCCCTGAAAATGTGCTCTTTTGCGAGGAGAAATCGGTCGAGTCCGTGGCACTCACGCCGCAAATGATACGCGAGTTGTACCTCGAGTATGTGCGGCACTACCACCCGATTTTGCCCATCGTGGACGTGTTGAAAGGCCCAGAGCGCATACATAGGCTCTGTCCAGCACTTTTTTGGGTCATGATGTTCGTGGCCCTCCGAAGGTACGATGACGAAGACAAGTCGCTTCTTCTTCGACTCCTGCCGCTTGTGAAGAACATTTTGGCGGAGATTTCCATCTCACCCATCACGCGTTACAATCCGACTGAGGACGACGAGCCGATCTTGAATGCGTGCTCGGTATTTTCTACACAGGCGTTTATTCTCTACTCGCTCTGGCCGCCGCTCACGTCGTCATTAAGCGCTGACTCGTCCTGGGTCACGATCGGCACAGCGCTATTCCAAGGAATCCGGATCGGGCTTCATTCTGCAGGACAGCACTCACAGGAAAATAGCGTGTCGGCGGCGATGACGCAGGAGCAGGTCAAGACGTGGATTCAGTGCAACATTGTGTCAGAAAACATCGCCACCGCGTTTGGGTTCCCAGCGTTCGTGCAGTTTGACTTTGCGCTGGCGCAGAAATGCGACCTTCTGGTGCTGACGCGCCACAGCATGGAAATCGCACATTTTGAGGACCAGGTGGCGAAAACACTCACCATGGGCGCTAACACTGAGACGGGACTCACGCATATCAATGAGCGAATTGCGTTGGTCAAGGTTTTGCTCAAGCAATTGGACGACTTGGAAATCAGGCTCATTCTGGAGTCTAGCCATGAGGATGGCCACCGCCGCCTACATTACCTTGTAGCGCGCATCCATTTGCTCACATGTTATTTCTTGGACGCGCCTAGCATCCCCAGTTTTGAGCTCTCGAAGGGCCTCGTGAAGCTCTTCAATGCATCCATTGCCCTCACACAGCACGTGGATGCGTGCGAGACAAAAGCACGTGATTTCGTCCGCTACTTGCCTGTTGTTTCCGTATTGCATATCTGGCAAGCGTCGTGTATCATCTGCAGGCTTGCCAACTCACCGTTAAAATCCGTGATAGACGTTGAACAGGCCAAATCGGTTTATCTGACCGCGATCAAGTTGGTGGCCAAGGCATCTGTGTTGAAACATGACATTGCTTACCGTGCCAGTGGCATCATGCGCAACATGTGGCAGTTGTTCCGTCAGCTTGATGAGAAGAAAATGTCGCATCTCTCGCTCAAGGTCAAGTCACGCATGACGGCGCTGGTATTCTTTGACTGCTTAGCACTCTTAAGAGATAAAGTGGGCATGGCCAAGCTTAACATCAACACCGATCTACGTGAAAACGAGGCGGGACTGAACGAGGACGCTAACTCGGTAGAAGATTCTGATGCTAGTGAATCTTCAGAGGAGGATGCGCCACAGGAAAGTGGGCCTGGAGAAAGCGAGAAAACAACCCCTGGCAGCAATGGCAGCTCGAACCGCGTACATAAAAGGAGGCGGCTCTCGGCTGTTCAGGATGCCGAGTCAAAGGCTAGGAGGATCATTCGCACGATTCCTCTAGATCCTCAGCCAATAGCCGCCCTGGGCCGCAGCTCGATTTTCAAAGTGGTCAACCACAGCACTAATCTGCTGCCTGGTCTTAGTACACGAACGGATGAGTCACGAGTATCGCCTCGCGGGACTACAGTGTCGCCGCAGGTGCCACGGTACCCTAAAACCGGACCTGGAAACATGGCTGTTCCGGTGTTAAGTGGACAGGGACCGTATTCGGCCAGTGACACGCTGGCTACTTTGGAGCTGAATTTGTTTGACATGAACAACGACTTGCTCTGGAAAGACGTGGACAGTCTCATGAACGATTTCGGGTTTCACGTTTGAGGTTTTGAGTTCGGACGTATGTGTTGCAGGGCAAACAATGTTGTGTGTGTGTCTTTTTTTTTTCTTTTTCTTTTTTTTGACTTTTCTTTCTCGTTTCCGGCAGCTCTGTGTCACATCAACTGCCCTCGATTAGACTGGAGCGTGTTCACTCTTGTTCTCGGAGACTTGTCATTTCATGAGTCGCTGGAGGTATCTTCTACTCATTTCATAACTTAAGAATATTTTTGCCTCTAGCTTGGCTTTTTATGGTCTTCGAGTGTTCGTTACTTTTGTTAAAAGAAGCATTTATAGAACTAAAATCTGAATGTCTTTGTTTGCTTTACTGTATAAGCTGTGAAGATTCATTCAGAGCGTGATGATATTACCTGTGAGGTGAAACTGAGTGATCACGAACATTGTCCGAATTTTCGTGATATCACTTCAACTTCATTCTTTTAGACTAGCGGGAAGCGTGTATTGATTTCAGTGATTCTTAAGAAAATCAGTCTAGAGGGTAGAAAAAAAATAATTGACCCAGATTTCCCCTCTTGTCCTTTATCACCACTCGTGGCTGCAACGCGCTTTGGTCATTGTGGAATTCAGTAGGAACTGCAGTAAGACTCGTTTATAATAATATTGGTTAAAGAGGACACCTGGCTATATTCTTTAAGCGCGAGAAATTGACACCTAAAATACGCTTTTCAATAAGATGACCTGGGCACTATTTCTGTTTCTGCTCAATAGATGTGATCTTCATAAACAGGTCTCACTGTAATCGTTATCTACATTCGCGCGACCGATCGTAGCGTCTCATCACAACATATATATCTCACGCTTTTCACGAAACCTCACGAGAAATCAAATAATCTGATATCTTACCGTGGCCGGATTTCAAAACCGAGAACATTTCTTCAATTCACAGCTTCACAGCTTCACAGGCAATCTCTCATCATGTCCTCCGAAAAACAGCCCATGCTTAATCCCCATGATGCGGTGCAGCTGGCGTTGCTTTCACGTATAGTGAACAATATGGTATGTTCCGAATTTCGGTGGTTTCCACAATGCGTTTGTGCTTGATGTACAGATCAAACCTTTTTGCTTCAAGCACGTTTTTTTATCAATGTGTGGAATTTCTCATTGACATCTTACTAACAGGTAGAAATCTCTTAACGAGTCTGTTTACGACATGAACTTGACACTCAGTGAGATCAATGAGAACAACAAGGACATCGATGCTCTCGCGCAACTTTGGAATAACTACGCGAAAGGCACCGAGCTCAGTATTAAGACTACAGGTCAAACGCGAGAGCCACTCTGAGCAACGAGCATATAGGTAAAGTTATTACCCCATACATTATCATGACGTTTGGCGTATTGTGTCTTGCGACAGTATGATGTTTACCACATTATGTGGATAGCTGCTGGCAAGATATGCGCTATCGAATTTTCTTCCTGGAGATATTACTGTTGAATGAAAGCCAAGGCTCTTTGTTTCATGATTCGAAGGACAACCCCATCCTCAAGTCTGATCGGAAACAGAGGATTTCACACTTTTGGTATTTGGCTCATGAGACGTGATTTGATTTAGAAAAAAGCTCGCAGGATGAAGAAACAAAGATGTGGCACATAAGTGCTTGGGAGTGCTTGGCTTCATTGTTCATTTTAAAAGTCACGCAAATGATTGTCATCAGATCTTCACTATGTTCTTGGGGCCATTGCAAGAGTCTATATGCGGTTAATCGTCATCATCTGCATCATACGAGATTTGGATTTTTGCCCGTTCGGCGACGGCGGACAATGAGAAGAGACAAATGTGCTGGAAACGGATACTCTGAGTGTCAGAGTTGGCTTTTTACACGATGAAAAGCAGTTGTAAATCACGCAGATTGATATTCAAAAACAAAAACAGTATTGAAAGCTGAAAATCCTCGCAGACTACTGCTACCATAATCTACAAGGTGTGTTTTGTCATCCATGAAATTTCCCGTATATTGTTTTATTATTATGCAAGTATGGTACAAACTTTCCCCACGACGAGGCTGAAAGCAGCTGCAAGTATTTGACTAGTTCAAAAAAACAAGCGTTTTAAGCTCATTCAGATTCTTCTCGCTTACTCTTGCTGAGTTGGCAACAAACCGAATCTCTTCTTCAAAGTGACTCTCTGTCTGGAGTACTTGTCATCTGGAGAGAATCTGGCTGGGTGGGCGGATTTGGTGATCTCACCATCAGCGGTGGTCTTAGCCAAAGTGTAGACTCTCTTGCCGTCTGGGCCAATCGTGTACATCAAATGCATCTTGGATTATATGTGTTTCGATTTGGAGATGGCTATGGGCTAGAAATTTTTAGTGCTGTGATGAGATCGAGTCAGGTGCACGGGTGTCAAGCTTTTGACAGTGAGTGAGTGAGTGAGTGAGTGCGTGAGTGCGGCAGCGCCTAGGCTATAATCTACAAGTACAACTAGAGACACAAGTATCTATTATAAATTCTTCGTTTGACTTTCTATTCCTCAAAGCCTCAGTATACGAACTCCAATATCTTTCGGATTATTATATATGCTAAAATTTTATACGGTCTTTAGTCGATGCGGTTTTCCACACTAACTTCAATGTGTGTCACGTGACCCACTCTTGTAGCTACGTCACCTAGCCTTGGGCCTTATCGTCTCTCGATATTCAGATCAGGATATATTCCATGCAATGGTGCCCCCAAAAAAAGATGCGTTTTCTGATCTCTTCAACTACGCTCATGGAGGGTCTCGGAAAGCGTCACCGAACCCTTCGCTCAATGACCTACCTCTGAAGCAACCTGGCCAAGCGCACAGTAAGGCCACATCCACAGATACGTGGGCCGATTTGGACATTTTATCGCCGAATCTGGTATTGAGTCCGGCCATTAGCAAGCCTCTGACTCCTGTGAATAGTGGCGTACACGGTTCAGGCGAACACCTGGGATTACGAGCCAATCATGTAGCAGAAGTGGATCCATTTGCTGTCTTCGAGAAGGACGGTATCACTGCCACGCAGAAGCCGACCTCGCAAACCAACAACGATGACATATTCGATTTTCTCGGTCTCAGCTCCCGAAATGACGGAAAAGGTGACATTCTGGACTCTCGTGAGACTTCTACTGATGATATAGATGCACCCAGACTACCTCAACGGCCGAATAACGGAACCGCGTTGCTAGATGACGATTTCACCGATGCTTTCACCAATGATACGCCGGAAGCTCGTCAAGTTCCTATTCCAGCTAATGAACTGTCGCCAAATTCACAACACAATCGAGAAGCCTCAGAATCCGATGAACGGGATCATATTTTGGCCGCCCTAATATCGGAAGGTTTCCCGATAGAGATAGCAAACAAAGCCATTGATCGTGTTGGCCCGGATCTCGAAAAATGCACGCGTCTAATCGTCATGAGCAGTGTGCGCCCTGAAGAAGGGAAACAGTCCCCCAAAGATCTTGGCGGCGCCTTTCAGGACATGTCGAACGACCTATACAAGAAGGCATCTTGGTTCCTCGACAAATCGAAGAAAACCGTGATCAAAAACATAAACAACTTCCAGAATCAGAGGACACGCCGTGATGGAAACGATATGCCTGCGTGGATCGCGAGTCAACACAAGTACAAGGGCCAGGCCATCGAGAGGAGAGCCGGCGGAGAGTCATATGAGGACTACGGGTCTGACGAGGAGAACATTGATAAGGACGAAATTAGGCGTCTTGTCCAGGCGCAACGGCAAAAGGAAATTGAGAGGCAGCGACATCGTTTGGAAACTATGGGCAGATCCTCTAGCTCCGGCAGCAAATCCTCACAAACCTCCGAAAACTTCAAAGCGGATAATTTGCCCAGCCAAACACCCAATCTTGATTCCTCAAGCTCACATACCCAAGGAGTTGCAAATGGCATTGAAAACGTACAAAGTACTACACCTGCTCGCGGCTTTAAGACGCATCTGGCTCAATTGGATGCCTCGCATAATAGACCTACCCTTTCAAACCCTCTGCCTTCGCACACGAGTGAAGGTAACGCAAAGCGCGACTCAGCTTCTTCTTCCTCCACTGAGGTCGATTTGCTTGGACTTGGATCTTCTGCTGACTCCTTGTCACGTGCACAGCGTTTCAAGCAGGACTTGCAGAAAGAGCTGTCATATGTGTCTCCCTCTAGACATAGAAAGGCCAAACCCCTGGCCTCGAGTAGGTCGCCAAGACCTGCTGTTTCGGGTGCGCTAGACACATTTGCCCAGTCCGACTATGAAACGCACAAGGCTAAAGGAGCAGAGGCGTTTTCTAGCGGAGACTATGATAACGCACTCAATGCATATAAGAAGTGTTTGGAGAGTTTGCCCCAGAAGCATGAGTTGAGAATTGTGATCACAGCGAATCTTGCCCTCACGGCTATCAAGATAGGCAATTTCCGCCTCGCCTCGCAGCATTGTGAGGATGGATTGGCTCTAGTTGGGGATTCTTTCGGAGACTCTGATTGGTATATCAGTGAGAAGCATATCAAGTATTGGTACGTGCGTCTTTTGGCAAGAAAGGCAGAGAGCTTGGAAATGCTTGAGAACTTCTCTGCATCGCTAGAGTGCTACATGTTCTTGATAACAAAGCTTGGCGTGAATGATAAAAAAACGATGGATGCGAAGAGAAGAATCAATAATATAGTCAACCCTCCACAAGAGGTATCAAAACCGGTCTCCAAACAATCCCCTTCTGCCGTTCCAGCTAGCACCAAAACCCTGGACCATGTCAAGAAACACCACATGAGGGAAAAACTCCAGGAGCAGCAAAAGTTCCAATTGCACGACCTGGTCAATGACAAAGTTGAGCAATGGAGCCATGGCAAGGAGGACAATTTGAGGAGCTTACTCATGTCGTTAGGTGACGTGTTGCCGCTGCATCTCGGGTTTCCATTTATCACCAGCAAAAAAATCACCATTAACGATTTGATGCTCACAAAGAAGGTCAAGGTGAATTACATGAAGGTCATCAGCAGTATTCATCCAGACAAGCTAGGGGCGTTGCAACTAGAGGATCAAATGATATGCCAAGCAGTATTCGTAACCTTGAATAAAGCATGGGATCAATTCAAGATCCAAAACAACATAGCATAGATTTAGTAAATGAAGCATAGAATCACGAAGTAAAAATCTGTTACAAAGAAAACGGTACGCTTGCCTTCGCGCAGCAAGAATAATATTTAATGGCCAGGTATCACAAGCCTGTGAGGATACATTTATAGTAAAGAGAGAAACAAAATTGGTAGACGAGGATCCATTTTTAGCCAACTTGGAGTGGCTGCATTGAATTACAGCTTGCTACAAATTATTAAATTTCGATTGTTTTGAATGTTGAAGTTAATAAAATGGAGGCCAACAGTGTCGCACCATATTCGCAGGGCAGCACTCATGAGGTATGCTATTCAACCAAAATTTTCGAGTGGACAGGGAGCTTTGAGCTCGAAAAGACTCAATTCAACAACATCCATTCACGAAATAATACAAAAAATTCGTGAATCATCTGCAGATTCCAATTTAATTCGAAATCGTATTGGACCATTCAGATTCGTTGAACCGGCGCCCGCGCGGCGCATCAGTGTGACAGACGGGATTGTGGGGTTTACGTGTGATTGCTTATGTGCAGAGTCCGTCCCTTGCCAACACAAGCAATCGACGTGCACAAGGCCCGACCCGCCTGATTCATCGCAAATGTTAAAACAGAATGCAAAATTGGGACCAAAGCAATTAATCGAAGTGGCTGATGAAATGGTGGTGTAAAGCCTTGTTGATATATGTGTCCTGCACAGTCGCACGGAACTTATTAAGCCCGCAACGCCCGCACGATCTGCATCTTATCGAAATCTCTAGGCAGATTTCCACTAATTTTGCCTTTGCATGATATCAATGTTTGAAAAAAAAAATGAGCTTGGGATATTGAAAGTCTGAGCTCGCTCGAGCTTCAAAAACTCTAGCCTTTTTCATTGACGCCAAAATCCATCATTCTGTTCCACTCGGCCCGAGTATGTCAGGATTGCTGCATGCCGGAGGACAGGAGCACGGGCGGCAGGCTGTGCGGGAATACGCGCATGAAAGTACATGCGGAAAAAAAATGGGGGATTCTGTAAATAAGCTGTAGTTGCCTCAGTATTGAAGACTTTTCCAAATACAGCACCTTCACACCTCGTTTTGCTTTTGATTCTTAGCACACAACCAGAGATTTTTATCTGATTATAGTTGCAAGATCTACCCCTCATTACGACTACACATTCTGACTAGCCCTTTTCAACAGGCCATCACCCCACTTTTCCATCGCTGGCCCCTGCAAATTCCAGAGTACTGTTTTCATAAAACTCACTCTACAACCCAAAATGGCCGTCTTTAGAACAGCTTCGAAAAACCAGCAGCCTGAGTATCAGCCTCACCACCCTGAGAATAATAAGTTGGACGCTTCAAACATGCATGACCCGATTTTGAGTGCTGTCAACGAAGCACAGCCGTTCGAGGAGGCGAACCAAGCGCAATTTACAAGAAAAAAGTCGTATTTGTCGCAAGAAAGTGGTGACTTGAAGGATGTTTTCGGGAACACAATTAGACAGGCGGACGTGCTGAATCCTACACGAAGCAGAAATGAGCGTCCGCTCGATACCATCAGAGCCTTTGAGTACGCTATCACGGGTGATTTGTCGTACAGAGACCAGCTCGAAAGCGACCGTCTTGGATGGGGTTTTCACGAGGATTTTCCTCATCAGAGCCTCAGTACACAGGCAGATGATGTGCAGCAAGCAGGCTACTCTAGGCCCGTGGCGTCGTTTAGCGGAGCAAACCAGCAGGTGTATCAGGCCGCTAACTATAGCGCTTCATCTTTAAACCCTGAAGTGAAGAAAAAGAAAAAGGGTTTGTTTGGTAGAAAGAAGTAGAGTTATGGGAAGTTAGTATTAAATTCGAGTATGAATCAAAGCTTTTAATGTTGCAGTCTACTGTCTCGAAGAGAATTGACCAAATTAAAAAAAAAACCCCAGATATCGGTGTCACCGAAGTCGAAAAGGTAAAAGTTCATGGATACCCTTGCAACTGCTGTAGAAGCTGAAATTAGTAGCACGAAAAATTTCGATCTGAAGTTCATCGGAATCAAGATTTCATCGTCTGTTGCATTCGATCTGATCTGAGAATGCTCGGCCCGTTTGGGCCTCCTTCGGATTTGGGCCGCGCTCCTCTCCAAGCTCCAAATTACGAGCTTTTGTAATTGACTCTGTTACACTTCACAGCACCGCGTGCGCGTCGCTCTTCAAAACAATTGCAAAATGGACGTTCACAATGATGAAAAGATTTGAAAATTGGGACCGAGTTTACTGGAATACTAGTTCATGGCTGTAAAAAACGCACACGTTTAGATGGACCGAGGGCTGGTCTCACCAGCGCCACGAGCTTGTTTCAGATTATGCGCGCCCCCCAAGGCTGCAACGGAATACTCACCACTCGGCCGTGCCACTCTTCTGGGGCTTTCGTAGCCAAAATTTTGTCACACTTATCGTAAGCTATTACCTGTTGCCCCCACACTCAAATCTATGGATGATTTTCAAAAGGCAAGTATTAAAGTGTTTTGTTCTATCGTCGCCACAAGCAGCTTGGTTCCCGCACTCACATGCTGCAAAATGCTCTGCAAAAGCTTGTGCTGATGATCATTTCAGTGTGTACAGATAGACGCTGACTGAAGACGCCCCGATCCCTTGTGATTGGAACATCAAGTCCCGCTGTTTTTTTTTCAAATTATGATTTGTTTTTGCCGCCGCCGCATTTTAACTTTTGCCTAGTCACGGGGCCATTTCCCGATTGCGTATCTCGAGCCGCACCCTTTCCGGCGTCGCTCACGCTGCGCTAAAACATCTCCATCAAGGCGCCCTGGGGAAAACGCACACTCGCGCGTTGATCTGGCTCCTGCATCGGTTGGGCGCGACAGTCCGCTGCGCTCAGCCATTGCGGTATGAAACCTCACACATTGTATAAAGATGGTGTGCCCGCCAAATCAAACAGCTAGCAATGGAATACCCGCAAATGCCGTCTGCTGTGGCGAACACCCCTCAAATGCAACACTCAGATAATTCACAAAACCCTGTTCCCACGGAAAGACAACCTCAAGCGGGCCACTCATCGAGCCCGGGAAATCAGCATGCAGTGGCATTCAACGTTTCAGATCACTACCAGATCTTAGAAGTTGTCGGACAGGGCGCGTATGGTGTGGTGTGTCTGGCGATTCACAAGCCGACCCAACAAAAAGTGGCTATCAAGAAGATCGAGCCTTTCGAACGACTGATGCTTTGTCTCCGCACGCTCCGAGAGTTGAAGCTTCTCAAAAACTTCAATCACGAGAACATCATAAGCATCTTGGCATTACAACGGCCCAGCTCGTATGAGACTTTCAACGAAATATACCTCATTCAGGAGCTCATGGAAACAGACTTGCATAAGGTGATTCGTACGCAAAAACTCTCAGATGACCACATACAGTACTTCATATATCAAACTCTCCGTGCGTTGAAAGCGCTTCATTCGGCAAATGTGCTTCATCGCGACCTCAAGCCTTCAAACTTGCTTCTAAACGCAAACTGCGACCTCAAAATCTGTGATTTTGGGTTGGCCAGATCGGTTGCTTCTTCAGAGGACAACTTCGGGTTTATGACGGAGTACGTTGCTACGAGATGGTATCGCGCTCCTGAAATCATGCTCACGTTTCAGGAGTACACTACTGCAATCGATGTCTGGAGTGTGGGGTGCATATTGGCCGAAATGTTGAGCGGTAGGCCGCTTTTCCCCGGAAGAGATTATCATAATCAATTATGGCTCATCATGGAGGTCTTGGGTACCCCGAACCTGGAGGACTACTACAACATCAAGCTGAAGCGCGCGCGTGAGTATATCCGTCTGCTTCCGTTCTGCAAAAAGATCTCGTTTGCTGAGCTTTTTCATCAAATACCAAATATAAACCCAATGGCGCTCGATCTCTTGGAACAGCTTCTAGCATTCAATCCAACAAAACGAATTACTGTCGACAAAGCGTTAAAACACCCATACCTCGAGCTATATCATGACCCAAATGATGAGCCGATGTGCGACCCGATCCCCGAGGATTTTTTCGATTTCGACAGGCGAAAGGATGAGTTATCAATTGGTGAACTAAAGAGAATGTTGTATGAGGAAATCATGAAGCCTTTGTAAGTGGCCGAAAACCATTAAACATGCCCACAATCACATGAGGCACACAGCATGCATGTTCTCTCACGGACGGAGAGCGCGAGAATTCAAGGTTATATTATTTAAATTCAGGAAGTGAACTTAATAAGGACAGACTAATTTGTAGAAGTAAGATGATGATATGATCTGGCGGTTGACTGCAAAATGCGAAAGCTTCAATTCACCACCGTCAGCACAACGACCGCGTTGAGGAAATGTGAGTTCATGTTTCATTTTTTGCTGATAGCCATATCTAAAACAGAAGTAATACTCGGATGAGAAACTGTAAAAATCAAATTTTGAAAACAAGTATTTTCTCCAGCACTTACACTATCGAAAATCGCTAATTATAGGTGTGGGGCATATGAGACAAAAGACGTGTCGCAACCGCGTTTTCCACGGCACCACCACGCACCGCACCATAGCTATCGCAAATCAAAACTAAAGACCACTCTTATACAAACCAATACAGCATGAGATTTGTTGCAGCGTGGATTTTTCTCGTGGCCCTTGTCAGCGCTCACACGGCGTTGTTGCCGCCCTATGGAAAACAGTGTTTCTTTGAAAACTTGAAGAGAAATGACGTGTTATCGATCAGTTTCCAGGTGGGTTCAAGAGACCCCGGCAACTCGGAGCAGTACACTATTGACTTCTACATAATTGGCCCCAACGAGCGCATGGAGCGTGTTTTGAAAAGCCAGGACCACGGCGACGAGACGTTGACTGCCGACATGGACGGGAAGTACCAGTACTGTTTCTCGAACGAAAAAACTTCGAGGGTCGATTTAGACGTTTCCTTCAATGTGCACGGTGTGGTCTATATCGATGTCAATGACCCCGACCTGGATTCCTTGGACTATCTGATTCTGCGTTTGAACCAGTTGACGAGCGACGTGAAGGCGGAGCAAAACTACCTAGTGATCAGAGAGAGAACACACAGAAACACCGCCGAGCTGACAAACTCGCGTGTTAAGTGGTGGTCCGTGTTCCAGATCATTCTTGTGGCAGCCAACTCGTTGTTCCAGGTGTACTACTTGAAACGATTCTTCGAGGTGCGCTCCGTGGTATAGCTGTGATGTATATATAGCGTGGAAATAGCAAAATACGAAAATAGGCTTGGTATTTGTTGCCGCGACGTGGGTTTTTGTTTCCCTTTTGTTTGATGACTGGCTCGAAAGAAAATGCTGATTCATGTTTTCTCATGGATATCGGCCTATTGCTTGTTTCTCAGGGCCAGGTCTTCATAAAGAAGCCGTACAAGTATACCTTTATCAATTACAATGCTCAAATTTCAAAACATTCCATTTTGTAGCGGAATGAGATCATGACCATGTCATTGGAACCACACGATCATTGAAGACTGTCGTGGACACTGGAGACCACCTTCGGGTGACGTAGGGTATTTTTAGAGTAGGGATTGTTTTTACATACAACAAAGTGCCTTTGAGTGTAAATTTTTTAAGCCAGTTTTCTTTGAGCTTTCTTCCATCACAGGATCACGACGAAAATCATTGTGGTTTGTGGCCTCAACCGGCGCATGCATCATTCCTCGGGATATTCAACGTCGCTCCGTAACCGTATTGCTCATGTTTAAGTAAATATCGGGGGCATCATGTATACCACAAAGATCAATAATCATTCTGTATCATATGTGTTGTACACCACATTGAATCTCCTTTTTGACTCATCTGATACTTCCTAACTTCACCAATTTCTACTCTTAAACGGCTTGTGCCTATGACGCGTCACGATGGAAGGCAGAACATTAATTTGTCCACCGTTATCAACAATTCCACCCGCCCCTATATCTTTTATAATCTTGGCTCTCAAAAGATCAAAATACGCTCTTCCACTTAACGAATTTTATGGCGATCAACTATCAACGTATTTGGGTTGGCTTGGCTGCTTGTTTTGACAGCTCTTTACGACGCGGCAGCCACAGCTTGGACTGACAAAGCTTGAGAGTTCAGTTTTTCCTGAAATAAGATAGAAGGAGTTTTGCGAAACTGTCGGAATTCACTTTATTATCAATCAACAATGATCAAACAACAAGATATGCTAGCAGAAGCTTTAGAAAAATAGCTCTCCCGAACATTCTTGCATCTATGTGTCAAAAGACTCATGCCGAAGTGGACGGGCTCTGAATTGTGACGGTTGTTTTCGCCACAACTAAAACGCTTTCAAGTGGAAAAATTAGAAAATTTGCTTTTCTGATAATACGCAGACTCAACACCACAGGGGTGTTTTCGGATTCAATTTATTGATAACAAAAAACGGCGTACGATACGGAAATGACGAAACGGGCTTTATTTCCGCGCTGCTCATGCGGCAATTTCGGCCTAAGTGAGCGATTGCATCCGTCATTGTGGATCCTCTCAACAACCACAATATACTATAAGATAAGCCGAAACCACGATTTTTGTTTCATTAAAAGCATCCCTTTTTGAAAACCTGAACATCCAAGAAAAAAACCTGGTTTTACAATGTCTTCCAACTCCGTGGCTTACTTAACAGCGCCTGGCGCACCTCTTATTATCAAAGAAGCTTCCATTCCAGAACCTGCTGCTGACGAGATCATTGTGGAGAACAAGGCTGTGGCAATCAACCCAATTGATTTCATTATTGCCAAATCTGGGTTTCTCGTCCAAAAATTTCCGGTCATTTTGGGCTTGGACGGCGCCGGTGTGGTGGTTGCTACAGGCACCGAGGCGGCGAAGACCTTTACGAAAGGAGACCGTGTTTTGGCATTGACAGAGAGCATTTTTTCGCCAAACCAGGATAAAGGTGGATTCCAAAAGTACTCGGCAGTGAGAACGCTCACCACAAGCAAGATTCCGGACGATGTATCCTTTGTTGAAGGCAGTACTTTTCCCTTGGGTATCTTCACTGCAGCAATAGGGTTGTTCATACAGGACAACTTGGCGCTTGATTTCCCACAAGTGCCCAAAAAAGGCGAAAATGGCAAAACAGTTTTGATCTGGGGCGGCGCATCGAGTGTGGGTGCCAATGCCATCCAGTTGGCCGTGGCTGCTGGATATCGCGTGGTGGCTACCGCTTCGGAAAAGAATTTTGAGCTTGTGCGCAAATTGGGTGCTACAGAAGTCTTGGACTATCGCAAAGACTCGATTGTTGACGATGCTACGAAAGTTCTCGCAAACACGGATTTCGTCGGCACGTTTTTGGCTGCTGCCAACGGCGACTCTTTCTCTCAGGCTGCAGATATTACGCAGGCTGTCAACGAGAAAGCTCAGCTTGTCAGCGCCCCCTTGTATCCTAAGGATTTCAAGCCAAAAGTAAAAGCAAGCTGGACAAATCTCAGTATCGCCAATTACCCTGAAGAGACCCGAAAGCTCGCAAGTCACATATTTGGCGAGTTCCTTCCCCAGGCTTTGGAAAGAAAAGCATTCAGCATTGTTCCTGCGCCAAGGGTCTTGGGCAAGGGTCTCGAGAATTTGCAAGAAGGTTTACAAATTATGGCTGCCGGTGTTTCTGCTGAGAAACTTGTTGTTGAATTGTAGAACCAGTGTTTACTCACCATGGCTATTGATATCAAACGTTAGTTATGCTTGCATGATTGCAAATTGTGAGGCTCGCACTGTTCATAGACGTATACAATAAATCGGGCTTTATGACCGCAAGACTTATATATCTTTATCGTCACACCTCGCATCTACCACAGGCCACATCCATGTAACTCTTTAACTGGGGAGATTGAGGATTCTGACCCGCAGTCCTTTGTCTTGATCAATTGACTCTTGGATGCAATTTTCAATTGTCATGATTCTTTCTTTTTTTTTCTTTTTTGCTTGATTCATCTGATAAACTACAGGGGGTCAGAACTGTGCACCTAGCTCTCTACAAAACTATATATGAATATATATAAAATTCTAGCCAGCTTCGCTACCATGCCCCGCGTTGATTTCTTGGTTTTGCAGCGTATGAGATTTAATTAGATTGCAATCCTCACAATCGAACGAGCTACGGTAAAATTGGGAAACATTACCAATCATACAGAAAAGTAAAAGGAAATTGTATCGGCACGTATGTGTTTTTCGATTAGCGTCTGTTGGTTTCGAAAAAGGTCCCATAAGATTTGTGAATGCAAAATGCAAAACTGCACAAAATCGAGGTGATAAATACATAAAAATGACTTCAAGAAATCGAGAAGAAGAGATAAAGACAAATTTTAAAGTTAACAAGAGAAAAAAATTTTGCAAGAAAACATTAACAATAAAAATTTGTGTATCTTCCTTGTTAAGCGTGTGTACTGGTGCCCTTCAATACATGTGTACGTGGGGATTTTGCATACTTGCCATAATGTACTTTTGCCGAAACTCCAAGTGCGTATCAGAAACACATGTGGGAGAACGAAAAAAACACACCTTTTATGTAATCTATACATCACGCTTATGGATATGGTAATCCCACTAAAAACCGCAAATTCACTATCCTCTACTGTAAGGTGACAGATCAATAAAAATCCAGCTTCGTATTGGCTCACGCTAAACTAAGTTTAAAACAAGGTGCAATTGCTCGAGTCTGGGGCTCATCAGATCGCCATTGCTTGTAGTCGGCTACAAAACTCATTCACCACTCCTTATATTTTGTGAAATGTCTCACAAGATCTAACGGTTTTGTTATGTTCAACAATGTTAAAAATTTAGGAAAGTTCCCAGCTTGCTTGATCCCTGAAATCAGGCTGATGTATCTAAGCAATCGGTATTACTTTCATCAACGATACCATCGACTATTCAAAAACATGAATTGCAGTGGTGAGTCCTAGCATGAGGGGCAGGTCTACTACACGTGGAAACCCGGGGCGCATGTTCTCGCGACCTCGGGTGAGAGGAGCAAATGAGCCAATCTCACAACCATCAAGAAAATAAAGCGAAAACATCGTCGATTTGAAAAAAAAGAAAAGGAAAAACTTCTTGCACAAAATGAGTTTCACTCTAACCTAATTTCCGGCTTCCCACAAGGCCCCTTAAACACCTCAACGCTGGCCCTCAAACCGTCTCCTCTTGTGCTTATCACCGGTGACTCTTCCCCTCCATAATTACCCCATGTATGCAGGCACGGCGGATTCTGGGGAAAAGTTTACCGGCATTTACGGCACCACTACTTATAGATTCTCACACCTGCTATCAACAAATAGAGTTGAATAATTTCATATCTGAAAATGTCTAAGTTTTTTACTGAGGTTAAAGAATTACCCCCAGACCCGCTTTTTGGGCTCAAGGCCAGGTACAGCGCCGATACACGTGCCGATAAGGTAGACCTTGGGATCGGTGCTTATAGGGACAATAACGGCAAGCCGTGGATCTTGCCTGCGGTGGAAAAAGCCGAGCGCAAATTGATCAGTTCGGAAAATTACAACCACGAGTATTTGAGTATTTCTGGATACGAGCCGTTTTTGGTGGAGGCGGCCAAGGTGATTTTGGGCGCCGATTCGAAGGCGATCAAGGAATCCAGAGTAGTGTCGCAACAGTCGCTTTCTGGAACCGGAGCGTTGCATTTAGCGGGCTCGTTTTTGAAACAATTTTACGCGGGTAACCCTACTATTTACCTTTCGAAGCCAACATGGGCTAACCATAACCAGATCTTTACATCGTTGGGGTTGGAGGTTGCCACTTACCCATACTGGGATGCCGAGAACAAGAAGTTGAACATTGATGGATTTGTCAAGGCGATTCAATCTGCTCCCAAGGGCTCGATTTTCTTGTTGCACGCGTGCGCACACAACCCAACGGGCTTGGACCCTACCTCGCTGGAATGGACCCAGATTTTGCAGGCAATTGCCGAAAACAACCATTTGCCCTTGTTTGACTCTGCCTATCAGGGCTTTGCGTCGGGAAATTTGGACAAGGATGCAGCACCAATCAGAAACGCTCTCAGCCTGGGTGTGATCTCATCGCCCGTGCTTATTTGCCAGTCTTTTGCGAAGAATGTCGGCATGTACGGCGAGCGTGTAGGGGCTTTGCATGTGGTCTTACCAGAAGAAGGAGAAACTACGCAGGCATTGAAGCGTGCAGTGAAGAGTCAGTTGAATAAATTGACGCGTTCTGAGATCTCCAATCCGCCTGCGTACGGCGCTAAAGTCGTGGCCACGATCCTTACTGACGACTCGTTGAGGGCCCAGTGGGAACAAGACTTGGTCACCATGTCTTCCAGAATCATCAAGATGCGCAATGAATTGAAGGCCAAGTTGGTCGCGTTGGGCACGCCGGGAACCTGGGATCACATCACCAGCCAATCGGGAATGTTCTCGTTCACGGGGTTGTCGCCAGAAATGGTGGAGCGTTTGGAGAAAGTGCACGGCGTGTATTTAGTAAGCTCCGGCCGAGCCAGTGTGGCGGGCTTGAACGACGGCAATGTCGATAAAGTTGCCAAGGCGTTTGATGAGGTGATTCGTTTCCACTCAAAGTCGAAGTTGTGAAGAACCTAACTGAGAACTTGATATAGTGAGCTTCGCCCTTGAGTCTATTCCTTACCACACTTTCTTTCTACTTGTAGGATTTGGAGATGTGGAACAACTGTATCACAAGTCAGCTTTATTGACCGAGTTGCCGCCTGCCTCAATGAGCAGAGCCTGTCAAACGTGTTTCAAAATAAGAATGAGGCGTAACGACCGAGACTCGTAACATGGAACCCTTTTCGTGCTTGAGGTACTCTATTCTGTCCACTCTTGAATGCTCGAAATATATTTCGACCCCATCGCTACTTCAATGTCTGGCGACTCTCAGCTGAATTTACGTATCATAGACATGATTAACAGGGGAACAAACGGTAATACACAGATAGTCAGAGTAATGAGAACCGACACATAGTCACGCATAAGACACGTGTTAAGCACCACTTCGAATATTTCCAAAATCAAGCTGACAGTATGTATTCAAGTATGTTTTGCTATGGAGTGCCGGTAGGTGAGTGTAAACACTCGTTTTGACCAACATGCCTTTAAACAACCTTTAGCCTCTACCAGTAGTTGTAAGGACACACTCATACTACTAATAAATTTTTTGAGACGTCTCGGAATAAAAATAAATGCCTACGCCTGTGCTAGTACTGATGATGCATTACTGTATTATATAATGTTTTTGGTGGCGAGCGAGAAGTTTACTTTCTTCTGAAAGAGCAGCCCTCGGTCAACTTGGCCTTACCACCGGTAGGAGAGCACAACACAGTGGCGCAGTTGTCACAGGTGACAGCGGTCTGTGCGTGAGAGAAGACGGTGGTGATGTTCAAGCAGCCTTGACACTTGACGTCCATGAAGTAGGATCTTGGAGATTGAACCAAGGTCTTCAATTTGTGCTTTTGGGCCTCAGAGGCTGGGTTGGGGTGCAACAAGTCTTGAACTAAAACCTGTAATGTTAGTATTTTGAAAGGAGTGAGATTGGGCGCAGGTTATCAATAGCTCAATAGCTTCAAGGGAATGTTTATGCAAGTTTGTGAGTTTCCGTGTTGTTCCATTGGACATGGCCTTTTCCCAGTCATTAGCTCAGTATAGTGGTGGTTAGGATGGTACACGAAGAATACCAAAACCGTGTCTTTTCTGGCAAAATTCACGTGTAATAAAGTTCTTTCGCCGAGTTCATCTTCTCATATTGTAAATATGACAGGCACATGACGATTACATCAAGGTGACAGTTTTTTGGGTGCTCACCAGGCAATATATCCCCCCACCCATCAGCTTGCCTCTCACGACATGTCCAAATTGGCAATAATTGACGGTAACCACAATATTTTTGGGGGCGCTTGCAACAAATATATCTATATCATGCTTATGAATCCGCCCGAGAACGCCAGCATTTCATAGGTTTGATGCACATACCATTTCTGTCTATTTGTGTATCGATCAAAACTGGGTTTGAGAAAGACGTGATAATTTTTTTCACTGTCCGGTGCGAACGAGAGACGGGCCTGCAGATAGACACGCTCATGGTGAGGTTTGGCCTTTGGAGGAAAATTCTCGCAATTGGCGGGGGTTTGGGTGTTTCACACTGCGGCTGATCATGGTCGCTCAAGCACACTGAACTAGGGTCACGTGTTGCGCGTGACAGCTTTTTTTCAGTTTTGATCACAATCAATATCTACAACTCGATCAGAGAATAGTAACATTTTACTTATCTTGTAAGCAGTGATTGAAATTACTCACACGCTCTGCAGTCGAATAGTTTCTAATTGCTTCGCCACCGCAATTGTTGCCTTGTTTATCTCGTACGATAACCATCCCAATGGGTGCGAAATCTGTACTTAGAATATTTGTCGGAACTATTGTAAGCAATGAGTTGTCATTTAAGATTGTAGGAAGGAAGCTCGAATTTCACGAGCAACAATATTGTGGTAAATCTTGATGAGGGAGCCCGTCTTAGATTTTAAGACATCAGCCCTCTCGGGTCTGCTCTTTTAAAGCAGATCGCGCAGTGTAAAAGTTGGATTGTATAAGGGATCTCGGAGACACTAATTTATCTCAATATGGATAAAATGTAAAAATTTGAAATCTGCATTATTCTGTATGTACCAACCGCACCGCTGTCACCGTCATCAATCAACGACAATTGCCAACCGTAGCTGCCAACATCATCGCGTCGCACATTCCTTTGCGGTAATTCTTCCCGTGCTTTGACTATCTAAAACTATTGAGTCCTATGTAAGCTAGAGGAAGATTAAAGACCGACTGTCACGAGACTTGCGTCAGTATATACATAAAGTCTTGTGGACCCATCTGAGGACACCAGGGAACGTATGTCCTAATCAAGATGGTAGGCAAGGTCGATCGCTGCGAGCCTCACCTCTTGGATCATACATTGTCGACTCTCGCTGGCCATGAGCGTCAGGAATAACGGCAGGTCCCTCAAATAGTACTTACGCACGACGAGAAAAGACCGTATTCATCTCGTGAGGATCGGTTGAAATGCATGATAAAATGGTTGTGTAGCAGTTTGTTTTTATTGTCAATGAAGGAACTGCTTTGTCGCTCCCTCAATTGATCGATTAGGATGCAGTGAGACGATTGATGATACAGAAGAATGCAGTTTGCAGATGAAGTTTTCATGTGAATTGAGAACCGTAGCGTTGGCGCCAAATTGAGCGCAGAAAAATGCTTGAAAATGACCAATATGTTGCTCAAGATCAAACTAGCAGTGACCCAGAAGTTCGTTTACTTCGAGCCTCTCTTGACTTTTCTAGGTGGTGTCACCGGCCTGTTGGTGCCAACACTGCTTGGCGGCGGATACCTTGGCTTTTTGTCAGCAGGTTTCAAGATTTGAAAAGAGCACAATAAGCTTTCATCGACACTCATCATGGCACCGGCATTGTCAAATTCACCACAATAATTTGGCGCAGAGAACAAAGTCACTAATTGCCTTTTAGAGAAAAATTCGTAACCATCTTCCACGACCTGGTGGGCCCGACAAATCAAGTCCATATCATGCTTCTGCAAAAATCGGGAAACAACGTCGGGGCCGAATGTGAAAGACACACCACGGTCGTTTTCGGACCATCCGGCAATATCTTTGTCTGGGTCAGACCACAACAAGTCGCACAACAAGCCAACATCGGGGATATCCGTTGGCCTCATGACTCTTCTAATCTGCTCCATGGAGTTCAAATCAGGAGACAAGCCACCGTGCATGGTGAAGATTTTCTCGTCAATGATTGCTGCAATGGGCAAGCAGTTGAAGCAGTCTGTGAAAGTTTTCCACATTTTGATGTTGTATCTTCTTTTGCATTCATCATAAAATCCGTAGATACGGTTGATAGAAGCACATTCGTGATTACCTCTCAAAATGAAGAAATTCTCTGGGTATTTGATCTTATATGCCAACAACAAGCAGATCGTTTCCAAAGATTGTTTACCTCTGTCAACGTAGTCACCTAGGAATAAGTAGTTGGCCTCTGGTGGGAATCCGCCGTACTCGAAAAGACGCAATAGGTCGTAATATTGGCCGTGGATATCACCGCAAATCTTGATGGGTGCCTCTAATTCGAGCAAGATAGGTTGCTGAATGAAGATTTCTCTTGCCTTTGTACAGAGGAAACGGATTTCATTCTCTGACAAAGTGACCTGTTTTCCAGGTCTGGAACCTCTGACCTCCAACAATCTGTCGACGATGGAGTCGATGTCGGCTTCTGGTTGCTCAGACATGATGTGTTATGTGAGCAAGTAAAATGGCGAGGCTAGAATTAATGAAGCAACTTCCCGCGAATTGATCTTTTTTACTCAAAACAGTCGAATTAAGCTTTCAGGACTCTAGAGTATTGATTTCGAGCCGAGTATTGTTATTGGCTTGGAAATTTGGTGTGAGAGTACAACGAAGTGTTGATGGAATTCTTTTGAACACGAATCCCGAGTGCCGCCCAAAAAAAAGTCGAAAATTTGACAACAAAAGTTCCCGCTTGTGTGATGTGAGCCCCAGAAAAGCCAGAATATGACGACTAGAGTTTCCAAGGAATATAAGAAGGCTATGCGGGGAGCCTAAATGTGGATTTTGTAAATAGTGGGAGGTGAGGCACCAAAAGAGACAAGTTGTTATAATAGTCAAGCGCCAAAATCGTTTGGGAGCGCAGAGTGGGTGAGCAGCAATTAGGGGATGAAGTGGCGCGACATTTTCGCCTTTTTCTTGTATTTCTTTTGCCTCGTTGTGGCGACATTGCCGCGGTGTCATTGCGCGGGGCCAAACAAGCAGTCTGTTTATTTGCAGCCTCCAACTTATATAGCACTAAATATTTACGCTTGATTATATAAAAGCGAAAGAGGTTGCAAATTTACTTCCGTCTTTACGTATACTACTCAATTCAAACCGAAGAACTGGACTTCATGCTATGTTTCCGTCAACCGCTACCTATTGGTCAAATAGTCGCGTGGCAAAACGACCTATAGTTTGTATTCCTCCAATGCGAACCATACAATCTGCGAAACAACAAAAGAGCTATTAATTGGGTATTGATAAGATATTCACTTGGGTTAAATACCTCTCTCTGTGTTGTAACTGAAAGCACTGCCGTGAATGCTAGTCGTTCAGCCGCCCGCCATTCAAGTTGCAGTCACTCACCCGAAAAAGAATCCGACGCGACATTTATCGTGCATATAGAAAGCCAGCCCGAAGTCGATGTTTTGTTTCTCGCCCAGCTGGTGAGTGAGGCCCGAGTCATCCCGCAAACCGACATTCGCCGAGGTCCTGGGGCACGGGTGTCGCTCGAAAGCCTAAGCCAGTCCTTATAGGGCTTATGAGACTTGGGAGGTGAATGCATCAGAGTACCGATTGAATAGAGACGGAAAATGTCGGCGCCCCCGTTTCCTAATGATTATAGGTGTAGACAAGTTTCTGAGGCGGACTCGAAGCCATGCAACATTTGTTACAAGCCCTCGAGCACAGTGTTGCTCGCGTCTAATAAGGCAGACCACTTTTTTGTATGTCCTCTGCATTTGAAAGATAAGAGTTTTGCCTTACCTGAGCATTCTGAGGCATACACAAAGCTTATACAAGAAAAAAGCCGTCTCGAAAATGAAATTCGTCACGCGAACAGTGTAGTAGAGGCCAACAGACCTTACTCGTGGAACAAGCTAATGTCTAATATTGGTTGGAGCGAGTCTGTGCAGCCAAAGGCGGCGGCCGAATCCGGCGAAAACACAAAGGATGAGGAAAATAAGAAAAATGAAGCTAAAAAGAGCACTGCGTATGAGGGGTATGTGGCTCAAGCCAATAAACTTAAAAAGGAGCTAGCTGATGTCAATGGCTCGATCTCCGGGTATCAATTTAAACAATTTACTCTTGCCAAAGACGTTTACCGCATGAGAGTCAATAATCTTCTACAGGCGAAAAATCGTGCTGCGAACCCACAGCCTGCTCAAACCCAGCAAAAGAATATTGTTTTCCCGTCGGTGCCAAAATCTGGTATCAGCTAGTCTACGCGTATTACCGCAGTTACTTTCACCACGTTACTAACTATGGCCAGAATGGAGGAACATGTACATTGGTCAGAGTCAATTCACATGCCGCCATAGTTCACGGCCTTCTCGTCGAACCAATTTTCCCAATTGTCTACCGCGCCCTTTAATACCGAGCCACCAACAAACTCCATGTTACCTTCCAAAAGATCAAAGTTGAATGAGCCACGGCCTACGACGGCTTTCCAAAAGTCACGTGTTGACTCATCTTTCTTGAAGTTTTCTGCGTCGTCATCCTCCATGTCGTCATTATCAATGCCACTGCCGCCCCTGGCCAGGCCCCTGGCGCTGATTGTATCAGACACAAGCTTCGCAAGCTCTTGCTCCAAGATCTGCTTGACTTTATGTACGGGCCTTGAGTCGAACAAATCCTGTTTGTTGACTGCAAATAAGAAATCAACACCATTTGGGTTTTTCTCTGTGGTGCTCAAAAGATGAAACAATTCTTTCGCCATAGCAGTGACTTTCAGTTCTTGACTCAAGTTGACGCTCGAGGAGTCGACCACATAAATCACGCCCTTAAGGTTGCCCACTGTAATGTCTTCCAGGATCAATTTACGCAAAAGCTCCGAGTGTTTCAAGTGGCCTGGGTAGTCAATGAGTTGGTATTTCTTCTGAATGGCTTCGTTCGAGAAGGGAAGCCCCACTGAGGCCACGTTTGGCTCTAGCGATGAAATCGTATTGGCGGGCTTTTCGCTCCTGTTCAATAACTTGTAAAAAAGACTGGTTTTGCCTGCGCCGTTGGCCCCCACAATCAAGTAGGTTGGCTTATAGTAAGGCGAGGTAGACTTTGTCTTGGTGACGCCCGATGTTTGCAACTGGAACACCACAAGCACAAGAATTAGTCCAAGGACTGCAGCCAAAAGCGCCTGTTGAACTCTGTCCATTTGTTTGTGGCTTGGAAGGGTATTTCAGGGTGTGAAATTGAACCTTAGTGGAAGCCTGAAAATCGCACGCATTAGATGTCGACAGTCGCGCGGTCTCTACTGTATTAGTGTGCTCAATGGGAAGTCAATCTTCTTAAGTATACATTCTTGGTTTATACTTAGATTTTCTACAAGTTCATAAATTTATACTAATTACACTCGATTTGGCTCTCGAAATTTACATGCATCTGTTTTTTCCTTCTTCTTTTTCATTCATACTTAGTCCCTTGTTTATGCCTACAGCCAGCTGCAAGATACGAGCATATGTGGCCTGATCTAATCCATACCGCTCAAAACTCTTAGCAGCTAATGCAGTAATTTTGAAAACGACACGCGCTTACAGATGTTTACGCATAAATTTATTAAAGCTCTTTCAAGCCCGATCATATGTGTTTGGCATTGATCCAGTGTCCTGCTCGTGACTGCTTATGCGACGTCCTTAACGGTGGTGCAGGCGCAGATATCATATAATGTCACCACCCTTTTTTTTTTCGATTTTTCTTGGTTAACAATATGATATTATTTGTCTATAAACAAGGACTTGGCTTCAAGCTTACTTGGAGACCACGGAGGCGCCGTACTCCCTGGCCTTCTGCATCAACAACTGGTCTACCAACACCAATGCAGCCATGGCCTCAACGATAGGCACCGCACGGGGCGTGACTGAAGGGTCGTGGCGGCCCTTGGCAGCCAAAACACCGTGCTTACCATCGTACGACGCAGTAGGCTGTTCTTGCGAGATTGTTGCCGCAGACTTGAACGCCACGGAGAAGTAAATGTTCTCACCGTTGGTGATTCCACCCTGCACACCACCGGAAAAGTTTGTTTTCGTTCTCAAACGGTTCTCTGCCTCAGAGAAGTAGAACGCATCGTTGTGGGCGGAGCCAGGCATCAGTGTGCCGAGGAAACCCGAGCCGAATTCGAAACCTTTCGTCGCAGGCAACGACATCATAGCGTGTGCGAGTGTGGCCTCAAGCTTGTCAAAGCAAGGCTCGCCCAAACCAACAGGGCAGTTACGAATCACGCACGTGACCACGCCTCCAATCGAGTCCTTGGCGTCTCTGTACTTCTCAATCTCCTTCACCATCTGCTCACGCACGGACGCGTCCGGACAGCGCACAGGTCCAACAGCATCCACCTGCTCCCTGGTGATAGTGTTCAACAACTCCTGGAATTTTGCGTCGCGAGGGTCTCTGTTCATCAGCACACCGCCGATCGACGAGACAAACGCCACGATCTCGACGTTGTTGGCCTTCTGCAACACCTTCTCAGCGATAGCGCCTGCGGCCACACGGCCGATGGTCTCACGCGCCGACGAGCGCCCGCCACCAGAAGCTGACTTGACGCCGTACTTCTGAATGTACGTGTAGTCGGCGTGCGAGGGACGAGGGTATAAGTCCGTTTCCGAGTAGTCCTTTGGACGGTGGTCCTCGTTCAAAACCAACATGCCAATCGGCGAGCCAAGCGTGTGTCCGTTCTCCGTACCGGATTGGATCTGCACGCGGTCCTTTTCGTTTCTGGGCGTCGAAAGCGCCAGCTGGCCCGGTCTCCGGCGGCTCAACTGGGGCTGGATATCGGCCTCGGTCAAGTCGAGCCCTGGTGGGCATCCGTCGACAATGCATCCGACGGACTTGCAATGTGACTCACCGTATGTGGTCACGCGGAAAATGTTGCCGAAAGAAGACATGATAGAGTGTGTTTGGTTGGGTGATTTGACCGCTAGGGAAGTATCTGTATTAATGAATATTGCAGTGTCTAGCGCGCATCAGGTGCTTTTTGCTGCCGGCTTTTTTTCACTGCGCGCACTCGCTCTGCCTGAGTCATTACCCTTACCCTCTGCCGTCAGGCCATGCTCCATACAGCCAGTGTTGTTCAATCGAGCGTTGGCGGGCCCGTAACGTAAAATTGGATGCGTAGTGCGAAACGTTTCAACATTTCCGTAACACGTTACGATACGCTAGGAATTTTGTCTCCGTAAGCAATTTTCAGCGTTTTTACGCTCGAAATAGGATAACATGAATTGAAAAAATCAAATAACTCGAAATTTGAGCTAGATATGAACTTTATACTTTCACACAGCTATAGCTTGTGCTAACAATTCAAGCGCATCAGTGTCTTCTTCTGCAAACTCACTGTAGTCGATCAAAAGTAATCCGTCATCAACTCCAACCTTACTACAGTACATGTCCCCTTCCACTTCCTCTTCGGCCTCTAGTTCATCATCAGTACTCACCTCAATATCAACAGCACCCTGCGATTTGAGTATTGCCATCATCTTGATTGACCCTGGCAGAAGGCGATTTCTCTTTTTTGTAACAATGTCACCAACACGAGAAAAAAGTGATTCTGCGGGCGCTGACATTGCTGGAACAGCAAAATAGTCCCTGGCCATACGATAGAGTATAGGGTAAATTGTCTTGCGACTCATGTAGAAGGCCATGGCATCCTGATCCTCTGGCTCCTGAGGCTCTCTGAAATATTTGTCAATTTCGGTCTCTAAATCGACCTTACTTGCTCGTTTGGCAAACCCAAATCCAAAAACATGCTTCGCTGCACGCACTGAGGTGGCGTCATCATCAACTACTGTGCATTCATCTGTGATATCCTCATACTTTTTCTTGTACTGCTCGTAGACGTCAACAAAAGCCTTTTTTATAGCTTCAATTTGGGTTTCTGTGAACCCATTGGATTCGAATACGGCTAGCTTGAATCGCGGCTCAAGAACAACAGCAATGTAGAGCATTTTGTTTGAAGTGATGTCCTCATTGTGAATCGGGAAGTACTTTAGCAACTTGCTTTTTGCCGCTTCCAAACCCATCGCGAAATACGGGTTCAATGGGCAAATTTCTTGAAGTTTGGGGCTATCAAGAGCACATAAAGTACCATAGACTAGTGAAATTGTTTGATGAATTGTAGGGTAAGACGTGGCTTGAAGCCTTAATGTAGGAAACCGAAATTTTTCCAAAACGTCACGCACAGACTCCAAGTACAGCCAGTCATTATCAGTGATTTCGAATTTCCCACGATCGGTGTCAGATACTTTGCCGTCCCTTAAGGCATATTTCAAGACAGTTGTAATTTCCACACGGAAGTAGATGAAGCGATCTATCATTTTGTAAGTCGAAAGCCACCGTGTGTCATTATCCCCCATTATCTTTTCAGGACCCCGGCTCGTGCTTTCCTTTTTCTTTTTCTTTTCGACGAGATCTAGAAAGCCGTTCTTCATTTCATGATTGTAGCGAATTTTGAGAATTATGAAACGCATAGCATTTGGCAAAGAAGACATACGTCCAGCAGAGTCCTTGAATTCTGGGTGTTCCTCTTCGATATTTGCAATCAGTGCCTTAAACTCTTGCGATGAGCTCTTTTTGAAGTACGTGAATTTCAAGAAGTCTTCGGTTGATAGGTTGAGAATGTGCCCGATGCATCGTATATCTCCATGAAACTCGATCTCACTGATGCTTGTACCGCACCTGAAGAAATCCATCATAGTATTCATTGGCCCGGCATTATCTCTGGTGATTGAGATAATACGGTTCTCAATACCGTAGTCTCTCAAAACTTTTATCAAGCAATCATAGAGCACCTTTCCTGTGTAAGAGAGGTGCTTATTCAAAGCCTCGAATCCAATTGTGTAGTTTTCTTTCTGACACAGGTTATTGTAAAAGTGCAAAGTAATTCCCAAGAAGTCGAAGTCATTACTCGATCTCCACTCGTCCATTGTAAGAGCAAAGAGACTTGTATTAGCGGCAAATTTTTCCTTCATGTTGAGCGTTTTCATCTCGTATATTTCAGTAAGCTTTCTTCTCAAGGTTGAACGGCTGATGCTAGGAGCATCATCCCTTAAATAAAGGACATGCGCCTTGAAAGTTTCAGAATCAACAAGGGAAAACGGCAAGTTGTTGGCAATTATCATCATCAACACTAATCTCGTGTGCTCACCTGGGTCAAATGCAAGGAAGTGTGGTCCATTCGCAATCCTTGACATCTGCTGTTGAGATGAGCCTGACTTGTTGTTATCTGGACTGAAGAAGTTGTCAATGGACGGAGGGATTTGAAGGCTGTCATATTGTCCCACTAACGAGGTCCCGAGAATAGTCTCATCATTCGGCGTAGACGATTCCAATGCTTCCCTCATTATGCGACATTTGATAGCGAGATGGTTTTTGTCAAAGTGGTCTTTCAAGGTTGTAGTGTTGATTGGCCAAGAATGAACATATATCTTGCTGCAAACAGCACAGGTGAGTTTAATTCTTTTGCCGTCTACTGGAAATTCGGGGTTGAGCTTCCAGGTAAACCAGCCGTATTGAATGGGATCAGGGGAATTGTATCTTGCCGGCAAAGCAAAGTCTTTTGAATGGATGACACCTTTCTTGAAACGAATCCGCGATGATTTTGGCTTCATTACCTCAAAGAGCTATTGCTTCAGCGAATTCAATATAGAGCTTGTAGAAATAGACTTGTAAAATGAAACTTCGTTCGATTGGTGATACCTAGATATTCTTCCAAATAAATTTGAGACTTGAAAATAAAGTGGTACCCGGGGAGAATTTTCAAAGCCCTTTTATACTTTGGAGCGAAAAGTCCTACTTTAGAGACCCATTGTCTCGAATGGTGAAGAAATTTCAGCTTGAGAGACGCGTTTTCACCCATCCGACACGTGTCAGGAATCGTGAAGAAGACTTTTTTGCGCAAGATTCAGGTCACATCTTGCTTTGAAGAAATTGAAAATCTTAAAGATTATTCCTCACGTTTTTTTGTCAAGATGGTCGCCAAGTCATCTTCAACTTATGCGTTGGCGAAAGAGTTGATTTGAATCAACATTCTTGATACCACCACACAACACGCGCCAAGTATCAACGAATTAAACTCGTATCGGCTGCTATCGGCTGCTCTTATCACCTTAGTTAGACTAGCAGTCTCAGTTCATAAGATTCCGAGTAATGGGTCCTTTATTTACGATTAGGCGCCCGAAACTTAGGTCAAGAGAGAGTAAACAACGTGCATTTGTCTTGCAAGGAGTATCAGAACCTAAACCAAGAAAGAGTATCACGTATCACGACACCGCAAATGAGTTGCACTCAAGCAGATAAGCTAATATTCCTCTCACGTATGACCTAGGCTACTACTTTACACCCCACCTTCGAATTGTGGCGCTGCTTTGTCCTTCAAGAATTTCACTCCTCTAATATAATGCTACATACACTGAGCTGAATGAAGAACAAGCAGACATATCAGGATTGTGAGTACCAAGCCTGGAAGACCGGCTAGCTAAGGCACGGAATTGTGGGGCACTCTTCGAGTTATTATTCTTCAAGCTCACCCCAATGTGAAGGCTCACACTATCCATTATTCAAGGTGTCAATTTAGCTTTTATGGCCGTGTAGCATTTATTACACGCGCCGGCTAGATGGTCCACCGATCTCTGCACCCGCACCCACACCTTGAGATCTCGCCCATTCGGGCCAATTGAAGTCCTGCATATACTTCAAAATACTGCATATATGGCGTAAAATTGCTCTTAACGTTACAACGTTACGTAACGCGGGAGGCTGGCGTTTCCGTAACGTAATTTCAATTTTACGCTACGGCGTTAATACGATACGTAAAAACGCTGTCGACGTAATGCGAAATCGATCCTTTTGAACAACACTGCATACAGCCACCGCTAAAGCCAGGAGATGGGTTTTTTTTTTCTTGTTCAAAAACTTCGCTCGCTTTCTGAATCGGTTTCTTATGACTCAGCCTATTCTGAAAGATTTCAGTCGACAGCTTCGCTCTTTTCTCTCATGGCTCTGGTGAATGGCTTGAGTTTCTGTTGGAAGACGTGTGCAGGCGCGGCTGATACATAGAGCTCCAGCAGCGAAACCGGGGCCAATCGCATGTAGGTTTGGCATATTTCAAGCGAGAGACGTATTTGCCGCAACGGGTAACCGGTTTGAATTAATAGTTCATCTTAGCATCAATTTACTTCCTGTTGTCTCAGAAATTCTTTTGTTTTTCTTTTAATTTTTTAGTTTTGTTTTGATTTTGCTTTTATCTTGCGGATAAAAGTATTTCAGACTTATCTCGTGCCTCGGAGGAGGCATCTACGGTCTGTCAGGTGAGACCGTACACGGCATATTGGCGGTCACGTCAGGTTCCCTTCTTGGTTAAAGTTTTAGAGACAAACTAATTAATTTGCTTTTTTTTTCTGTTCTCTTTTACTTTTTTTTGACTCTGTCACTCTTATATTTTCGGACTGACAATTGCTAGTGATCGAAAATCGGCCCAGATGTAGATACCAAAAGTCGCCTTACTGAATGTCATGTCTGCCGGTTGCTGAGAGTTTGTAGGTCAGCAAACTTGGTTGTTGTGGCAAGGTCTTTTTCAAGGCATGAAGATTATATGAACCGTTGTTTTATCGTCTTGAGCCGAATTACTTTCTCAGCCGCGAAAACGAAGAGCGGCTGCCGTACATTAGTTCATTCCGGGCTCAAACTCTGTTAGCATCGCTTTCGGACGTCTCCGGAAAATAGAATTCAGGACACATTGTGAAGGCCCCAAAAGAACTGAATATTGATGTGTTACAATCATATCATTTTGCGAGACGTCAAATTCCTGGACAATGCAATAACACATGTCTATTCTCTGAAGTAATCTCTGGAGGGGCCGAGTTATGTCTCATGCACGTAATGTACCGCATTCGGCAAAAAGTAAACAAACCATCCAGCACTATTGCAAGATCCAAGTCCAGGAGATCTTCCCCAGGCCGATTCGAGCAGAAAAGCCACAAAATACACACAAACAATTGATTTTCACCTCAAGCACTGTTGACACAACACTGAAATCAAAGGCATCTGACGTTTTACAGTACGGCCTAGTAATAGGACAAATAATATTCCAAAATTGAGAAAATTCTCTCCAACGCGGAACAAATTCAATGAATTCGTGGGCCAAGCTCATCATAACGGTCATTTATCTAGGGCTTGTGTCTGCAAGCTGGTCCACTCATTATGCGTTCGATGCTGGCCTAATATACGTTCGGCTAAAAGACAATGGCCTCGTGGCACTCAATTTCTCGATGTCGGGCTTTGATGGTCTTTCGGTCACTTCATTGTCGCTGATGAATTTGAAGCAGAACCAGCAAGTCGCCCAATTGGCGGCGCCGCCTCAAAACTCGTCGATGTTTGTTTACAGTAATACTCTCTATGCGTTCACGGGTGCCGCAGATGACTCATTATCCGAGTACGATAAGTGCGGCGAAGGCGTCTTCCAGTTGCTCAAGTACGAAACAAGCTCGGACTCATGGGTGCACGCAACGGATAACATGACTTTTTCCGACGTGGAGAATGTATCATTTTATAGGGACTCGACCTATCTCACCTCGACGACTTCCTCTGACATCTACATCTATGGAGGCACGTGTGGCGCCACCGGGAAAATCGTGAGCCGACTTTTATCGCTCGATATGGACACCATGCAGATATCGAACATCAGCACATCCACCAAGCCACAAGGCTTTTTTGGCGGCACCAGCATTTGGGCACCCAGTCCACAGCAGCTGTTTGTAATTGGCGGCCGTTCGGCTGATGGCTGGCTTAACATGTATCAGATTGCAACATGGAGTTTCCAGTCTGGTTGGCTGTTCCAAGGCGTGGACCAGAATGGCACTACAGTGTCTTCCAGGACCAATCCGTTGGCGTTGCCTATATTTAGCGTTTTGGCCGATGATTCTGTGCAGACCTTCAATAGGAATTATAATCCGACAAGTGTACTTGTCATTGGTGGGGACACGGCTGGTGACTCTGATGATGCATGGGCTAAACTACTGTATGCAGACAACAGCTGGAGCTGGCAAGCACTTAGTCCCAGTATTGAAACCGAGGACATCTTGGGCGCCGCCGTGATTTTCGACACACTCGTGGTGGTGAATGGGTCAGCGTCCTCCATCTCGAAACGCCTGGAAGATACCTATTCAGTCAGTCTCTACGACATCAATAACGACTTTGCCCTAGTTGAAGACTTGAAAAGCAATACCGCTAGTGTTCGTAAATCAGACAGCACCAGCGGCACTCTTTCGAAAAACACAAAGGTTTTGGTGGGAACACTAGTGCCATTATCTGCACTAGCACTCATATTCGGTGTCGTGATGTTTTGGTGGAGAAAGAAGGTTGTGAAAAAAGACGAGGCCAGCGTGACAGACCCGCTAGATTACCAACTTGGCCATTACCGTACAAGGCTGGACCAACACTTCTCGCTCTTGGGTAGCAGACCGTTGGATTTGTACCAAAACGGGAACGACACTAACTCCACGCTAGACGTCGCATCCATTGACTCATGGGTGCGTAAGAGACAAGAATACGACGCAACACGCGCCCGGCCTTTGGGCCGTAATAGCTACCTTGCATCCAATGAGACGCTAGGCCTGCACCCAGAGGTGAATGATGAGACGATTCTGCTGGAAGGGGCAGATTTGGGCGAGGGCCCAATCACGGAAAAGAATGACGACACAACGGTCTCTGCGGCGATACTGATGATCCAAACGCCATCAGTATATGCCTCGCCAGATGGCTCTCCCAAAAAGGCTGCACTTCCAGCAAGACTTAGCCAGCTCCGCACATTTCTGTATACACAAACACCGCCCCAACTGCCGATGCTTCAGCGCAAATCACGACTTGACCCAGGCCTTGTTTTGGGTGAGGGTCTAGATCTCAGCATGGGGAGTGACACGGAGTCTCCTGATGAGAATATGGATGTGCAGGTGTTGGTGAGTTCGAAACGGAAATCTGTGCTTCGTGTCATGAACCCGGACATGGAGGCCTTGGCGCAGGAAGGCATGCGTCTACGAAATCCGTCGAAGTAGACTGAACGAGCCTGAACGAGCACAGGTGAGGAATGTTTGGAAATAGAATTGGGCTTGAATTGCTCAAATATAGACGTGGACTTCATGTTTGATTGCCCAGTAATACTGCCAGCTCGTCGGTGCTTTTCGTAATTAAGAGAAGACCTGAAGCGACACAAAAATTGTTTTGTGGCTTTTCAGCGCAATTGAAAAGACTTTGAAGCAATGTAGAAACGCTTTTTTCGTCATGTCGTAAAATCGATGGTCCATCAAATACAAAAAAATCTCCTCTTAATGCTCTTCATTGTCTTGTTGTATGTGCGATTATATTCCGTACGAGATCGGCCTTGGCTCGCGAGGTTGGACCAATTTTAGCGATGTAAAACGTTTTTCTTCCAGCTTAAAAAAGGTCAAAAAAAAAAAATTATAAAGGGCCACGATTGGATGGGCTAACATATTATCTGGACCCACGAGGACTCTCTGATAGGCAAAAGATGCATAGCCCACGATACTATACCGAGAGGAGAATAGCTTTTTTTGAGAAAATCAAGGAAAAAAAGAGGCATTCTCATACCCGCTTCGAAAATCAATAATAAGTGAAAACCATAAGATCAGCGATGCCATGTTCGATAGTTGTAACCCCCATTACGAATCGCCAAGTGCTTGCGTTTCAGCGAGGCCTGTGGCATATGCGAGATTAGGCGAGAAAACATAACTCGTGAAAAAAAAAAAAAAATTACCTACAGGTGCCGGCTCGTAATGCAACGTCCCACTATCCGATCCGCTCAAGCACTTTGGTTTTTAGGCCATAGACATGACCACGTTCAGAAATTTCTTGATTCAAGCAAAGATGCGAAAACTTTCTAAACGAAACTATCACGGCAAAATTTGTTGTTTCCCCACAATTCACACATTCGCCTAAGTTCCGGGGGGTTGGTGGAACTCAATCTGTATCAAGTTTCCGCACGCCACTTCTCGCAAATTAATAGTGATTACCGCATAGGCGTGCGGCCGCACGGTACAGTCTGTCCAGATGTGAGAAACACTTAGTATGTGTGTCACCTTATGTTCAGACAGTAAAAATTTTGATCTATCGCCTCTCGTCTCCTACCAATTAATCAAGTCGATTGAAGTCACCTTATTTGATACCCTTAGAGTTCGCTCCCACACCAAGACCCGGACCCTCGCTCAGCCCACTCGCTGTGTGCAATCCGGAGCCTGCTACTACACCTTATATACCATCCAGAAGATCTATCAGATCCATGAACACAGGCGGTGCTGATAGTACGGGTATGAGAGAAACGCCGGGCCTGCTCTTCACGCCTCAGCGGCGGTCCTCGCAGATCGAACGACTGTCCAATCGTGTCGAAAACGGCGCTTTTGATGTGAATTTTGGGCTCGCGAGTCCACTTCGGGATCCGGCCAACTTCTCATACGACGACCCGCTTTTGTACCAAGATCTGCAGATGGCAGCCACATCTGCGCAGATGAATGAACAGCAGTTGCAATACGCTAATTACAAGGAACCCAGCACAAATAATGGTGCCCGTGATTGGGGTGCGGCGCAGTGGAATATGCCTGGCACTTTCCGGCCCGAGGTACCCGAGGACGCCATGGAAGTGGACCTGCCATCGATAGCGCCTAGCACATATTACGATCCGGCCCCTGCTGGCTACCCAATGCAATCTGTGAACGAAGCTCCGGGGTTTCCGGCAGATCTAGGCTACGATAAGTTCCAATTCGCCGTGACTACCGCTAATGGATCGCCAACTGTCGAAATCGGTAGAGACGCATATGGTATGTTTCCCGGGGACATTTTGGCGGCAAAAACACCCGATTTTGCCTCCTTTTCGTATGTTTCAGAAGACATTAGCCCTGATCTGAATCACACTGGCCAGACCCGCGAGCACGCGTCGCTAGGTCTCGATTCGGCGTCGGCATACCGCTCAGCGTCTAATTTTAGTGCTTACGATACCCCTCAGGGCACTGATCTCGGCGTCAGCGAGATGTACCTGCAGCTAGGGCTTGATTTTGGCGAGAAAGATGAAAAAGATGACGCCAGCCACCACACACTGATTCTGGCCGCAGTCAACGAATTGCTGCCGCTAACAACCACCACGCTGTTTACGCCCTCGGCCACTTCGCTCCATCTGACCCAGCCGTCATTTTTCTCGGCTCAGCAATACTTCCGCAGCCTGCTAGACCAGCCTCACCGTGCCCTGATAGACCTATATCAGAGGCGGCGGCTTCTGATTGAAAGCATAGGGTCTGCACACGTGCCCACACGGTCCCAGCGGTCATTGGCGAGTTATTTCCATTTTCGTGACCGTGATCGTGACCGTGATCGTGACAGGAAACTGCCCATGCTGCGCACCTCGTCGCCTCAAACAGAATGGCTGCCGCCAGCGTACGCGCCACCACGGCACTCTATCCGCAGCATTTTCAAGACCAACAATAACATAGTGGGAGAGAACGAGTCCTTCCAGGTGGAGAATGAAGATTCAGGACCAAACTTGCCGCAACTAGATGAATCCGCTGAGCCGGACGGTCAGGCTCTGAAGAAAGGCCGGCGTTCGAAACGAAACTTGTTCACGCGATTCAAGCCAAGTGCGAAACCGCAAGACTCGCTAGAGTCTAAACAAGAATTCGCCGACGACATATTACGCGACGAGGAGATGGACTGGACGGAGAAGTACTCTGAAATGCCACCGAAAGCCAGCTCTCAGACCCCTCTCCAATCAAAGGGCAATTCACTACATAACGTTGACTCCGCCGGGCTGAATGGCGAAATCGCGCAGGGCCCAGATTACGCGGCCCTTTTCACGGGCGTACGGAAACGGCGGAATCTTGTGGGCATGAAAACCAAGAAGAAACCTGAGGTGAAAGTTGAGGCCAATGGCGCCAAATCCGAGCCAGAACCCGAAAAGGCGGTTTTGGCGGCCTCTCGCTCCAGTGCTGAATACTCGGCTGACTGCGCTCTGGCCGGCAGCGTTCCGCACTCGCTGCACCTGTTCACCTCTAGAGAATCCACTGCGCAAGACCAGCCCGCGTCAGGACCGCTGGCGTTTGCAAACGCATCCAAACGGATCTTGGGCTCGCGGCTCATGAAGAAGAAAAATATCGCCAAAAACGACCTGAGCGATGTGGTGGAGGTCGATCTCCAGTCACTAGATCTCCCGGAAAACACCGAGATCTTGACGAAACCGCAGCTCTTGAACAAAACACGAGGTCGAAAGGAGGACCGCGCAGCTGACATGATTGACCAGCTGAAAATCTTTGTGTGTGGATATTGCGATCGGCGATTCAAACGGCAAGAGCACTTGAAACGGCATTTTAGGTCGCTACATACCACTGAGAAGCCATACGATTGCTCGATTTGCCTGAAAAAATTTAGCAGGACCGACAATCTCAGCCAGCACTTGAAGGTACATAAGCAAGAGGAGGAGGAAGCCGCGGCGCTTAAGGCAGAGGAATAGGTCAGGCTTGAGAGGAGTTTCGGAGTTGTTGAAGCATGAAATGTTAGATAGAGTCTATGCTTTGTAATTGTCCAAAATCGTGTATTAATGTGCTGCATGAAGATTAAAAATGCCTAAATACATTATTAGAGTATACCAAAGTTCCGAATATAAAAAGAAAAGTTAAGGAAAGTGCAAAAAGTGGGACAGAACCGGAAATTTAAACGTGAAAGAAGTGAAATGCAAGAAGGGTGTTGGTGCATAAGTCAAGGAAACGCGTGACCCATGATCACATGGCGAGATTGAGCTCTTCATTGAGCCTGTTCGACGTCAAGCCGTCCAATATCGTCTCGCCCTTCGTGCGGTGCGCGCCTGGCTTGGATATGCCGCTGTTTTCTTCGTGCGGACGCACACAAACGCCGTTGGTCAAGTGTTTCTTGTAGCCTTCGATGCGGGTAAACTCTCTTCCGCACTTGCACCGGCAGTGTTTTGACACCATGTGTGACTTGACGTGGCGGTTCAAGTCATGCTGTCGAACAAAGCTTTTCGGGCAGTACAGACAAGTGAAGGGCCGGTCGCTCAAGTGCGTTTGTATGTGTGAGCGCACATTGTAGCGCCGGGTAAACTTTTTCCCGCAGTTCTGGTACACACATGTGAAGTTCTTGTCGTCGTCGGGGCCCTCCCAGTATTTGTCGAGCTCACCTGGTGGGAGAAGCGATGTCTTTTTCATGGTCCGCCTGGGCGAGAGCTCCTGGATCGCCTTACGCACGTCCTTGGTCTTGCCGTTGGGCGAAATGATAGGACTCCACTCGAGCTTTATCCCGTTCGTTCGTGGCGTGATTGGAGCCTGGTTTTTGAGTGGCGTGAGCTGGAGAATCGTTTCGTTAGCATCAATGATTGTCTCGTCGGCCTGGTTGTCAATAGTCCTGTTCATCTGCCTGATGGGGGAAGACTGTGGGAGTTCGCGAGTAGGCGAGGACCCGAACTGGCTCGGCGGCTGTGGATAGTAACATTCGGCGTCGTCACTGAAAAACTGCAGGTTGTAGAAAGTACGTTTCTCCACAAACGGCGAAATTCTGGCGCCGCGCCGCAATGGTGATGAATTATGCTGTGGCAGCGGGCTGTGTGGTTCAGGCGACGCTTGACTCAGGGAGCTAGCCAGCGGTGGCGGTAGAAACACATTCATATTCATGCTGAGAGCATCTGGGTATTCACGAGGCGCCGATCGGCTGGCGTACCGGTCCTGGTGCGGTGAATAGTCCAGTGGCATATATGGAACGGCATTCTGCCTTGGCAGACGGAAATTTGGGGATGACGAAATTATCGGTGCTGGTTCATGCACGGGAATAGGGACGTATCGCCGCTTTGAGATTTCAGGCCCTGAAAGATCATCGATGTCGTCTGGGTATTCTCTATTTTGTTTAGGGTGATGGATCGGCTGGAGCGGCCGCGAAGAACCTAGAAACAGCTCAAAAGTCGCCCTCTCATTCGCGTCTGGCGGGTCCGGTGGGAACTTGTACAGTTTTGGATTGCGATTTGTTACAATGATATCCTCATCCTTTTTAGATGTTGTCTCTTCATTCTCGTCCTCTTCGTTGAGCTCGATCGGCTTACAAACTTCTAGCGGCTGGTCGAAGTTGAAGTCTAGTTGCTCGTTTGAGATCACTGGATGTGACCGCGCGAGCTGTGTTGGCGAAATCGATTTCGTGTTATCTTGCGGCTGTTTCATCATTCGCGTGTAATCTTCGCCGTTGGTCCCGCCAAGTGAAAGTTCTCGATTATGGTCGAGAAAGCCAAAAATAGCCGTCCCGCTAGGTTTCTTCAGATGCCTAAAGTGTGACAATTGATGGGTGTGTGACCGACTGCTGCCCCGTGGTGACCTCTGTGGCGGTTGTGCTTGGCCGTATCCTGAAGGAACATCTAAGTCCTGTAGCGTTGTGAGTGCCTCGTCAAAGAGGTTGTCAAACTCCTTATACTCCTGGAAATAGTAGTTGAGGTCCTCATCAACCGGAGCACTTATCTCATTTGTGTTTTTGAGCTCCACCAACTCTTCCCAGTTAGCCAACGGATCCATGTCAATTCGTTACAGAGAAACAATCCTTATGGGAATTTTGCAGTATATTGTGCGTTTCTTTCCTTATGTAGTAGCCTGGCCAGTTTCCTTATCTTGGCTTTTGCTGTCTAGCCTTGAAAGTAAACGTGTACCTGTTTTGATATCTCTCTAGTACTCTATGTCAAACTTTTGTGTGGCTCGAGAGCGATGACCTTTTGCAAGAAAGACCTTAGATGTTGATGCGGAGAGAGTGCCTCGTAAAACTGTCAGCTTCGTGTGAGCGATCCCTTACTAAGCGTGTGAATGCGTTTACAGTATGTTGTGTTGCTAAGGTCTCAAAAGGAGATGAGAGCCTATTTCATGAGACCCCGGCATGGCGGACTTATGGATATGGCATGGGCAGAGACCGTATGTGATTTGAGATGTAATTTCCCGATTCGTGCGATATGAAAACACGTGAGAGATGCATAATCGCAGAATTCCGGCACACAATGCGTTTGGCTTGTTTACATATTACCGCTTTTGGCACGGGCCGCCTTTTTTGGCGCCAAACCCTTGCTATTTCTACCCGGGCTACGATCCGCTATCGGCATGCATCAAGATTTGCATTAGTTTTTGACGCCCCCTCCTTTCCCTAAACTGAGGTCTAAAACTTTCTGAGGCCCAATGAGGAGCTTACGTGAGCGCGTACATCTGCCTCAAATTTTGTAGGCCTGGTCCAGACTCATGAGTAAGAATTGTATCGATCTGTATCTTTTACGAGTGAACTCATTTCGAGATTGCTTGGCCTGCCTAAATCAGATCTCGTCCTATGGTGGCATCGAGGCTTGGTGGCACAACAAGATCTGCAAACAATGGCCAGATTGCGTGCATAATTCCCCCAGGCAGAAATCGGGTATTTTTTGTCGGACGAGTTCGTGTACTTGATCATGCAATGCAAATCATCAAACGTTATTTGAGGGCTTTGTCAAATTCCGGCTGATCTGCATGTCGATAGGGAGAGCCCATTGTCAATTCCGCTCGTTTGTATCTTCATGCACTTGACGGGTACACCAAATGCGGCAACTGCTATAGGAGGGGTGAATACTCATCACCACGAATTAAGCAGTTTGAGACCAAGTCATAATCAGAACGAAGACAAGTGTACCTCCATTGCCCATAAATTTGCCAGCTTATAATATTTGCTGGAGGGCCATGATGCATATCTTCTTGCGAAAGCTCGACTTTGTTTCTCTCCCCGCTTATTTCTACGCTTATCAACGATTCAACTGGAGACAATACTTCCGACTGCAGATCCCGGAGAGCGCATAAGATTCGATTTTTTTTTTCTTTGCTTGCATGATTCTCGTCAAAAAATTCCAGCGTAAATTTGGCCAATTGAAGTTTGCCAAAGGTAGCGTTCTGTCCACTCATTGATATTTCCATGGCCACAAACTATGCGAAAACAAAGCATTCATCCAATGAATGTCCATTTGTTGCACTGCTTCAAATAAGTAGTGTGCTCTAAATGTTTCCCATTGGGCACCAATAGACATGCATTTTCCTGTATTTGGGTCAAATTTCGACGTATCACTTTTGAAGTGTCATATACTATCAGAGTTAGGTCTCGTACTCTTTTTCGGTTCAGTGGCTGGAAGCACATCCGTGGGCAGCTATTCACCTACAATTCAGATTTATACGAAAATTTCAAAATAATCTTGTTAAATATATATGTCATAGTAGGCGATGCCAACTATCTCAACTAATGCAGGCTCTCAGACACATCTAAGCGGACAACAACATCTTTCTAGGGTCCTCGATAAACTCCTTGATGGTCTTCAAGAAGGTGACAGCTTCACGGCCGTCCAAAACTCTGTGGTCGTAGGTCAATGCAAGGTACATCATGGGTCTGGAGACAATCTGGCCCTTAACAGTGACAGGTCTCTCCTTGACGCCATGCAAGCCCAAAACGGCGGTCTGTGGCAAGTTGATGATTGGAGTACCGTACAAAGAACCGAAAACACCTCCGTTGGAGATAGTGAAGGTACCGCCGGTCATGTCCTCCAAGGACAACTTGCCGTCTCTGGCCTTCTTTCCCAATCTAGAAATCTCTTGTTCAACGCCCAAGATTGACATTGACTCGGCGTTTCTCACAACTGGAGTAACCAAACCCTTGGGCGTGGCAACGGCGATCGAGATGTCCATGTAGTCTCTGAAGACCATGGTGTCGTTGTTCTCGATGGAGGCGTTGACAGCAGGTACCTCCTTCGATGCCAAAGCCGCAGCTTTGGAGAAAGCACCCATGAAGCCGAACTTGATGCCCGTCTTGTCTAAAACCTCATCCTTGTACAACTTTCTCATCTCCATCAAGTTGGACATGTCCACCTCGTTGAACGTGGTCAACGAAGCGGCAGTATTCTGCGACTCCTTAAGGCGCTCGGCGATTCTCAATCTCATTCTGTTCATCTTGACTCTCTCCTCGGATCTGGAGAATTGGGTGAAGGAGGCAGGCTCCTCCTTCTTAGGTTGCTCCTTTGGCTGCTCTTTCTTTGGCTCCTCTTTCTTGGCCTCTTTTTTTGGCTCTTCCTTCTTTGGTTCTTCCTTCTTAGTCTCCTCCTTCTTTGGCTCTTCCTTGGCCTCGGCCTTTGGACTCTCCTCAGATTTGGCGCCACCGGCTGGAGCCTCGCCCTCCTCGATCTTGATGATCTCCTGTCCCACCTCGACAGTGTCCTCAACAGCCACTAAGATCTCAGTAATGGTTCCTGAAACAGGAGCGTTGACCTCGACGTCGATCTTGTCTGTCTCGATGGTGGCCACAAGCTCGTCCTGGTTCACATAGTCGCCGACCTCCTTGTTAAAAGCAGACAAAGTTCCCTCGGAAATGGACTCAGCCATCTCGGGCACCTTGACCGATGTAGATGCGAATCTGTGGAATGTCAAGCGGGGTAACGTGGCGATTCTGGGGGCGGCTGTTTTCGTGACCAAGGTTCTGGCAACAGTCGAAGGCAGGGCCTTGACACCGCAGGCAGCAGCCTTTGGCAAACGACGCAAATTGCTTCTAAGCGTTCTAGACAACATGTTTGGATAGGCAGTAATTTTTTTTGGCAGAGACCTTAAATTCGAGTTCTGTGTTGTATCAAAGCTAGTTTTTCTTTCGCTTTTTTTAATGCTTCATTACCCGAAGCATTTCTCGCAGCGTGTTCCGAGAAACCCCGGGGCCAGCCAATGACCGCGCGCGAATTGCATGCCTGGCCTCAAAATCCACATTGCCATGACTCCTGGCCCCGCGATTCCGGCCTGCAACCCTGGTGCCAACATGACTACTTTTTGCAGTCATTGCAGACATTTAGCTCGCGCCATAAGGCGATCAGAAATAGCGGCTTTTTTTCACAAAACAACTAATGGACGACTTTCAGTTACTTTCGACTCTCCATCAATCTACCGATTTCTATGTTGTCTCTTAATGACTGAAGTGTGGTATATTTCCAAGCCATCTGACTTGACGAAATGAAGTAGGATGAAATTCGGGAAGCTTGGCCATAGGGCGCTTAAGTCCATCGAAGGTCACTCTTTGCACGCATGCTTAAATGCTTCACTCTGGATGATATGACTCCGTTCGGCCCTTTGACTCGGTCAAAAGACTTCATGTACACGGGCCTAAATTTTCATTTTCTTCGGGAAATTAACTGTGTTTTGCCACTCGGAATTCCTCTCGAGTTTTTGAAATTTGTTGCAGGTCAGAATCAAGATTTGACAGCCGCGCTCGCGCAAAGTTGCTTTGCCACGGAAGTGCGGGGCGAAGCTCCGGGACCACACAAACAAAAGAAATCATGAATAAGACAGTAGAGGCGTTTGGACTATAAAAGGATGTTCCACGATTGAACAACTCATAAACTGATACATACTCAGGTATCAGGGCAAGCGGATCACAGCAGGTTGGTCTTTTTGCAAAGTGAAAAAAATAGATGGGTCGCGAGTATCCTCGGGATAATGTAGGTCCCTGCAGATTTCTCTGCGTTCCGGTGTTGCCGAATCTTTCTTGAAATATCCCACACTTGAATCTCTGATAGCCGCCACAAAAAAAAAGACCTCGAAATGAAAATACTTTCCAATTAGTATTGAAGGGATTCAAAAAGAGAAGCCCGACGCGGGGGTCGAACCCGCAACCTTGAGATTAAAAGTCTCACGCTCTAGCCATTGAGCTAGCCAGGCCAATAGCGCTGTTTCCTCCAGGCGCCTAAACTGACAGTGTGTTCTCAACATATTCCTCGCCGCTTAGGCTGTTTTGAGCGCTCTCGAGGTCAATATGACCCTTAAAAAAAGTGACGGGTATATTTTAATATAAAATAGTAGAGCTCTGGCACTATGCACAGCAATGATACCTTTTTAGCGAACACAGAGCCATTTCCTGCCGACGTGAAAGCCCATATACTCTTTGATAGAAACATTTCGTAGCTGTGATGGATATTTAGATAATGTGATATATTTTTTAAAAAAAAGGGATATTGCAAATACTAGTGGTCGGAAAATCTCGCTTCATGTAGATTGCCATATACTCCAAGTGGTCGCATGGGGAAAATTTCAGTTCAAATCCAACCCGCTTTGATCCTGACAGCTACACTTGCATATTTTGATGAAAGAATTGTTCAGTAAGCAAGCAGGTCCGTTGACCGACTATTGAATACACTGTGATCGAAAATCTTTTGGTCAGATCCCACCAGGCGATCGTGTGTTAGTCATTGCCGTTATGAAGTAACGTTTCTTGAAGTACAATGACCTAAGCAAGACACAATCATTCATAAGTTACACTGAAATCATTTCAACATTCACTTCAAGGGTAGTTTGGGAAAAGGAAAGAGACTGTGTGAGCATGTTATGTTTCTTTTTATTACTTGGCTATTGTACATGCATATGCGAGTGCGGTCTTATTGAGGCAGCTCAAATACTTCAATCGTCTCATGTCAGAATTCAAGTTGAAGCCGACAGGAGTGTCGATAAAAATTCGATATATGGTAAAACTTCAATATGGAAACAAGTGCCCAGACCTTTTTCATTGAGTTTTTACGTGTTTCTGATTTTTATCGGTAACAAATGTTTTTTAAAAATTCGCATATGTCTTTTTATGCGCACTTAATTCTACGTTTTGCAGCCACTTTGCACACATCCAAATCAGCTACAACCCATAAAATGAAATTAAACAAGACAGTGATAGCTTGCGCTTTACTTTTCAAAATCTCTCATGCCCTTTTCATTCCATTGGAATCTTTCAATCATATGCGAACAAAAATCATTAATGACGAGCTCAGTCCTATCGATGGAGTCCATTTTGAGCAAGATCTTGAAGTGGTGACACCAGAAGTGAAGCAGTTGCTTCTGATTTTCGAAAATATCACCAATCAGACAGAGAGTGAGCTTGCCTCGATGTTTCTTTCGCAAGATCACTCGCTTGCGCTTTTGTCATTGAAATTCTGGGTATATTTGCTCAAAACCTTTTTTGTGAATAACAACCATCAGATTCTCGGCATGTTGCACGGGCTCGACACAGGAAACTTGCTCAACGGTCTCTTAGATGGCGACCAAAGTTTGGCCAAACATCTAGAAAGGTCTTTCAATAACTCTTTGCAGGCAACCAACCAAAATGGCGGCCTTGCGCTGATACCGGTAACAGAGACAGTGAATATCGACGTTACAATTCAGCACTTGGGCGACGTTGACTCTAAGGAAGAAAATAAGCTGTACGGGCCAGATATGAGCTATGAATCCCTTCAGAAGTGGATAGAAGACTATGGACTATCTGCATCCTCTTTACGCGATTACCTTGAAACTTACCTCTTCAACGGCAACCGTCCGTGGACCGCTGAGACAGCATCTTACGACTCGTCGAACAATTCGAATGATGAGAAGCGATTAGAGTTGGAACTGAAACTTGCATCTTTTGAGGACAAAATTCATTCAGCGGTAGCGTCAGGGTCTGCACATGCAGATGATCTGGATGATACAGACGACAATGATGATATCGAGGAGACAGACACGATGGAGGAATTGCATGTTCAGTCTTTTGGGCACGTTCCTTTCACTTTGGAAGGTTCTGATTCGGACGAGGACGAGGAAGAGGAGCTACAAAAAGCGGGTCAAGATTACATGTTCCATCAATTTATTAGTAAGCGGTCTCTTTTGGATAATGCATTAGACTATAGCACGATGGTCAATTCTTTCGCAAGACTCGACGAGAACGAACCTCATGCAGATGATGCATCGGATACTGACGTATTCGAGCTGAAACACCGCATATTTGACGACGATGAAATTGTTGAGCCCTTTTCGGTCTTGTTGGATGAATCCCCCAGATCAAAAGACTATCGGCAGGTTGTCTATGACGCCGTGCCAGATGACCCCCGCCTCGCCAAAAGAGAAGAGGACTGCGTGCCGGTTACGTGGTACAACGTATTTCACCACAGTGTGTTTGGAAAGCATAAATTCTGTCATGTGTAGCTGAATACAGATCGTTACACAAATGAAAATTCTGAATATTGAGGAAAAGCGAACTAAATATAGTCCTGGTTAGCATAATTTCTGTTGTAGGCCTGATTCTGGCCCGCAGTCGGCAGTCTATCGTGGTAACCATTATAGGTACCATTCCCATGATTGGCTCTTTCACTGTACGCTGTCTTGAAATTCTGATAAGCGAGGCTTGAGTTCCCTGTGATTGTTGACGCTGGTTGCTGCGGCTCGACAGAATCAACTAATGACTGCTTTGAGAGACTCTCCGAATCGTAAACGGGCCGGTAGGCTGCTCCATTACCGCGAGAATCCTCATCGGAAGAGTCTCCGAAGGCAGATTCCTTCGCGTGTTCGTGACCCTTCATGGCGCTCGCACCCAAAGCTGCTAGTTCTATATCGTCAGTGTCTGTAGCGGTCTTTGGACCATTCTTGGCACCCATGCGGGGTAAGAACGAGACTCTGTCATCCTTCATGGGTTGGTAGCGAGAGTCTGGGTTCTTGTAAATCAACGCCAATACGCATGTGACAATCGTGAATATCAACAAAAACAACGCAAATATAGCATTCAACACGAAGAAGACCACGGCCATGACGGATGCAACGATCTCGGGCTGTCTGAAGACGTAAGAAAAGAATGCGAAAAACAAAGCATTAAGTGTGTTGATCACAGAGATAGTGATGTTGAAAGCATTAGTTCTTTTATCCATAAAGGGCCTGATCCAGCACACGGCAACACAGTGCACAAGTTCGATAGCAAAAACGACGAGGGATTGCACCTTTCCGTGTTTTTGCAAAACGGCAACAAAAAAAGTTTTCAAAAAAATGTAGAGCAACGAGAAGCCAACAAAGTAGTAGCAGTTTGCTCTGTACTGAACGTAAACAAATCCAAACTTGTTCAAGAACACATTGTTGCCATACAAGAGATATGCTGGATTCTTGTGTTCCCTGACAGATCTTCTGCCGAAACTGATGACACGAAATGCAGCAAATCCAAGCAAGACAAACGCCACAAGAACAAAAAACGCGGCTACAACAACAAGACCCGCAGAGTCACGCACAGTAAATTCCCAAAAACTGAAGACAACTATCTGGGGCAAAGCCACAAGAAGCAATCTGTACAATGCGCCCTTGATAATGCTGGACCAATGTTGTCTGTACTCATTGAATTTGCCTTCATTCATCATCTTAGTGCGGATACAGATCTCAACAAATGCTTTAAAAAATGTCATACTCACAATGAGGATGAAGGCAAAGAAAATCAAGAACATCATCGCTGTCATGAACAAGTCGGTGATCTCGATGCGAGCCATGTACGCAACACGCTGGATACCTCGCAAGATCAAAACCCGAGTGCCCAGAAGGGCCGTTCTCTCGTCGGTGGTATAGAGCGTGTTGTCGAGATTATCGCTCTGTGTGGAACTGTCAGAGTCGACATTAATCGAGAGTCTCTTCTGGAGCCGCCCATCTTTCAATGGTCTGACCAACGCACTGCCCAAATACTCGAGGCCACGCTTCACTTTTTGGACGGAGACAGAAACCTGCGAGTTCGACAAGATAGCCGTTGGTTCACCGCCTGTTGCCTGAAGATACCAGTTGGCAATATTTTGCACGAAGCCAACTTTGATGACACCCAAGGACCACTGGAAATTTTGGGCCCAAGCAGCGGCAATCGGCGGTACTTTCGCCACAGCCAACATCGAGGTAATGGCCACCGACTGGAAGTACACGAAAAGTGACATCGAGTTCAGCGCAATGTGAGCGGCGGTGCTAGAATGGCCAATGACAGACACAACACCGGAGGTGATGAGACCGAATCCGGAAATAGCCGCAATAGGCCATGCGGCGTACTTTGTTTGAACGGTTTTTCCGTTAGATACGGTCGCTTCAACACACGCCAAGGCGGTGTCTGTATTTGTCTGATACATGAGAATACGCACGCGCGCATCCAAGTCAGGAATTGTGTATGCGACGCCGGGAATCTGTTTCGTGATCAGGTCAGAGACTTCGTAGTCAAAGTTGATATCCAAGTGGCCCAGCGTCAACGGACAGAGAGCCGAATACTCCTTCAAAGAGCACAAGTCAATCGTCTGCTTGATGGCATTAATGCCGTATGCGATCAAAGAAACATTCACACTGACATTGACGTTGTTGATGTTGGAAATAGCCTCGATATCGAAGCTCACAGTCTTGTTCTGAGGCCAGTACACGACATCTAAGTATGACGCCCAAAGTTGCGAATTGTCCATACATGTTAACAACGATGAGGCTTTGAGAACCTTCTCGGCGGCTATGCATGGTAAAAGGAGTACCCAGAGGGCAACGAAAGGGAACAACATATATTGAGTGAAGGATGCTCAAGCGGGTGATCAGCTGGTGAAACCCGTAACTGTGCTGTATATGATGTTCTAACGCCCTTTAATATGGGAAATTGCTGCCAATTGCGTTGTTAAATCAAGAATTATAGTGATTGCTTGTGAACGGATAACACTTAAGAAAGATTGCCTGCTGTATGGTGACGACAAGTGATGTCTCTTGATGCTCCAAAAAAAGGGGGAAAGTCGTGGCTGTCAAGTATGGGCAACCGCGGTGTATTCCTAGAAGTCTGAAGAATGCACAAGCTATCCGAGAAACCCAAGCAACAAAGTCAAAGTCCCGTTTGGAAAAGAAAAAAAAAATCCCGGGTCTCGCTTATGCTATATTAATCAAGAAGACAAAAAAAATAAACGCCTGAGGGTGGATTTCAAATCAAGCCAAGACCGCCAATCCTGGCGCGAATCACACTTGCGTGCATATAAGCACGCGCCAATACCAACCTCGGCTGTGAGGCAGAAAAAGCAATGCTATATGCCGAATAATGCAAGAAAAGCAACGCATCGCTGCTTACAAGTTGAGCCGTTGCTAGCATAAATCGCGCCAAGCTAGCGCAGGTATGTGGTGGGGCTGAGTGAGACGTTGATGGTTATTTTTATCTCAGCTCTCTCGAGTTACCTCCGCACGTAAATTCCGTTTAATTTGAATCTCTTTTCTTTTTTTTTTTTAATTTCACAACTAATGTTGCTTAATATTTGCGCGGGCCTAAATCAACATCATTGTCGAATTACAATACAATTGCTCATCTTGAAACTCGTATCTCTTCCCCATTATACTCTCGCATTTTTACGTGAGACAACCGCGTTTGGCCTCGCATTGATCCTTCGTTGCTTGGCACTTTTTTACTGTATGCGATCAACGTCTTTTAAATTAGGAACCACTGTAGTTACAGAATTTCTCGGTGTATTGTTTACTGTCTATTTAAATTCTTTCCTCTCATTCCGGTTAATAAGGAATTCCATTGGTGAGTCTCTGGAACTCGTCATAACCAGTAGTATAGAAGCTCTCGTAAGATTTCCTGATCAAGCCCTTGAAATACTGGGCGGCTTCGTGCTCGCTCTTGTTTGGCGCAAACCTTTTCTTCAATTTTTTGATCGTGGTATCTTTGAAGCAAGGCAATCCACTGTCCAACATGGGTGTCACACATCTCACAATGGTCTCCATGTAAGGCCTGCAAGCGAGGAACCCTTTGATGCACAAATCCTCGAACCAGTGGTAAGCCTGTGTGTGATCAGATCCACCCAAGACCATGACCATTTCTTTCGTCAACTTGAAAGGAGCGACCTCAAACTTCACACCTCCAGGTACAATGTCAAAACAGAAGCCAAAATCGATATGCAAAATGTGCCCGCGATCATCGTACATGATGTTTCCATTATGCCGGTCCTTGAACTGCAAAAGATATGACACGATCGAGTAGGCTGCCAAAGAGCGAACCAAATTGTTTCGAGCTTGTTGGAACTCAATGGAAGTTTCGGGACCAAATTTCGTGGTGTAATACTCATACAAGCCGTTCACAGCTTCCCGCCCAAGCATGTCTCTGCTTGTGGAGTTGGGTAAAACATCGATCACTCCACACCCAGGAGCAGTGGCCGTCACCCTGTATGGAAATAAGTAGAGATCTAGCCCGGCGTTTAACCAAATTGTTCTGAATACCGAGATCAATTGCAACGCCAACACGTCTTGGCGACAGTCATCACCCACTTTGAAAATCGCGCTCTGCCACTTCTCAATCTCGACTTTTCGAATTTTACCGTAGTCGTCCAATTCTTCCACTTCTTTCTTAATCTTGAATGTTGCCATGAACGGCGCTTTTGCGTGCGATTGTAAAGGCTTGCCGGACTTCCTGTTGATGTCTACCAAGACGCCGTCCGGGTTACTGGGCAAGTAAACCCCGGGCTGGACAACGATCTTGCTCATTTCCTCATCAATTTTTATTTTCTTTTCGGCTTTGGGCTTCTTGATGTATGGTTTTAACTTGCCCGATATAGAAGTTACCTCCTCAAAAAACTCAAACTCCTTTTTGTAAAAGGCCAAGTCCTCTTTACTGAAGTTTTCCAACATAGATTTTTGAATCTCATCTAGCGATGGCTTCAAGCTATCCGGAATGGTGGCCTCTTCATCCTTGTAGCTGTTCGCCATCATATTCCAAACAATTTGGTGAGCAAACAAGCGTGAAACTCGAGCTGTCTCTAGAATGAATCTCTTGACGTAACCCTTGCGGTCAAATCTTAGAGACTGAACAATTTGTGGGACATAAAAGAACGTCAAGTTTACATCATGATGCTCTAGCGATCTCATGGTGTACTGCAAGATGTATGAATTTTCACCAAAAGGAGGTAGAAATAACGTGATGGCATCAATTGGAGACAATGGCTCCCAGAATAATAGATGATAGGATGGCATTTCCGTTTCAGCATTCACGCCGATGAAATATTGCACGGCATCAGGATAAGGGATCGCAGGAACGGGATTTCCCGCTATCAACTTTTGAAGCGACTGATCGAGATTCTTGATTTTGTACCTATTGGCCAAGTTTATAGCCAACTGTGGATTGATCGAGTAAGCCAGCTTAATGTGATCGCTTGTTACATGCGACTTGACGTATGTGCCTCTGGTGTCCATGGGACGAGATGGGTTGAGCCAGACATCAATTTTCGATATTTCATCATCCATGAAAAGCATTAGAATTGACTTCTTCTGTTCCAAAGATTTGATCTTGTGCGTGTTGATTCGACTAAGTGACTTGGCTATTTCTTTCATCAAAGTAAAGTCGGCCTTAATCTTGAGGAGATTGGAGCCAAAAGGATACGTGGATTTGAGTCTGAACCATGACAATGCGCCATCGATGATAGTCTCAGTCAATCGCTGACAGCTTCTAGACCCGAGTCTCGTGTGGTAATTGAGAATGTCAAAGGCAAATTTGATCAACTCAAATCTCACGAAGCGGGAATATGGATGCAAACTTCCGTTCACTAGATTTTGCAACCCAAGGCGAGCAAATCTGGTGAAAATCTTCAAGAGATGGTCGCTCTGGTTCATCGTGGCCTCAAAGTTCGAGGACAACAACTTGACAACTTCTGAGTGAGGATGAAAGGACTTACTGACACTTGCAGCGACCTTGGAGACATGCTCGAAATCACTGGGCGTGTATTCCATTTTGCTGAATTCTGGCGAATTGAGATCAAAGCTCTTTGAAAATATTCCCTGTTTTAAGGTGATAGAATGCTCCCAATTTTTCGTGATTTCTGCCAAGACCAAAACGGATAGATTGGGTCTTTCTTTCATAACTGCACCCCAAATAGCCGTGGCTGCTCTCATAGAGCTGGATTCAAAAGCCACAAAAGGGATCTCTACCAAATGACGCACAAGCTCGGCCAAGTTGGAGTTCTGCACCAAAATAAATCCAGCTACTTGGCTCAACAATTCGCTGATTTCTTTCAACGAGACATGGTGGTCTGGGTCAGATATGAACACCCTGAAGGAAGTCAAGCGCTCACGAAGTTCTTGGAATGCTTTTTCACTCTTTTCTGGAGAGGCAAACGATACTTTATCGATAATGTCAGACACGGAGTTTGACTTCCACGAGAGCTGCGAAATGACGGGTGGGAGAAGATTGAAGGAAGAGCCTTTGACCACCGGCGGAAGGTGCACCAACTCACGGTCAGTAGCCGCTATGGTTCCCGCCATCTCCAAGGCAAAGGAAACACCAAAGCGGATGGTCGTGTTTGACAGATACACCTCCGCCTCAGAGACATATGACTGAATCAAGCTCTTTGTGTCGTAGTTGCACCGCAACAAGAGAAACTTCATCCATGCCCTAGCCTTTTCGAGAAGCCTCGTGAATGTCTCATTTCTCCAGCCATACGAGTCAGGCAATTTAAGCTGGATACCAGTTTTTTCTGCGATGAAAAGAAACTTCGGACTATACTGGTTGACCTCTGAATCAACGACACTGTCATATAAAAGCGTCAAGAGATCAAAGAGGGCGAACAAGCTTTTGTGATGACACAAGGACGAGGGAACTTTGTTCACGAGTAAGTCAGAGCACTGAAAGGCTGCGTCTTGCAAGTCACTGAGTCCATGACAACAAAGAGTCAAAATGGATGTCAACTGCTCGGCGATATTTGTCGCAGAAAACTGCTTGTCGGCCCCTCGATCAATGAGATTGATATAGTTTCTGTTGACACGGAGCGCAATTGGCCCAAGATATTTTTCTATGCCACTAGTCTGCATAGAAGGGTCGGAATAGTACTTCAAAATAGTGTGACAGTCACCTGATTTTACCCTCAATGACTCAACAAAGAGAGTAGCGGCCAAAAACATCAATTTTGAGTAGGACATAGTGCGGGGAATTTCGAGAACGTCCCCTACAATGTGCTTGTGGTCCTTCACATTGTGATTCGACGAGCCTCTTTTGAGGACGGTATTCAACTCCAAGGACGTTTCTGTTCTGTTCCAAGACAATTCAGAAGCTAATGGTGGGGTGTTGTAGGCAATTCTCTGCAATTCGTAGGCGTAGGTTTTTGCATGCACGGAGTTTACGGAATATCCGTGTACGACCAAGTTGAACCAGATATTTCTGAACAAGTAGAGGATGTTGTTGTCGCTCACATATAATGGCTTTTCACCTGAGATTACATCGGGCAAAAGATGCGCCAAAGGTTTCAAATGAAGCGAGATGTGCGCACCGATGGCACTGATCTCGCTATGGGAGCGATGCTGATCCAACTCCTGCACGTCACCATGGCTGACGATCGCTAGCAACGTTTCGGCCAAACAAACTTTGTACAACGGGTGCTCAGGCGCCAATTTACGTGCAAGGCTAGTGCGCGAGTCGGTGATTTTCGTCAAGAGATCATCATTATGACTGTCAAACGCTTCGACAGCCAAATTCTGTAGCATGTTCACCAACACAACGAATTCGCGCTCGGGCAAATGAGGCGCACATGCGACTAAACCTTGGAGAATCAAAGGCGCGATCAGAGAATTGAGCTTCACCATTTTTTGAGTCAAGATCGACACCGCCAATGTGCTTACGCTCTCGTCTGAACAAGCGCTTACAACCTCGCTGATCGCGGTAACCGCGTTTGTACACACTTTGGCATGTTCCTGTTCGTTGAAGTTGTGAAAACTCATTCCCGTAAAACTGGATTTGTTCAGCAAAGTATGCGTAAGACGGTTTTGAGTATGGTCCAGTGAGAGGGACGAGCCTCTGTTCCGCAAGCCGGTATTGCGGCGCAGGCGTGCCTGGATCTGCAAGGAGTCGCTGCCAACAAATAACAAATTCGTTAGCGCGTAGATCGTTGTTACGACCGTATCTTGAGACATGATTCTGCTGGCAATGCCAACACTCTTCGAGACAGCAAGACATTCTGTGAATGACAACATTGGGTTTGCTACGAGTGTGGTAAATGCCCGAGTGAGCGCAGAGCTCACAGATACGTCCTTGAATATGAGAAGCGACCCCAACTGGATTATTGCTGTGCCAAGGTGAGGGTCCAACATGACTTTATGGATTCCAATGGTCAGATGAAAGATTTTTCTGGCGACGTCAATATCGACAACATCCATGAGCGTACCACACGCAATGACCAGCACAAGCTTGCTCTTTGTTTCGTAGCCATGCTTCAATCTTTGGATGGAAGAGTACACAAGAAAACTTTCACCGCGATCCAACAACTCCATCTTTTTCAAAGCATTTTCAGACAATTCAGCAATGAAAGAATACTCGAAGCTGGAAAGGTCCAACGTAGGTTCTTCGAACTCGAGACTATGTGTTTCGCTTGCAAGGCTGCCGAGCGCAGAAGGTCCGTGCCCATTGGCGGTATAGCCATTATCATTCTCCGATATATGCCCGTTTCTGCTCGCAAACTGTTTGTTCTGAGACTTCATTCGCAACAAGATTTCCATCAACAGAGCGTCTGTATTACCCAGGGTGATATGACACACGATACCGGCCATGAGATCGCTGAGCGCCTGAAGCAACAACACCGGGGAAAAATCCGCCACAAGCTCGTGATTCAAATATGCTCGCGTCACCGGATACGAAGCAAGATACGCAGAGTAGTACTCCGCGCTTGTGAGGAAATCAACACTATCGATAGACGAGTCCAAGAGTTGGAAGAGCTTGAGAGAACTTTCATTGGCGGTGAAGATTGACGGATTTTTCGTCAATGCCTTCATAAACCCCAAGAGAGCCAAATAGCTGGAAAGCTCTAGATTGCAAGTACCAAAGAGGCTTTCAACAAACGCCATGAACGTGTCTAAAACTTCTGTAGCCAAGAAACCAGGAGACACCAGGGTCAAGTCGACCAAAGCAGCGGTAATTTTTTCCGCCAAGGAGAGCCATGGCGGCAACTCACCCAAGAAAGTAAACACATGCTCTGAGAATTGTTGCTGGGGCAATTCCAAGAGATATTGCAGGAACTTTTGGGTCAAAAGCTGTGCCTTCGACGCCGACATCGTGCCTTGGCGCGTACCTTCGCACAATGCAACCAAAATCTCGTATTCATTCAATGAAATCGCCACATTCGACAACCCGGAGCTGCCTTTGCCAATTCGTGACAAAAGTGATTGTTTACCAGAGATATCAGATTCCTCACTGGTGCTCGAGATCGATAACTGGGCCAATTTCTTATACGCGTGGCTGCGTATAGTGCCCCTGCTAACGCCAAAGAAATCCATCACCAAAGACAGAGTATGTTGATTTATTTGTCGTTTTGATCAAAAAACCCTATAAATTTGCGAGTTTTTGGGGCGAATTGCAGATTATGGTTTGTAGGAATGGACTCTTGAAAGTTCAGCGTGCAGTATAAACCGAGGCTGCGTTTGGGCATGGAGGACGGCGGTCGTCATGCAGGATGCGGCTCACTACTTTAGGAATTCGGGATTTTCACGTGAAACAGACATAAAAGGGACTACTCGTGGATATTGACTTTTCATCTCGACTTATTCTTTTGTTCTTCATTTTATCTTTTTTTTTCAGATATCGCCAATTCTTTTGTATTACTCTAAGCGTCTCCTCGCTTCTCGTTCTTGCAAGCATAGCTCAGCCTTCACGTGCGAGTTTGCTGAATTTACATTCTGGATACATTCTTATTTGTGAGCCCACAAGGCCAAATTTAGAAAGGAATTTGTTTTCAGCACGAAACAAAATATCAACAACTTGTCCGTTTCTGCTGCCATCGTTTTTGTAACCACTTTCAAGGCAGCTCAATTGAAGGCTGAGTGCAACTAGACGCGATTGTTGCATGCAATCTGGAATTTTGCGGCAATCACGATATTGAATAATGGTCAAGAAAAAGGTGCTAAAGAGAAAAAAGCTTCTTAGTCAGTTTTGCTTCAGTTTTAGATTTTTAGCCTTACGAATCAATTTCTTATTATGAATGACACGAAAGGAAATGTTTTGTTCGGTTGGAGATTGCCCTAGCTTAACTAAACAGAAACGCACAGCTCAGTCAGCGAGCAAGTAGGCCCAATCGAGATTGAATAGCCACCATAAGAATGCCAAAATTCACAATAATGTCTTTTTTTTTTTTTGTCCTTCGCTTGAATTCCGGCGATGAGTACCAGCATTTCCTACAAGCAACATACCAGACACATGTCATGCGCTGAAATCGTACTCTACAATCCGCAGCTTGGCTGTCCTTCCATTATCTAATATACAATGCATATACCGCGGTGAGCACCTACGAGTACGTCTCGATCAAGGTGTCACGCAAGTTGCCCGCAATAGCGTCGGGCAGGGCATCCTGCAACTTGAAGATCGACTCAAGGACCGATAATTCGGGCGCGGTCGTGTCCAAACCAGAAACGGCCACCCAGTCATTCACCACCATTCCGGCGCCAACAACGGACGAACCACGGTTCACGGTTCCGGCAACCAAAGGCACTTGCAAAAGCGACGACAACTCCTCCTGGTCCTGAATGGACGTTTGTGGGTGCACCAAACCGCCTTGGTTGGACAAGGAACAGTATGAGCCCACCAAAACGTTGCCTGCGATGGTTTGACGGAACACTTCAACGCCCAAGACGTCGGCAATCAACTCCTCGGTCTCACGCTCGATGTCGGGGTGCACCAACGCGACGTAGTCGTTGCAGCAGATGACATTGCCCAAGGCGGATAAACGTTCTTCCACTCTTTGGATTTTGACGCTATCGGGCAAGGAGTTTCTGAGGTGCATGAGCTCCTGGTCCGTGGTTTGCACAGGCACCAACAAGCCACGGCGGTTACCGGCGGTCATTCTGCCGACGATTCTCGTGCCGGCAATTGTGGTTCTGACAATGGGAATAAGGTCGCCAAGCTCGGCCTCAAAAGCCGAGTAAAAGTTCTCGGAGCCGCCCACGGCGACAAGACAATACGAATTCGTCAACTTCGAAAAGACGCCGACCTCGTTAGAGTTTTCAAATTGTGTTCTGCTCGCCATTTTTCCTAGGTATGATACAGGTGAATAATAATAGTGCCGATGAGACTTTTTTCTTGCCATCTCATTTATGAGATGCGGTTCGGTACTGCAGAGAAGCCGTCGCCCATCACCAGGATTTCCGATGGATAAGGCACACATTTTGGCCCAAATTATCTTGAAATCAGTTTCAGTGTGATAAAAAAATATTGAATTGAGAATCTATTTTATGAAAATTTACCTTTAATGCCCGTCTCGCATTTTCGTTCGCTCTGAAGGCATAGGCCTGGTCGCCACACACGACCCACTTGGCTCAAATGAAGTATCTAAGCTTTGGGCCTCTTGGGTAAAATACTACAGAGGTATTTGCCGAATGAATGCATTGAGATTTTGAGTCATCCTATCAATTATAGATCCGGGTATAAGAAATGAATAGAGAATTTCCAAAAATTTGGTGGCAAAATACCATCACGCGCATGAAATCTTTGAAGGAAGCACAGAGGACATAATCTCAATTGATTGCAATCGGTGTTACGTTTTCTTTTTTTTTTTCCTTGAGACATCTGATTAAGGACTGGGATATTTCCCTCGCTCTACGATGTTCAGAGCTGTATTTGTCTTTCGATATGTATGGACAGTGATGTCTGGCCAAGTTTTGGGGCTTAATAAACGATTTGCGCCCAAATCTGAGACTTATTGACGTGTAGCATACTGTGAGTACTGACAACAGAATAAAGCACTAAAAGCTAGATATATTAGCCTTCAATATTGTTGAGACGGCGAATTGTTTGAACTAAAATTTGGATCGAGAGTGATGAAGCGCTTTTGCTATCGACATTCCATATACCTTTGCACCAGTATAAAGTGTTCTCAATTCTCTCACGAGGCTATGAAATGATGATCGAGTTCTATAAAGTGATCCGACCTCTCGTCTCTTCCTGGACTTTTCTCTCTTGACTACAATAACCACACTCAAGCTTTTCTAAAATAATTAAATTATATTTATATACTGAGAATTTAACACTCATGACCCTGGACCCGTGCGTTTACGCTTAGTCCAAGTCATCTATTTCATCGTCCTCACTGGCCTGCCAGTCGTCCATTTCCTCATCTTCAGGCTCCGCCTCATGGTTGGGCAACACTTCCAAGCCGGCGTCCGTGCACGTAACACGCGCCGTCTCCTTGTCCTTGATCTGGCCCTTCAACAACAAGATTGCTAACTTGTTAAGCACCTCACGCTGGATGAGCCTGTTCAAAGGACGTGCACCCAAGTCAGGCGAGTAGCCGTTGTTGCATAAGTATTCCAATGCGGCATCATCCACGTCCAAAGTGACTGCCTTGCCGTTTGAGAGGAACCGGTTCTGGATCTCCTTCAAGCGGATGCGCACAATCTTGGCAATTGCCTTCTTCGACAATCTATTGAACACCACCATTGACGAGATTCTGTTTAAGAATTCGGGGCGGAAGTGGTGTCTGACAGCCTCCATGACCAACTCCTTCGTCTCCAGGTCAACCTTCGCACCCTTTGAGGCGTTGATGTACTCTGCGCCCAAGTTCGAGGTCATGATGATGATTGCATTGGAGCAGTTGATCACCTTACCTTGAGAAGAAGTGACTCTGCCATCGTCCAAGATCTGCAAAAGCACAGTTAAGACTTCTGGCGCGGCTTTCTCAACCTCGTCGAACAAGATCACCGAGTATGGTCTTCTCAAAACGGCTTCGGTGAGAATGCCACCCTCTTCGTACCCAACATAACCCGGAGCGGCACCAAGCAATTTGGACGCGGACCATTTGTCGCCCAACTCCGAACAATCGATTCTGATCATCGCTTTTTCATCGGCAAAAAGGAAGCCGGCCACCTTCTTTGCCAATTCGGTTTTACCGGATCCGGACAAGCCGAGGAATAAGAATGACGCCGGCTGATCGGGGTTAGCCAAACCAGAACGCGTCAATCTGACTGCATTGGCCACGGCCTTCACGGCCTCACTTTGGCCGACAACTTCCGAAGACAAGACCTTTTCCATGTTGATTAACTTGGTATTTTCAGCCTGAGTCAATTTTGTCACGGGGATACCTGTCAACCTCGCGGCTGTCTCGGCTACAGCGTCGGCGCCCACCACATTGTTGAGCATTGAGTTGGTAGCATCTTCCTCTGCGACCTTGAGCTCTACTTCCTGGATTTGCTTGATCAAATCCGGTATGGCAAAGTAGCGCAAGTCCGCCGCAGCCGCGTTATCGCGGCGTCTCTCGGCATCATGAGCCTTCACCTCCAACTCGTCCAATTTCCGCTTCAACGCGGTCAATTCGTCATGGCCCTTTCTCTCCTGCTGGAACCGTTCTCTCAAAGGATTCAAGCGCTCCTCCAACTCGGCCTTCTTGCGCTTGGCCTGCTCCAATCTCTCCTGCGAGTCTGCGTCTGCATCCTTGTCTCTTTCCAAAGCGTTGATTTCGACTTCAAGAAGATGCAACTGTCTCTCCAAGCTGTCAAGTTCTTCGGGCTTGGAGTCTCTTTGCACCGCCACCGTGGCTGCAGTTTCATCGATCAAATCAACCGCCGAATCGGGCAATGACCTATAGGTCAAATATCTCGAGGCCAATTGAGCGGCAGATACTAAAGCGGAATCGAGAATACGCACACCGTGGTGAATCTCGTACCGAGGCTGCAAACCACGCAAAATGGCCACCGTTTCAGGGATTGTAGTGGCGGGAACGTCGATTTTCTGGAACCGTCTTTCGAAAGCGCCATCTTTCGAGATGAACTTCCTGTACTCAGCAAAAGTCGTGGCTCCAATACAGTGCAACGCGCCACGGGCCAACATAGGCTTCAACAAGTTTGCCGCGTCAGATTTTCCGTCACCCATAAGCATGTGAATCTCATCGATGAACAAGATGATCATTTCCTTGGATTTCTCAATGTCGTTCAACACACCTTTGATTCTCTCCTCAAACTCGCCCTTGTATTTGGCACCGGCAGTCAATGCGCCCAAATCCAACGCGAAAAGACGCGAGTTTGCCAAAATCCCGGGCACATCGCCGTCGACAATCCGCTGGGCAACACCCTCGACAATCGACGTCTTACCCACACCCGCCTCACCGATAAGCACCGAGTTGGATTTTGTGCGGCGAGCCAACACACGAATCACCCGCCGGATTTCCTCTTCTCTACCAATGACAGGGTCAATCTTTCCCTCACGTGCCTTCTCCGTCAAGTCCTCGCAATACTTGCTCAAGAACTCGTACGACGACGACGAGTCGGCCTGTCTAGAGTCGATTTTCTGGCCGCCACGGAGCTCGATCGCCTGCGTCTTGATAGTCTCCGTGTTAATCTGGGCCTCCTTGAAAATGTCCTTGATTGATGAGTCGTCCAATAAAGCCAACAAAATGTGGTCCTGTGCCACGTAATTGTCCTTCTGCTGGGCCTTAATCTTGTTGGAATTGGCAATTACTTGCCCGGCAGCATAGCTCAACCGCACATCGTCTGGTGCTGGTGTTTGCGAGGGCAAACGAACCAAGTGCCTGTTGACTATCCGCTCGAAATCCGCCCACTCGTATCTCGCTTTTTGTATCAATGTCTTGAGGTAAAGCGTCAGATTCTCTTCGTCCGTGGGCACCATTGCAGCCAAGAAGTGCAAGGGCAACACTTGCGTGTGGCTGCCCTCCTGCGCCAATTGCGTGGCGCGCTGGATGATTTGTAGAGCATTGTCTGTGAATTGTGTTTCGTCCATATTTAATTGTTGTGTGATAATTGTTCTGGTTGTTCGAATTTTGCAATCTCCGGATAACCCGGCCGGCTTATATAGAGCAAGGCCGCCTATTGCCTGCTGCTTCTGACGCGCACTGGAAAGTTCCAGAATGCAGGTCTCCGCGAGATCTTTCCACCGGCTTCCGGAACATGCTAGAACCTTCTGGGCGAAATGTATATTGTTGGTTACGGTAAATTCTGGCCGGATCCAACAAACCCCTTCTTACGAAAACGAACGACAAAATCTGGAAAGAGTTTCAATCTCACATTATGCTATTGAATAAACATGGTTGCTGTGGGCTGAGGTTTAGGCTCTCATCACAGACAGGGTAATCAGCCCCTGCGCTAATGCACGGGCTATATGCACACCTGCTAATTTTGACTTTTCCGGATGTACTTCGGGAGACAGATATGCAGCTTAACCAGCCTAGGACATTATACGAGAGAGGCAAGCTTCGAACGTTTCCAAAATTGATTTACGGCAAAAGTAGAGAAAATACCGGGGCGGCAGAGACAGATTGAAACAAGACTTGAGTCCGCTTTCATCATATAGTGGCTGAGAAGCGGGGATAATTCCGTTAGCCTTTATGGCCAAGTTGGTAAGGCACCTCACTAGTAATGAGGAGATCGTCAGTTCGAATCTGGCTGAAGGCAAAGTCATTCTTTTTTGAATATTTCATAGATTATTTTTATTATCCTTTTTCGTTGCACAAATGATTTGGATTTGAAGCAGCGCAGTTTTGGCGCCGTTGTTTTGCCCACAAATGTGTGGGGCTTGACATTTGACGCGCACTTGTTGCACCACTTGCCGCACAGGGGGCAAATGTGGCCCGCAGGGATTCCTAATTGAGCTAATACGAGCCCCTGATAGATAGATTGCTTGCATCCGGTGCTTTTCTCAGTCAGGAAAAAATGGCCTGATTTTCTCTTTTCTAAAATACATCCGTTTCGGGCAGTGAAGTCGAAATGTACGTGTAATTCCATAGTTTCCGGAGAGCAGAGGCTTAACTAACAACATTCGAAGGGGGCATACCGACACATGATCTATTAGGGATTCCATGAACAAGCCCTTTCGCAGCAGCTACAGACAAGCGTCAACAATGGTTTACATCAAAACCGAACTAGGCATTTCTACTCAAGTCAAGAAATGCTTTTGTAGTGTGTTCAGCGCAACTTTCACGATTGCCTCTTCCGATCTCACGCAAGTATTGACATGTTATTTGATGTTGACATACGGCTCATGATTCTCACATTTGGGGGAAAACATAGTCACTATTCATATGTTAGTCACAGTCAGGCCTCATGTACAACACGTGGGTCGGTGAAATTGTTTCTATTTTGTGTGCGAGCAACAACATGGCGAGTCACTACTTGACTGTGATAGCCCCAAAATGAAAAAAAAAAAAAAAAAAAAAAAAACTTGATTCATAGGCGCCCTAGAATTTATCTGCAGTGTACACTATCAAACGCGCCATATGTAGCGATTCTAGATATTCTCACATTGAAAACTTCCTGACCAGACCCAGCACATGTCTTACCAGATCCATCTTAATTCGAAACCCTCGAAATAGCGTGTAGTTCACACCAAATTTACCTCCAATACTGCTGTTGCCCAAACTGCTGGCCTGTCTGGGTAGGCTGCTGCGGCACCTGGCCGTAAAACTGCCCACCGCCATATCCAACTCCAGTAAACTGCGGCTGTGCAAACTGCTGTGTAAATTGCTGCTGAAGTTGGGGCTGAGCCTGAGCCTGAGCCAGCATTTGTGGTTGTACTTGAGCCTGCGCTTGGCCCGGCTGCATTGGAGCAGCGACATTTGTCGCATACTGTTCTGGCTGACTGTAAAGAGACATGATGTTTTGTTTGGTCGCCTGCTGCGTGAGAAACTGCGGGTTAGTTTGCTGGGCAAGCATCTGCTGGTGCTGCGGATTGTTAGGGTCCAAATACTGCTGACCATTGGCGTCCACGTACGACACCTGTCCCGTAAGAGGGTCTGTATACTGGTAGATCTGTGGCTGAGCCGATGCAGCGGTAGGCTGAGCAGAAAAAGGCGCTTGGGCCACGCCTGGCTGTGTTTGCCCAGTCCACCAATCAGAGCCTGCAGAAGTGGCTGGGGTTTCGGCTCTTTGGGAGGTTGTCTGCGGTGTGGTTTGCCGCTGCGACGCAGGCCGTTTGGGTAACTCCGGCGGCAATTCCGACAGCGATGGGTTCACCTTGGCATCAAGGTCTAATATATCTAAAGCATATTCAACGTCACCTTGGGAGAGCACTAGACTCTCAAAAATAGCATCTTTGTTGCTATAGCCGTAAGCAGCAATCTTATGTGCCTGGGCCCGATACTGTGACTGCTCGTAGCTGGTAGGCTTGCGGTGCGAGAGTCGAGGCACGGGGCCTGCTTTGGACTTGTTTATTGTAGATGACAGTCTGGAGCGGTTATCTGGCGAGTTGTACCCGGATTCACCCGTGTACTTGCTCAACTTGCTGCCGTAGTCATCCAGCGAGATGCGGTCATCCCGAAAACGCCCGAAAACGTACTTTTCCCTCAACCATTCCTGGATCGGACCATCGTCGTCATCGTCGTGTGGGAACGGCACTTGTTTCGGGTTCCACCTATTCAGCGCACGCTTGTTGCCCACTCGCCTGAGTGCTTCAATCTCATCGGGCAGCCAGTTCTCTAGCGTTAGAGACTTCACGCGCGAGATTTGGTCGCCGTTTGGGCCTGTTATCGCCAATACCTTGCGGTGGCTGCTGGCACACCGGCCGCAGAGCAATATGCCTAGGTTCACCAGCGCCCATGTGGGGTAATCGGCACCGCATTCACCACATCGGTTCCCGTTCACACGGCTGTTGACCACGTCCAAGATCTGCCGTTCGGCTTGCTTGTGGCTTTTCCGAAACATGCTGGATTAGGGTCCAAATTCATACTGGTGAGACTTCGTATAGGCGCCAGCTGCGGCCGAGCTCGCATGTATATGCAGTCCTGGGACAAGTAAGAGATCAGTGGTTTGTAGACCCTGAAGCCATTTTTAGGGGGGCTGATCAAATTTTAGACATTAAAATCAATTTTTAACTGAATTGGGTTTCATTAAATGCTGTTTAGTATTTTTTTGTTGTATAAAGACGGAATTTGGCAGGCCTGGTAAGATCACAAGCCTTTGCTAATCGGCTCGAGGGTTCCGGCCGAGCACGTCCGTGCACGCTCGCTGTGAGGCCTAGATTACTTACTTTTAGCTTGCAAACGGTCTTTGATTAACGGTTGATAAAGGCGTGCTTAGCTCAAGCTTACAAGAAATTTTACGAATTCACGAATTGAGATGTTTTGAAAAATGTCTTTGCTGGATAAATAATGGTATTTCGTGGTGCAGGGTCTGCCAGCTATTCACTGTACAGTCATGGACTTCGGTGTCACATGCTATCCATGAAGAATGTAGACAAGCACGAGAAATGAGTTGAAGGAGGATTTTCGTTGAACTCGATTCACCGTATCCCAACGGTCTTTGTTCTCCTAGCCAATAATCAATTTGCTGTGTGTCTTTTGAGGCCCCTGAGAGAAATGAGTATTCACGAAGTAAACAAAGATGCCTTTGCGGCAACAAACGGCCAAACAAATAATTACACACCTCTCTGAGGAGTACCGGGAAAAGATCATTTAGGCGCATCTTCACAAAAGAGCGAGCTTCGTCACTTTGTCGGATGTTCTCAAGTCAAGACAGTCAACATCGATATACACATCACGCAAAAACTTTGAAGCGTCAACATCCGCAAGCGTGCTTCTCAACTTGACGAATTCCGGGTCGCTCATGCGCTGACCAAGCGGGTTTAACTCACAGATCATTAGCGTGAAGTGGTAATACAAAGAGGCATCATTAACCTCGTCTTTTCTCAATGCCAGACGAAATTGCAGCCAACTGTACGATGCATCCAACATCTTGGCCTCTTCCTCAATGGCACGTGTTAGCAGAGATAAGTACTCGAACTGAGGCAGAACCTGCCTGCTCTCTTTGTCGGCAAACTTCGATACACCAACTCCCACAAAAAGCAGACCCAATTTGGTCAGTTTGTAAAGACGCAAATTTCCGTCAAGCTGGAAGCGTAGTTCTTGTTTCTGCGAGTCGGTATTCTCCATTAGCATCAGATCCAAGGCATTTGCCGTTTTCTTGTGCAATAGCCGCGGTGGAACCGGAATATCCTTCACGGCCCTTTGAATATTACCTGTAAGCTGTTTGAGCTTGTGTTCGGGTATTCTTATATTCGGGAAAAGCGAAACGTGAAGATCTGTAAACGATCGCGTGTTGGAGAATCCAAAAATACCATGTGCAACGCTTTTTGACGAAATCACCAGGTTACAAGTAAACCGCTTGTCGAAATTGGGAACCTTGGTTTTCATAACGGCTTTTGCAAGATTGCCGGCTTTTTGGAGCCGGTTCTTGAATTCCCTGCTTGGGGCCCATGGTAGATATGTGAAAGCAGATACCTGGCGCTTGGTGTTCATGCTGTATTCTTGCAGATAAGGAAGTAGCGGTATTTGTGGAAGATTGGCCTGATTTTTATTCGCAAAATCCTCTTGGTCCGAATTTTGACAACTTTCAGCAGTGATGTGTTCTATAGGATCAAAAGTTTGTGGATTCTTGGGGCTCGATGAGGCCTCAGGCACGTGATCCAGGCCCAGCGATGAGTCGTCAGAGGAGTAGCCAGCCAAACTTTCCATTTTGCGCAAAACGAGTTGTTTTTCAGTGAAATTATAGGTAACACATACGATCAATTAATTTATTAGTGTGTTTGATGAACAGAAGGCAGGGATATGTTATGCTTCTCGATACGTTTATGGCTATTGCTATTGGTGAACGAAACGAAACTGGGGTCAGCCTCACGCGTACCAGAGGTGTACTGCTGTGAGACCCAGATTCCACAGGGTCGCATGCATAAAGGTAAAAAGTGGGCTGATATTTTCGTGGGTAATCAAGGTATAAGAAGTTGGCAAATGGAATGGAATTGGCTTTATCAGAATGTCAATTTTTATGGTCTTAAAACTTTTTCGCTCAAACAAGAAAACTGTCATGATCGCATCTTCAAAATAGGATCATGGCTACATCGGTCATCAGCCAAAGGAAATATTGAAACACAATTTGCACCCCCACAATATTCCATGATACTCCCTTGGGAAGATCTGTAGTGATTGAAAAATCAAGGTGGCAGTGGTTATGCCCAAGGCGCTACAGAGTCTTTTTTTTTTCTTTGCCTTGCGAATCCCCGAAACGCATATCTCTTTTTGCATTACAAGCGGGTACGGATATTCGTTTATCCGCAAGCGTGCTAGATTTGTGGGGCAGATCAGAAAGAGCTTCACCCTCATGAATCAGCTTCCTTGACAAAAGTAAAGCACTCTGATCTAAGAAACAAATCGAACTTTCTCCTTTCGACCGGGATCTGAAAAGAATGCTCAGATGCATCTGAATTCAGTTTTTGAGTAAACATTTGATTGAGCACCCGGGCGAGCGCAATACGTGACTAATATCGAGACTTCTTCTGTGATAATAAGTCATGCAAAGCTCATTTTTTGAAATTTCGCAAAATCATCTTGAATCGAATTCTCAAAATATCTCTTTGCAAAGTTTATGTGTCCAGCTATGGTGTAGAGATTGTATCAGATTGGGTATTGCCTCAACAGAACATTACAGTCGCACATGCACCACAATCACGGGTTGAAATTAAAAGTGGTTCAAACTTGTGTACAAGACTTTTGCACAAACTCTAGATCAAAACAGACATATCTAATGAGCGCCAAGATTCATGGTCCCTTTGAGCCCCTGGAAGCTTCAAACTGGAATAGAATCTTATTTCTTGATGTGGGGTCGTGTCTCAAGTGCAGGTCAGAGGACATACGCGTAGACGGGATAAGTGTTTATCAGCAATAGACTTGAAGCTTTTTTAGGTGGAAAAACAGCTTCGTTGGCTTCGCGCGTTGTTTTGCCACCGTAATAATTTAAAGTTTCGTAGAATTTCTATTCACCGCAATTCAAAACGGCCATTTCGCTGAATCACGACCTGATTTCGTCATGTCTACATATTTGGTTCTGCATATAAGCTGTCTGATGCATTTTTTTCTCACCTCGCCTTAACGTTTTTCCCTTGCGCGTACAATGGATCCGGGGTAGACGTGCATGATGAGAAATGATAGTGGAACAGCTATGCCAATAGGGCTTCGGCAATTGCGGAAAAAATAATTTCATACTCTTAAAACGGCCGGGAGCACCACGTCGTAAGGCTGTGATCTATTCAATATTTGAATCTTATTCGATTAGCCGCAACCAGGGCGAAGGAAAATCTGGTGGCCGCGTCATATGCAAGACTGACCTTAGCGATGTGACATTGTCGACGTAAACACGCGTGCGGGCGTGCGGGGCGGGCGGACCAGCATTCTCCCATCGCCTGAGGGCCAATAGTTTCCACTGTATATTCGTGAAAATCTTCACAAAACACACATTGCATTTTTCTCAGCCTTCTCTCCTCTTTTCGTATCTCCGCATTTCTTTTACCTCCAAAGATTCGTATAAATCTGGCGAGTTCGCTGATGATCTTTACTGGGCTCACGACTTAACTACAAATCAGTATCGCCGAGCAAACTTTTTGGCCGACCACCGCTAATCCAACCCAAGAAAATAAAAGGTTCTCTTAACAGATACTTTCGATTTCTCGACCGTGGCTCGTTTGCATAAAAGCTGTTTTTTTTTGGCCAACATCAGAACCTGAATCGTGACAGACTACTCTATAAGGGGATCAGATAAACAGGCGACTACAAATCTTGTTACCGAAAACATCTCGTTGAATTTATTCGCTGGCGAATTTCCATCGAGTTTCTTGGAACCCCACGTGTTTCAGCAGATCTTGACTTTTTTCTTGGATCTGCATTTTTTTTTTCTCGCTGCTCTGCATCTAGTGACTCACACGGCTGTCGTGGACACACCATTGCGGAGATGGGCTTTCGCAACTTAAAGCGCAGGCTCTCAAATGTTGGAGACTCCATGTCAGTGCACTCTGTGAAAGAGGAGGAAGACTTCTCCCGCGTGGAAATCCCGGATGAAATCTACAACTATAAGATTGTCCTTGTGGCCTTAACAGCGGCGTCGGCTGCCATCATTATCGGCTACGATGCAGGCTTCATTGGTGGCACGGTTTCGTTGACGGCGTTCAAACTGGAATTTGGCTTGGACAAAATGTCTGCGACGGCGGCTTCTGCTATCGAAGCCAACGTTGTTTCTGTGTTCCAGGCCGGCGCCTACTTTGGGTGTCTTTTCTTCTATCCGATTGGCGAGATTTGGGGCCGTAAAATCGGTCTTCTTCTTTCCGGCTTTCTTTTGACTTTTGGTGCTGCTATTTCTTTGATTTCGAACTCGTCTCGTGGCCTTGGTGCCATATATGCTGGAAGAGTGCTAACAGGTTTGGGGATTGGCGGATGTCTGAGTTTGGCCCCAATCTACGTTTCTGAAATCGCGCCTGCAGCAATCAGAGGCAAGCTTGTGGGCTGCTGGGAAGTGTCATGGCAGGTGGGCGGCATTGTTGGCTACTGGATCAATTACGGAGTCTTGCAGACTCTCCCAATTAGCTCACAACAATGGATCATCCCGTTTGCTGTACAATTGATCCCATCGGGGCTTTTCTGGGGCCTTTGTCTTTTGATCCCAGAGCTGCCACGTTTTCTTGTATCGAAGGGAAAGATCGATAAGGCGCGCAAAAACCTAGCGTACTTGCGTGGACTTAGTGAGGACCACCCATATTCCGTTTTTGAGTTGGAGAACATTAGTAAGGCCATTGAAGAGAACTTCGAACAAACAGGAAGAGGTTTTTTCGACCCATTAAAAGCTTTGTTTTTCAGCAAAAAAATGCTTTACCGCCTTCTCTTGTCCACGTCAATGTTCATGATGCAGAATGGCTACGGAATCAATGCTGTGACATACTACTCGCCCACGATCTTCAAATCTTTAGGTGTTCAGGGCTCAAACGCCGGTTTGCTCTCGACAGGAATTTTTGGTCTTCTTAAAGGTGCTGCTTCGGTGTTCTGGGTCTTTTTCTTGGTAGACACATTCGGCCGCCGGTTTTGTCTTTGCTACCTCTCTCTCCCCTGCTCGATCTGCATGTGGTATATTGGCGCGTACATCAAAATTGCCAACCCTTCAGCGAAGCTTGCTGCAGGAGACACAGCCACCACCCCAGCCGGAACTGCAGCGAAAGCGATGCTTTACATATGGACGATTTTCTACGGCATTACGTGGAATGGTACGACTTGGGTGATCTGCGCGGAGATTTTCCCCCAGTCGGTGAGAACAGCCGCGCAGGCTGTCAACGCTTCTTCTAATTGGTTCTGGGCTTTCATGATCGGCCACTTCACTGGCCAGGCGCTTGAGAATATTGGGTACGGATACTATTTCTTGTTTGCGGCGTGCTCTGCCATCTTCCCTGTGGTGGTCTGGTTCGTGTACCCCGAAACAAAGGGTGTGCCTTTGGAGGCCGTGGAGTATTTGTTCGAGGTGCGTCCTTGGAAAGCGCACTCATATGCTTTGGAGAAGTACCAGATTGAGTACAACGAGGGTGAATTCCACCAACATAAGCCCGAAGTACTCTTGCAAGGGTCTGAAAACTCGGACACGAGCGAGAAGAGTCTCGCCTGAGGAATGAATTAGACACTATTATAATCACGGGATTTACGCTTGCATTTATAAAAATAAAAGGATATTTAGAATGAAATTTGTAGGTTGTAAGTTTGAGAAACCGAAGTTTGTGATACAGGGTCAAACACAGTTTCAGTATCCACCAAATTCACAAGGCAACATGCCCACCGAAAAAACCTTCTAGTCAGCACTTGCCGAAAGTTACCAAATATGTTGAGAATTGACCACCGAACTCTTGATTCTCTTCAATTTGTTTTGCTCGGATTTCGTAATCTAGCTGACGATTACCATCAAGCTATGACATATATAAGATTAACCCTTTCACCCGTCGAGTCTCTAAAGTAATATATAGTCACTTGAGGGTTTGTCTACTGACTTTGATTATAAATCATATATGAATTTGTAACCATACTTTGAATAATTTTGAATCTATGTTATCAGAAAATAGCGATGTAAAAATACAATGGAAATGATTAGGCAAGGGCTCTATGGGAAAATTACGTTCTTCGTTCCGAATTGAGTCGAATAAACTCTGCGAGGAGCGTATTGCAACTTTGAAAATCCTTTTGTTTGTTGGAAACAAGTATGCACCAGGTGATTTGTTTCGAGGCCAATTACAGCATTTTTTTCAGAGTACCAATTTACGCTGAGTTTATTGGCATACAATCTTGACTGTTACATTGAGCTCGTCAGAATGACTCTATCGGCAATCCCCCATAGAGCATGAAGAAATCATTTGAAGCCATCTTTATTTGTGTAGTTGTAGAAAGCAGTATATTTTCCATATTAAGCATAATCTGCTTCCGACGCCTCTATTTCAAATTGAGAGCCTTGAGAGCAAGAACCCACATTTCTCTGCCGATGAAAGCAAATCTTCAGGAAAGGGCACAAAAATAAAGATTCAATATTCTTGGTTTTACATGTTATCAAGCAAAAAAAAAAAATTATGTAGTGTATGTCCATTTCTCAGATCAGACCACAACTCCATTGTTTTCCCCGAGCTTACAGGCAATACGGCTGCAATCTGGTATATAGTCGTAAGGCCGCGTCAAAAGTCCGCTTCGTACATGTGTTCGCGTCACTTGGCGTGCACATAACATACCGATATCACAGGCATCTGGAGAACGGTGGGGTCGATAGCAAAAGTATAAATGAGCTTGCTCGAACAGTGATGATTTTCCTTAATTACAACCTCTTGTGACAAAAAGGGCTAGTATCAATTCACAAAGCCTGAAACATATTTTGATATGCAATTATTCCCCTCCACAGTGCAGGAGTCCCACTTGGACATAGTGCTTGCGATTGCCGACGGATTTATCCACGAAACGACGGTGGAAAATATCCAGCCTTATGTGGTCAAGGATTTCGATAATGAAAAGCTTCAGGAATACGTGAAAACAGTAACTAGGCCATCGCAAATACCAGAAGTACGCACTTTTTTGCGTCTGACTATAAATGGCCAATCGACAAACGCATTACGTATGTTTTACGTGGCCATGTCAATATTATCTCTGCGGGTATTATCACCCACTCTCACCAATACGACAAAACTAGTCACGGAAATGGACGATGATGAGAAACGCAAGTTGCTTCTTTCTTGGCGTGACTCGCCAATCGAAACAAAAAACAAATTGTTTAGTCTTTTTAGCAGACTTTCAGTGCTGGCATTCACAGCTCATGCGCCCGATATCCATTTCGAGGCCTTGGACTATCCACGCAGGGAGTCACGTGAAAACCTTTACGAAGGATACGTGAGAGATGATTTCGAGTATACTATGAAAGCACCCCCTGTAAACAACAACTGTGAGCTCTACTTGCCAGAAATAGACGTGTTGATTATCGGCTCGGGCGCTGGCGCCGGGGTAGTTGCACACACGTTGTCGCGTGACGGGCACGAGTGTCTCATCATTGAAAAAGGTCAGTATTTCAAACCTGCAGATATCAACTTTGACGACGCTGAGGGCTACAAGGAGCTTTACGAACATGGAGGTCTGCTCACCACAACAAACTCGCAATCGATTATCTTGGCGGGCGCGACTTTTGGCGGTGGCACCACTGTTAACTGGTCCGCATGCTTGAAAACGCCATTTAAAGTCCGCAGCGAATGGTACGAAAACCACGGTCTTGATTTTGTTGCAACAGATGAATACGACTCCGAACTAGACTATGTGTTCAAGCAAATGGGTGCGTCGAAGGAGCACGTGACACATTCAAAGTCGAATCAGGCGCTTCTTGACGGGTGCGCAAAGCTAGGCTATAAGGCCAAAGCAATCGAGCAAAATAACGGTGCACACGAAAACCATTCCTGTGGATTCTGTCATTTGGGCTGTAAGTGGGGCGTGAAGCAAGGCTCTTTGGCCAATTGGCTCCGTGATGCGGCTGGGAACGGTGCCCAGTTTATGAGCCAGGTTGTTGTTCAAAAGATCATACGCAACAGAAAAAACGTCGCCGTTGGCGTTGAATGCAAGAACTTGCGAAACGGGTTCAAGTTTGTGATAAGGGGGCCCAAAAAGTATGTGTTGAGTGGCGGGTCTTTGCAAACACCCGTGTTATTACAAAAGTCCGGATTCCGAAACCGGCATATTGGCAAGAACCTCAAGCTTCATCCGATCACGACGGTTTTGGCAATATGGGATGAGAGAAAAACGGATCCTCATCATAATTCGATCATGACGTCTATATGCCAGGAGGTTGAGGATATGGATGGCAGGGCGCATGGAGCCAAAATCGAAACGCTCTTGCATACACCTTATATCGAGGCGGCTTTTCTCCCCTGGCAATCCTCTGATTCCATCCGAAAGGATCTTTTGCGTTACCAGTCCACGTCTGCATACATCATCTTGACACGTGACACGCTGTCAGGCACGGTGACGTACGATCCCTATAAGCCTGAGACTCTAGTGGTTGACTATGTGATCAACAAGTTTGATCGGCAAAATATGGCGGAGGCGATTTTGATTACTATGGATGTGGCGTACATCGAGGGGGCAATTGAAATTATTCACCCCTATTTCCGTGCTGGAAGATTCAAATCAGCAAAACCCAAAGACGAAAGGTCCATCGGCGACGAAGATTATCAAAAATTTCGCCATCATTGTGCAGGCCTTGAATTATCTGCTTACGGCTTGGGCTACGGATCTGCTCACCAGATGAGCACGTGCCGCATGAGTGGGAAGGGGCCCAGTGATGGTGCATGTGACACCAAGGGCCGTTTATATGAATGTGACAATGTGTATGTGGCTGATGCTAGCGTCATGCCCACGGCCTCTGGAGCGAATCCAATGATAACCACGATGGCCTTGGCAAGGCATATCGCCAAGGAAATCAGCAAAGACTTGCGGCCTTCAGCTAGACTCTGACATATTTAAATTATTTTGAGTTGAGAAATAACAAAATGAAGTATGCAAACTTGTGGCCTTTGAACTTTGAAGACCGACGCCTTGTTCACTTGCATGTTGAGTAAAACAAAGAAGATCTTCAAAGTAGCGCCGTCATGATTTTAGTCCTTGACAAAGAAAAGAGTATTGAGATATGCAATGGAGAAAAAAATCGTATTCTGTGACAAGTAAACCGTTGTACTATCGTCGGACAACAAACCTTTCCTTTTCCCCCCAAGAGGAACAGCAAAATGAATGACGACAAATGTTGTAGTCTTGTAATTCACGACTCATTGAGAAATAGCATCCTTTTTGCTATTCTTCACTCTGTGTCTTTCTCGTTGGTTGATTGCTATATCAATCAAGTAACTCCCGGCGAAAAATCAGAAGTGATTCGATATGGCGAGAGTCTAGAGAGAAAGAGACCTCGCGTCTTCGCAAAATCTATACTTGGTGGCTCTTCATCTCAGGGGCACACACGACATTTCACAACACATGCTAGTTATATTGTGACGTTGCATGAATAAGGATTTCAGAATAACCAAGTCTTTTCGCCATTAGCTTTGCTACTCTGTAACATCGTATTTTACCGACTCGCACGATAAGTAGTAGGTGAGATTCTTGACATCCGTATCGTCACCATCGATAAAGCCAGCGAAGCCAAGCGGGCCCTTATCACATTCGCTGCAGATCAACAAACGTTCGATTTTTGCCAAGGGCTGCACGATTTTTGTTTCGAGACCGGGCGCGGGTCTGGATACACCAATATTGTCGAAATCCCACACGTCCGCAACGGCAAAAAAGTGTTCTGAATCCGCAGTCATTTGCGGAGCATTCACGATCCTGGTTTGCGATCCAGCTAGCTTGGAATCTAGCTTTATTATGCGGGCATTGCAAGTGTCAAAAGGGCACCTTATGATCGCCTGAGGAAGACTCGCCTCTAGTTCCAGAAAAAGCTTGAGTGTCATAGAAAATGAAAGAATGCTAAATTTTAGCTCTTAAGAACCGTTCAAATACTCAGGAATGATGACGGTATATAGCTCAGTTTCGGAATCTATATGAAAAATGTAAATTATGATTAAGTACTGAGTTGCATGGAAAACGGTTTTGGAGCGATCTGACAAAAAGCTTTTATCTCGCGCGCTTCGAGACAGGTGCGGCTAGCTAGAGACTTTACTGGACGGCAGATATATGCATGAAGATATATTGAAGGGGGATCTGGAATGAAAGTCTAGTGAGCACAATATATTTTCTACCTTTTTTCTTCAATATTTTCCAAAATCCACCAGAACTGGAATTATGTTGGTATCAAAAGGGATGGCTCATGAGCGCCCTGACTCGTCATCCACGCATAAATTCTTAAGAGCCGGGCTTTGTTAAATGGAGTATTCGTTGCGTCTCAGCAGGTCACAAAAGAAATAACTTTAAGTTGCGTAGTTGAGAAAGACCAGCGGTGGTTTTTACTGATGATGATTGGAGTATGGCTCTGATTTAGTTCATGAGTTGTCTGGCTGAATATGTTCAGTATTTTCATGATGTTACAGCAGAAGTACAATTAGCATCTTATAATGTGGCTTTTTGTTTGATTTCCCTTTTTCTTATGTGCTTTTCAAGCCAAATATGCATATGCATCCGTGATTTTCTCATACATTGTGTGTAAACCGTTTCTAGTGCTAGGTACTGGTATAGTATCAGGCATTGACCTAGAGCTAACACAAGTGTACCTACTTGTATTTGGGTTGGAGTGGTATTTTATGCGCAATAACTATACCTGTTATGAAATACAAAGAAAAGACAAAGAAAAAGTAAGTTTTAGATACTGTGCGGGTCAAGAGTACAGTGTTTGACACTTTTGAACACATCCGCAGATTCGAGCTCATTTTGTAGTGACTGGATCGTGAATGAGATCAACCGGCCTTCTACGGAATCAATATTCCAGGCCAACACGGAATTTGCCCAGTCTGCAAATTGGAAAAGATACTTTGCTGCTGAAAAGTCGAGGTTGCGGAATTTTTGGTTCTTTCTTCCTGTCTGCACGTAAATGAAATTCACATACTGAAGTACCCAGTCAATTGAGTACCACACTTTTTCAAACCTGATACGCATCAACTTAATGTAGCATAGCTCGAGTCCATCGGCGGGCAATCCAAGACGTAAGAACTCTTTTCGGATATCCGCTAATAAAATGTCAATTTCTGCAGAAGCTTCACCAACCGGATCACGAAACGAAGGCAACAATTTGAATACAAGACGAGCGTCTGATACCGCATTTTTGATTTCTTCATCATCAGTGGAATCGGACTCCGCATCGGACAAAACACGTTTTACTTCTTCTAGTTTGCGCTTGAATTGCTCCTCGATTGATAACATGACGCCCTCCGGTAATCTGAATAGGTTGTTATAGTCGAGAAATATTCTCGCCACGTCTTTCAAGAATTTGTACACTGTGAGACTGGCACGAAAGTCTGCATCTTCATAATTCCGTGCTTCACTCATGACTTTTTCGATCTCAAGAATCTTTCTGTTGATTCTTTTCCCTTCACCATCGGCCAGACCAATATACCTATTTTCATCAAAAAGTGTCTTTACTGCCAAATGTTTCTCTGCCTCAAGCTCTTGTCTGACGGCTTTAAAGTCTGATATGGGGGTTTCACATGATGCGAATAGTTGTGGGTCCGTCTGTTTCCAGATATCAGCCAAACGCCCAGAAAGACGTTCACACTCCATCAATAAGGCCCAAGATTCTTGATCAGTCAAAGATAACAGAAGGATAATGTCATAATTAACCTCATCAATTTTGGAAAGAAATTGATTGTCGAATAAATCAATGTTTGTAATGTTGGTGGCCCCGAAAGAATCATTAATAGTTTCGTTCATTGAGCGTTCTAGGGCTGCTATTTTGCTTTTCAAAAACTGATATTCAAAAGTGCCATTGCTCGCAAATGCTGGCGTTTTTGGTTGATCTCGTTGGGTTGTTAGCTGAGTAACGGATTCTTGTTGACTGGTGAGAGAACTGACATCTGCTGCACAAATCGACAAAGCATATATTAAAGCTGCAATCACATAAGCAAATATCATTGTGAAATATAACTGATAAGTTGTTGTGGTAACACAGATTTGGGGTAAAGTAACAAACAGGATTTAAATAAACTAAAAGCCTTCAAAAAAACCCATAGAAGCCTGGCCATGCGCCATTTTCACCGTAGGAAAACAATCTCAATAACCGAAAAAGGTAGCTTCCATTGTTCTCCATGAGCCGAAATCAATGATTGCTTTCTTGATGTTATTCTTTCATTTGTATACTATCAAAAATAATCTAGTCCTATTCGAGTGCTTACTTGTACATGATAAACCGGCACTGAAGGTTGATTAAGCTGAGATATGTCAAATCTTTCATAGCCCACATAACGTCAGTGTAGTATATACTCCTCTCTCAGCCCTTCACAGAGAGGCTCTTTACTGTTTCTGGGTATCGAGAAGCCCGCTTGGATTTTGTGGCGTGATAAACCAATTTCTCATAAATAGGGCTATGCAAAAATCCCATTGTTTGTAGCCCCCGAAAAGTAAACAAACAATAAGCCGCCACGCATGTGCTTTGCCGAATACGAATGTGGGCTTCTGAGAGTAGCATCGGCTAAGACTGTGTAACTTCTTGGCCGCCGCATCATGACTTTTACAGGAAAAAAAATAGACTAAAAAAAAAGAATACGTATCACAATTTTTGTTCCGTTCTAGTGAAATCAAGTGCCAAAGGACTCAAGTTTTTGTAGAGCCCTGCAATCGCCGTAGCGGAGGCAGAACTGGCAGAACCCTTTTTCACACGCATGGCAACACCTTGTGAAATCACGCAAAGGCGCAAGAGGCCAAACACGGATCCTAGTTTCCACAAGTCACGCGGGTTATTTGTGACATCATCCGCTCGCCATTTATGGCCGAGAATTGACTCGTACAACTGCAATACTTGTTCTACATGCAGCGCGCTGGCTGGGTTTTCTATGCCGATGGTGGCGCCCGGCAGAATTGCCCGGTTTAAACTTTTCGGAAACATGTAAGGCTGGAGATAATTCGCCAAGTCAAATATTGGATGTCCCATCGTACACAACTCCCAATCCAACACTGCGATAACCTCTGGCCCTTCTTTATGGAAAAGAAAATTGTCGATCTTGCAGTCACCGTGAACTAGCGTTAGCCTGTCAGGGTCTTTCGGCGAATGCTCCAGGACCCATTTTATAAGCTGGCCAAAACCAGGGATCTCATCGACAGTTTTCGCCTGGGAGGCCTGCACGGCAGTGAGTGTTTTGGTTTGTCTTTCGAAGTAGCTGGGAATGTTTTGGCGGTTTTCGAGCCGTTCAGGTTGAAATTGTGGGAAATGCTTCGCAGGAAGAAACTTGATAAGTTTGGAGCAGTCTACAGAGTGAATGGCAGCAATAGTTCGCATGATTGACTCCCAATATTTCATGTGTTGATTTTCTGGGATCTCTCTCAAATCGGGCTGTTTAATAGACCTGCCTTCCACGTACTCCATCATGTAAAACACCACCCCCAACACACTTTCGTCTTCGCAAAGGAAAAGTACTTCCGGAACTGGCACTCTTTTTGATTTTTCCACGCTCTTATTGCATTCTGCTATCCCTTTTAGCATGAAGAATTCTCGCTCGATTGCATGTGCTGACTTGGATACGAGCTTCGAATTGGGCATAGGTTTCCTGCGTAGCACGTATTTTGCACCCAAACTATCCGTGACCAAATACGTTGGGTTAGATTGGCCAAAAGTGAACTGTTTTATTTCGTAAGGTTTGCAGAATCTTGGTAATTGTGAATCTGGCTGGCTCAGACTCAGAGACATTTCGTCCAAGTAATCAGCAAGCTTCTGTTCATCTAGAGGATTTCGGATCTCTGAAATTTCCGGCATCTCTGACATCTTGCTTATTCGGGGCAACAGAATAGCCCAAGAAAGATTATTCGCTGAGATTTGAAGGCAATGGAGGAAACGAAATAATTATTAGAGCCAAAAGAAAAAAAATAAGAAAGTGAAACGAGCTCAATTGTATATAAACAAAAAATGATTGCACCGAGGCTGTTTTGACTAGCCTCCGAAGCGCGCGCCCGCGGGGCATGCAGTTACCCCACACTCCACCAAAATCTTTGATTGACCCGAAATTTGGGGAATGGTGCACCTTCAAAGCTTTTTTTTTTTGCTTCGTACATCTGATTGAGGGCTGCAATAAGGTCTTACATGTTTTGATTCTCACAAAAGCGATACCCAAAACCCGAGATCGAACGGCTTTGCTGACGAGATCATTTTTATGATTCGCCAAAGATGAATTTCATGAAGTAGCGCCGAGCAAAGAGAAAACATAAGCCAAATTGGTTTAGGGAAGAGGTTGTTGTGAGATTCATCAAAAACTCTTGTCATTCTTGATGAAACTTGTATTTCCGATCTTATCAAATTCCGACTATATGCGCCTACTTCACGTTGAGCGAGTAGTAATTATAAATGCCACGCTGGCTGAACTCCACGGGCCATACCAGCTCCAGAATCTCCCCTGTGAAATACTTTTTCTTTTTCGTTTTGTTGAGATTATAGTACCCAATTGAGCAATTAATCTTCCGCGATGCATAAATCAAAAACTTCGGCTTTGTCAGCTTCGTTTCGATCTTCGCTCCGGTTTCCAAATCGTAGTACACCATGTTTGACATCTGGTTGCTCAGCCCCGACCTGCCAGAGACCAAGGCATTATACGAAGGGTCGGAGGTGGCAATCTTGTAGATCCACGCTCTTCTGCCCTCGTTATCATAAAACTTCCACACTTGAGGCAAATGGGTAGTGCTGTTGATGGAGAAATCGGTTTGTAAAGGCTGGACGGTAAAATGTTCACCGCCTGTTAAATCATACAATGTCTTGTAATCGAACTCGATTGCCTCGAGTCCTGACTCAAAACTTCTCTTGAGCATCGACAATAACGCACGCCTGTCCATGCCTTTGCAGTTGGTGAGGTCGAGGAATTTTATGCTTGTGTTTTCTTGTAAAAGATGGAGTAGATCCTGGTACTCAATGGTGGCATGAGAAATGGCCAAACTCTCCAAGTTGGGGAATTTTGTCTTGATGGTATGTAAGACCTGCTTGTTCACAGGCAATCCACCCAAATTGAGGTACCGTAGATCAGCCGCCTTCAAGTTGTTGAGCACAAATAAGAGGTACTGGTCAGATAATGGACTCACAACGTTAGAATCCGTTTGAAGATTGAGCCATTGTAAAGAATCGTTTGCAACGGAAGAATGTTTGGTAAGAAACTGGATTAGGTCCTTAGTGGTGAGTTTCAGACATCGTGCAAGCGAGAGATGCGTCAATCTGCAAGTGTGCGGCAAGCTTGCTAGAAGCGCAGAAGACGTGATCATCGTGTGGGTCAAATCGAGTCGACGCAAGTGACCAAAATGCGGTAGTAGTTTCTCGAAAACGCGCAACGGAAGGTTGGAGCAGTCGTGGAATGAAATCTTGAATAAATGCTTGAGAGACAGAGGTGTGGCCGATTGAACCAGGGCGGAATCAGCATCCACCATTTCTGCATCTATGGTTAGTTCGTCAAATGCCGCTGCAAATTGTTTCAGCGATGCTCCACAGAAATCAAGCGCCTGTATTTTCGGCATGTTATTGAATAGCCTCAGCAAGACTGCGGTATCCATGTCGTCCTGGATATTTTCCGAGGCCTGGAACTCTATCAAGTTAGGACACAATTCGAGTGCCATGAGGATTGTGCTTGCAGTGACCATCTGAATTTCCTGGTTCATGCGGCCCGTGCGCCCAAGCCCAATTGATGTGAAGGTCTGGAAGTCCATAAACTCAACATAATGACCAATATCAGGCTGATTCACGATGTTCAGAAGAAACCGCTCGAACGAGTTGGGGCGGTTAAAAATCGCGTATTTATATAGGAAACGGATCGCAAGCTGATTGAATGGTTTCAGCAAAACCGGGATCGTTTTCAGAAACCGCTCTAGATTCGCCAGGATCGAGTTGGTTGATTCATCGTAGTACACCGTCTCGATTATTTGATAAAGAATCTCAATTGGGAGCAGGAGGAGCGGCGAAAAGTTCTCACATGCAGTCACGTTCACCAGCGGGTCCCTGAGCGTGAAGTTTTCTGTGACAGAGGACGCCTTTGAGAGCTGTGATTCATGTGAAAGCACTGGCAGCAAGAAAAGCCCCCCACGGTCCGTGGGGGAGAAACACATCTGGCGCGAGTCCTCTCCATTTGACGGCCATTTCGGCGCTTTTTCATTAGTATTGAGCACATGCACAATCGAAGGAAAGCTGGTGGCATGCTTTCTACTGGGCCCCAGCCCCGTTGAGGTTTGGGGCGTGAGTTGTGACGCCTCAGCACTGCGTGATCTCAGCACCGACTGGCCCATATACGCAGAAAACGAATCTGAAGAAGAGGGCGTAGCAGCGAGCGGTGGGTCGTCTGTGGTGCTCAAAGATACAGAGAACGGCCACACACGGGATCTAGAGTAGGTACTCGTATACTTTGTGCTATTTGTGCCTCGAAGTGTGGCAGTGTATGTGGACTTCTGGCGGTATGGAGAGTCTGGGGAATATGCCATCGTGAGGGCCGGGCAGCAGTGTACAGGTCAGCGCAGGCTCTGGCAGAGTCAGGGCACTGGACTAAGAATGTATGATAAGTTTTCTGGCAAGACAATCTTATTAATCGAGGTGCGGATATGAATTTGATGATTTGGATCTGTATCACTTAATATTAATATCTCCGCTTTTGCCTTTTCCTTCCTTTTTTTGTGTGGTCAGGCGTGTGCTGACGCGTGAGGATGGCGGGGAGTGATTTGGCCCGATATGGACTAGCGACTGCCTCTCACAGGTTAAAGTTATTCTTTCACTGAAGATTCCCGAATTTTGATTGTTTTAACCCTTTTGCGCAAGTTGAAGGAATTAGCACAGACAGCCAAATGATGTTTCCAGAACAGCCGAAAAAATGGAAAGTGTTTTGTTGTGAATTGAAGTAATGCCGGCTCCGCTTAGCGGGGCCTGTGAATCGCGATTAGGCGCGATAAAATGCCGTTCGCAACCCCGACTCGGGGCCGTATTTTCAGGTCTTCGTGTTTGCTTCACGTTCGCGCCGCTGGCCCCGGTCCGTCTGTATTTCTTGAATTTCGAGAAGATATCACAAGGGCTTTTTTTGATACATCGGCACCGGACTCGCACACACCCCAACAATTGCAAGAAATTTCACAATATATTGCAAAAAAGACACCAATGATGGATCGCATGCCGGTCAGAAATCACTGTCATTAAAACTTTTCATCTCACATCACATCACGTCGTGTTTGTGACTTCTAGATTTACACATGTGGGAAAAAACTTTCTGCCATTGCTCTGCATTACAAGCGTGCACATCTGTATAGGTCAAAAACACGATATCTCGGTTGCGACCAGTCCAGGTAGAAAGCACTGTTTCCCGTCCGATCAACGTTAGTTAACCTGCCTAGGGCCTTACTGAGTAGTGTAGTGGGAGACCATATGCGAAATTAAGGTGTTGCAATCTTTTTTTGAATTTTGTAAGTCGAGTCTGATTAGTTGAGTTCATTCTGGGTAGAGGTCTCAAAGCGGATTCATTTCCGATGAGGGACCTCGTGTCGGCAAACGATGCCTGGGGTGAAGTTGCGATCTATTATAGGTTTTTTCTATATGTTGTATAGTTTTTGCGCTTGTTTGGGTGTGCCTGTCATACTCTAACGAGAGCGTCCTATAACGTGATATATCTTTAAAAAAAAAAAAAAAAAATGGACTCCGACGAACACATTGGCATACCGTTGAAAAGATTGTCAACTTCACTTTCTGTTTAATCTATGTAATTCGCAGTAACTCTAGTTTCTCTACTCAAACTAAGGCATACCCATGTGTATGTGGTCTCGTGAATAGACATGACACCATTACTAGCCCCCTTTCACACATTTGTCATACTCGTCAATGGTAAAGGCCAAATTGTAGCAGTAATTGTCAGCATAACAGTCCGCTGTTACCGAGGACCCATTTTTGCAATCAGGCACGTACGGATTTACCCTGTACATGTAGTCTGTGTAGGCTTGGTGAAAATTCAATTCCAGCAGATTTGAAAGCCTTTGAAGCACAAACTTGTCCCAGAAGGTGGCATTCAAAGGTGCTTCTTTTGGCCATTCCCCCTTTGAATCGTAAGAAGCCCTTGGCGAATATTCATACTGCCAAACAGGCTCCTTTGCTCCATTCACCCACGTTTCATTGAGTGGTGAGTAGTAGTTGAAGGCATTGATAATATTGAACGACTCATCTTCAACCTCGTAGTACCTCCAAGAAGGATTCGCCGGGCCCAAAGGCGTGATTGCTTGTGAGATCCATGCCATGTTGACTGGCTCCAGATTCTGCGAATGTAAAATCTTGAACTGGTCTTTATGCGTATGTCCATAGAATATACTTGCAATCGTGTAGGGTGAAAACCTTTCGACAATTCGAGCAAAGATGTTAGATTGGATGGGCAAAGTATCAGAGTCCCCGGCAGGAACGTGTGCCAAGATCCAAACACGCTGACCTTTTCTTTCACTTTCAACAAGTTCATCTATCAAGAACTGCCACTGGCCAAACAAATCGGGCTGATTTTCAACATCAATGTACGCATACAAATTCTTTTGGTAATAGCAATTTGAGTTGAGTGAAATCACTTTAAGCCCTCTGGAAGTGGTGGTGGAAAAGCCCGCATAATGCTGACTTATGTTAGCTTTCTCTGATTCTTTAAACCACCCATTATTGACCCAAAGCTCAGCCATTTCCTCCTCATTCCAATGGTAGGTTGACTCGTCAAATGTGCCATTGTTCAAACTATGCGGGGCTAATTGCCCATACGGAAATGTGTCGTGATTTCCTAAAGTTGCGTAAATGGGAACATCTTGGAGAAAGTGCTTCATAATCTTGTATGAGCGGATCTCAGCGAATTTGGTCACGTTTGCATCACAGTGTATCACATCATGGTCGACAATGTCACCAGTGAATAGCGAAAATTCAAAACTGTGCAACGAGGAGGAATTGCGAATGTGAAGCAAACTATTGTTTAACATAACTTCTGGCGGATCACACTGGTAGTTGCCGAAAGTGGATGCTGGCGTCCAGGCCCAATTCCAGCCACGACTCTTGGGAAAGTCATGGTACTCTCCCTCGACATAAGTATCATTATCTGTGTAATGTGTACCTTCAAAAAAAGACAAGTTCATTGCGTCGTTTCCACTGATGCTTTTGTAAACATCAGTAAAGTTAAAACTAGAGTCGGTCAATGCAGTATTGTACGATTCTGGAAGACAGCACAAGCCCTGGGAGCAATTTGCTTCTGAGCCTAGCTGATAGCGAAGCTCATTGTGGAAATCCGAAATGTGCAAAACGTTGAATAGCTCCCTAGAATGCGTATAGTTTGGCTCAAAAGCATGTTTTGGCTCCTTTTTCGGCCAAAGCGACTCAAGGTCAAAAATATCTGTAACATCTGGGGTCTCCGGAAGCGCACAGTATTTACCCTTGTAATGGCAGTAGTAATCAAGAGTTAGGTTAGAAGAGACATTCATGTATTTCAACAATTGAAGAAAATCGTTGTCGTAGAAGTTCACAGAAGACGATCCCTCAAAGGCTGATGCGGGGCCAGTTGCTGCATTTGCCGTCACAGAATCATACGTATTCGTGGTGATGAAAAAGTCCATCGACTGGCAAACACTGTCCTTGTTCTTATTCAACGACAAGCAATTCTCATATAGCATTAACGAGAGAAGGTGCGCTTGTTCGGGATACTCTTCCATAACTAGCTTGGCGTATTTCATCCTGTGGTGACACTTTTCACACAGCGTGCCCGAAATTTTCTGCAAGCGACTCAAATTTTCGGTGATAAAATCAGTCTCCTCGGAATTCAATGAGACCAAAAGACTGTCCAAAACAGACCCTTGTGGAAGCGCCCTGAGCCTGTTCTGGACTCGAAGTGAGTCTATGTTGTTGAGTACATGAGCCCAGCAGCACGTTAGCATGGCTGCGAAAAGTAGACTCAACATGGTATAAGACGGGATGTGTTGGGCAAAATGATTGTCGGTAATTCAGAAACAGGTTAAAGGAAATGTAAACATCAAATCGAGAATTTCGTGCATTTATATCGCTTGTCTGTGTACAGATCATTGGTATCAAATAATACCGAGTTAATAACATTCTTCCCCCGACGACGGCATCGTGCGCGTGCACGTGGACCACTAAATTATGGACCGAGCTGTGAACAATTCACTGAAAGCTCTTAGCGACGAAGCCTGTGAAGCCTTTGAGATTAAACTGAAAAGCTAGCTCTCGTTAAAGTCATAACAGTTTGTGTGGACAATTTGTACTCATGAAAATAAGTAAAAATCAGTCAGTCTAACATTGGTTTATTTGTCCCCAACCCACGTTTCGCACTGTCCTCTTATAGATTGCGACTTCAATTAGGTTGGAATAATTCGGGGCGCGTCATGCACCACTTGATTCAGGCCATAACCACCATAGTCGAAGTCCTCATAAAACGCTCGTGATCATGGACATTACAACAATCTGATGATGAACGGACCCTTAAATTAACGATGCCAGCAACATTTTATCATCGTCATTGTTTAGTGACGCATCTTGATTTGTCAATGCAGGCTTTACAATGGTGTCTGCTTGTTAGACTGTTTAATATCTGCGTTTTTGTAAGTTCCATTAAGCCTCCAAACATTTGACATCCAGAAGGCATAACACGTGATATTCTGTCTACAATTGATGTTTTTTTTTTCTGATTATTAAAAAATGGCATCGTTGTTTGTGCGAGCCTCGGCTTCAGACCTTTCTTTCATTTCATCAACAAACGGTTTATGGTATGTCCGCGTTCAAGCCTCGACTTTACCTGCTCACACAAAAAAACCTGATTCTTAAAACATATATCGTTCTTTCAGAAGTGCTTCCCTGTTCTTCAAAATAGCAAGGTCGGACAATGCAGCAAAAAGATTTTTTTTTAAATGTGATTTCGAGGCGTCAAGATGACTTTTCGTGAACACAAGGGATTAAAACTAAATAAATCTATATATCAAAAGAACCTCACCGAAGACGCGTTTCATGGTAAGGTCAAGTAATAGATGATCTCAACTACGCGGACACCAAGTCATTGCACATCTCGCTGCAGTCTAAGTGCCAATTCCGTGACGAACTTCTAAGATTTGTGCGTGCAGTTCATGAGAATTTTATGATCTCTTGGGCAGATATTGCTGCAGGCCAGAATTCATGGATTTAAAAGGCAATCATAAACCCAACAATTGCAGACGGTTTTACGATATTATCACATGACATGGCTGATAATTTTACCGAACTTGCCGGCATTGCGGATCCTGTCAAGGGGGCGAGCCCTGGCCCCATCATCAGCAGCCTTTGCTGCGTTCGACCGGGGGACAATTTTTTTTTTCCTTCTTTCCCCGCGCTTTTTTCAAATACTCGTCCAGCCCTATTCATTGGACACTTCAAGAAGAAAAAGGAATCGAGCTTGATTTCGCACGCACTACTTTCTATTCGTGAAATCTTGACAAGACTTTTGTATCAGGGTAATTGAGCAACACTAGAAGATTCATTTTCCCCCAAAAGCGAAGATCGATCCTGTGTTCACGCAATGTCATTATACAGCTCCGAAAATGAATCCCAGCTGGAGTTCGAGCGGTTAGAGCAGACGTTACCCGATCCGCTCCGCCGCAGTGCATCTTCGTTGCTAGACAAGTTGTACAGCAATCTGAGCCAGCAGGTGGACTCGCCGCTGTCCCGAGCACGCCTTAACCAGGAGGCTCTGAATACGTTAGCGGGTGGCATACTGAAGGACCAGCACAACCGTCTACTCCTGAAGCTCTCGCGCTCAGAGCACGGCCGCGAGGGCTCGCCGATCCCTGTCCCGCGCCCTGAATTCAATTCGGAGATTCATAAGCCGGCCATGAACACCAAGCAGCTGTCGACTGGTGTGTTATGGGTTACGGAGCGCGCGGGCGAGTACGGGTTTGAGGGCAATGGCGATAAGGATTGGGCAAACTTGGGCCAGGGCGCGCCAGAGCACGGGGACACGGTTCCTGGCTCGTTTAAGCGGCCCACGCTGATCCCTGTGACCGACGTGAGCAAGGAGTACGCGCCGACTGCGGGGATCAAGGAGCTCAGAGAGGCCGTCGCACATTATTACAACGAGACGTACCGTCAGGACTTGCCGTCGAAGTACAGTTACAAGAACGTGTGCATTGTTCCTGGCGGGCGTGCCGGATTGATCCGGATTGCCTCCATCATCTCCGACTGCTACCTTTCGTTCTTTTTGCCCGACTACACTGCGTACGCCGAGATGTTGTCGTTGTTCAAGAACTTTTCGCCGATCCCCGTGCCGTTAGATGAAGCCGACAACTATGAGGTGCACTTGGCCACGATCGCGTTGGAGTTGCAGCGTGGCGTGTCGGCATTTTTGACGTCCAATCCGAGAAACCCTACCGGCAAGTGCATGACTCGTGACCAGTTGCGCCGCTTGCACGACATGTGCCGCAAGAAATGTCTCTTGATCATGGACGAGTTCTACTCCCACTACTACTACGATGAGGGCTGCAATGGCGACTCGATCTCATCCTCGCTGTACGTGCAGGATGTGAACAAGGACCCGGTGCTTATCTTGAACGGATTGACGAAAGCGTTCCGGCTTCCCGGCTGGCGTATCTGCTGGATTGTTGGGCCCGAGGAATATGTCAATGCTTTGAGCTCGGCAGGCTCGTTCTTGGACGGTGGCTCGAACGCCCCGTTCCAGTATGCCGCTGTGGACTTCTTGCACCCTTTGAACGTGCGCAGAGAGATGAAAGCGCTCCAGATGCACTTCAAAATGAAGCGTGATTACGTGATTGGCCGCTTGAGCAACATGGGTTTCACCTTCACCGAGAAAAATACCCCGAATTCAACATTCTACCTCTGGCTTAACCTTTCGCATCTTCCTGGGAAGCTTAGCAACTGCCTTGGCTTTTTCCACGAGTGTCTTCACGAAAAAGTGATTGTTGTGCCAGGCTTCTTCTTTTTGATTAATCCCCAGAACTTGTCGAGACTTGAGGATGTCATTTGGTACAACTTCGTGCGGATCAGTTACGGGCCAGAGATGTCACATTTGGAGAAGGGCATGGACGGGATCGAGCGTGTTTTAAAACGATTCGAGTGTTTGTAATCTGGTGAGGTACAGCGGAGAGAATGCGTGCCGACGTTTACGAGCCATGTGAGTCGTACCGCATACAGTGTAGTTGGATCAACACAGACACCAGTGTAGCAAAGTACTCTTCTTTCAAGAGGCGGGCGAGTCGTCACAGGGCAGTGGTAAACCGGACTAGTATTGCTCCCCCAACACAAGAAAAAAACTTTTTACCCGGTTTTTGCCGGGTGTGGCTATTATCTATTCTGAAATTTTAATTTGGGTTATCCTTCCCAGGTTCATACATATGCTAAACAAACAAGTGCCATTCAAGTATAGAATAGTCGCGCAATCGAAATCTGGGGAAAATCCATCGTCACGTGAGCGCTCACACCGGCCCCACGCGGATCCACATAAGAGACCTCTTTTCACATCAGTGGTGAAAAACTCCAAATTGTTGTTTCTTGAACAAATTCGCATCTGGCCCAGAAGTTTTGTACTTCTTCTCATCGCAAAACATGCTGGACGTGTTGCCCCTACAAGAACTGCAGAGTTTCCTGTACGACTCAGATGTCGGGCCCAGCCAGTTCAGTTACGTCCTGTTACTCGGCAGCTTGGTGGTGATTTTCCTGAAAATCGTGTGGATTTTGAGCAATTACGCGCTAGTAGTGATCCCCAGTGGAATTGTGAACGTCTTGCAGCGGCAATTTCTGGTCACGCTCTCGTTGCTGCTGATTGCGCTCACGATATTGGGCACGGTCTCGATCACATACTATGTGGTGCGGCAGCGGTATTTGCGAAAGTATTCCGCCGACACAACGCCGCCGAAGAAGGAGAATCCGGTACTGAAATATAACAAGGATATCGACTACGTGACTGGGCTGAAGAAAAAGCGTGGCACGGACCGCCTGAAAAATTATTTGGACGAGTTCTTGAGTGCGATCAAAGTGTTTGGGTACTTGGAGCGGCCTGTGTTCCATGAGCTCACGAAAAACATGACCACGCAGAAATTGGTGGGCGACGAAATCTTGTGCTTGGACGAAAATGTTGGGTTCTCGATCGTGGTTGAGGGCACCGTGCAGGTGTACACGAAAATGGATGATAATCCGGGCACAGTGGCCGATTTCGACCGACAGGATGAGGACTACGAAAAGGACGAGATCTTGGTCGTGGCCAACCAGCGGTACCACCTCTTGAATGAGGTCAAAAGCGGCTCGCCATTGCTGTCGCTCCTCAGTACTGTGGATCTCTTTAAACTGGACTCTGCCAGCTATAACCGCAAGCTCTCGTCCTTGGGCTCGGAATCGGCCCACGGGTTCCCCTTTCCCGGGAAAGGCTCCTTCAGTGGCTCCAACTTCCGCCAGAGGTCCCCGCTGTTTACTACGGGGCCTCAGGATGCGCTCAAGGTGCCTGATCTGCCCGTAGACGATGGCACTTTGTCGCCAATGTCGTTCCTGCAGGAAGACATGCTCCCGGCGATTATCGCCCGGCCCAAACGCTTGCACGAAAACCAGACATCCTCCGCCACCATCGCCATCATCCCATGCCTGGCGTTCCAGCGCGTTTACGCCAAATTCCCCAAGGCCACCTCGCACATTGTCACCATGGTGCTCACGCGGTTGTATAAGGTCACACTCAGCGCCGTGCACAACTACTTGGGGCTCACCAAGGAGGTCATGGAGAGCGAGATTGCGCTCAACGAAATCAGCGCCGAATGTGAGCTTCCGAGCTACCTTGCCGAGGGTGTGTTGGAGAACTTAAACCACCAACGAACCGCGAATGAAAACACCGAGTTCTCGTCCTCAATGAAAGTGATGCCGAAACTGACGAAGAAGGCCCGCAAACAGGTGCGTGAGAACGCCTCGCGGTATGTAATCTTGGCCTCGCGCTCGAAACTGTCGCACCCGGGCGACTTGCTTTCCGCGGTACCAATCTCGCGTAGGCCTGATTTCTCCCGCACCAATTCCATCGCCACCAGTGGCGCTAAGGATACTGGCGCTGATCCTGTGCCGGTGCCCATGGCGCGCTTGGCGTCGCAGAAAACATCGTTTAGCATGGCATATGCGCCGCTGCTCTCGGCAATTCCATCTTCTGGCGACGTGCGCGAGCGGTTTTTCTCGGACGAGCGCGAGGAGACTGAGGAACTGTCTTTGCGCACGGCGATTGTCGAAAACCTCTTCAAGTTATTGGGGATCGACGAGTCGCAGTTTGATCGCAACGCCCTGGGCGGCCTCACGTCGGCCAGCTCCTCAGTGCTGGGCTTTTCCGCGCTCATGCAAGAGACATCCACGCCGGTGAATTTCGAGCGGTATTTCTACGACTCGCTCCCCGAGCGGTCACGCGGAAGCGCCATTCCGAGCCCCGGTATATCTGGCATCACTTCGCCGAACGAGAAATTGTACACGACATTCCACCAGAATTCAGGAAAAGCCGAGAAAAAGGCAAATCTTGCCGATGACGTCCGCACGAGGAATTTTAGCCAAAAGGGTGCCCCTGCGAGTGGGCCAGACTCGACGTTTGCCTCAGTGAAAAACGCATTCAGCAAAAACATCGAGGTCAAGTATTACGCGCCGGGTACCACAATTGTTTCGCAAAACTCGTTTGATACAGGCCTATTTTATGTGATTCACGGCCGCTTAGACGTGACCACGTGCCACAAAAGCGAGGATAGCGATACCAGTTCAAAGCCAGTGAGTAAAAAACTCTATAGCGTGAAGTCAGGTGGATTGGCCGGCTATTTGAGCACGATTGTGGGCTTCAGGTCCTTAGTCTCGGTAACAAGTTGTGCCGAGGAAGGTGCAGTCGTGGCGCATATTTCGAAAAAGGATTTCCTGCGTCTTTTGGACAAATATTATTTCTTGCAGCTCCCTGTGGCGGCCAAGCTCAAGCGATTGTTGCCCAGCATGATACGTACCATTGATTTTGCCCTCGAATGGTGTCACATTCCTGCCGGCGGTGTTTTGGCGACCCAGGGTGACGTTGCCAATGGGTTCCATATCGTGCTCAGTGGCCGTTTCCGTGTCGTTCGAGATAACAGCAAGAAAGTTGAGTCCGGTATTTACCCGCATACCCAGAGTCTAGTCGACGAGTCAAACGCTCCGCAGATTGGTGACAAGGAAGAGAATTATGAGGTTCTTGGTGAATATGGTCACGGCCAGTCCATTGGTGAGGTAGAGGTGTTGACGGCCACGAGAAGAACCAACTCATTGATCGCTGTACGAGACTCGGAAACGGCAAGAATCCCGAGAACATTGTTCGAAATGCTCTCTTCGCAGAACCCGGCGATCATGGTCCAGGTCTCACGGATTGTGGCCAACAGGGTGCTTGAAAGCAACAACCGCGAAACGTTGGCGACTGTGGCTACTGCAAATCTTTCACGTGCATCTGAGATCAACAAAGAGTACAAAACAATCACGATCCTACCATGTGTTAGCGGACTCCCCGTCAGAGAATTTGCTGATCATTTGACCCAGGCTTTGCGTGCGATTGGGCGGAATGTGATTGCGCTAGACCGGGCCTCCACCTTGACCCATTTGGGTAGACACGCCTTTGATGAAAGACTTGCGCATTTGAAACTTTCGGGATATTTTGCGTATCTCGAAGAAAAATACGAAACCATTGTTTACGTGTGTGACACACCTTTGAAGTCTAATTGGACTTCGACGTGCATTCTGCAGGGTGATTGCATTTTGCTTTTGGCAGATGCTGAAGATGACGAGTGTGCGACAAATGTTGGCGATTACGAGAGACTTTTATTGAAGCTCAAGACGACGGCGAAAACAGATTTATGCCTTATTCATTCTGACAAGTCGGTCATTCCTGGCTCGACCAGCATTTGGTTAAAGAACCGTATGTGGGTCCAGGACCATCATCATGTGGAAATGGATATTTCGCGCAATGGTGTCGTTTCGAAAATTAAGAAAAAGAATCTTCTTTTGGAATTGGCAATGAAAATCAGCAGCAAGGCCAATCCGAACATCAAGCACAAGCTTGAGAACGTCCGGTCCCGTGCGTTGGCTTCCTGGATGAAACTCAACGATCGCGTGAACAAGCACCATGAGGTTCCTTCCGCGCACAAAAACGATTTCATGCGATTAGCAAGAATACTTTCCAACGAGGCAGTCGGATTGGTGCTTGGAGGTGGTGGCTCTCGTGGTATCTCCCACGTCGGTGTTGTCACAGCCCTTGAAAAACACGGCATACCCGTCGATGTGATTGGAGGAACCTCCATTGGATCTTTTGTGGGTGGGCTTTATGCCAAGGAAAACAACATCGTGTCCATTTATGGTATGTCCAAAAAGTTCTCCAGCAGAATAGGCTCTATATGGAGAAACATATTTGACCTCACCTACCCTGTGACATCATATATTACAGGATACGAGTTCAACAGGGGTATTTCACAAGTGTTTGGCTATCACGAGATAGAGGATTTCTGGATCAAGTACTTTTGCAACTCAACGAACATCACGATGTCCAAGATGGAAATTCATGAAAGAGGTTACGCGTGGAGATTTATTCGCGCTTCGATGTCATTAGCAGGTCTTCTTCCGCCAATCGCTTACAACGGGTCCATGCTTTTGGACGGTGGCTATCTCGACAATCTTCCAGTTCTGGAAATGAAAAATCGGGGTGCGAAATACATTATTGCTGTTGATGTTGGGTCAGTCGATGATCGCACTCCCATGAACTACGGCGACACCTTGTCTGGGTTCTGGGTCCTTTTCAACAGAATCAATCCGTTCTCAAAACACCCCAATGTGCCCAATATGATGGATATCCAGTTGAGATTGGCCTACGTCGCGAGCGTATACGCCTTAGAACTCGCCAAAAAGACACCTGGCGTCATTTATCTCCGTCCACCTATCGATGACTATGCAACTCTCGACTTCTTGAAATTTGACGAAATTTATAATGTTGGTCTAGCGTACGCCGATGAAATTTTGACGAAGTGGAAAGCTGAGGGCAAGTTCCCAAGCATAGCCGGTATGAGCAAAAAGAACCATGAGGAGTTTTTGGACGGCCGTCCAGTTTACAGAAGAAACTCCATTTAGAATATAGAAGCTCGTTGAGTGCGATACGGGTTTGTTAGACAAAAGATCGGTCGTGCTTATAATACAATAGCATCCCAGTTTTGTCACTATTCACAAAGTATTTCCTTCTTTCGTTTAAGTTGACGAGCGCTCAGTCTCGTCATGTGGGATTTCATCCGCGGGGGATAATGACGCGTAGAATGACTCCACAATCGGATGCGTCCGCACGCGGTCGTCTCTAAAATTTAAAACCTGGAGCCCCTCGCGAGAAACAGCTCTAGAAAGAGCCACATACGCTTGGCCATTTTCGAAAATCCTGGATAAATCGACTCTGACCTTCTGTAAAGTTTGCCCTTGCGATTTGTGTATCGAAAGGGCCCATGCTAGCATGAGCGGAAACTGCACACGGGACACCAACACCTCTTCTGTCTTATCATCCGTAATATCCCACCTCTCGGGCTCCATTAAGTGATCCCTCGTAGTGACACCGTCAGGGCATAGGAATCGGACCAAAGGATACTCCTCCGCTTTCGATGTTTTCTCAAGCTCTTCTATAAAATCCATTTTTCGCTTGGTGTTCTCATCTTGAGTCGAAAAACACGGCATATCAGGGCCAGTTGGGTCAGGGAAATTCTCCGGAGACTCGGGCCTCACTTCATCCTTCACTTCTGTCTTCACTTCTATTTTCTTCAAATCCACATTATTGGGTTCCTCTTTTTGAGCATCCTCTGTCTTAATTCCTTCATTGAGCGCCTCCTCTTTCTTAACATCCTGCTTGTTTCTGGCTTTTGAGTCTTGCTCCCGTTTCAAGTGCTTGCTGGCCAAAAAGTCGAACACATAATCGGTTTCCGGGTCCTGCAACATTGTGTTCCGCTCCTTCTTGCAGGCCTTTTCGAACTGCTTTAAGTCCAAATCAGGCAACTCTTCGTGGATCCTCTTGCACAAATAAGTATCTCTATCCACGAACCGTATAATTTTCCCCAAAGACCCGTTCACTAATGTGTCGTCGATATTTTTGATGCACATCACCTGCGCGTTTTCCTTCAACACCAACTTTTGGGGAGCTAAGAAATTCGAAAGCCACAAGGCCCTCACAGCTGGCGGAAGCGAGCCACCATCTCGCGCCACATAGTGCTTGATTTCCCCCTTAATGCGAGCAAGTTTTTGCGAATTTGCTCTGTCGACTTCGTTTCTAGTTGCATAAAGCTCTGTCGGCACAATTCCCTCATGTACTTCAAGGGGCCGCGAAAGCCGGCGGAACTCGTCACTGGCCATGGGCGAGACGATGCCGTGACGCATGTCGTTTAACATATCGATGAACTCCTGGTCACCTTTCTGACGAAACACCTCTTTCAAGACAATGCTGTGGTCCAATGCCTTTTCCCAGGCCGGCGTTTCGAACGCAAATATTGCGTCACTCTTCTTGTGTGTGCCGTCAGCCTGCACCTCGCTCTTGCTCACGGGAGGAAGTTGGTAGAAATCTCCACAGACAATAATCTGGATACCTCCAAATGGCAAGTTCGCCCTTCGACGGATTTTACGCGCGAGCTGGTCCAAATTCTGAAATAGGCGGCCGTCTATCATAGAGATCTCATCGATGATGAGTACTTCCGTCTCTTTCCATCTCGTAACGCTCTTCCTGTTCCTTCTCACTGTCTTCACTAGGGCGTCTAGGTCACCTTTCCCGAGACCAATCCCAGCAAAACTATGTAATGTGATGCCGCCAATGTTGCAGGCGGCTAAGCCAGTAGAAGCCGTGACTGCCACCAGGCCGGGCCCCTTTTTGGACTTAAGAGCCTTGATTATGGACTTTAGGAGAATCGACTTACCTGTACCAGCAGAGCCTGTGAAGAATATAGACTTCCCCCGCACAGCCAATTCAAGCACATGATTTTGTTCTTTTGATAAACGAAACGCTTTCACTGTTCTTGTAGTCTCGTGTGTTTCCGATTTTTGGCTTTCCGTGTCTTCGCTTTCAGGGAGATTAAGCTTTATCTGCTGAGTAGCTAGCTGGATCGTCGGATTCGCGTCGTGGGCCCATCTGTTAGACACAGTTTTTGGCTCAGCATTGTCGGTTGAAAAGTGGCGATATTGCATTTGCGAAGCATATGACTGAAACTTCTCCGGTGAACTAAATCGGGCTCTTTTTGGGTTTATATCAAGCGATTTGTCTGGTGATGAAAAGCGAACAGCTGGTGCCGCCTGTGGACCAACTTGCACAGAGGGCTTAGCAGCGGGAGAAGACTGTGGTGCTGAGTTCATGGCTGCGCTCTCCACTTTGACAGTCACATCTGCTTTCCTGGTGTTGAGAAGTGGCAGTTTTGCCTGGAAATCAACCTCGCGTTCGGGCTCTGACTTGCATGAGAAGTAGTCATCGGGCGAGCTTAGATTCGACAGTTTGCCTGATGCACCTTTGAAGCGGAAACTGACATTGCTCGCCACGTCGGTCATGGAGTTTTGTCTCTCCCCTAGTACTTTCATCTCATGTAGCAGTTTCTGAGCCTGCAGAAACGCCTGTAAAGGCATGCTATTTTCGTTTTTCTTCGTGATATCCTCGAGAGGTAGCAGCTGTGTCGACAGAGCAAACGAAGCGTTATGCTTAGAGGGCGAATTCGTCAGCGGGTACATTGTCAAAAGCTCTTCCAAATCATCTGAATCGAACGGATCATCACTTTCGGTAAGAACATCCGCCGCACCGACCTTCGCCTTCCCCGAATGGTCTGAGTCTGCGAAAGATGAGAAATCAATCTGCTGCAACATACTTAGCGTTTCTGGCGATGTTTCTAGGAGCAGTTTGTCATGTCTTGGCGGGGCACTTTCGATAGGAAACATAGTGGAGTAAGCACGCGGTCTGCAAAGAATCTTCGACAAAAAAAATATTTGGCGGAAAGTGGATGCTGTTTTGACCAAGCCGTGCACGCTTTGTGAAGTCATAGACGAAACAGATAACTCTGTGCTGGGCCAGAAATGTGTGGGGTGTTCTGGGATTATTAGAATAGGTGCCAATTTTGGCGCTTGCAGTAGAGTGATGAGGCGCGACATACGTGTGGGTGGCTGGAGTCAAGAAGGAAGAAAGATTGACTATTTAACATTGACAATTCGAGAAAAAAGGGTTTTCATGATCTATGACTTGTGAGGGTTGGATCGATTCTCGAAAATGTGAATACTTTTGTTGGGGCGAGACAATGTCTATTGTTATCCATTGAGCACGCCTGCTGGCTGCAATCCTCAGACGCGTTTGAAGCGTTTGAAACTTATTGGGTGACATATTTGGTGCATTTTAAAGGGCCACTGTTATTTCTTTCCGCTTTTATGGGACAGGAAATGTTGGTTCTGGTTAGGTAGTTTCTGTTTTTACGCTGGCTTCACAATTGGTCAGAAATTCCTAGTTTCTTTGTTTCTAATCTTTGTTTTGAATACTTTGCAGACTCAATCTGATTTAAGTCTGAATTCTTTTTCTATGCTTCTTCCTAATTGTCGGCTGAGGAAAAACAAAAAAACCGAGATATAAATTACTTCGACTCAACGAATGAGTTTGAAAAAGATGATTTCAGATCACCCAAAGCTTGATAACTTTGATAAGAAATCCAGAACCTTAAGGCTTCCTGGCCGTCTGAAATGGAGTTCTTTTTCGGATTCCATGATGATCAGGGCCATTCTTCCGAGCGATATTACAAGAGGATGTTGCACATGATTACTATCATGAAAGATACCAAAAAAATAAAATAAAAAAAAGGCTCGACGTAGACTCAAAAGTCCTAACTAAATATCCGCCAATAATTCATTTAAACAGACGTGTGTTTGATTCTGACTGTTCCATTCATCAGTATCTTGTGCCCACCCATGTAATAAGGCCGCAGCTTATATGCCAACCTGTAGTTCGCGTGGAGTCCCGCAATAGTCAGCTAGGTAAGACGATTCACTAAAGATCCAGTTCAAATAGGAATTCTTTTAAGACACGCTTATCAATAAATTGAGTCAAGCCCCATAGAAGAACCACGGAAATGTCTGCGGACTCGGAAATCACCTTAATGGATTCCCGTTTGTTGGTGCAGGTGGCCCACGCCATAGTGTCCTACCCAGAGGATGTTTCACGAGTGATTACACCATTGCTTTCGATATCAAAAAACCCCAAAGTCATTTTTACAACGTCGCACAATCTCTTGAGGCTCTTGTTGATACACACAAGCCCAATTGCAGTGCCAAGCGCCGAGGTTGCTCGTCTTTCCAGTGCGCTTGTTCATGCCGAACCTGATCCTGAACTCTCGGAAAGTGATTTGATAGAAGATCTTGAAAATTTGTCAATTTGGCTTTCAAAGGAATTCCAGATTGTATCAGCTGACCCGGAGGAAGCCCTAGTTCAGACGGCAAGAGACTTGCTGGTCTCATTGGCCACCAGGGCAAATCTGCTTTCTTTCAATATTGACCATCTGGCCGATCAAAAGGCGTTGCTTTTCGCTTTCGCAGAAGCCAAGTACCTTCAATTAGGCTCCTATTTCGACAATGTTACGGAGCTAGCGGAATCTTTTGACGACTTGGCACAGTATGGCCCTTTTGAGGCATGGTACCACGGACTTATACTTCCGTACAACTACTACTACCAAAACTATGCCTCACTTGGCGACTCTGCTGCACCACAGCAACAATATTTGGCCTTAAAAGATTATGAGAAGCAGTTCTCTTACCTCATTCGGCCTCTCAAAAGTTACAACGAGTCCTTAGTGTCAAAATTGCTGCCACGTGCATATTTCTCGCACGTGATCCTTCCTTTGGCATCATACAACCAGAACAATTTAGGCCCAATCTCCGTTTGGATGTTCGAGCAGCATTCTGGGTGCACGAAAGTTACCGAGTTTCAGCTCTGGGACGAACTCCTTAGGACTATTCTAAGCTTTCACAACCATAAGGGAAACAAATTTGCGGAGACAGATTATGAGGGTTTAATCCGTCACTTCATTTTTGCATGTTTGTATTTCGGTCTTTACAAAAGTGAAAGATCATCGTCTTTTGCACAAGCAAACATACAAATCCAGATAAGAGACACGCTTCAGTATCTTGTGGAAATGATTGGTGAGCCCGATTCTCAGCCCACATTTGACCTTGGAACCCTCGAGTTTCCAGAATACGAATCTTTGGTCTACTTTGCAACAGAACCTCCAAGTCACGTGAAACAGATCACTGATATGTCTCTTGAAAAAAGCATCAACATCGTGCTTCAAATCTTTTCAACCTGCTGCGCGCTTCATTCAATGAATGACCTTACCGTCAAAAAGTACTTTGAGTTGAAATCGCAAAGCACCGCACACCCACATTGGTTCCATAAAGAAGTCATGAAGATATTCTCGAGGGCCGGCCCTCAAAACTTCGACCAGACTTTGAGTGCTCTTTCGGTGTTTTCTGATTCGTTTCTATCTCAAAGCTCGGAAACAGTGAGCCAGCTCGACCAGCTCGTTTTCGAGAATTTACTTCAACACGAAAGTTTCGACCAAGCAATGTCTTATTTGAACGAACTTACCAGTGAAAGAAAGTTGTCAACACAGACGGCATACGAAGCGGTAAGCAGGAAATTCTGGGACTTATTTGAGAACGCATCAAACCTCGATGACAGGATCGGGAAATTGAAGCTTGCTACGAACTGCTTGGATCTTCTTGACACCATCTCCAAAGAAAGTGCATTGACAAAGGAGCATAGAATGTCAGTGGTAAAAATCAAGCATTTTCTCAAAGCCTTACACAGCCTCAAGAACTTCAAGTTGGTTCTCGTAAGAAATCAGCCTGTCACGCCCAAACAAATTCTAGACAGAGTGACATCTGCTGGAAGCGAGGAGAAATATCCACAATTCACGATCATATCGCTGGTTCTCGAGCAGAACCCGAAGTCGTACCTTGCGCATGAGAGGCTTTATAAAATCGTAAATGATTTGGCAATCTATGCTGATCTAGACTTGAGTGTGGTGAGCTTTCCAAGAATCCAGTCCGCTTGCGTGGAGTCGGCGTTGATCGACGGGAATTTCGACTTCGCCTACAAGCAAACCAAGGCATTAATCACGTACTATGTTGACACTCAAAACACTGAAACGTTCAACGATGTGTGGCTCATGTTCTATCAGGTGGGGAAGTACATTCTGCTGGAATGGTTTGGCGAATACGACGCGGAAGTGCAGAAAGAAAAGATCAGAGTTTTGATCAGACAGAGAGAAATTCTTCTGTTGGCGATAAAACATTCCAAGCCCAATGCATTCACGACGGACAACAGTAGACTTCTTATCGGGCAGTTTAGACACGTGAACCTGGAGATCAAGAAATGGCATGAGGAGGCAGATTTACATCGCAGTGAGGAAGTACAAGACGCAGTGCAATCCGCGCAGCAACAGATCCAGGAAAACATCACCGGCATTTTGAACGAGGCGTCGCATTCGCAGAAACAAGCAAGCGAAAAAATATCCAATCTTTTTGTTTCTGGATTGGGTTGGGCGATTGGGGCCAAACGGTGAATTTGAAGGTGGTGCACGGGTGCGAAATGGAGCCCTCTGGTAAATTACCGATGCGAGCCAAACAGTTCATGAGGTATGCAACATACTCCCAATTGCATTACTGTATCTTATTTTTCTCAATTTTCCTTCCCAGTCTGATTCATATTGTTCATGAGTCAGCAGGAATTTATAGATCTCGCGGTCGCAAGCTACTTGAAAACAAATGACAACACTGCGAGACAGTATCTCAAGCTTCGACAGGAGGCACTAGAGGTGTCACAGCAAGTCAGGAAAGAGGTAGCAGAAGCCGGATGCGTCACACCAGAGACGGCGCTCAAACTTAAAAAGCTAAAGTTCGAGAATGCAAAATCTTCGTTGGTATATGAGGCATACATCGCAAGTCTCACAGCTCAACTAGAGGAAAATGGCGACGCTAAAGGGTACATCTCAGCCAAGTTGAATGAACGTTATGAGGATCTTGTGGCAAAAAAGCGACAGAAGGACGAAGCCACTGATAAGCTTCGTTCGGAACACAAGCCTGTGATTGAAAAAATGCGCGTTTTGGCGCTGAAATTCGAGGCTGGCGTGTCCGTGCGACGCAGCGGCTATTCAAAAGACAGAAACGACATCAGGGTGTATGGAAGAAGAGACAGCGCCCCGGACGACGAGAGCACGCTATTGGACTATGCTTCGGCTGTTTTCAGCAGGGGCGAACTCGAACAACAACTTGCCGATGTGGAGTCGAAGTTGGCTAGCTTGAAGACCGTGGACGAGGTCATCAATAAGGCCAACTCTGATGGAGATATTGCTGAAAAGCCAGATCAGGGAGCGCTGATAGATCTCGTGAAATATTTGGATGAGATTCTACGGAATGGACGTGCCTACTTGCCGCTAGAGGGCTCAAAATATCACTATGACGTCACCAAGTCGCTGTCTGCTGACTTAGGTGGAGCAAAACTGCAAATACGAGACTATGAGGCGGCTATAAGCACCTTGACCAAAGAGATTCAGGGCCTCGTGGCACGTGGCACGGAGGCGAAGGAAAGATGGATCAGGAATGCCCAAAAGATGGAAATGATACAGGCTTTGCTTCAGGAGGATATGGAAATCGACGGATAGAGTACATTCTTAGCAACATAGAATAGAATAAGGAGGAGATTGAGCATGCCCATCAGGTCGGAGGGTACGAAACATTCAGCGTTTGTGCCACTGTTCCTTGGCGTCGACCAGGACGCCCCATTATACAAGAATGTTACACTGACTCTTTTATTTCGTATAATACACATATATTCCGTTCAAGGACACTTTTATTCGACCGGGCTGATCAAAATGACGGAGTCACCTCTGACAAACACCATCTCCGACTTCTTCACCACAACATCACTCTCGCTTTCGCCATAGATGTACTCCTCGGCATCACTCAAGACCAAGTTGCAGTGAGAATCATAGCCCTGCAATTTGCCCTTCATTTCGCGCGCGCCACGCAATTTAACAAGTACGGCTTCATCAAGCTGGTAGCGAATAAGATCGAGCGGCTCTTCCTGCTGGGCAGTGGTCTGTACGGTGGACATGTGGGGTTAAATGATGGATGTTCGATTGCATGGTCGCCAGTTGTGATAGTTGACGTGCGTTGTGTGCAGGCGCGAACAACGGGACATTAGATACCTGCGATCTTCTGACCATTTCTGAGAATTTTCACTTATGACATGATAAAACGTTTCGAGGAAAAAATTGATTTACCTTAATATTATGTAATAAGAAAACAGCGTGCTAATTTGGTGTTGGTTATCCTATCCCCGTGAGCCGCGCACGTGACCGCGCTAACATTGAACACAAATTTTTTAACAAATGTAGCCAACATCGACCGAAGCGTAAATACACCACCGATGGCCGCATTCTCGTACGAGTTCCGCAGAACGTTTCTGGTGGCACAGACTGTGCTTGCACGCGCCAGGCCGCTTAAATTCAAGGCCTCTAAGCTCAAATTACGCGAGCCCATCGCTCCCACACATAAGAACTTTGATGTTTCTCCAGACCATCCATTATGGCAGTTTTTCCCCGAGGTTGACGGCGAGAAAGTTGCATATCGTGAAATTGGCGATCTTCCGCAAGAATCCCGTGCGTGGACGATGGCGGAATTGCGCAAAAAGTCGTTCGACGACTTGCACACGATCTGGTACAAGACGCTCAAGGAAAGAAATATACTTGCGAGAGAAGTGCGTTTGGGCGAGAGTCTTGGCTTGAATACGGCTCAGGGCCATGATGTGGTCGACAGCAAGCTTGTGTTGACGCAAAAACGCCTCAAACAGACGCTCTTGGAGAGACAGGTGGCGTACGAGAGAGCCCAGCTTCTTGTGGACGAGCAGCTGCAGTATCTTGGCGAGTTCAAGGGGAAATACGTCGATGCTGACGAATCACAGATCGCAGACTACAACCTGAGGCTCGTGCGCTTGCAATACGCATTGTTTGGGATCGAACCAAACGTGCTCGAGCAGAACCTCGCGGAAGATATAAATGTCAAGTTTGTTGAGGGAATTTCGTACGTTGCTGACGTCAAGCTCGCGCGTTATATGAAGTCGAACCCTGAAGCAATTGAATTGCCGCTTGTGGGTGTCATGGAAGAGTTGCCATTCGTCATTAGAAGTGCAGAGGAGGCCATAGAGGAGGTAAAGGAATTGAGAGCCTCTGGAAACAGCAAGAAACTCGACAAAATCGAGGTGTTCCCCTTCTTGCGCAATGCATTGCAGGCTCTCAGAGATGCTCTCGATGCTGAAGCTGCCGCCGAGGCGGAAGCAGCTGCTGTAAAAGCTGCAGAACAATAGATTGATTGATACAACGGGGGTTTCTTTGTAAGATCTGATAGTGTTCAGATTGGCAAAGAGAAAATGAAGAACTTGCTCCTGAGCACTGTTCAGAACTGATCCATAGAAGAAGAGAGGGGTATTGTAAATAATTTAAACATAGACTAGAATGTATGGAGTTTTGGTGAGCCCTCGAAGCCGTCGTAAGCTGCTCCTAGATGAAAACTAAATGGGGCGGGTCCTTCTCATATTGATTTGAGGAATAAGACTGCTTTGGTAGCCCCATTTCTTAAAACTAAGCTCAAGGCTTTGTCGACTTGCGTCATGCTTTGTTTACAGAAATCGAACTTATTCAGAATGTGCATGTTTGAGACCAATGTCAGAACAAAACTTTAGGGTGACCTGATCTCTAGCGGGCTTTCGTCACACGATTTAGAATACGCGCATTCCAGCCTGTAATTCAAAGGCGATGGAGATGAAAAAAAATAAAAAATGTTTTGGCTTCCAATTGACTCTTAGCTTTAGTCTTCGAATTGTGTACTCTATGCCGCATCTCAGACAAGGTAATCCTCGAAGTGTTTTTTCCTGGATTGACAATGTCACACCCTTTTTTGGGAGACGAAATTGATGAAAACAAACTCCAGATCCATGATTATTCAAATATCATCTAGTTACCCTTGCTCCGAATCAATGAAAATAAGCCAAAAAAAAAAAAAAAATGCATCTTTTTTGACATTTCATCACAACTCAATATCTCAAGCCTGAAGGCACGCTCATGCACACCAATCGCAGTGCGCACTGGCTTGATACAACAATTAGAACTTATCAATCTGGCATTGAACATCTGAGTCTCCTCAATCATAATTACAATGGGCAACAGAATCAACGGGTTTCTTGGTGGTGTCGTCTTGACCGGATTTATCACCGTGTCAACCAGCGCTGCAATCAAGCGTTACGAAGGTATCAACTCAGCCCAGATCCGTCACTGTGATGACTTCATCAATAACAGAATTCTCTCGGACAAATATCTCCGTGATCATTCGGAGCCAGCAAACAAAAGGATATTCCTGACACATAGACCATCAATGATGGAAACGTGTAAAGATATTTGGAACGAGGAAATTATCAAGATGATCAACAACATATATTCTATAAACTGGCATAAGTTGGGGCTTGAGGCCGACAAGAAGCTCGGGAAAGTCGCCGAGAAAGTGATGCAGGGATCCAGCGAAAAGTGATTTTTCTTTAAATACGGAGGTAATAAACGCAATTATGATGTAAGAGTCGGGGAATGTTGCAGGTGTGATTTTCGCCAATTTGAGAACATAACTTAGCTACAGGCTAGAACAGCCATGAATCTGGTTTGAGAAATAATTTGAGTGGAAAGTCAAACAAACCGTTTCATAGGATTTCCCATTGAGCCTTTTCATTATCTTTGACTCAGGTTCACATTTTTTCTTTTCCATCCTCACCTATTCATTCCTCTTTTTTCTGATTCGCAGGGTCCTTTTTTTCGCCTGTTCCTTTGAAAGAGGCCTTGATATCCATGTAGATGAAAAGATTGGCAATTGGTGCGACTATCAGAAACACTAGAGACACAATGATCTGAAAGAGGCCCCAGCACCGGGGCGTCACCCCGAGTACAGACAGGGCAAGAACCCACCCAATAAAGTCAGTATAGATTGAGTCGTAGCCCTTCGCAAGGCGATCCAAAACGATATCACAACATTGCAAAGAAGGAATCGCCACACTTGCGCCCTCAATCTTCTTCGTGATCTCGGGCTTCGTTTTCTGTTCCTCGGTGTATCCTTCACTCTCAAAGTTGCCGGGGTACACGCAGGAGACTCTATAGTTATACGACACCAACTCCTGGCGCAAGATAATCGATAAAGAGGAAAGCGCCGCCTTACATGGAGCATACTGGGCGTAGCCAATGAAGGGAAAAGACGCCACCGTCGAGGAGAACAAGACAATATGCCTTGGCTTGTATTCTGCAGGAGCGATTTGACCGTTTTTCTCCAAAATCGCTTTATGGCCAGCATGGACAGTGTTAGCCGCCGTCAAATAGTTTGTGTTAATTCCAGAAGATAATTCAGCCCCCGATAAGTCCCCAAAAAGCTTAGGGATTGACAGGCCAGCACAGCAGAAGATGAAGTCCGGATCGTTCCCTTTTTGCAACAAGCATTGCCACATCTGCTCACAAGCGGAGTAATTAGCCACATCACAAACCTCATAAGACGCGGTAGCATTGACCAGATCGCTTCTGCGAGTTTGATTTTCGAGATTTCCTTGGATTCGTGCCACTTGTGCCTGAAGTTTAGATTCAGTGCGGGCCACTAACACTACCGAGCAATTTTGCTCATACAATCTCAATGCAAGGTCAGCACCCACGCCCTGAGATGCGCCCACTATCAAAGCGGTTTTACCGGCGGGCTGGAAATGCGATCGAGAAAACCACATATTCGAATCGAAAGAAATATAAAAAGATAGGTATGAGATTATTGATGCGTCTTACTTATTTTGATGTGCTGAGACCAGCCGCGCGACGCGGGTCCCGGTCTGGATAGGCCTTAATAGTGATGTTAGTAAGTGGTATTTTTCGTATTTTTGCCATATTTTTACTAAAAAAAATATTTTTGACGAATATTTATATTTTTATGTTTTTATATTTATATTTTTTTTCTTAAAGTTTACTATATTTAATATATTTAACATAAAAAATATCCTTTCCATACAGAGTCAAGGGGGCTGGGCTGGCCCTTGACGGCATGTAGTTCAGATTCAATATCAAGCCCAAATGTTTATTGTAACTGCTTATGGGAAAAAAATTTACAAGATCATCACGGAACAACACCTTATTATGTGATGCTCAAGGTAGCGTCGTCGATATTAGACACGTCGTAAACTTTTCATCGATAGTGCAATGACGTTCAACACCGCGGATCTCTACCGAATTTCCGAAATCCTCGCCGCTCGTGTAGCTCTAGTCATCCTGATCAAGCTCAACAAGGTCATCAACTTCATCAACCTCGTCAACCGCTTTAACTGAGTAAAGCTCATCGGCCTCATTGTCTTCATCAGACTCATCAATTTCATCATCGCTATAGTATGCCATTGTAGGAATCTGAAGGTCGTCAAAAGGTGTGACGGCTTTGGTTTCTGACCCATTGGTTGTTCCATGCGACTTTCGTTGCGATTTTCGCCTGACCGTCATCATCAGCTGCCGCGAGGATCGACTTGATGTCTTGATCTGGAGTGAATCCTCTAGACTTTAGTGTTGCCGACATTTTGATCTTACCTGGTATTGCACTGTGTCTTTTGTCCGTAACTACGCACTTCACCTGGGAAAAGGCGACTCTGCCGGCGCAGACATTGCTGGAGTACATAAAAAGTCTCTTGCCATCTCAAGATAACGGGAAACAAAAACCTTCGACTCAAATAGTACTGCCCAACAAAACATTCCTCAGATTGTCTCGTTAAGATACAGCAATACCTCACTCTGATCCGCAGCTGTATCGTCTTTCATCAGGATATCGCGATCAGATAATGCTGAGAACTCTTTGTTGAGCTTTTTATCTTCTATTTATGAAGCAGGATTATTTCGTTTTATCATACTTCGTCATATATGAGGTGTAAAGTTCAAGCCAAAATCAATGCTCATATGCGTGCTCTGACTGGTTGCATTTTTCCTGTATATAATATTTTTTATATTAAATATATTAAATAGGAAAAATAAATATAAAAACATGAGCCAGGCCAATATTTTTATTTTTATTTTTCGAAAAAATAAAATAAATATGCATAAATATTTAATATATTTCGCGAAAAATACGATTTACTAACATCACTGGGCCTTATGCATGAAGTTGAACCATACAGGGTGATGAATGTATGAATGTCATTGAATTATCCAAAAAGCTAATATGTTTGTTTCAAAAGACGTTGGGCAGATATGCTATTACCTTTTACAAAGAATCGAACGAGAACAACCGAACAAACAAATTTTTAAAGCTGCGGCCGATTTAGAAGAACCGTCTCGGTAATCCGTTGCACCCAGGATCGTGGTCAATCATGACCCATGTGTCCTAAATATGGTAGAGGTTGAATAGTTTGGCCGATGTGAGAAAAGCACAGAGCTTTAGCAAGTGTGCTTGGATGAGCATCCCACACTTTCTAAGGCCACAGAATGAAAATAATCAAAAGCACCATTCGGGAAGCAAGTTGTGGCAATGGACTGGTGCTCATTTATGCAGATACATCGAGGCACCTGAAGAGCTAACGAGACATAAGCAACTAAATCGATCAATCAATGCTCAAAATACCTCAAAAAATCACAAATTTTTATCAATTAATTCATCAAGAATCAAATACGCAATAAAGAATAAAACGCTTACATTTGATTGCCCCATGGCAGCCCAATTCTTAGGCCATTGGCGACGTCCTGCACATGCGCGAACACCATCTCCATAGACACGGAAAAAAACGACGCTCTTTACTTTGAGAGTATCATAAAAACAGAAACATGTCCGGACGTCAGGGAGGAAAGGCCAAGCCTTTGAAGGCTGCTAAGAAGAAAACTCAAGACTTTGATGATGAAGATTTGGCTTTCAAGGCGAAACAGAAGGCCGATGCGGCTGCCAAGAAGGCAATGGCTGATAAGGCCAAGAAAGGTGGCCCCATGGTTGGCGGTGGCATCAAGAAGAGTGCAAAGAAGTAACTTCGCTAGACTACGCCAATAAATTACAAAAAAGAAACTTGAACACGACGCGTAGCGAAAATTTGTGTAAAAAATACGCTTTGTAGAACACTCCAACAAATCGTAGTGCTTAGATGCCAGTGTGTCTCGCCCACCCTGATTATGACAAAATATTGTAGAATGAACAGGCGCTAAGTAGAAACACATCTGAAGAATCTCAAAAGGTTGGAAAAGATGAATGATGATTAAGAGGCAGAGATTTGCAAAAAAACGATAGATGTAAGACGTTGTGAAAAAAACAAAAAGAAACGACCTCGGTGAGGGTCGAACTCACGATCTTGAGATTAACAGTCTCACGCCTTAGCCAACTTGGCCACGAAGTCGTATCTGACAAAAAACTTTTGGGGATGAACCAACGGCAAGTTTTGAGTATGGTCAAATTTTGCCCAATCCCGGCTTCGATACCTCACCATATAGAAACGGCTGACAAGCTTTCAGCCTTAGGACTTTAAAATCGAGTTTCCGAGCTGATACGAAGCCAAATTGGCGCACCTGTATCAACCGGTTCGCGCACTACCACCTAGAAGAAATTTTGAGGTGAGATCTGCTTTCTCACCAATTAGCGACATAGAACCCTCCTTTAAACATGCCAGCGTTGAAAAAATTCGACGCCAACGTGGTGCGTCACGTGAAGCTGATGAACAAAAACTTGTGTGCCAATTTGATCCGCCATGAGTACATTGTCACGGGGAGAACCAAGGCGAAAAGGGCCCAAAGCGAGATCGAGGCCTTCTTGAGCAGAGCCATGCATCAAAATAGACAGCTCACGAACGAGCCGCTAGACAAAAGAATTCAACAGGTGAAGGCGCTTGGGTATTTGCAGCCACCTGACAAAAAGGAGCTTGCACTGAAGGTGTTAGGCGACTTGAGCGAGCGTTTCACGCACAGAACTCACGGATTCACGAGAATCATCAAGTTGGAGAACCGCTTGGGTACGGATAATGCACCAATGTCGGTATTGGAGTTGGTCGACTCAGACTTCGAGATCAAATTTTGGTACACGGCCAAGATTGTGGCGCGTTTAGAGCTACAGAACTTGCCCCTCGATGGGCTCACGAGCCATAACGTCAAAAACTTGACGAAAAGCAGGCACGATGGTGAGCAGCGGTTCCGCGCGGCCGTGGAGGAGGCTAAAGTGAAGTTTTTCAGCTATGACCCGCAAACACAAACCGTCACTGACCCAGCCATGCAGAAAAACTTGCAGAATAAGCCGTCAGACAAATTCTACGAGCAGGCCGAGAATTTTGCCTCGTCGAAGAAGTTTCCAGTTAAGCCAAGACAGGAGCGTCTGCCAGTGGTCCTCCCCAAGTCTCCTTTTTTGGAACAAACCAAGTAGCACGTGTACATAGTTAGCCCAACAGGGCTCCGAAATATAGAGACTGAAGATGAAAATATTTTTGACCTTTCAAGCTCAGCAACTGTCTATGGGTATACTTAAATCGATGTGATCATACGAGGGCTGGCCGGAATTACCTTTGAGCAAAAATGGTGTAGTCATTCACTAAAATGCCTAGATCTGGGTGTAATCTCGCAAGGAAGATACCGTGTTGCGCTCTCAACCCAGCAGATGCAACGAAAGAACAATTCCAAAAGAGAGAAAAACAACATACATATCATGGAGTTGGGAATTCACAAGCAATAAAAAAAGTAGAGGAAATTGGGTGCTTATTATTTGTGGAATTGAATCATCTCATCGATGCAAACAACACTCAAGTCTCAGCCAGTGCCTCGCGGTGGGTGGACTGGGCTGCCTTGACTCGATGGTGTTAGAGAAGTAATCCCAAGGGAACAAGGCTCAAAGCACAACAAACAACTTTGCAACCTAGCATCGATCGAATTTCCAGTATCAAAGAAATACAAAAAAAAAAAAACCTGGGGAAAAGACTATTCTATCGTTTTCTTTCTTCCGCACCCCACACTTGTATGAACCACTGCGGTGTCTTGCCGGCCGGCCCCGGGTTGCAACTTGCGAGCCGATCTGGTTGCGAAATAAACTAAACCGAAGATATGAAGGCGCCACTTTTTGGAAATTATCCTCTTTCGTATATTTACTTGAGCCTATATATAATATGCCTGGTTTTTGAGCTCATAAATGAACACACGAATCGCAAAGACCTAAACCGTGGGAGCATATTGTTATGATAACACACTCATGGCTTCAAACGTTGCTCAGGGACCAGGGTCCAAAGGCCGCAGTCGCGGGCTCCACCATACATCCATACATACCGTACCTTTCACCTACACCTTATTCAGTAGATCCAGACTAGACTGAGATAACCTCTCGAAAAAAGATTAGATATCATAAAATTGAAATAAGAAAATGGGCATCTTGACCACGCCAGATAAGGAGAAGGTCAAGCGTGCGGTGCCCAAGGCGCTGAACAAGATCATTGACGCCACGGTGGCCCGCCTTTACGTGGCATACCCTGACCGCACCCAATGGACGTATACGGGGCTCATGGGGGCGGTAGCGTTGGTGGATGATCTCGTCGGACACACGTTTTTCCTCAAGTTGATTGATATCACGGGCGCGCGTGGTGTGCTTTGGGACCAGGAGCTCTACGTGGACTTCCAGTACCATCAGGACCGGACGTTTTTCCACACGTTTGAGATCGAGGACTGTTTGGTGGGGTTTTTGTTCGAGGATACCCATGATGCTGCGCATTTTTACAAGCGCGTGACCACGCGGCACAAGCACGCGCTGAAACAGACGGCGAACAACAAGAATGCCGTGGCGCTTAAGGACCGCATGGCGCCACAGGAGGTGAAACACGGCAACAGGGGTGAGTTCGTGGACGTGACCACGGGCCAGCGGCTGCGGCGTGCGCGCGGTGTGTTGTACTACGATGACCAACCGCCACCAGAATGGCGTCTGTTATACGCGGAGCTTGCCGCTGCAGGTATCTCCGAGGATATGATTGCTGAAAACAGGCAGTTCATCAAAGACTACATTGCGCAGCAGGGTGGGCCTTTGGTGGGGTTGGAGCCGCCCGTGCCGCGCCGTTTGGGCTCAACGCCGTCACGCGCACCTTCAAATGGTGCCTCTATCGCCTCCAGCAAGCCTCTGGTTCCGCCCAAAAAGACGAAAAAGGCCCCTCCGCCACCACCGCCGGCGGCTGTGGCTTCCCCGTCGCCGCCACCGTCATACACACCGGTACAGGCCCCCACACAGGCCCCTGCACCTCCGCATCCAGTATCAGGTTCTCCAGCACAAGCGGCGGCATCTAATTATCTGGACTCGGCACCTGCATCAGAGGCTGAGGAAGCATCCGAAAGCGAGCCACACGAGACTGAGGAGCTGGCCAGGCGCCGGTTCCGCTTGCCGCCAGCCAACGCGCCGATCCCAGCGGTGTCTCATTCGACGCTATCGTCGGCGCCACCTCAGAATCAACAAAACCAGCAATTTCAGCACGGTCAACAGGGTTACCAAGGATATCAAGGGTATCAGAATCACCAGACCCAGGCCCAGGCCCCACAAGCCATGCTGGCTCCTGCATTGCCACCACAACGAACTGGTCAAAGGCCTGGCCCGCCTCCGCCTCCGAGATCAGCACGTGCGGTCCCGCCTCCACCGGCAAGAAACGCTCCTGGGCCAGGCATTGGTATGAACGCGACAGGCTCCGCTCCCCCACCACCTCCGCCGCGTCACCTGGGAAATGCGCCGCCGCCGCCCCCTTCAAGAGTTGCGAGACCTGTGCCTACGCCGAACGTTGCACCTCAAGTCGCTCCTCAGATTGCTTCTCCGCAGCCGCCGCAAACGCACTTCCAGCCGCCACCACCGCCCCAGCGAAATTACCCAGCTCAGACAGGACTGGCGCCGCCACCGCCTCCGCCCCCACCCGCAAATACCGCAGCAGGCACGGGTCATGTGACCTCTGCGCCCCCACCGCCACCGCTTCCACCTGTAGCATCCCAGCAGGCGGCAAGCGTTCCACCACCACCGCCCTTGCCGCCTGTTTCTACTGGAGCACCACCACCTCCGCCGCCACCACCTCCTGCGGACACGTTGAACGCCGCCCCCGCGGCTCCGTTGCCTCCGATCGACGCATCAAGAGGTGCGCTATTGTCGTCAATTGAGGGCGCCGGAATCGGTATGCTTAAAAAAACAGACAAATCAAAATTGGAAAAACCTAGTGTTTTATTGCAGGAGGCCCGCGGCGAGCCCGTGGCTACCCCATCTGCTCCCGCAGGCGGCACTGGGGGTGCTGGACAGCCAGAGACTTTGGCGGATGCACTCGCAAGTGCGCTCAATAAGAGGAAAAACAAGGTAGCAGACAGTGACGATGATGACGACAATGATGACTGGTGATGTGACGAGAACGACGGTTGCGGCATATTAAAATTTGAATCTTTGCATTTTCCCAAAGTGAACCGTGGCACACTCGCCAGTAGGGGTAGTTGCAAGACATGCCTTTCCTGCAAACCGGAAAATCACAAACGCGCCTTGATACTGACACCATATATTTTATTGTTTGCTGAATAATTTTGGTGATGGAACAAAGGGGTCGAGACTGGAGACAAAAGCATTCGCATATTCTGACCATGGACCATTTAGTGAACGCAACACCACTATAGATGCAAGATTCGAGTTCATTTCTAGAATCAGTGCAACCAACTCTTCTAGCTGTAGATCAACATAAAATCTCAATAATTAACATCTGTGTCTGTGTCTCATCCCCAGATCCAGATTCATCAAGGATTTTAAAAAGGAGACCCAATTAACATTCTGAGTGAAGCATATCTCGTACGCAGATTGGGATGAAACATACAGAATCGTCCTAAACTCACTCCTATGCACAATTTCACGAAATTGCACCTTGAAAACTTGAATCCTAATTGCAAGGGATTTTTCCAAAAACAACTCTTGAGCCTTGATATCAAAGTGGTCGCGGATCAAAGCAAAAATCAACCCTATATCACAGCTGGCAAGTGATCCTCTTGGCCAATGCTAAAAATCCATATCTAGGCCGGTTTTATCCCGTCCATCTATCACAATGGATTCCATGATATGTGCATGTTTATTGATCCTCAAGTGACCTTTTTGTCTGATCCTCGGGGCACTAGCGGAACGCGTGTTTTCTTTCTTTTGTTTGAGCAATTATCTTTTGGCGATACGAGGACTAGATCAAAAATCGGTGTAACTCCGAATGCAAAAGCGGAAACTCGTGCGTACGGTATGAAAAAAAAACGGAAAAGTCGCAGGTACCCCGAGGAAGCTATTGCGTACCTCTCGAAACTTTTCTCCGTTTGGCAAGTCCTACCGGAGTTGTGGACGTGTTGCAGCCATCTTCTCAAAATGTCGGTTGCAATAACATGGAAGTACCGAGGAAGAAGCAGTCTTGGGTATTAGCAAAAATGTATAAAAGACGATCGACTTTTCCAATTTAGGATCCAAATAATTCATCAGCACAACAACACTATCACAGCATGAGATCCTTGACTCTTCTCTTGTCGTTCTGCTTCTTGCTCAACCTTGGGCTGGCGCTTTTTGGCCGGTCTTTCCAACCATCGAAAGATGAATTCTACAAGAACCCCGCTAACATTGACTCTTACAAAGAAGGTGAGATCATGAAATGGAGAGATACTCCCAGACGGATCAGATCTTTTTTCGTCCCTAGTTTTAGGGTGGAGAGAGCATGGCAATTCATGGTGAAGTCCACCAACACTCGAGGTGAGCCCGTGGGCATTGTGGGAACGCTTATTGAGCCCAAGAATGCCGACACTTCGAAACTTGTCGCTTACAACCACTTTACGGATTCTGCCTGCGTTGACTGCGCTTCGTCGTACTCCCTTCTCCTTGGTGCCGGTGTTTCCACTATCTCCACCCAGATTGAGTTTGTTGCTATAACTCAAGCCCTCAGAATGGGCTGGTATGTGGTGATTACAGACTACCAGGGTCAAAAGGCTGGCTTTGGTGCCTCTATCTTGAACGGTCACGCCGTGTTGGATACGATCAGAGGAGCCTTGAAGTCTGAGGACAAGTCTGGGCTTAAACCAGACGCCAGGGTTGGTATTTGGGGTTACTCCGGTGGTACGATTCCGCTGGCGTGGGCAGGTGCTCTTCAGCCCAAGTACGCCCCCGAGCTCTCCAAAAACTTGGTGGGTGTGGCTGTTGGTGGATGGGCCACTAACCTTACCTCTGTTCTCCAGAATGTTGACGGTACAGTGCAGGCTGGATTGATCGGTGCTGGTATTCTTGGAATAATGAGTGAGTACCCCGAGGTGGAGAAGACATTGTTTGACCATGTGAAGAAGTCACTGGTGAGAAGCTTGAAGTCGCTTTACAACAAGTGTGTCATTATTACTTCGCTTACCTTCCTCAAGTCGAAGTTTTTCAAGGGCCGCTCGCCTATCTTCACCGAGGGTGAGGATTTCCTCAGAAGACCAGAAATCAAGACGATTTTGGACGAAAACACTTTGGCTGTTGACAACACGATCCAGGTTCCAGATGTTCCCTTCTTTGTTCATCACGGAGAGCCTGATGACCTTGTGCCATTTGCCGACGCGCAGCGTGTTTACGACATGTGGTGCTCCCAAGGTATTAAGTCGATGGAATTTGCTGTTTCGGAGACTTCTGACCATACCTTTGAGTATATTGAAGGTCTCGGTGCCGTTGTCTCGTGGCTCACCAATGTCCTCAATGGCAAGGCTCCCGTGAATGGATGTGAGCGTACCGTGAGAAGGACCAACTTAATGTACCCTGGCGCCGACACGCTGTCTATTCGTGAGACCAGAGGTACTTTGGAGGGTGCGGTCAAGAAAGTCAAGCTTTCCTTGGGCACAGGCAACGAGAAGGCAGCTGAGTCTTCCTTGGAAACTTCCTTGAAGGAAGAAGCCAAGGCGGTTCCTCAGGAAGACCGCATTGAAGAAGAAGAACTCGAGTCTCCAGAAGCATCTGCGGATAAGGTCATTGAAGAGCCCACTGAGTCTGAAGAACCCTCTGAGTCTGAAGAAAAAGATTCTGAGAAAGAATCTCTCAACTAGACGCCTTTGTGATGCATCTTGCTATTCTTATCATATGTACATGTTTATTTATTGTTTAATTGTTTTACTGATCGATTTACTCATTTTGATGTCTGTAAATTTTGAAATACTCACGATAGATAGAGGCCCACTCAGGATGCATTAAGAAACGCCTGGTTTCAGCCCCAAGCTGTCAGGTTCTAACTATCGGTTGAGGTCTGTAGTAAGGTATCTGACGATATATTTAGAATGTAGATCTTCGATGTAACCAGTCTGGCTTTCTAATCCACTTGAGTGGGAAAGCCAAGGTCTTTATAGGCCAAGGCAGCCACCATTGTGTGCTGCCTTTCCATTGTTTAATGCTTGGCCAGTTCTGCTGGCGTCAAGACAATAGAAGGTGCATTGCTTGACAATACTTGCAGTACTTGCCTAAATGGAACACCTAACACAAGCAGTGATCTCCTCGGAGTCAATCATGCGAAACTATATATTTTTGCTTTTATCCGGAATGGTTTACAGAGAGTTGTACTCAAACAAAGAAATGAAAATGTTCACACCTTATATTTGCTAATATTATGGCCCAATTTCTGTGCAACGACATCAAGACTGATTCATCGACCAACATGCTTATTAACTAGAATAGACCTACGTAAGCTACTCTTATTTCCCGAATATGGTAATTTCATGTTCGGACAGAGATCAGGCATGAGTTTGGATTTTGGCCGAAAATATTTTAAACGAACGAGACAACTTTGCATTCACCTTTTGAGGTCAGTGCTCATAGAGTAGAAGCGCGGCCCTTTGTTAACAAGTTATAAGCAAGCCACCTGTCAAAACTCTGATTTTATACCATTTCCCTGTTTCCCAAATAGCCAATCTTCCTTGCACAAAAGCGTTTCGGTCTCATCAAGCAAATTGAAAAAATGAAAAAGAGAGAAAGAAACATTATGGAAACCAAATTATTTTGCTACCTCATCATGACTCTCACAATGGGGGTCATCAAAAGAAAAAAAAGTCTCTCAATTTGGTTCCAGCTGCGAAATCTTGCACATGGGGCCGCGCGCGCCGGATCTCATCGTATCTGGCTACAGTTCCAAATCTTCATCAAAGTCATTTCCAGCCAGTCTGAATGATATGAGTGACAAGGTTTTAGAGGTTTTGCAGGCACTTGAAGAGGCCCTCAATTTCTGGGTGATCCAACTTTCGGCGGCAGATGGAGATTTAAAGCAAAACGTGCCTGCAGCTACAGTGGAGAACCCTCTAGAAGAGCTAGTAAAGATTATCAAGCTTATCAAAGCACATACGACGAAGGTGGGCATTATATATGAGCCTTCGAAGCTTCTGAAACTGGGCGATGCTCTGGTCACCACGGTTTCGGATCTCCTGAGATCTTTTGTTGTCTTTATGTCTGCTTTGGCTCAGATCAGTCCGAAGGAGACCTCGAATTTGTTCTATGATGAAATCAAGTCGACGGCGCTTGATCTCGTGCAGTCCGCCACTTCTTTCTCAAAGGAGTTGAAGGCGTTGTATGAGGAGGTTTCTCAGGAAAAAGACTCTCAGAATGTCGAAAAGGACGCCAAATCAGAGGTAGATTCCAGACTAGTCTCTGTGGGCAAGATCTGGAACATTTGCGACGAGTTCATCAAGCTTGTTGAGGGCGGGAAGTTGAAAGTTTTGGAAAAAAAGACAAGAATGCACCTTTCGCTCATCGAGGACGGTCTAGACGAATTTGCTGAATGGGCTGAAAACCCAGAAGATATGGATGATGACGATCCTTTCGGACTTGATGATGAGTTCTCCGATGAAGACGAAGATGATGGAGAAAAACCGCCAGTTTCCGATGATGAAAATGAGGAGGTCACAAAGCAAATATCAGAAGACCGCGAGGAGTTGGTGCAGTACAGCAAACTCTGGCTTCAGAAATTCAAGCTTGTGAAACTATTATTCTTATCCATCAACAAGTCTTTGACCAGTGTTACATCAGGAGAAAGCATTGACCTGATTTTCCTGACGGAGGCTGTGATCGCCAGAAAAATCGATACCCTAATTGTGGAGCTCATGCTCAACCAGACGCTAGATGATGTTGTGGAAAAGCACGCTTCTGCCATCGATAAAGCTTGCTTCAAGATCATTGCGATTTTGAGAGATTTGAACAAGAAGTCTGATGCAAAGGTTAAATGGTGTACTTCTTGGGAGACAAAGTACAAGGAGTTTCTGAAAGACATGTACAAGTGAACGCACGAACTCTTAAGGATTTGATTTGCACGGCTGCGAAAGCTCTGAGTGATTCATAATCTTTACTGCATAATCTTCACGGAAGACTTTACTCCTGTGACGACTCTATTGATACTCTGGACCAAAATCACGGTAGGCGATGGCGTGGCATGGCGTAAAAGGGAGAAATTTTATCGAGAAATTTTCTAGTCGCACCCAGGCAATGCACTAAAACACATTCTGGTCACCAGAAGAATAAAGATATAGAGAACGGAACACGTGTCTGGTCGGTGGTGTGCATACCAGATCATGATACAGTTCACCGAATTGCTCTGCCTACTGGCAAATATGTACCCGCATGATCTTGCTGAACCTACATTCATTACCTCTGAGTATCGTAAAACACTTTAGAAATCAAAGAAAAAAAATTGCTAGACCGTGTTCTTTTCTCATGTGATATCATAATATGCCTTGCCAGTCGCGTGTTTGGCTTTTGTTTTGTTTTGGCTTTGGCTGACGCGTCGCGCGTTAAAAAATATTTCTCCGAACAAGCGCGAGGACACAATATCTTATAGATTAAAGAGATGAAAATCTGCTGAAACCACTTGATTACCAAATAATAGAAACTTCCTAACTCAAGCATTCTAAACACGAGCGATCAGCCACTTTGACCTCTCTGCGGTGCCTCACTCAAAAACTTCTCATCATCTATCTATACTATATATCAATTGCCTGTGTGAATTCTCATTGACTCAAAATGGAAACTGCAACATACAGCCATAATATCGAAAAGATCTCAATGCATTCTAGCCCGAACAACGTCAATTTCGATAGTGATATCAATACTGATTTCAGTAGCGATGCTCTGAGAGAAGCCCTACTAACGAGTGAAAGCTCGATCGATGAGCCAGATGCATTTGATGCAAAGTATGTACCTCATGGTTATCGCCTGTCATGTGGGCCAATTGCCGATCCGTTAAAAATCGTCAATAAGGACACCAGAGTAAAATGGATGCTGAAATTATCGAACCAAATTGAAGTGTGGCTGCTCAGCTTGCTACTTGGTAAGCGGCCGCACTGTGATCAGTTCAGGTATCTGGACCCCTTCCAAGAGCTCAAAGATTTGGTCAACGCGCCCAAGTTTATAGCCGATTCAAAAGACTTTCTTGAGGATATCGAGTTGATTCAGTTGAAAATAATGGATTTCGACGAAGCATTCTGGTCCTCAAGACGCGGTCCAGGAGCACGTGTATTCCCTAGTCATATCTACGCCCTAACTTGTTCCTTTGAGCTTTTTGTTGAGGATCTTGTGACGCTTAGCCCACTTTATGAACCGCTCTTCTTTTTGCGGAGGCTAAAGGAATTGGTATATCGGCTTTTTGTTGCCGCGCTTCAATACTTAAGCAAGTATACAAAGCTTATAGTGAGTTCTGGGCCCTCCATCACATCTGCAGGGTCCACAAAGAAGCATGCTTCGTTTAACGCCGTCATTGACGCCTGTGAGGATATTTCTGCTTTCATTCGCCAAAAGCGTTACGTTACGTTTCAAAAAGTCATCGACGACTGCCTGGGTCGTATGGGTATTCTGTTCAGGAAGTACTTTCCTATATTTAAACACATGCCGGCGTACGAGAGTAACAGCACGAGTGACGACCTCGAACTCATAAGCCAAATTACGAAGCGGGAGCTGGTGCGGAATCGTGGTCACTTCTGGGCACTAAAGTGTGAGATTATGCAGAAGCTTTTGGCCATGATCAGTAAACGGTTGGGGAAACGCATTCTGCTGAGTCGCCTCGACGACATAGTTCATCATGCGCAATCCTTGACGTATGCAGTTGAGACACTTCTTTTCCAACTAGACACACGGAAGAGGTATGATGAGGACACAAAAAACCACGCGAATGATGCTGATGACAGCTTTGATAGTCTTCAAAGAATTCTTGAAGATTGTGAAAGAGATAAAAAACTTGGTGCTGAGTGGCGCCACGAGTGGATATCGATGTTTAGTGGAATTCGTGATCTGCTTGAGAAGTTCTATTGAGGTATCCCATGTGACTTCCAAGACAAATGGTGTCACTCATCAAGTGTGAATACCTACATACCTTAGTATTCGCAAATGGACGTTTTACTTTAGACAATTTCTTCATTTTGTCCATTACATTAATGCTTTTCAAAATTTGCGGCAGTGGCTCATTTCATTGCAGGTAATCTACTTACTGTATGTGCGCAGCGGTTTTATACCGGTTGTGAAGGTGTGAAGGGAATGAACTTGCTATCCAACTGGATCAATATTGACAAGACACATTTGAAGATCTACGACGGACCTTCAATAAAAAAACGAAATTGCTTGCTGACTATCTCGGCGAAGATTTCGGACCCGAAGACATCAAAAGATTGATTACGCAGCGCGGTTCGAATTGGTGGAGCAATTCCTTAGTCAAGCATAATCCTTATAGCTTCGGGCCCCTTTTTTTAACGGATAGTTATTCGAGCAAACCCAACGCCTTTGCATGATGCTTTGCGTGCTCCTCGGCAAAGGAGCTGATGAAGAAGTACGAGTGGTCATACCCATCGACAATGTGCAAATCGATCTTGCCCTTGTAGTCACTGCGTTTGGCCGCTTTGACCAAGTTTTCTGGCTGCAAAAACTTATCCTTCCTATAGAAATCGTCAGCTGCGCCCTGGTGAATCAAAATGTCCGGCTGATTCTCGTGAGTGTAGTGTTTGATCAAATCAACGGGGTCATATTTCACCCAATCGTTTCTGTCGCTGCCCAAATGAGCACTGAAGTTTTTCTCTCCCCAAGCACAGTTCAGTGGGTTCAGAATCGGCGCAAATGCACTGACACTGGTATATTTTCCTGGGTTCTTGAAAAATCCCGCAATGGCACCATAACCGCCCATGGAATGGCCGGTGATAGAAATCTTAGTGAAATCTAATTGCGTAAACTGTTCGGCCAATTTCTCCAAAAGCTCTTTGTGCACGTATGAGTACATGTTGTAGTTTTTCAGCCACGGTTCTTGAGTAGCATCCAAGTAAAAACCGGCGCCGGCTCCAAAGTCATAAGAGTCGTCTTCCCCAGGAATGTTAGCACCTCTAGGCGAGGTGTCGGGAAAAACAAGAGCAAAGCCGTATTTCGCAGCAAAATACGTCAAAAACGACTTTTCGGTGGCATTGTTGGGGGTGCAAGTCAATCCCGATAAAAACATCAAAACAGGGACTTTGTCTGCCTTGACTGGCGGCACGTACACGTTGACGTCCATTTTCGTATTGGTAGTCTCAGAGTCATGTGACATTTTGTACAATTTGCCGTCGTGAACAGTGATCTCGGCGTTGGTAGTGAAAGGCATGGTGTATTTTTGATATTTCAAAAGTTTGATTGTGTTTTTGATTTATGTGGTATGAATTAGAGTAGATGAACTAATGTGAATCTCAATCTTGAATAATCGGAGCCTCATATCATATCTTGTCGATTGCTGAAGTGCGCAGGAATTTATCGCCATTTCCGGTAATGATGCGCGCAGGCCAATAACGGAATTGGCAGGCAGTTCCGGGATTTTTGGAGTCGCCTAGATTTTCAATCTACAGACTTTCTTATAAAGTGGGATTGTGGCCATAATATCATAAGCATGAACTAGGTCCTTTCGTTATAGTCACGCGGAGAAGCAGATTTTTGTTGTACCATTCAGCCAACTGCCAGATCTTCAGGTTCAAAACAACTTTGTCAGTGAGGCCAATTTGGCTCCCTGGCGACCAGTAAAGAAAACCATTAGAATGAGGTGGCTTCGATCTATAGACTGGCTCTGTTCCTGGGTTCGTATGGATAGAATAGCACCAACACACCAGCAGCTAAGAAAAGAGCACCGGACACAAATATTGGTGCCGAAGTTGTCAAATCGGCGTACATGGCTATGATTGGCGCGAAAACGCCAAATACTCTGTTGAAAGAGGCCGCAAGACCAACGGCAGTGCCTCTTATCTTTGCTGGGAACACTTCAGGAGTATACGCGTAGAGCACGCCGTACATGATGTTCGAGAAAAAATTGAAGAAACATGTCCATGCCAAATAAGAGTTTGACGATTTGGCAGTAGTGGAGCCAAATAAAACAATTCCAGTCATAATACACGAGGCACAGAGTGTTCCCTTTCGCCCAATTCGAAGCTCCACAAGCACCCCAGATATTAGTGCGCCTGGCACACCCAACACCGCCACTATCAAGGCGTTTCGATAGGTCACGTAGACGCTGTTGGAAGCAGTCACTTTTGACTCAAGATAGGTCGGTAAGAACGCGTTGTATAAGGGAAATGCAAGGCCGATAATTCCCCAGGAAAAAATGACTAGCGTCAGCGAAAGTGCAAGTCTTCGAGAAGAAAAGCATTGCGCAACGTGAGAACTTCCGTACTTACGTAAGCGCTGGCGCAAAAGTTGATTTTCACCTATTTTAGCGGTTGTGGCATAAGCTGATGCCCTTGTCTTATTGAGTGTGTCTGTGCTTCCAGCCATATCTTCAAGTATCTCTGCATGATCTCCATTCTCGTGTTTTTCGGCCCTATCGATTTCTTCGAGCTCCTCTAAGTTCAAGGGGTTGATACTTCCATTCACACGAGCAATCTTGTCAAGTGTTTCGACTGCCCTAGCGTTATTTCCTCGTGCCAAGTAAAAAGCGGGGCTCTCATACACCGGAAACAAGAAGCGGGCTAAAAACATAAGAAACGAGAGTCCCCCAAGGGTGAACATGAAGTAGCGCCAACCCTTATTTTTAGATGCGTGGCAATCGGTCACATCTTCACAGCTGTAATTGGAAATAAGGCCCCATGAGATAAGCGCGGTGACCACTTGACCAATGCTCCACCACACCGACATAACTGTCAAAAGCCATTTTTTGTTCGTCGGAAGCGCTTCGAGGAAAATGGCCGAGTCTACCGGTAAATTTCCCCCAACTCCAGAGCTCCATAGTGCACAAAACGTGCCTGCGGCGGCAAAGTTTGGCGAGGCTCCCGCGACAATAGAAAACACCGAGGTGAACAAAAATGTAAAGCTGAACACCCAGCGGCGGCCAATTCTATCTGCTGCGAGGGACCATACGAAAGCCCCCGCAAGTAAGCCCAAGTTTTGGGCCAATGTCAAATAAGGCGCTCTTCCTGGCGGATAGTGTACCTTATCAACTTCATTCAATCGTTGTAATATATAAGACGTAGCCACAGGAAAGGCATTATCGGCAAACCAGCCAAAACCGGCCACGACAAAAAGCCCCTTCTGGTATTTACCAAAGCCAATATTATCAATAGCATTTGATGCTAGTAAAGCTTTTTTCAAATAAGTGGGCGATACATCGGCACTATCAAAAAGAAGATCGTCCTCACTCAGGCAGGCCTCGCGCTCAATCACATTGGCTTCTTTGCTCATGCTTGCTGCTGCTAAAAACTGAAACGTACTTTATGCTAGATTCGAGTCCAAAGGAAAGTTAGCTTGAATATGACCCAAGGAAAATCTCGTAAGCTTTTGTGTATCAAGCATATTGGCAGGAGCACGGCTAATAAAGTTTGATTGCTACCTTTATAGAAGCACGATATGCTTGTATTGTTTATAAGCCTCCCCCGCATAATGCTACAGGGATTCTGCCTCCGATGCAGTCGGTCGCCGTATCTCAAGACTGTATAGATTGTGAGATTCCAATGGGCGCAAGTTTACGAATTTGATACAACAAATGACGTAAAACGAATGCGCATTTTTGCTATTCACTGGCATATCCCATCTTCTTCTTTAGTATCCAATTTGAATCACGGTTCTGACAATGATGGTGACCATAACATAAAAAAACAACGAGATATCTATTTAGCGGGTTCTTCGGAACCTTATTGGCTCATACTCGCATTTCTCAAACCGTTTTTTCCAGAACGCCCCAGGTTATTTTGGCCGATTTAACAGATTTGGCAGATTTGGCCGTCTGAATTTCTGGAAATGGCTACCGTTTTCCCGCGCTCTTTTCCGTTTAGGGGCTTTGTAGAGTACAGCCCCTTTTGTGGGGAAGAATCTTTTTTTCAACGGGCTGCGCTCTGGACCATCGGGCAACGCACATAACAATGATGACATTCGGATACTGATCTGACTTGAGGTCAAAAAAATGAGACGATGCATGCGAATTCTGCATTGACTAGTCGCTGACCTTTTTTCGCGATTTGCCCCGGCTGTTTTCACCAAAAACAACGTCTATGCTGGTGTACAAAACTTTGAACAGCATCACTCAAAACATTTCTGTGCTTTCCGGTCAAACACATGCAGACCAATGCTCCGATGTGCCGGTATGGTTCTTTCGTTTTCAATGTGTGGAAGTTTCGGCAACTCGCTGTAGATTCACATGGATTATCGTCAGTCAAGAGTTATTTTTTTATTTCCTTTAGTATTTCAAAGAGTTGTCCTATATTCAGTAATAAAAGTCTCATTAGACAACAGAGAACGTACACGCCACCACTGCCAAGAGACAGTAGCCGAGCACCTGGTAAATACCGTGGTTTGCACCGGACCCGATCAAGGAAACACCACTACTGGTGGTATTACCCGTGCTTTCTTCGCCATTTGTCGTTCCTTCTGTGGTGAAATTCAAGCCTGGAGTCAGATCATCAATGGTACCGTCCCAGCAGTATTCCTCAAAGCACAGCTTGCATTGATCACTCTGCTCGATTCCCTGGCGCTCCTGCTCACGCCTGATGATAGCACAGGCCACACACGTTTTCCAATCCTCGTCTAAGGTCGAGTTAAGTCTTGAGGCGGTCTCAAATCCGTTCTGGATCATACCAAGCTTCTGCTCATTCTCCCACGAAAGCTTGAACGTGGACGTGTTGGAATAAAATGAAAATGGTCTGTTGGCAGTGTACACGATCACAGGAGAATTGTACACTTCATCCTCGTCGGCGCCGTCCGGAAGCAATGAGGTGAGGTTCTTTGCCGAGCAGCCAAAAAACGCTGGCTTCGCCGTCATATTGAGGTTGCGGAATGTGGCACTATCGGGCACGTGAGGGAAGATCGTACCGTTACCTTGGTCCAAAAACTGTCTCTGGTAAGAAGCGATCATCGAAGTTCCGTTGGGCCAGTACTGGTCTGTGTCGGCGGAATTGTCATATGCAAACACCACGTCCACGCCTCTAGGGTGTTGCAACAATGGGTAGATTGGAATGTTTTGTCCGTCTTCACCGCCGTCCACCAAGTATAGCGTATCGTTTTGCACAATGCTCTTGATGCCTGCCTCTTCATAGTGCTGGAAAGGGTTGGGCTTGTACACCGCAATATCATTTTCTTCATTCGAGACATCCTCCAAAAGACTGCTTATAAGACTTTTGAGTGTACTCAGCAAAGAAGTGGTGTTGATCTGCAACACGAACTGGTTGAACAATGTGGACGAGGTGCCCATGATGAAACCTGCATTGTCAAAGCCGCTGACGCAAGTTCCGTTCAGGGACTCGCCGTCACTCACTTTTGAGCCCAAGTATTTTGTTTTCGTGAACGCATACAATGATGGGTCCCATGAGCCCAACTCGTAGGGACTGACTTCGAATACGGTCGAGTTACCACTAATCAACTGCGTGCCGGGCGTTCTACCGTTAGCAACCACAATTGGAAATGGCATTTCATGGTTTGCAAACTCATCGATGTCCTGGATCGAAGACCACAAAAGGCTCTCGCCGAAAGCCGTCAGTTCGGGGAAGAACTGGTGTGAGAGCGCACGGCCCCAGGTATCCGTCAACGAAACCTCGAACCCGGCATCCTCTTTAGCACTCACGTCATCGTAAAGGTCCTTGTAGTATTCATAGGCCTTCACGAGGTTCCACCCTCCCATGTTCACGATCGAGTGCTCCAAGTCCCAGATATCGATTTTGTTGTTGACGATGTCCTGCACAGAGGTGAAGTTGTTCACAACAACGCTTCCGACAAGCCAGTTTCCGCCAGAAAGGCCCACTAAGTATGTGGAGGCCTGGAGCAAGCCTCCTAATCCTTCTGTATGCGCTCCCTCGGTTCTGTTGTCAAGCGCGGCCAATTGCCCAGCACCAGCCAACATGGCCCTATAACCACCACCTGAGAACGCTATACCGATAGTAATCGAGCGGCCGTCGGTGGTGTTGCTGAGAAAAGACGATGCGTCGAAATCCTCCAAGTTCGCGTCATTGAGAAATGTCTCAAGGTACTTGTCCGTGACCTTGTGTCTCTCAGAAACCCAATCTGCCTCCTCTGTGGAAAGGTTATTTGCTGTACGCACAAGACTTCCGTCGGGGCAATCCACCTGGTAGGGGGCGTAGCCTGCAAGCGCTGAAGCAGCCCAGATCAACGAAGTAAGCCTCATTGCGTGAACTTTTTGAAGAACTATCAAATATTGCTTTAGGAAAAGCTTTTGGTTGTGGCCTCGGGGAGCGGCCCGGGCAACCAAAGGAGATGCCGGGGCTTCGGCCTTAATGCGCAGAGGTGCAGCGAATTCGAGCTGCGGCTGCAGCGAACGGAAGGTCGGCCAAGATAATCAAACAAATACATTTAGATTGATTGAAAGGACCCCTCTAAATCAGTGGAATATGAATCCGATATGTCTACCCGCTATCAAGCATCTGCAAACCTTGCTATGGGTTAAATTTATTACTTAATTCACGTAGTCGTATGCCCATAACTGTGTCTGACCAATGGCCTTCGGTTCGGGAAGCTCGGGAAATTGAGCCGCTTCGATGCGCGAATGCCGTATCCGTATGCTTGCTAACGCAACACAACTTGTTGCAATGAGCGACCGTCAAAATTTCCCGGTTCATCCAAGGTCATTACGTTGAATCAATTTGGCGGAAATAGATGCTATGGATCTAAATGAGCTTGGCAACATGAATCATTGATGCCAATTCGTATATTTTACAAAGAGTCTCTCTGTTCCCCCATTATCGGCTTTCGACGCAGGATGCAAATGCGTGTGTGCACTCTTGCCAAGAATAGCATCAGTCCCCGGTTTTTTCTTTCTTTTTTTTTGCGCTAAGACCTGTGCACAATGAGAAGAATGTGGTCCGAACAATCAATTGAAGTGAACTGTTTATAGCGGTATTGCACATTTTTTAATATATATCTTCGTGGTGCAGATTGTCGCACGCGGTAAGGCGCAAAGAAATTATGTCGAAATCGTGTGAACTTTTCACGCCAAACTTAGAAGGATGCCTTAATTATCTTATCACTCTTGGGGTCGGTCGGATACCCAAATATAGATAGCGCCACCCACACGGCTTTTTCACAATGTGGCAGCCATACACGCAATTCACGAATTAGTGCAGTGGCCAAAACTTGAAAAATACATAAATGCAAAATCCAGACTAAAAATTCAAATCATCAACATTTGAGGTCATTCATAAAGCATAGTTGTATTGATATCAACGTGTATAAAGTGGCACATAATTTCATCTCTCTCATCGCAAGGTCGCCGTCTCAGAATGCATAAGACGTGCAGCTTAACCCCTCCAGCAATATTTCTCAAAGCACTGTTTGCATTGGTCGCTCTGCTCCATGTTTCTTCTCTCCTGCTCACGCCTGATAATTGCACATGATACACACGTTTTCCACGCACTATCTTCGGTACCGTTGTTTCTCGTTGCAACCTCAAACCCATTGCGAACCATGCCGGCCTTTTCAGCCTCAGTGTAGACAAATGTAAACGTGGACTTGTTTGAGTCAAAGGATAACTTTCTGTTTGCCGTGTAAACAATCAAGGGAGGAACTTTCTTGCCAAGATTGGTCAGGGTTGAGTTTGCCAGAGTCAAGTTACCACTGACACCGGTAGCATTGTTTCCATTAGTGATTTCCGAAGGTGCATTAGCATCGCATCCGAAAAACACCGGCTTACTGGTCAAACCACCCAGCAAAAAGACTTCTTTGGGGGGAATTTTAGGCACAGACATGGTCTTTCCTTGCTCAGTAAACTGCCGCTCATATGCTTGGTACATGGCATTACCATTCGGCCAGTCAACCGCCGTGTCCGCAGAACTGTCGTACGCAAACACAACATCAACCTCTCTAGCCTTTTGCACAAGTGGGTACAAAGGCACATTCTCACTGTCTTCTCCGCCGTCAACTAAAGACAAAATATCGTCTCCGGTGATATTCTTGTTACCTCCTTCCTGTACATTTCTGAACGGGTTAGGCTTGACAACGGCAACAAAGTGATCAACGTCCGAGGCTGAGCTCAATGCAGAGTCGAGCTCTTTCCCAACGGTAGAGTTGAAAGCTGTTTCATTTATTCTCCCCGTCACAGAGTTACCAAAGACCTCATTGAAAAGGGTCGAAGAAGCACCTAGCAAGAAACCAGCATTATCGTAGCCATTGACACAAGACTGCTCTACTGGCATTCCGTTCGTCACGTTTGAACCCATGTACTTTGTTTCCATAAAGGAATTCAATGCTGGATCCCACGAGCCAATTTCAAAGGGAGTAATTTCAACAATTGCAGAATCGTTATTAACCTTCTTATTTCCCGGATCCACGGCATTCGCGATAACAATGGGATATGGCATGTCATGGTTGATGAAAGCTGTCATGTTCTGCACACCCGACCAAAATAAATCGTCGCCGTAATTCGTGCCTCCAAAGAAGTGGTGTGACAAGGCTCTGCCCCAGAGATCGGTCAAAGTTGTCTGAAATCCTGCCATCTTTTTGAGTAATACATCTGCGATCAACTGAAGGTAATACTTCACGATGTTGAAAATACCACTTCCTTTCGCATCAAGAATGGAATATGTTAAGTCCCAGATCTTGGTTTTGTTATCCATGATGTCCTGGACACTGGTGAAATTGTTGGAAACCACGCTTCCCACTAACCAGCTGCCCCCAGATAACCCAGACATATATGTAGATGCTTGAAGCAAGCCACCCAAACCGTGTTCATGCGCCCCACGAGTTCTATTGTCAAGAGCAGACATGAACCCCGCACCGCATAACATGGCCCTGAACCCTCCTCCAGAAAACGCCAATCCAATCTTGATGTTGTGATCGGTGTCAGTGAGAAAAGCATTGGCGTCAAAGTCCGTAAGATTTGAAGTCTCGAGAAACAGTTTCAAGTGTTCGGTTGTTTTCTTGTTAGCCACCCAATCTGCCTCTTGCTTGGAAAGTCCTTTGGCTTCACGAATCAATCTGCCGGCTGGGCATCCCACTTTTTGAGGCGCATAATTAGCAGACACAATGGCCAAAAGAAGAATTATCGATAAGAGAGGAATCATCTTGCGAGTTTTTATTGTTCGAAAAGGATACAAAAACTTTCAGGCCCTCTCGTCTTATATAAGCAAATCTCAAAGGGTGGGGATCAATGATCGTATCATTTGCAAAGAGCTGGAGTGACGCAAAACTTGAAGGTGGCTATGTCTCTTTTACGACTTTCCAAGGTTCTCGCATCAGGTTTATCGGTTGCAAAACAGTATCTTGCATACAGCCAGGCCTATTCATTCCCACCTCTTTAAATCTAGAAGATAGGCGTGGGTATGAGGGGTTCAAAGCGGCTGTGTTTATGTACAAAAGTGCATATAAACGAAAAAGGAATGTGATTCTTAAGTATTCCCCCGCTTTCGGAAATTATGAAGTCAATATTCAGATCAAAGGAGAAACTCGACGGGCAACTTCTGCTAAATTGTGCTCCACATCAAAGGAATAATGGAATTGACGTCAAAGAAAGCTATGATATTGTCATTTCTGACGCGAAACAAATATACGAGAAGCGCGATGCACGAATTGCAATGTCAAACTTGGTCCAAGCCGCAATGGGCGAATAGTGTTCGTCGAGTCTGTTTCAGCCACAAAATATGTGAAATTCACATTATCGGTTGTCCAGTCATAAGCATTGTGAATTCAGAAGAATTCTTCTCGTAAATCGAATTAGTCAAGAAATCACTTGAAGACATAGCGAAGTGACTATTACCGGTGAATACGATACCCCTCTTTCTTTTATTCCAAACGTGCATGAAAAGTACATTTCTTTTTAACCCGAGCTCGTGTAATTTGCGCTTTTCTAGTCATCTCCTTCTTGTACACAGGAATGCAGCTTCCGAAATGCATTCGAGTTTGCAGGCCACTTTCTGTTTTTGATTTTAATTTTTTTGCTCAATTTTTATTATGTGGTCAATGTATTTGGCTGAAGCAAGTTCACACGAATACTGCATTTGAACGGCAATTTTTAGAGCTTATCCAATTCTCAGACTCTGTAAGACGCAGTTCTAGATTATCAGCGCGCCATGATTGAAGCCTGCGTTTTCGGGTCAACGCCTGAGGTTTGCCCTCTTGCGATCGTGTCATTTTATTTGTTGATTATGTGTTTTTCATGATAAATGTTCTAAAGTCTCAACCAAACAGCCTAGACTCTCTACCTCCGAAGATCTTCAGCTAGCTCCGCCATCGTGCCGCAAAGCATTACTCTACAACAGCCAAGGCGCGGTCATCTTTCTATTTCTGCTCAGTCTATTTCTTAGTTTTGATTTTGTGGCTGAATAGAAGTCAATTTCTGCTTATACCAAGTCAATGGGGCTTTTTAGGCTTTTGAAAGCATTTCCTGAAAACTGTCAACCTATTAGGAATACCTGAGGCATCTAGTTGCGCAACCGAATATTTAGTTTCGGCTCAATATTGTTAAGTACGAGGCAAATGACGCCGCGTGTTAGCAAACGATAGCATCTGTGATAATAGGAATGAGAACGTATAAAATCCAAAAGACATTTGAAATAGTTCAAGAACGCACGCTTGTTTTGAAAGCCTACGATTCATTATATCCTTATTTTCAAAATTCTTCAATGTTTCAAGATGAGCATGTTTTGACACTTTTTTGTGTTATTCGAACTGAAACTTGTATCGCCTGCGCACTGCAGCAGCCGCCGCTGATAGCTGTTACTATGCGCGCCACCCGTACGTTATTCAGTCTACAATGTCTACACTAAACTGACCCGAACAACGACTTGACATACGCAGAATGGCCGAAAGACTCGAGTCTCTACGCAGCACGCTACGCTCACAAGTACAATTTTTCAATGACCTCGGAAACAACTTTATTGAGTGGTATAAGAACCAGCCAAAAAAGAAGCAGGTTTTATATGCCATTGGAGCGGTGTTCGGGCTTGCCGCTGCAGTCATCGTTCTCATATTCCATAATTCTCTCATTGCCGTGATGGTGGATGTGTCAGATCTGATAAGAAAGTCGAAATTCGGCGGGCTAGCGTTGTTTATTGCCATATTCTTTGTTGGATTCCCGCCTTTACTCGGCTTTTCTGCGCTTTCCATGCTTTGCGGGATGGTCTATGGTTTCCCCGGGGGATGGCCATTGCTTGCTGCCGCATCGATTACCGGATCTTTTGCATCATTCATGGTCTATCGCTACTTTCTTCGAAATCAAGCGGAGCTGCTTGTTGCGAGAAACGAGAAATTCAGAGCGTTTGCTGAAATCTTGAAAGAGGATGCCTCGTTATTTCTTCTCATATTGCTCAGGCTCTGTCCTTTACCTTACTCTCTTTCTAACGGGGCTTTGGCTGCAATTCCAAACCTACCCGCGTCTACATACTTGATGGCGTCTCTTATCACGTCCCCCAAAATGTTCATGCACGTGTTCATCGGCCATACTATAAAAAATTTGGGTGATGCAGAGAGACCGGCGTCGGCAAAGGCCCTTGATGTGTTCAGTATTCTTCTCACCGGGTGCGCCGTCTCCTTGGCAAGCTTTATCATTTACAAAAGAATGCAGCAGAAATTGGACTCCTATCACGAAGGAGATCCTAACAGCGGGGCTAATTATGACGACTTAGTGTTTGGGAATTTTGACGAGGATCCAGAGTCGGGCCACAATCTAGAACTCAATTCCACAGAGTATGATGATGACAACTTCATTATCGCTGAAGACGACGACTTCCTCGCGCCAAGGGAAACAGATGAACGGGTGCTCGATCTTCCGAGCGATTTTGACGACTCCAAACCGCCAAAGTACAGAGACTACTAAGTCTATTTATTCATTTGTTATTATAATTATGTGTATTATATCGTAATTCTTCGAATCATCGGATGCATTATGAAGTCTTCCAGACTTATCTATTCTATAAACAACATTCTGGTTCTGCGCTTTTCGACTTTATCCAGCGTTGTCAAGCCAGCGTTTCTCAAGTCCGCGATGAAACTGCTAGCGTCGGCCTCGCACACAATCTGGTGATTGACCAAAAAGTAGTCGTTGCTGATCACGCCCAGACATTTGGTGCATTTGAGACACGAGAGGTGCCATTTTTGCTTGAGCTCATTCTCAATGCACTCACCTTCAATGCCCATATGACACGTTTCGCAGAGCGTGTTGTTGAGCGTGTGATAATGGTGATTGCAAAAAGCGTTGTCGAGCAACACATACGGCGTGACCTGCTTGTTGAACTGTATCGTACATCCAGCATAGGAACACTTGAAACAGCATCTATGCCACTGGCCGCTTAAGTCGCCCAGCTTAGAGTAAATCGCTTTTTGAGAGCCTTTAGACTCAGGATCTAGAGTGGTGCCACACGAACGACACGGGCCCGTGCCAGGAGGCGCTTTTCCTCCACCCTCGCTATATCTGAAAGATGGAAAGTCAGGATTAATAACCAGCTTGGGAAACGCGTCAAACTCCAGCGGCGTGGGATTCCTACCAAGAATGTCGATATCGCTTTGATCACTCACCACGGTTTGCGAGATCAGGTCTTTAGACTCCTCTTGTTGCAGGTATTTGAAGTTGAGGTCTTCCAACTCCCGTTCGACAGCATGACTCTTGGGACTGAGCGGTTTGATGGTCTCTGGGGTCTCACAAATCGAGTCATTTTCAAATTCCGTTTGCTTGAACTGCGGCGTGTATGGCTCGGAGAAGGGCGTCGAGACTGGCTCAGGATATGAATCACCAGCGTAAATTGAGCTCCTTCTATGATACAGCAAGGGCTTGATCTCCCGACTGAAGGCATCTTCGTTTGCACTAGTGTCGTTTGTCTCGTTAAGCTCGGTCTCTTCTTCGGTTTCGCACTCGCTTTCCTCCGAATTGTCATCGGTCTCGTTCGAAAATTTGAACGTCGGAATTGTACTTGCTTTTTGTGGAAGAAACACGTTGTTGGCCGTGACAAACGAGTCTTCGCTGTGTACAAAATTGTTTGAGGCTAAACTGGACTGGCTCCCCGTTTTGATCTGGTCTAGTTGTCGCTGCAATTCCAAAGCCACCTCATCGTCAAAGTCATCCTCACTGTCTCTCTCCCCATCCAGACCGTCAACCCTGATACTCGACTTGCGTTGTTTTGAAATGATTGAGCTGACGGTGGAAAACTGAGAATTTCTGGCCTGTTTCTTCGGGTGCGAAGTTTGCAAGAACTCGTCGTAATCACTGTTGGGTGCATTGGTATCCGCGGAGTGTCTCGCGCTGTCAAAGCGGAATGAAGAGTCATCAGGGGGCAAGCCAACAGAACTTTCCAAATCGATTTTGTTAAAGGATTCAGACAAATCGCCCTTGGCAGGAATGAACGCACCGGTAGCTGGTTTGGCCCTGCTGATCGAGGTGTTGGACGCCGTACCGCGGGGATCAAATGCCTTTCGCTCCTTCTTCAAATCGGCGAGGTTCAGTTCTAGATCATGCGTCGTGTTCTCTGTACTGTTGTATACTGGATATGGTGGTTTCTGGGTGAGTTCGGATGTCTTAACACTCGCAGGAGACAGGTCCAAGCGTGTGCCGATGGCAGTGTTCTCACTAGTAAACGGCGACGAGCCGGCAGACGTACTGGGTGTGGAATGTTTGCTAGCCACTTCCCTGTCGAATGGCGATTCGCGCTCCAACCCGTCACTCGAGGTTTCCGTGGGCAATGTAGACTCAGTTTCAGGAATGAAAAGCTTCAATTGCTTTTTGTTTCTGTCGAAGCCGCCGACCGCGGGCTGTTCAATGGCTTTGTGCGCTCGAGAATACTTCTGCTCTGGCTGAAATTGCTGGATGTAAGGCCGGCCAGAACTGCTTCGAATCGAGGTCTGAGAAGACGCCAACGGGCTGCTAGTGCCTGAGTTGCGTTCGCTCGAATTGAAATGAGACGTGTACACGGGCTGCGCCTCGCTGAACGGAAACACGTCTTCCTTGCTACCATTCAGTGACCTGGCAGATGGCAGCGCGGGCGAGTTGGGCGAAAAACCCCTTTTGCTGGTTTTAGCAAACACGTTTTTAGGGAAAAACGACTTCTTTCCCGAAACCACAGGCGACACGGGCGACTTCTTCAGATGAAGTGAGCGGTCGTCGCTATTGCGGCCCAAATTCACATCAAAGCCGGCTCTCTCATACACGCCTCTATATCTGAGCTCGGTTTTCAAGGGCGGGAAAGGAGAGTCAATGGCAATCACAGGGCTCTGGTCGCCACGAAGGCTTTTCGGAAGAGACGCCAGCTGCATTTTCTTGATTGATTTTAAAACGAATGGAGCCTGAAACAAAAGAAGTAATGAATGTGATTTTGGTGTGTTTCAATGAGACTGCTAGCGGCTGGTGCCTGACTAAATGGAGGGCGGGGGAAAATCCTGACAATGGGGACTATGCTGCAACTCTGAAACACGAGGAATATATCGTAACAGAGAGAAACAAATGATAAGTTGAATGAGTTTTCCCAGAAAGTGATCCAGGATTGGGATGGTATCAGAATCGACTCAACTCGGTGAAAGAGGCTTAAACTCGAAATAGGAGAAAGAAATACCAGGGAAGCCTCGATGTGGAAAAACATTCTCTACCACCACGCCCTAAGCGAGTCGCGGTGTCGGTGCCACGCCTAAAGCGCGATACACATTGCAACAGTGTGCAGTCGTCACCATAACAAAAGGCAAATAAAACGCGAGCCGCGTAGCACAGGGCTTGGCTTGGCAGACACGCGAATGCCACCACAAGGCTTTTGGAAGGACAAGAATGAGACGAGCACGGAAGAAAAAAAAGTATCAGTTTTTGCTAACTTTGGATTTGTGCCTGAATAGTTGGTTGTTTTGTTTTGAGGGCCAGATTACGGACAAATCCACGTGTTTTGCCTGAAGCCCTGTGTTTTTTATGTGGCCCTTTCGGTTCCTGGCCGCGGCCTGCCAGGGGGATGCGCCTGGACGCGAGGCGTGAGCCGCACATAACTGAACAACAAAAGAGACTTGAGAGTTGGTTCCACTTGCGGGTCAAATAAGTGGTTTTATTAGCGGTCCTACTGATGAAGAAGGCTCACGATCGTGATGTTTTATCATCCTTATCATCTTTTTGACTCATAACTAATACGTGGTTCTGTTGTATGAGAACTTGTCGTCTGTGGAATGCAGGTAACCAGGGAGAATTTGCATGCCATATGGACAAGCCTGAATTCTCCCATAGTACCTTACACAAGTCGAGTATCTTCGAACGTTTTCTACTTAAAGAGATGTAATGCTCGCGTGAAATTATTTATGATTCAGGTGCCGCTGATATGAACTTAAAATATGCTCTGTCCCCGCTCTTCAGCGCATGCCGTGTATTAGAACAATGGCTCTTGATTTGATCTCGGAATTTTGGGACGATCGCCGATGGTTTGTTCCTCTAACAATCAATTGGATAAAATCTTCTCGAAACTTCACATAATACTATATCAAATCAAATTTCACTCTTGTTCCGTGATAATTCGGATCTACTTTTGGGACAACGTGAAAGCTGCCTCTTTTGATTGCTATCTGTGGATTTTCCCTGATAATCAGCCACTTTCAGGGCTCAACGTCATATGCATTCTTATTGGCAGTCCGCTACCATGAAGTGTGGCATACACTCAGTAGTCATATAAGAGAATAGCACGCTAGAGGATTGACAGGTGGGAACATTTTCTTTGTGCTGCCGCTACTCCTCAGGCACTTGACAGAATATATATGGGTAGTCGAAATTTGACTCCGAAAGGGGCGAACAATGCCGCCTTTCACCCAAATTGCAAAAACAGTCATAGAAATTGCATTTGGGCCAATCTGTTACACTTCGTTGAGCTTGAGCTCATCAACAATCTGAACCAGGGCATGATAGCGATAGAGTCATCTACCCAACACGCTGGCGACCTCCATTTTTGGCAGTCGACCATTCAAAGCTGAACCCGTGATTGCTTTGACCAATGGAAATCAACTTGTCACTACATAAAAAAAAATTATGCAAGGTGGAAGCGAGCCTCATATTCCCATTTGCCTAACGACACCCTTCTCTCCCAAGATGTTAACTCACTCAAACACGTGGAGGGCAATGGTTCAGGACAAATTCGAAAGTGCTCACCAGCCATGAGGTTGTGTGCAACAAAATTTATAGGATGAACACTGCACGAAGAGTTTCCTTTCGATCTGGCTTTATACAAATAACCAAGCACGTGTTGCCAATCGTTCCATTATCAAAAAGCCTGAAATGATTGGCACTAATTACACTACAACCCGCATCGTCCGTTAAATTTATTAAGTACAATACACTGAAGGATTAGACGTAGCCGATTCTGTTGGCAACGTCCAAAGCGTCGTGGTCAGCAGTCAACTTGATGTAAGCCTTCTTGGTTCCGTTAGGTCTGATCATGGTGTTGATCTTCTCAACGTCAACCTCGTACAACTCCTTGACGGCAGCCTTGATCTGGTGCTTGTTAGATTTCAAGCTGACCTGGAAGACCAAAGTGTTACCGTCCTCAACCTGCTTGATGGCAGTCTCAGAGGCAATTGGAGACTCGATGATCTTGTAGGCGTCCAATCTTGGGTAGTGAGGAACGGCCTTTCTGGCGTATCTTGGGGCCTTGGCCAACCTCAAGTTGTTTGGCAATCTGAAGGTGGTGTTGGTTCTCACCTTGACGGCCTTCTTGGAGTTGGTACCCTTCAAGGCAGATTTCTTAGCAGCAGCAGCCTGAGTGTCTTAAAGGTTAGTATTTGATGTAATTTTTGGTTGAGCGAAATATTGAAATTGAAGCCTTCCGCAGCGCACAAAACAAATGGATGGGTTTAGTTTATCAAATAAGCGTGCAATAAAGAGGCCATTTGGGTCCATCGTACTCTCAGTTTAAGCAGTGTTTGGTGAACGAAGATGGATGGCATTATCATCAAGTCTGATTAGGGTATTTTTGAATCAACGCCTTTTCTCACTTGGTGAAGCTCAAATATCATCAAAGTTTGCCTGAAAGTATACAATATTGGACATCATCCTCGGTTTTGATGGTCGCTTTTAGAGGGTAGTGGCATGCGTCAACCACGGCTTTCGGACGTTAAAGGACTCATGGATACGCTGACCAAACCGGTTCAATATGGGGTTTTTCTCACACGATAAAATGGTGATTCAGCAGCTCGGGACAATTTCTTCTAACGCAAGTTCTCTCGTTACATACTTGGAGCCATCTTTAATCTTTGTCTATCAAGAGGTGGAATGTGCGCTGAAAATGTGATGGAAAAATTTCTACCCACGCCAGGCGCAGAGCGGGCCCGCGGCGAATTGGGAGCTGGTGTTGTGCACATAAGGCGTTTTTTTGAGGGCATCTTGCCGCGCCCGCGCGCACGTGACGTGAGTGACTTGCAAATTTGTATTGTTGACCAGTGTTGCGAACTTTTCGTACACCATCGTATTCGGGGTTGTACGATGGTACGAAAACGAAGGCTCATCGTATCGTATAGACGAAAACGAAGGCTCATCGTATCGTACTTTCGTCTATACCTAAGTACGATTTCGTACAGGGTTAGTGAGTTTTTTTGGGCGATTTTGTTTCTTCGCTGGGTGTGGAAGTTTGAGCTGTAAAATAACGGCTTATCATCCCTTTTCTGGAATATAACATGATTATCGCCCCCTGCTAGTGGGAATTGGCTCGAGCACTGCTGCTGTACTCGCTGAAAGGCGCTTCATCGTGATGTGGCGTCTTTGAACTACAGTTTTCTTGACGCTATCGATTTGTTCCTAATCAAAATTTCAGATCACCGGCTGGTATAGGTTGCACTATCGATAAGGATTCCATCGCCATAAGAAAGCCTATGAAAAGAAGCAGAGCCATGAATCTTCGGAAACCTCAGGAATTGAGGTGAGGACTTGCACTCAATCGTCTTTTGAGAAAGCACACGTCGTGGACAAACTGTCTGTTACTAATGTGAACGAAGTTGGACTCTACCTTTCTACAAAACGAAATAGGCGATACAAGAGTCTTATCGAGATCTATCAAGCCGAAAAAACACATCATATCCCGTTCTTTATGATCTTGCAGAATATTACTTAGCCATACCAGCTATGTCCGCACCCTCCGAGTCGTTATTCTCCCGCATGAATGGTGTTTTTACGAAGAAAAGAAATCGAATATCCCCGGAAATGGTGAAGATGTTGGCGTTTCTCAAGTATAGATTATCGGGCTCTAAGGGAACTCCTTCAAGTTCTGACGGCGGGGGCGAGCTGGACGAGCTAGACGAGCTAGACGAGCTAGACGAGCTAGCCGAGCTGGATGAAGAGATGGGTGGAGAAATGGATGGAGATTCAGGTGATGCAGCGAGAACAAGCAAAGGCGAAAATCCGGCTGCGGTGGAAATCGTGATTTAAGTTGACAAGCTTTCGCAAGACTAATTTTTCAAAACAGCTTACCAGACTGTCGAAAAACATAACAAAATGAACTCTTATTAGCCTATAATTCTGGCGTTCATCGAGATTATGCCGCCTTATCCCCAAAACATTGGTAGAAACACGACTTTCGTATTCCATCGTATTCATCGTACTTTCGTACGCGTCGTACAGCATCGGATATCCGTATCCGAATACGATGGCCCATCGTATCGGATATCCGACATGTACGTCGTATTGGGCTGTACGATGCAACACTGTTGTTGACTGCCACGACTCCTGCACTGAGTATTCCTTAAATGATATTTTCCGTCGTGGAAGTAGCATTACAATTGGAGAAAAATATCATTAGATAAGACTTTGAATCAGATCCGATGAACTTTCGATATTTGTGGCCAGACGAATCTGACGGAAATACTCGCTGGTTCTGTAATTGGCCATAGCTATCTGTAGCCACCTATAGTCAGTCATGGGTGTTGTTTAATCCTGAAGACACAACAAACCAGTCTGTTTTTCAACCATGAAGAAGGTTTGCTGGGACTATGATTGCTGTTTAGACTGGTGGGTTTTTCTTCTAGAGTGGCTAGCGCTATGTGCTCGTTTTGCAACTGCGTGCATCGAACCCTGCCCAATTACGATAAATGACCTTTGTTTTGATACAGATTCAAGTCTTATGCGGGGTAGCACCAGGCGATTCAAACTAACCATTCAATCTAGCCAACCCGAGTATCAAGGCGTGTATAGCAAGTAGTCTACACTGGGTACACGCAACTATTCCCCAGCTCCCCTAGCCACGTCTACTTCCTCATATCTATTATGACCAATGTTATGCTATGTACAAACGCCTACAAACGACGCAATTTCTTCGAACGTGCACCACCAAACTTCAACTTCGTGTTATCCGTAACACGTACAATATGCGGGCGGATAAAGGCACCTTCCTTTCCCTGTAGCGCCGAAGAAAACGCCTCTCTTCCCTTGCCGAAATCCTTCAACACGACCTCGACTTTATCATTTGGTGCAAGTAAATTCTTTTCTTCAATGTCTTTGAACAAACGTGTGCTGACCTGGTATGCGGCCTCGTATTCAGCCCTGTTACTTTTTCTGAACCCCAACATGCCGGCACTGTAATGGAGCTTGATATGGTGGGGCAACTGCATGTAGTACAACACCTTTTCGTTATATGATAAGTCTTCGTTTTTCTTGAGGAAGTCCAAGTCTTCCACAACGGCCACGAACGAGCAATGTGTATTGTGCCTGTGAAAAGAGGCGTAGAGCTTCCACATCACCACCCGTTCATTCTTCTTCACCACCTCAAATGGCTTAGTGCGAGACGCCATTGCGCTCCGAGCAGTGGCAAAAGCAGCCGGCGATGTACTGAGCCATCTGCTTGCTAGCGAGCCGGTATTGAGAGAGATCGCTTGCTTGCGAAGCGTATTAAGCCCGGAGAACATATCGATACTGACCTAACTTGGTGTACCCTAAATTTTTCCTTCTCAATCGTGGTTTGGTGCACGGGTGTGAACAGTTTCTATGGGCTATACATTTCAACTCCGCCGTGTGTGAGTAATTTACTAAGGGCTCGGACTTAGACAATTGAGAATAAAAAATTGCATATTATTACTTCCGTATGAAAAATAATATAAAAGACCCGGGCTAATTCGTTTTCTTGTCCGCCGTTGTTATTAGTAGGTGCAAGTGAGCCTAAGCTACTAAGCAGATCAGGCTTGCGCGTATCGCGGCCCCAAAACTCGATCAAGAATTATGCCGTACCCAAATGAAAACATCATCAAAAGATACGAAACGGATTTGATGAAACGCGTCTATCTGAAAATGAGTCAGCATGTGAAGCCGCAATAATCACTCATGAATTCTTATTTGTCTGCAGGCATCAAGTGACAAGAATGTATATGGTTCCGGGAATGAAATCCACGTTGCAATCTCCACACTGACGCACGGGCTCGCTCGCCGAGACGCACTCTCCGGCATCATACAATGGGTTAGGGCAATTGGAGAAGCCCCCAGCACGAATCTGGCCAAAGAGCAGTGACAATACCAAAATGTTTGATTTGTTGAAGGATCGAATATCCGGATTTTCTCAAGTTAGATTTGATAAAAATATTTCTCAAGAGCCGGGATCATACCCAGTCTCGACATGTTTTCCTAAAACGATGTAATCCACCGGCAAATCATGTGGCTGGGGCCTTGGGCAAGAGAAGCAAATCGGCTAATTTTTTTTTTTTTTTTTACTTTCATCTCTATTTTAGTCACGCGACGTGTCCTGGACAAACTGTAGATCGGCCGCCGGAACATCTGGGCGAATATTTCAAACCACGAAACGAAGAAAATTGGAACTGATTCTGTTTTTCTTGGTATTTCCCACACTTTTTGTCATTGGCTTTATTGCGTGGTGGAGGATCTACACTGAGGGAGTCACACCAGCACTCATTTGCAACCGGGTATGTCCAGCAAACCGAACCACAAATAAAATTCCAGAAAAAATGTAGTACCTGAAAGAAGGAGTCGCGCCTCGAATACACGGAAATCGCATAAAAATCGTTTTTTACGTGTTTTCGCCGTGTACATTCACAGCCACGGCTTACGGCCATTGTTCTTGCTAGTTGCGGCACGTGAGGCGGGATTGTCCACGTCGCACACCGCGACTCGTGATATCAATTGTGCCAGTTGCGATACCTTTTATAAGCCCCCCCAGAAAACCCACCACATCTGCGGTTCAATTGGATTTGATCCTTCACACGCCCCAAGCGCCTAGTTGTCATTATTTGCCTCGATTACGTAATCGACCTTGATTCTTGTGCTTGCCTCGTTTGCTAGCCTGCCCGTGCCTTTTACAAACCCAGCGGCTCCGTGACCAGGAAAGCTGCGCCCCAGAATTGACGCAAACGCCTATTTTGGCTGATATATCATATATACGATTCTTTGAGAAATGTCCGACCCGACGCAAATACAGGAATACGTGCTTGACGAGGTTGTCGACACAGAACTGTCGCAGACGCTGCGCATGTTTGTGAGAGAGTACAAGAAGATCGGCGAGGGTGCTTTCGGCACAGTCGTGGAAGCCGTGCTTGCCCATATGGACGGTAGCGTTCCCAGCGCTACAAAACTAGGACCTTTTGCGATCAAACGCGTCTTGGCGCAGACTGAATACAAGTGCCGCGAGTTGGAGATCTTGCGTGCAGTGAAACACCCAAACGTGGTGTGTTTGAAGTACTTTTTTGACAAGAAGAGCCGAGCGGATGGCAAGGTATACCAGAATTTGGTGATGGAGTGCTTGCCGCTGAATTTGCAAAGCGAAATCAAATACTATCGCCACTCCAAGTATACTATTCCATACCCGCATATGAAGGCATACACGTTCCAGCTTGCACGCGCCATGCTCTATTTGCACGGCATCAACATCTCACATCGTGACATAAAGCCACTGAATATTTTGATCGACCCCTCTGCGGTGCGCTTGAAGATCTGTGATTTTGGTTCCGCCAAGCAATTGGAGCCGAACCAGCCCTCTGTCAGTTACATATGCTCGCGATACTATCGCGCACCGGAATTGATCGTTGGGTGTACCGTTTACACCACAAAGATTGACATCTGGGGCCTCGGCTGTGTCATTGCCGAAATGTTCTTGGGCAAGCCTATTTTTCAAGGCCAACTGCTGGAAATGCAGTTGAAGGAAATCTCGAAGCTCCTCGGGCCTCCACCAAAGACATTTTTCTTCAAAAGCAATCCGCAATACCGCGGCAATATGTTTTCAACTAAGCTTTTCTCGGGCACGATACCGGAGAGGTTTGAGCGCATTTTTTCAAACTCGCCGCCTGATGTTATTGACTTGTTGCTCAAGGTGTTGGTGTACGACCCTGAAGCACGTGCGAGCGCCAAATCGATCTTGCTCCATCCGTTCTTTGATGAGCTTAAGCTGGACTCGTTTAAGGTGTACCCGCGTGGCGCACTGGAGCCAATTCGCTTAGTGTTGCATGATTTAAGCGAATACGAGCTTGGCCTTTTGGGGCCCTTGAGAGATGAGTTCTTGAAGCCCAAGTCAGTGCGGGTGCAATAGTCATTTATTGGAGAAGCGGTATTACTAGTCCTATGTGCATGCCAAACAAGTTGATCATTGGTGTGGTTTATAGATCTTATCTACGGATGTCGTTGAGGGTGCGGATCTCAATTAATATCGTGCTATGTATGTGATGGATGTGACGCTGCGCTCAGTGGGACCAGCCGCTGGAGGTTTTACCTGGGTTTTGCCTAGTTCAACGCAAGACTGTAGCTGTACTCGTCCTCTATATTCTGCGATAACCACAAGATGATGCAGCTCAACATGATGGCACCATTGCACACAATGTTAGACACTCCCATGCCCAATGTCGGGAATGTGTATTGCTTCATTAAAAACTTCAAGATAAATACCATGAATGAGCCGGCCAAGCCGCCAGCCAATAATGAAAAGCCAAAAAAGAGAATCACCCTTGCGGCCCAGGCATTGCCATTGCCATCTCCCAAAAACAGATTCTGGCCTTCGGAGAAGAGATTTGATTTCTCGATAGAATTGACTATAAGCATGCCAAGCGTCAGGCATATAAAGGGGATCCAGTCCACGAAAGTGACGTGTACCACGCTGGCGTTCACTGTCTTTGAGTAGATTGCGGCGTCCACCATTGACCAGAAGCCAATGGCGAAAAGTGCGCCAGCAACATAAATTCCAATTGAACGCAATTTTTGGGATTTGGGGAGACGAAGCAGCGCCGCGTTCAAGCGGAATAAGCCCCTTTGCTGATCCATTATAAATATTCGGTTGATGTTCAATGGCTAGTTCGGCGGGACCTGATATGGAAGCCCAGTCCTGACGCAAGTTGGTGCACGGGTGCGCGTGCTAGTCCAGTATCCAAGTGTGGCTTATGAGGACATGATCGATACAGGCCGCATGATAAAATTGTCTGCTGTTGATCGTTGATGATCGTTTTCGGTTCGCCCCCCTCCATATGAGGCATTATATGGTCAGCCAATCTCTCATAATAGATACTTTAGTATTGGTGAAATGGTAGTTGCATTAGGTTTCTGTCCTGTCTGAAGTCTCCTCCTCGGGAATATCGGTCAGTTCAGCAGGCGTTCCAGCCGATGCATCCGCTGGAATTTCATCTGGGATCTCCGAAGGGGTATCAACTGGCGTGACGAATTCACTGTCTGCAGGGGTACCGTTTCTCTCCTGCAAATGGCCATTATTAGGTCCCTTCAAAGCCCCATTTGAACGCTCATTTACCTCATGAATGTGCTTTTCGTTCAATGTAAAAACGTCCACCTCTCCCGAGAGACCACAAGTGGCCAAGAACGCGCCGTCTTCGATTGCAGCCACGTCTAAAACCGTCGTACCGGGCTGTAGCTGAAACACAATAGCCTTAGATTGCAAGTCCCAGAATAACGTACCGCTAGAATCGGAGCCCGAAGCCACAATCGGTTTTGCCACTTTCAGGATAAACGCAGAGCCGCTGTTATACTTGTTATTGATCGGCGCGGTTCCCTCAAGGCCCAAGTATGTCTTCACCACCGTATTGCTCATGTAGTCCCAAAGGCGGATTTTGCCGTCCAAACTCGAACTTAAAATGAACTTCCCGTTTGGCGAGATTGTGACTTTCGAGATAGGGAAGTTGACGACGTCGCTGGTGGAGGCCGTGGCGGTACCATGGGACGTACTATTATAAATGAGTGTCTTTAAACACTGGCCCGTTTCGGTATCAAAAAGGCGCATCAATCCATCGTAAGACGCGCTGACAATCACAGTATCATCCGGGGTCAAACACACCGAGCTGACAGGATCAGAATGAGCCGCTAGTGTCTTGAGACTGTTTCCAGTAGTGAGGTCCCACATCACGATCGTCTCATCTGCCGCACCACTTATAAGCATGCTTCCCTTTGAGTTGAAAGTCACGGTTGTAATGTGATAGGTATGTTTCTTTAGTATACGGATGCACTTCCGCTGAGATATCGACCAGAGCCGGATCGTCAAGTCGTCCGAACCAGATGCGATAATATCGCTATTTATCGGCAGAAACGCAATATCAGAAACGCCCTTTGCGTGGCCCTTAAGTGTGGCTATCAAAGACCCATCATTGAAGTCGTAGATACGTAAATTTCCTTTTGACGAACATGTGGCGAGTTTACTTTTGTCTTTGGAGATTTTCACCGCATTGATCAGCTCGTTCTCATGTTTCGGAAGAGAGTATTTGGGTAGATATAAGTCGTCGTAAGTTGTTATTCCATTCTCAACCTTGTCATTTGAGCTTCCACGCCTGGGTTTCTTATCCACAGGCTCGGGCATTTAAAGATTCAGATTTATTCTCAGAATGAAATCAACGTGATTTTGGGTTGTCAAATATGCTCGCGAAAGTTTAAGTTAAGTTAAGTTCACCAGACGCGGCAGCACTCTTCGCAGGAAACGGCTACAATCTTGTTTACATATTTTTATTCTTTTTGCATAAGAATGAACCGATCTCGTGAATATCAAATCTTTTCTTGAACGTAGGTATTTATGAGTTTGGGCAAATTGCCTGCCGTGCGCAAGGCATTGACAAAGGTACCAATACAGAGCCAGATCTATCTTTTTGAGAAAGACCTCAGAAGGAGATACCGTTAATGCATTGTAATACACGTTAGGCTTCAAGCCGGTAATGAGAATGGAAGACATTCAAACTATGAACAAATATATAGCACGCTGGCTAAGAAAATTATCTCCAAAGAGGATTACTTCTCCTTGATGGTGTCTGGGGCCTTGCTCTGGTGGTAACGATTAATGAAGTACCCACCCGCAACCATCACCGCAATGATACCAAACACAACGGGCTGATTCACGTAAGGTGACTCCAGATTGCGTTTCTCAGCAGAACCTTGGCGGCTTGTGGAAGTATTGTGACGCACAGATCTTCTAGTGGGTCTGGACAAGCACCTAAGCTGCTTTGCCAACTGTGGCGTGGATCTGATATTAAAGAGCATTGCGCAAATATATATGAGTGGTACTTTGCTGAACGATTATTTCTTGTTGCAGCCTTTGATTGTAGTGCAAATACTTATTCGTGATGGTTTCAAAAAGTCAATTTGCTCGGAACTAGAAGTTGAATTAAAAATTATCAAGTTAGGAATAGAATGAATACGGAATCAGACCAGGTTTTCGAGAGCAGCAGGTCGTGCAAGTTATATAGCCGCTTGACGTCATCCCGTAGCATATTGTTTTTGCTGTGGGGAATTTGCCATTACATCAAGGTTGCTGCCAAACGCGGTTGCTGCAATTGGAGGAATGCGAGACCGCTCCGCTCCCGCTCCCGTACACACTCATGCCCGTACTCTGAAGCCTAAAAAACAAACCAAGCGTAGTGATAGGTGCATTTTTCTCATATTCAATGGGGCTCGAAACGCTCATGCCTTGTATGTTTAGGCGTGAGAACAATAAAGCACACAAGCAACGTCAAAAAAAGACTTCCGAGGAAACCGACGCCAACTGAAATCAAACAGATTTTGAGGTCGCAACAGCTGCTCTTTTTGATCTCATAAGGAGGAGGGGGGCTTCTACTGGGTGTCAGAATGCTCTGAGGCTTCAGTGTGCCGGTCATTTCAATTGTGTTGTGCATCCCTACTTCACCCGTAGACATTTTGAACTAGAATTGGTATGTTTTCGTGAAATCAATCAAAACTTGTAATTTCAAGTCAAGGCAAATCCATGGATCTATGTATGAGTCGTTCAGGGCTATCAGTTTCATCGAGGAAGCTCGAGTATCAGGTCAAATAGGGGTGTATTGTACAGTAGTTTCTGTTTTTGAGCGATGCTAAAGATTCCTTCATTCAGCTGGCAATTGGTACTGACTGTTTTTCGTATACGTCATATTTTGCATCTTAGCCCGGCTCTGCAATACTAGCCTTAGCCTAGCCCATACTGACACATTGCATGCCAGTCAAATTGACTACACTATTTAGTGTGATTGACAAAATGTGGTTTCCCCGCTAGATGCAATTTCGTGATTCATTATGCACAACACTGGTGGCTCTTCTGATCCATCCATATGCCACATGGCACACTTTCAAAAATCTGCAACTTCGTAGGAACCCGGTATACGGACTCCATCCTGTTACTTCAGATTGATCCTATCTCCATGTACCTTCAATGAGTGTGGATGATGTTGAAGAAGGCCGGGAGCTCAAGCTCTGGGCCGGGAATGGGCATACAACTGTTGCCTCAAGTAGACCGCTCGCGAAAAGGGCAAGAATCACAGACAAAACGCAAACAGCAGTTTGTTGTTTCGCTTAGATTCTTGATGAGCTTTCACGAGAGGCTAGAACGCCCTGAGGCATAAATGAGCCGGTGATTGCGATTGTGCTGTTCACCCCTATTAAATTGAACGACATTGCGGGATATTTCATCTATGAAAGAACCATTCATACTCGAGTCACCAGCAATAGCTTCCTTGATCTGTATATGTGGCGTTTGAGTCTCTTTCAGCCACAGAGGAAGTTCGAGTATCACATTTGCTGGGGGCGCGTCGCGTAATAGTTTCTGCACTCTGATGAAGTTATCTATAATCTCCTCGGTGTCATCAAAGACACAGTTGTAATTACTGCACGAAGAAACCAGAACGTGCTTTGTGGCCCTCAAGCGCGAAACAGCCAAACCCTTCACCAGAATGACACCAGGTATGCTGACTGACAAAGTTTAATCGTAACTGAGTAGTCATGCAAAGCTATCAAGGACTTTCAGTTTCAGTTTCTCGCAACTAAAGACGTCAGATAATCATAATGCATTCGGCCGACCTGAAAATATATCAAGATTTTGATCAATGAAACAACGGCGACATGCAAATAGTGTATCGTTTGAACACTCATACAGCACCTGTGAGCTCCCCCGATTTTTTGACTCCACTTTGATCTTTCAGGCGAATCACGAAAAAATCTAACTATGAGTCTTTCTTCTCGATTTTGTCTAGCCATGAGCCTAATAGACTTCTTTCGATTTCATCCAATGGTGTTGGATTTGTTTGTTTTTTCGTAAGCTCGGGAAGTTGGGAGCCATGTGTCAAATAATTCGAGGGAACAATCGCTTTTTGTAACAGTGGCTTGTTGTTTGCCGCCAGTCTCGAAACCTCCTTCAAAACATACTTGAGGTATTGACATGCCAAAACCTTTGCCTGGGATCCAGACGGATCTGCCGATTGTGCGGGCACGAATAAGTCAAGGAGGCTTTCATTGAGCTGGACAATTCTGTCGTACTCCTCAGTCGACAAGGCTGCGCGTTGTTCGAGTTTACTAAATGCCTTATTGAGAACTTTGCGGAATTCTGTCTTCAATGTGTTATTTCGCGTTGCATTGCCTTTTGCACCACTCTCGCTTCGAGCAGGAGATACCGATACTCGTTTTGGTTCGTTAACCTCGTTGTGCTGCAACTCAGGTAAGTTTTTGATTGTGCTGAAATCGAAATGGATTGAGTTTGTCTTTTCTGGGCTTCCGGCAGACTTCCACCTTTCCTGGTTTTCAGCTATCTCCGTCGGTGCGTAAAACTTTTGGGACTTGACCACGTGGTTCTCTTGCTCCCATAGCCGTTTCCGTGTGATCATTTTCTTGAGTTTCCTTTTGCAAGTTTCGGGCCCCAACTCGAGTCTACCACGGATGAATCCGTGCTGTAAAAGTCTAGTAGCAGAGGCTCGGTCGCGTGGACTAATACTAAAGCAATTAGCGAGGAAATCTTTCAATGCACTCGACCATTCGTCCTTTTGGCTGAGCTCGATTAGACGAAAGAAGTCATCGTCGTTATGGCAAGAGGAAATCCTGCGCAAAGCCTGCATTGGGGTATAGTTATCTTGTAGGGGTGGTTTCCCATTACGAAGCTCGAATATGCAACAGCCTAAAGACCAAATGTCTGCCTTAAAACTGTGACCTCCCGTATTGTTCATGATCACTTCTGGCGCCATCCAATAAGGCGTGCCCACGGTAGTGTTTCGTCGGGAAAAGTGGGAATATAACTGCGTAGAAACACCAAAATCGGTTAATTTCACCTCCCCATTCTGGTTAACTAGAATATTGTGAGACTTCAAATCTCGATGTATTTTACCCAGCCCATGTAGGTATTCTAGTGCGAGAAGAATCTCGCCTGCAATGATCAGAATGGTCTTTTCGTCCGTGATAGGGCCAGGAACTAGGAGCTCAAAGAGTGACCCGCCATCCACATACTCCATTATCACCCATAGCTTGTACCCTTTCACAAAACAGCCGAGATACTGTGTGATCTGTGGCGACCGGCATTCCGAGAGAATCTGGATTTCTCGATTAACCTCGAAAAAATCCGCCAGCTCATGTTCTAGATCTATCTGTTTGATAGCCACCTCCTGGCCCGTGGCTTTTACGATACCTCTGTAGACCACCCCAAACCCGCCTCGTCCAACTTCTTCACATACATCAAGCTGGTCTGAACTGACGAGTCGTGACATGTTATTTTTTTGCGAACTAGGCAAATTAAAACGGTACGTTTTCGTCTCTGGTATTCAGCCGCGCGAAATGTGGAGAACACGTCTACGGGCCAGATGGCAAGGCAAACCGATTTTAGGGTCCTATAAAATAGACAGATTTCTTTGAAATTGTTGGGCTAAAGATGTTTCAGAGAAAAAAGTGGCAGAATACACTCATTAAATGACTTTAATTCAAGATAAAAAAAGAAAATTTATAAGGAACCTATGGAAGCTTACTGGACCTGAACTGATAATGAGCCACGCGACCGCAGCGAGGCATGTCTGCGAATTGAACACTCTTCATCAGCCACCAGAGGAACAAAAACTTCAACTTTCACACACATAATCAAGAACTACATGTTCAGTCATAACCTCAAAGCGCTACATGCGTTCATCAAGCCCATTTCTGGGCGAAATAGCTACCTGGCTCGTGCATTTGGCCCATTCTCGGCTTTCTCTCGCGTTCTCCGAGCCCCAATGCAAAGGGCATTCTCCCAGACCTGTGCAAATAAACTTCCGGATAACTTAAATGAAATCTTCATTGCAAATACACTACGCTCGAACAAATCCCAGCCAGAAAGCGAGTACGTGCGTTGTACGGTCTATAACGGGGATGGCGATATCATAGTTCATGGCTTAACTATGCGGAAACTGGAGTTCATGAGAAAGTATGGCATCGCCCCACGAGATCTCCGCAAAATGATCCGATCACACACAAATCACACGCCAGGCAATAATGGGTTCCACATGGAATTCGTACCACTGATTGTCACGCGGAAAAACTGCGTGCTTCTCAACTTGCTCAATATACGAGCACTCATCAAGAGCGATTCCTTGGTGATCTTCGATTACGCACACAGCTCACGCTTCACCGAGTCATATTCCCAGGGAACGTTCCTTAAGGAAATGTCGAAAAGACTCAAAGTCTCACACCCTGATGCAGCATCCTTGCCCTACGAATTTAGGGCGTTGGAAGCCATTTTGGTGGATGTGGCGTCAAATCTCACCATAGAGTTGAACGTACACAAGACAGTATTGGGAAACATTTTGGCCAGTCTAGACAATTCTGTCGAAAGAGTCAAATTGAAGTATTTGCTCATCCAATCGAAGAAACTAGGCCAGTTTCATCAAAAGGCGGTGCTCATAAACGACCTACTACATGATCTTTTGGACCAAGACGACGAGCTCAACCCATTGTACTTGACGGAAATTCTGCAAGGCATGCACAGACAAACCTACCATCATCAGGAAATCGAGCTATTATTAGAATCTTACTATGCCACTATCAACGAAACAATTCAGACTGTTGAAGAATTGAGCTCGCAAATCAAGACATCCGAGGAAATTATCAAGTTTGTGCTTGACGCAAACAGAAACGACCTTATGCTTCTTGGCTTGAAGTTCTCCATAGGGCTCCTTTCCATGGGCATCACAATGTATGTGGCTGCGTTATATGGTATGAATCTCGAGAATTTCATTGAAGAAACCGATGGAGGGTTCGAGCTTGTGGTTGTCTTCGGCACGGTGAGCTTGGCGATCCTTTTCTTCTTCTGTGCGAAGCAGCTAAACAAGCTTCAAAAAATCACAATGAGCAATGTTGCACGTGACCAGTGCTTCATTGATAGTATGCGCAAACGATCGTCGTGATCAGGGCTTTTCTAGCTCCAACTTGAGTGGCGCTAGCGGCTTCTTGGGCTCGAGAGATTTATTCTTAGACGCTATAGGGGACGCAGAGGGCGATGGCCTAGGCGTAGCTCCCGTGCGAAAAGGCCTCAATTCGAAGTTTTCGTTTTTCACGGGTTTCGGGCTGACCGGGGTTCCCTTGTATGAACTATCAGGATGGTTTTGAGAGTCTAGAGATTTCGTGATTGCGATCTGCGGCGCTGTTCTTGTGCTTGAATTCACGGACGCCAATCTCTCCCTGGCCTCCTTTATCTTGTGAATACCTAAATTGTGCTTTTGTTGCTCTTTGCGCTCGATGTAATGTCTTTCACTGGCAACTAGAGCCTGCCACAACCGGTGCCTTGTTGTCACACAAAGCAAGTCTGCTAGGAGTATCTTGTACTGCTCCATCGGCGGGCGATACCCGGCAGCATGCTTGACGACAGAAGGCCTCATTATCAAGTGCAAGAAAGGCACGGCCGCAATAGCGTCAAGAGAGTTTAACTCGAGAGAAAGTTTCGAGAGAACTTCATGGCTCACGCTTGCTTCAGTTTCCTCTAGCTCGTCCGATTTGCCAAATCCTTTGAGCAAGTCAAGATCAAACGTTCGGGCCATATGCTCCAAAATGTATAAGAGAGAACTCAAATTGCTTCTTGGCATGGTGCCCAAAACTTTTAGAGCCTCCGACAATCTCTGTTCCCCATCGGCATCGTTATTTCTTGAAATTTTATACGCCGCGATGAGCGAGTCGTGCACTGTGGAGGGGATAATGGAGTCACTTATCTCAAGAAGCCAGTTCTTGACAAAATTGACCAGTCTCGATACGTCTTTGTCATCCAAAAAAGTTGTTGCTAATTTCAACAAGTCTTGCTCTGTAGCGTGTGTGACAGCAACCTCATCTCCATCACATCCGAAGTGCTGGATCTTGTTGAGAAGATTATCCTTCTTAAGCCAGTATTGCTGGTAGTTGATTGGCAGTTTCCATGCAAGGCTAAGTTCCAGCCGAGGAAATCGCTGTAGGGAATTCAACGCCTCAAAAAGATAGGTGGGTACGGAGTGCAAGCTGAGAGGAAGGTTTGTGTTGAAATCGCCTATTCTGCTCTGAAGCGGAATATCCTGGTAAAGATTGAAATTGAGCTTGATGTTCTGGAAGTTCGTGTTGAGCTGAGACGTGCTCACGTGCCTGCTTGTGTGATTGGGCGCAAGGAGAGAGGGGAAGTAGACGCCAGTGCTGAATGTATCCAAATTCTTGTTGAATTCCAATGCGTAATTTTCAGGCACGTTCAATTCCGAAACGAATTTCTGGCAAAACTTGCCGAGTTCTGCAGAAAATTGGGAGCTTGTTGCCTGGAGGATCTGCAGGAGACGGGTGAGACTTTGGTAAACAAGCTCAATTTTGAGTTTTTCAAATTGTTCCATGTTTTTTGAGGCGCTGAGTATTTGCATTTCAAGAAGATGTTTTTGTTTCTGCAAAGCGGCGTATGCCTCATTATACTTTTTCTCGCTGTCGACCAAATCATCTTCAGAAAACCGGGCCTTGTTGAGTGAGTTTTGCATCGACTTGAACATGCCATTAAATGTTTTGGACGTGTTGGAAGTCATGTTGTTCCACGTTTCGTCAAACTTTGGTAAGGTAGATGAATGATGTTCTTGGTGATTCTTTATTGACTTAGCTTGTGAGTCGTTCTCTGCCGAGCTCATCGCCAGCTCTGACCACTCAAACCACATGTTTTCGCTGCTGAACTTTTTGGCGAAGAAACCAGTCCCGACAATGATCTTTGAGTCCAATAGATGCTGGCCGAGTTTCTCAAGGCTAGATCGCGTCGGATTGAACCCGCGTGGTTTCTCTTTCTTCATAGCGTCACACAATTGCTCACTGGAGAAGATTTCATTGCGATAGCCCGGGAGCGGGATTTTCCGTTTCGTTATGGGGACTGTTTTGATCAACGCGGCTATGAATTTGAGAAAGGATTGGTGATCCGTAAAGACGGGAACCCCAGCTATGACTATGGGAAATACGATCCCGAAGTTTGTGTATGACAGCACGCCATATTCCGACAGGTCGGCTAGAGAAATCTCCTCATCTGACTTATCTTCCGTCTCAGTCAGTTCACGCTGAGGCTCGGGCTCGGGCTCGGACCTGGCTTCGGGCTCTTTGTGGATCAGAAACTCTCCAAGCCGTGCTATCGTCATGTGGGTCTGCTTTGCAGATTCGAGCTCATCGTAAATTTGTCCATATTCCTGGAAAAGATCATCCAATTCAGTTAAATCCCTTCTCACTTGTGGCTCATGAAGTTTTAGAAACGCCGTGAGCTTTTCTAAGATCAATTGATCGATGTCAGAGGCAGCTCTCTGATGAAGTCGCAGGTCTTGGCGCGTCCGCTCTATGAACTGACGGAACACATAATCCATGTCCAAATCGGGCTCAGATTCAACGCGATTAGTCCTTGATACTTGGCGCAAGCCGCTGGCTATTCTGCTGGTTTTTGGACCACGTGACTTTCGAAAACTGCTATCGATAGGGTACGAAGTGTCTGCAAGATTGGCGAGATATTCGCCGTTTGCATGGAAATATTTCATGTAGCCAAACACGAACTTGCGGAGCTCATGTAGCTGAGCGAGAGATAGCATCAGCAGCGTCGATAACTTTTCGATTCCAGACGCGTAATCCGGCGACCAGAAAGAATTGGCATACCGAGCCATCTTTTTTTTTCAATATTGAAGGTTTATTAGAATGCTGCAAAAGTGATTATACTAAGTTTTGAGAGAACACGTACTGATGTTTAGTGTCGCGTGCATGTCGATGCGCATGGTCTCTCATAGTGTATAAGAGATAGAGAATGGGCACGAATTTTGCCCACAAAACAAAATTAAAAACGAAATTAAAGGTGTACTCATGACTACAAGTTAGATATTAATCAAATAATGAATGTAAAAATTCTTCACATATCTTCGTTCATGGTATTTCGTGGGGGTCTATGGGGGTCTATATTGGCTGAGGGGGGTGGCTGCGAGAGACCCGCACTAACAGTAGCGAGATCACCGTGCTATGTACATCTATAATTAGGCTTCTTCAAAATCTGCTGGCTGAATCTTTCTCTCCCTCATCTCTCTTTCCAAGCACTTATCAAATCCCTCTCGGAGTTTTTTCACTGTACTAATCTCGTGACTGACCCTCATTTGAACGCTATTATGCTTTTCGTATGCAGTAATCACATCTTTTGATGCTTGGGGCGTTTTGGAAACAACAAATCCAACACTTCTAGCCTTTTCTGAGGTATCTTCCCAAAATCTTGTTTGAGTCTTGATCTGCTCCATGATGGATTCCCAAGCAAGTCGATCTTTTTGCGCAAGGGGCACCCATGGGCTCTTCAATCTGCGTGCTTGCAATTTTCTGTTGGCATACAACACCTTTGCCTCCAACATGATAAGGCTTGCGTAAGAGAGCCGCTTGATGATTCTGTAGTTTTCGCCAAAATGTCCCTTGGGAATATGGTAAGGAAAAAACGCAGTTTGTTTTCTGCGGGCTTTGCTGGGATCTTCGTATTTGATGACTTCTGTGGGTAAATTCAACGTTTCTGTCGCATCACAATGAACGATCCCACGCACAATCAAGTTCACCACCGAAATGTCGTAATTTTCCTTGTTTTCACATAAAATTTTCAACAAGCGGCTATAATTCTCTGGCGCAACACTGGTTGTATCTTTTGATAATTGTACATAAGTACAAAGGGCGAGAAACGAAGTATGAGTGAAATGAGGGTTTTCGTCGATCGCACTGAGTAAAACTTTGAGCGATACTGCATCAGTGGCAATTTGCAGCCATAATTCGAAAATGGACGACATTTCTTCGTTTCTTGTCATGTGTTTGACGCGATGGCGCAAAACCTTTTCGGCCATTCGTGGGTCGTTTCTCCAGTTTGGACGGCGGAGATCCAGCTCCATAAACGTTATCACCTCGGCAGTGTCGTGAGTGGTTTCGCAATAATCATTGAGGATCTGAATACACATGTTGTTCAGCACCGGTAGGCACACGGCCAGCATCTTATTGAGAAACGCTTCCTTGAGGTAGATGTTATGAATGCAATCATAGACTCTATTCCAGGTGGCCAAGTTCAAGCTAAGATCAAGTTTTTTGGCCAAACTGAGATAGCTGACGACCACCTTGTAGGTGCTAACAAGGGACCTACGGCTCGCATGGATCCGGCAGGTCTTCATGAGCTGGTTGATGGTGTTGATGTTGGGACTGTGTCCGTCATGCACCATCACGAGGAGCAATTCGCGGGAAAACGAATTCTGAAACTTTTCATACCCGAAAAACTTGATCAAGTAATTGTATGTTTCCACCGTTCTGAACGGCTTGAATTGCGTGTTCTCAAGATGATGCGTATGTAGTAGAATCTCGGGCACGATGCCGCTCATGAGCGACGATGAATTGCGATAGAGCATTTTCAGGTGCGTCAAGAAGTAAATGTATTCTTGAAAGCTTTCCTTTGTTAAAGGCTGCGGGATGGGCGGCACCTCGTGGAAATGGTACCTTGGAATATGGTCGTAGCGAGTGGCCCGGAATTGCAATTCCTCGCGTTTAAGGACATGTGCGAGCGAGGTCAGATTCTCCACGGTATTCTTATCCATGAGGTCACGTGGCGTCAACTCGACCAAGAGATTCATCATTTTTTCGAAATTGTGCTTTTCCTCAAGATAATTGGCAAAGATTTGCTGCCGATCACTGCTCTTCTTGTTGGCTAGTATGTGCTCGGCCCGCAGCACGTCGTATTTCGGTAGACTATCATCGTATATCTTGAGCTGTGGCATGTCTAGCGGCTCTAGAAACTTCTGGTACCGTTTTCGCAAAAACCCTTTCAAATGAGGCCGAACCTTGTCCATTTCGTGCTTCGGTATTCGTTCTCGAGGCGGTTTCTGGATATGCCGTGGCTGGGCCGGTGCGCTAGGCCGCGTCGGTAGAAGCACCAAGGGCTTGTTTGCGCTACGAACCTGGTCATGGCGTAGTATCACGCGGGATACACGGGCCAACGCATCTTTGATGGAGCTCATGCCAAAGCCTCCAAATTTTCCCTGGATTCGTGGATTCTCTTGGTGTTTTAGGATGTGATGAGCGAACCTTCTCCAGACTTTTTTCAACGCGCACTGAGACCCACGATTCATCTTGATGCCGATACTAGTACAGTGATGGCACAACCCACGGCGTTCGAACCATTTTTTTTGATATATCAATTTGAATTTTTTTTCCACAAGCTAGGATTCTAAGAAATTGAACCCAATTTTCAACTCAATAGAAGTATATAAAATCATGAATAGTGTCGTGTTAATGGTGTTAAGCCAGATTCGCGGGTGGTCCCCGTGCCATGTTGCACCCATTGCGATAAACTCGGGGCCGATCTAAAACTTATTTTTTTCTCTTTTGCTTGTACAAACGACCTTAAGCCTCAAAACCCTTTCATGTGAATCACACGTTTACGACATGTTTGAATGAAACGGTATTCATATATTGAGCAGTGCAATTTGAGCCTCGAAGCGAGAACTCGAGATGTTTTAAGTCAATGTTGTGTGTTTAGCCAGTATCATTTTGAGCCAGTATCATTATGAGCCAGTCGTAGGGCATGAAACAAAGATGCAAGATTTCACCATTTCAGTGAATTTACGCTTCCAGCCGCCGGTTAAGAACGTGTCAGGCTAAACCTGAGCCCTTTTGGTCGTTACAAACGCCACCAAGTTGCATGATTACACCACATTACATTCTACGACTCTCTTACTCACAACAATGAGACACCATAGCGGCCAGTTTACAGCCTCAAATTCTTTTCCAACATGCATTCTCGTGAGCTACCGCGCCGGGTGTACCTATATAACAACAACCCCCCGCTACATAAAGTCGTCGTCGCCAAAGTCGTCGTAATCGCCGCCCATGTCGTCAAACGAGTCCTTCTTGAACCCAGGATTGTTCACGTTCGTCTTCACGGCCGGCTTCGCCTTCTTCTTGCCAGCGCCGCCCGTGGCGGTACCTCCCGATTTCTGCAACCGCGCCTGTCTCTCCTGTCTCTCCTTCTCACGCTGGATCACAGTCAAGGTCGAAATCACCTTGCGCACGTTTTCCACCGACAATGGCTGCACGAGATCACGGATCAAGTCGACCGCCAACAGCGAGGAGTAGTTCAACAACGCGTCATCTGCCAAGCCGGTCAATGCACTGCCCACGGTCTTACGCAATTTCTCGAACTCCTGCTTGTTCGTGGGCTGGAACAATGGGTGTTCTGTGAGAGGCGTGTCTTTATTGAAAGCAGGGGCCTTTTTAGCCGGCGCCGCAAGTTTTTCGCGTGGGTGCGCAATCAACTCATCCTCCAAGTTGTCTTTGGCGACGCCGAGGCCGCCAAATAAGTCTGCGGCGTTGTTCAAGTCGGCCAGCAATTCGGCCTTTCTCAACATCTCCCTCCGCGTGGCCTCATCCACAGTATCGATCTCTAAAAGGGCCTGTTTGCCCAGCTTTGCCGCGGCTTTCTTTGCCTTGGCCTCGTCCTGTTTCTTCTTCAACTCAGCTTTTTTCTTCTCGTCGGCCTCCTTTTTTTGTCTGGCCAATTCATCCTCATCAACGTCCCATGAGTCTACCACAGGGTCGTCCTCGGCCTCCTCTTCCCAAGAGGCGCCGGCGCGTGGCGTGGCTGTTGGCACATCAAAATCCTCGTCGTCCCAAGACATACTTTGTTATATGTTTTTTTTTTGAATTTATCGATGTGTAGATCAAGTTGCAGGGTCCTTTTTTCTTTGACTAGTCCATCTACGAGACTCGGCTTTTGCATGGTGCACCGGTGTGCCGCGAATCGGGGTTTGACGCTGAAGAAAATGCACGTTTCGTGAATATTCCACGGTATTCATAGATTTTGATGAATTTTTTGGCATTGATTTGTTTTTGAGGTCACGAAAAATTGCGTGCAAATTTAATTTTTATTTCCAGCGACGTTTTCGAATTTACAGGGCCGTTTGTTGTTTTTCGAAATTAACGCAGCACACTGCTAAAATAGAGAGAACAGAGTCTTGAAACCATATTCGGATCTCTCTAATTTTCTTCATATGCTTTGTGGGCGATTTTGTTGGATTTTGGAGTTTTCTTGATATTCAAAAATTGGAACTCTACACACTTTCGTCTCTTAAATAAATAGAATGTCATGTGTCAGACAAAAAAAAACAGTCAAAGTGATGGATGCACCATTCAGTAGGATGGTCCATGACTCCATTGACCGAATTCGCACCCAGTGTTTCGAAGCGAGCAATGAAAAAACGATATTCAATTACCTTTCACAAAGACTCGGAATCTGAGAGACGGTTTAGGCCACGCATCCCGTCGTTCGGCTCAAGCCATACTTAATTGGTGATTCTTGTAGCAAATCTGGCTAAAACGAACATGTGACAGGTTTCGAAGTTCGAAGTCTCTCAACTGAGTAAAGTGCAAATGAATGTTTCAACAAATGTTCCAAACTGCAAACGACCAGTTGATTCCATAGACATATCCTAAAACGACCAAGATATACACATCAAGCGCAGAAATGAGATGTGGAATCAATCATTCGATTCTTTTAGAGTGATTCTCGACACACCCGGTGTCATAAATTGCAATTCAACCTATGAAGTCATTATCCTTACCTTTTTTGTTTCTTGTTTGTGTGCCGGTCATCAAGTTTTCGATATATCTTGTGCAATTCTTCGCAAAACTCTTCAACACAACTGTCTGACTGTGTATTCATGAATGAAGTCAACTTTTTGAGTTCGTGAGCCCTTCGGTTGGCGAACGTCTTGTCCTTTTTGAGCTTCTCGATGTCATTGACATGGTTGACATCAATTTGCGAGACAGAATGGCCATTTAATAATTTCGAGACATTCTTGCCCGGATCCCAATCATCTTCGTAACGATCCAAAGCTGGCTCTTCAATAAACATGGCTTCAATTACTTCCTTTGATCCGGAAGCTTTACTTGAGAAGAGTTCTTGAGGTGATGGTGTACTCGCAGCAGAAGAAAGGTCATTTTCATTGACATCGCCCCATCTTTCCGATGAAGTCAATGTTGGGGATCCAACCACGCGAGAGAGGCCTTCTTGTTCTCCGACTCTTTGCGGAATTTTAGTATCAATTTCGCCAAAGAGAATATCATCCACATCCTCGTCATCCTCAACACCGTCAAGCGTTCCATATGCATCGAGAAGCTCGCCGATGGACAAATCAGAATCACTACCCGTGTGTTGATTCTTCGGGCGACACGTATTCAACCACCATATATATCCCAAGAATATGTGTATGCACGAAGACTGACTGTCCTCAAAAGCTAAGCACGTGCACTTTACTTTCTGGCGAGATTTGAAATCAAGCTGAACTGAAAACAGCACGTCCTCGTCTGGGAATGACCTCACATCTAGTGTCCCATCTGGCAAAAAAGTCACCAACTTATTCAATTCTTCTTCAGAAGTATTCAAAGCTTTAGCTTTCGCCGCTTTTTCATTTTTATCGTTGACTTTGTCTGCACATCCGATCTTCACTAAATTCTCTTCCGCCCTGTAGTTTTGCTCCACATTGAAAAACAACTTAAACACTAACAAATCAGGACGATCTTGGCTGGAATTTTCCAAAAAATAGCGTTTCAAGACATTGTTGAATGGTTTTATCAAATTGTTCGTGCTCGCACGTATCAGAACATTCTCTGCTCTTCCATTAACGATGAAATTTTCATTTGCAAACCATTGCCTAGCGGTATAATCGATGAGCACAGGAAAATCCGCAAAATTTGTTAGAAAGTCTTGGATACATTCCTCACCTTCCTCTTTTGTTTCGCTGCGAACAACTGCTTCAAACGCGTCTTGTATCTCCTTTTTCTTTTCTTCAAAACGCGCCGTCCTGGAATCCCTCGGACCAACTGTCACCTTTGTACGGGCATTATTGACAAAGGCTTTCAGAACATGCCTGCGACAGTAAATGATTGATATTTCGTTGTTCCAAACGTCCAGCAAGGCATTCGTTTCCTCTTGATCGCAATCAATTATAACCTTTTTAGGGAGAAACCAAGCAAACTTGCGTACAGTTCGGATAAAGTGAGAAATCACTTCACTCCTACCGCAGTTGGTCATCATGAACGCAGCGGGCGCCCCTTTTCTGGTAACGTGATTTTTCACATAAAGCGTGAACAAATAAACATTTTCTCCTTTGTGAAGTCCGCGGCAGGTTTTGCGCGTAGAGTCAAGAAGGACAATCAGACAATTTCGTTGCAACAAAACTTTCTGCCATTCTGACATGAAGCAGAATGACCATATCTTGCCTCCATGAGAAGCTTGAGTGGATGTAAGAGCAGGGTGTTTCTCTTTGAAGTCAAATTTGTCGGTGAATGCAGCCATGCCCTTGAGCTTTGTAATTTCCCCCGCCCATAAACGCAAACTCGCTTCGGGGTCCAAATCTTTCATAGCCAAATTACGGAGTGTCCTTTTTGATTCGTTGAACCAATGGTCATGCTTGATCTTGAGGTCTTCTGCTGGGACTCTGTTCTTTCTGGAGTCGAAGAGCCATTTAGTCCTCTGCGAGATATAGTCCCTCCAATTCAAGTCTCCGGCCTCTGATTTTCTCATAGCACGTCGCAATTGCTGAATTTCTTTTGGACTGCCCAGGCCCTTTGGTAAGTGCTTGTGTTCGTAGTTCCAGGTAACTGTTACAATATCATCACCATGTTCTTCCACATTCAAGCTACCATTGGGAGCATGTTTGTATCCTTCGCAAAATCGTATTGTATAGCTCGCTTTACATCCACATTTCTGACTTCCACGAGCTCTCTGACATTCTTTAGCAGTCTTTTTTGGTTTGGGATGACCTGAACGCTTGCAGATATAGACTGACAGTCCTGGCAGTACGCCCCTTTTTTGGCCAACAGGCTTGTGTGTTTTACAAGCAGGTGTATCCGATACAAATGTATGCTCTGATGTTAGCAGCGCAGGCCCCTCTATGCCAAAAAGTGACTCTTGCACCAAAATCTCAGGCCCGTCAAGCACCATATTGAGCTCTTCTTGATCAGAAACGGACTCTTCTGAATCGGAAACGAGCTCTGCTGATCTAAGAGCGCAGTCAGAGTCGGTTTCGCTTGCATGAGGTATATGGGTCAGCGTCAGAGTGACCGGATTCTTCAATCGACTGATTGCTTTCCTCATCGACCTCCTTCTCATGTATCCCCCATAATTTGTGAGGAGGCGAACTTGATTCGCCGCATGCGAAAGCGTGATCTCCATCACCCACCTGGAGCTATTCTTCTTGGATGAGAAGTTCTGGGTGAGCGGGATCAAATCCTGCCATACGCTGTTGTCAACTTCGAACTCATTAGAGGTGGTCACGCCTTTTTCAAAAGTGTTGAAACACGGGCGAAAAGCTAGGCGATGTTAGCAATCATTTTCTTTCGTGAGATGGTGAGGAAAAATCTTTATCACAAATATGTCCAATACGTACGTTCATTATCACCCATAATCTGTGACTTCGAAGAAAGAAAACCGAGCAACGGGTGATGTTACTCTTCGGTTGTAAAAACGCGTGAATTCCCTGACCCGCTGACACGCGCGGCGCCTACGTACTTCATCACGTTTTCGAATAAGCGGTTGTAGTCGCGACTCGCGAATTTAAGACGCGTGTCCATTTCGAGAACCGAGGGGAGGGAAAGTAAAATAAGATAACTTACCGAATTAGGTTTTCGCGCCACTTCATTATCCATAAGCTCGCTGTCTAAAAGAAAGAGGTCTGATTTTGAAGAGCCCATTTGAAGGTATATTGAGATCTCGGAATAATGACAATTGCAAATCTAGCAGGCTTTTTGCAGTGGGCAAATTCTCGTGGCATCGAGTTGCAGTCGGCAGAGGTAAGAACAAGTATATTAGGTGGGCTTGGTCTTTTTGCCAATAACACCATAGAAAAGCACAATGTGATCTTACGTGTTCCTAAAAAAAATGTTATAGATCTTGATAGCTTACTCCAAATCACGGAAAAATTGAAGGCGGAAGATAAGACCGATACTGTCGCTGTGATCTTGAATGCTGCGTTGCGTGCTGGCGGCCAAATTTCGGAGACTATGATTATCCGCAATTTCATGTGGGGATTTTGTATGCTACTGAAGAATGGGACCTTTTTGAAAGATGATGTTAGCGCGATTGATGGCTACTTGCGTGTTTTGTTGACCACTCCTACAATGGACATTGACGAACAAGACAATGACCCGGATCTCCTCATACAACTGTTAATTGAAGAGAAAAACTCGGTGAGAAAAAGTTACAGCAAGCTTATTGAAGATTATCCCGCAGCGGAATCGCTTTTGAGCTTTCAGGAGGCTTTCCAGTTGCATCAAGCAGTAAAGTCTCGAGTTTTGGAAATACCGCATGCAGAGACCAGTCTGGAAGAGTATGATTACTCCACGAACATCTCGTTAGTACCTATGTTAGACTTTGCAAATCACTCTCACGAAAATAACGCTGTTTTTGATGTTGACGAGTCAACAAACGACGTTATTCTTCGCGTTGTCAAGAATCTTGATTCAGGTGAGGAAATCACTATAAGCTACGACCCTGTGGACTCCGTCAATTCGTTCCTCAGAACATATGGCTTCATTCCGGAGAAACCGAGTGAATTCACATGGACTATACCTGATTTAAACTCGCTACTAAGGGAGGTAAGTGGAGAGCAAGAGTACTCTAAAATAGCAAAGTGGCTTCAAATTCGCCCTGAAGTACATCTCGATCTAGATAGCTCGGGCAATGTTAGCTTGCGAACAGAATTCTCTCGGTTGCCGTTTTTGTTGATTCCCGGCTTGTCCTATTATGGTGCCTGGGCCCCAGAGCTTAAAAGCTTTCTACGCGGAGCCAGCAAGGCTACAGAGGCAGAAGTGGACGAGATTGTCGAGGAAATTAGAATTGAGGAAGAATCTGAACCTGTGATACTGGGATTCGACACAGTGTTTGGCGTTATGTGGCACGATCAACACATCAGTTACGCAAATATTCGTGAGCAGACAGGTCTTGAAAGTGAGCATGGGATCCGAATGCTAGCTACGCGCACTTTTGACTTTATTCGCCGCGCCTTGAGACCAGACCAGCTTGTGGCGCCAAATCGGGGAACGAGCCCTGCAAAGGAGGGGCCGTTAAATGAATACAAGAAACTTCGAGAAGTTTGCTTTAAGAAAATTTCGGAGTTATCGGATGACAAATTATGGCCTGTTGTGGAAGAATGGGTAAGAAACTTGTGATTTGTCTACCCTGCAAGGTGGCGCTGGTGTGATCTGTGAATTACTAAGGCTCAATTTGTAAGCCCGGCCCGTCTAGACGCGCGGCCCCAAAATATATAAGATGGGACAGGGCTCGCCAATATGTTTATGATTGAAGCTAGAAATAATAATTTCATACTCATCAAAAAACAAATCAAAAATATTTAAACAAAATGGTTGCCACGATCACATCTACCTCTGAATTTCAGGAAGCCTTGAAGCATGACGGCTTGGTCGTTGTGGACTTTTTCGCAACATGGTGTGGGCCTTGCAAGATGATCGCCCCAATGGTTGACAAATTTGCTACACAATACGCCAATGCCAAATTCATCAAGATCGACGTGGACCAATTACAGGAGATCGCTCAGGAATATGAAGTTTCGTCCATGCCAACTTTCCTTTTTTTCAAAGACGGTAAGGTTATTCACAAGGTAATCGGTGCCAACCCAGCTGCTTTGAAGCAAGGCTTGACTTCGCACGCCTAATTAGATTATGCTGGTATATACTGATTTTAATAGACGGGGATTTATTTGGAAAAACAGGCTCTTTTTCTGTAGTCTCTACAGATTCAGCGATGACTGCCACAATAGTCTACATCAAGATGTTTCTTGCAGCCAAGCGTGTGAATCCAATTGAGCATGATTGTGAGGCAAAGGCGTCACTTTGTATTTGGTCATAATGCATAAACTTTTCAGGTACACAATGGAACCTGATCTTGGATTGCATAAATGCAATTATCACGTCAAACTGAAGTAGTGTATGTGATAAAGTGTTGCCCGATTGGGAACGACTTTCGAATTATGCAGTCTCGAGACTCGACTCAAGCCAAGTGTACCAACAAAAATCAACACTAACTCTTTTTACTGCAGTCAAAGAATTTTGAGAGATCATTCCGCCGTTCTCAAATCTATGACTCGATTTTTTTATATTGTTATTTGCAATAAAAAAGACTGTGGCTCACTTTTTCTTTGTCACATAGATCCCTGCTTTAGTAAGCATTGCGGACAGGCTCGCTGTCCTGTACGCGTTCAAGGTTCGATTATCTTCCAGTGCTCACCAGCAATTAACCACCATAGCCACATACATTTTTTTTTCCTCACAATGGTCTCTGCTGTCACCTCCACCTCCGAATTCCAAGAAGCCTTGAAGCACGACGGTTTGGTCGTCGTCGACTTTTTCGCCACCTGGTGTGGTCCATGTAAAATGATCGCCCCAATGGTGGACAAGTTTGCCACTCAATACACCGGCGCCAAGTTCATCAAGGTGGATGTTGATGAGTTGCAAGAGGTTGCCCAGGAGTACGAGATCTCCTCGATGCCAACCTTCCTTCTTTTCAAGGAGGGCAAGGTCATTCAGAAGGTCATTGGCGCCAACCCTGCTGCCTTGAAGCAGGCCTTGGCCGCTAACGCTTAAGTCGGGCATCTAGAATGTGTTTAGTCAATTAATAATATAGGACAGACAGAAATTGCCAATAATGATGTAGGATTTGTCAATATTTGTGTATGGAACGTCATCAACTGAAACGATTCGTGGTTCTTGGAGTTGTGTTGGGCCCCAATGGGTCTCTTTTATGAATTATGGTACGAATGTGTGAATGACTCGCCGGATGAAATCTGGGATTACTTGAATCAATTCTAAGACTACACAATGTATCAATGAGGAAAAACGATAATCTCCTCATCGATGAAAAGTAGCTTTGGACATTCGACAATGCACGTGAGACGTTCAAGAGTAAAATAAGCACGTTAAGCATTTGTTGAAGCACTTATCGAAGCACTAGTTGAAGCGGTTGGGCGGAGAGTCACTTTATCGGTCGCATATTTAGATTGTATAATGACACTTATCTTGGCTTTTCCTTAATATATATTCCCATGTATTTGTTCAAATGCCATTCATATACATAAACTAAAGCACAAAAGAAGGTACCATAATGCTGAAAAATCCCTGAAACAGACACCTCAGTTTCCGGAAAACGCCTTTGCGATCTCAGTCTCCGTGATCGAACGCCAATTGTTCGATCCAATTATGCTCTGGATCAATAGACTGTAGATAGATCCGTACTGCCTGATCGTTTGCACCATCGAGATCCTTTGCCGGCGCAAGTCGTTTACAATGTCGTAAACAGGATCGTCAGATACTTCGAAGTTGTCGCCTCTGTACCTGAATGCGTTCATCAACATATCTGCCGCAGCAAACACGCCAGTGCGGCCGCAGCCAGCCGAACAGTGGATCACAGTGGGGAATTCCGGGAGGTGTTGAGCCTTCGCCAATATGTGGTTCTTGAGATGAATCATGGCCAATACCTCGTCCGAGTCGACCACCACGCCCATGTCCATCCACGAGTCTAGGTGTAATTGCATGACCTTATGTGGGGGCTTGTTATCAATACTGATGGAGAAAGTGCGAAGCTTGAGGGTCCCGAATTGTTCGGTATCAACAAGTTTCACGTCCACTTTGTTCTCACCCGATGTGTAGCAACCCGTCTTCCAGAAAGCGAAACATTTTTCGACACCGTTCTCAACATCGTTCGTCAAGGATATGACTACTAATGAGCCTTGGTGTGCCACGAGTTTCCAGAAATCGCCGGCTGTTTTGAGTAATGGGCCCTGTGTGGCAATTGCGTTGCTGAACCTGAGAGTCTGCTCATTGGATTTCGCCCCAACGATGTTTTCAAATACGCGTTCGGACGATTTTAGGTATGAGGCATTGATGTAGTCACAGCCCAGCTGCGCCACAGCGTCATTTCCAGCACTTAAAGCAGCTTTGGGGAAATCATTCAACGAAACACGCGAGTGCTCGTATAAGAAAATGTCCTTATACCTATTTTTGTGGCCGTAATCCAAGCCACTGTTGATCACAGGCGTGGACTCTCTATGGCCGCCCGGTGTCATGAATTCCTGTTCCACTTTGATTTTCAACGCGCTATTCAAACGTGATTTCTCGCACTCTTCTAGCTTATTGAAATCGGCACGGATCTGCGAATTATTCGCCACGGAGTTTTGCAACCATTGAGGAAGAAGTTTGAGGCCTGGTGACGAAACCGAAAGACTCGACAACTTGTCGTCAGTCGAAGGCGCCGACGAAAAATCGAAAACCTCCTCGTTATGTCTAATTTTAAACTTTGTGTCGGGTAAATCCACCGGGAGAGAGAAATTCGACACGTTGGGCGTGGAGAGCCCTGCCAACATTGGTTTCATGAGCTTGATGCTGCGCGGAGGCTCTGCACGCGAGAAATTCAGCCCCGAATTTCCCGAAAGCAGAATTTTTGTCTCGTCGAGTGGATCTTTTATCAGCAATTTGGCCACGTCGACACTTTCCACTTTTCCCGAGCCAAGTATATCTGTATCCTGAGCCAATGCCAGAAATGGTGCGTCTATGAGGTATATGGGTGGTGCGGAAGACGCGTCATAACACGAGTGGTCAATAAGCTTGCGACACATGTGATATAGGTTGGAAGACACGTTGCTGTGGTCATACACAATCACAGCGGGAAACCCGTGTGCGCCCGCGTGGGGGTTTTTTGCCAATTTTTTGCTCTCAAAATTTATGTTGTTGTGGTAGAAGTAGTTCTGGAGAATGACTTTTTCGTATGCCGGCAACGAGTTCACGCACCGCTTAAAATCGAAGCTGGCTCGTTTCAAAAGAGTCAGCGGGAGACAGATATTGATGGAGCCCGAGATATGGCTCTTCACGTGGTCAGCTAGTGGCCTGATGTCAAGTACCAAAATGTCTCGCAAGCCTGTTTCGGCCTGCACCTGACTCTGTTTGATCACACTGACGATTTCGTCAGGCGGGAGGTATTTGATTGTTGGCGAGAGTTTCAAGATCTGGTCCCTGAAACTCTCCTGTGGCGGTACGAACAGCAACCGTTTTATCTGCTGGGTCTTTATGGTATCCAAAACCAGACCCTCTGTGAGCGAGAGAATGGGAAGCGTGAGTTGCTTTCGGAGTGTAGGCACAGGCGTTAACAAATGACCGTCTCTCTCACGATTCAACGCCTCCTCGGCCACGCCTAGCGAGTACTTTCTGTCGAGCTGGAATCGAGGTTCGACGGCCGATAGGGACGGTGCAGTGTCACAAGTCTCCGCGTCGCGAACAATCGCCTGGCGCGCCAAAAGACCCGTGGTGGATCCGAGCGAGGAACGTGCCTTATGGTGGCTGCCTCTTTTCGGCATATTGAGCGAGAGATGGAGCACATTCCGCTGTGCTTTCAGTGTATGTGCTGATCCAGAGGTACCTGACATGGAGGTCTCTCCTGTTTCTTCGCAATCTTCAAACAACGTATCAGTCGACAAGTTGAACTCGTGGTTGATAAACAGTTGGCTTTCGGTGAATGTGGCCTCGGACCCAAGCGAGGAGACGGACCCCGAAGCGTTTTCGCGAGGAACAGGTTTTTTCGGTGAGATGAACGTGGGCTTCAGTTGCACAGCAGGGGGTTTTATGGCAAAATAGTCGTCGGCGTCTTTCTGCGTCTTGACGGCAGGATAGTCGGGTAGCGCCAGCAGACGGGCGAAACCAAAGGCCTCTTTTTGCTCATTGGGACTTGCGGCCGGGAATTTGTATTCGGCACAGCAAGGGCTGGTGCTCATATTTTGAAGCTGGTGAAGTTGGTATAGGTGAAGGGTATATGGTGAAGTTGGTATAGGTGAAGGGTATAAAGGCAAAGAGAAAGAAGAACGAGTAGTTATTCTAAAAATAAAAGCAGTTTGATGTTTTTGTCGCGAAGATGGGTCCCGTGGGGAAACGAAACGAAAAAGAAAAAAAAAGTAATGTATATGATGTACAAGATTCGGCCGGGGCAATAGGAAATCCGATATCTATCGCTGAGGCTCGGCAGGGAAAGGTAAGCACAATGACCAAGCTTGGCACACTCACAGCCTCGGTGGCAAAAGGGTATGTAGATGACCTCTGAAGGGTGTAGAATGCAGCCAAGTGAATTAACCGATAGTTAGGACTGACTGGATAGCCGGTTGCGGGATAAGTGACAGGGTTTCTTTTCTTTTCCAAACGTTTTCCTCACAATGTTTTTCCACCCGGAAAAGTGGCACTTGTAATGACATCATAAACCCAGCGATGGCGCATGGTGGGCAATATATGCAGAGCATCGACCACAGATTTGGGGTCTAGGCCAGGGTTTCTCGCTCAACGATCGCGTCTGCCTGCACATACCATAAGTATTCCTGGATCTGCTCGTAAAACAATGCACGTTCAATTTCTTATGTGCATTCACACTTCACAGGAACATATAGCATTGAATTCAATGGGATCACCAATGAGACTTGTGCGACACTGTTTCATTACACAAAGTTCTTTCCTTGGCTTTAGGTGCCGATATTAGTGATAAATATCATCTTGTTTTGTTTACGAATCCCAAAAACGCCTCCTTTACCGCGCATTGCTACGTGAGTACTGACACTTAATGTGATGCCGTTCCCTTATAGCTTAATACCGCGCCTATGTTTTGAACACGCTTGAGGTGTCCCCTTCAAGTGCCACTAGTCACATGTTTACTTTTGAACGTCCCTTCATATGTCGGTAAGTTTTGAGCCCCTATTTAAAAGCTGAAAATGGGATATTTGCTTTCATGAAATGCGCAATCCTACGGAATTCCACGCTTTGCCACATTTGCTCGAAAGCATCCGTACTGCCGTCATTGTTCTGGCATGAACTCTATGGGCTATTCTCATATCCCGGTCAAACAAATGATGCTCACGCGAATATTTGCGCCTTGTTCCATCACCAAAACTATTTTTATTCACGTGTTTGCCCAGCCTTTTTCTCGCGCTTTGAATCGTGGCTTGTCTAATTATTTTTAGATTCTGTCTAGCCCTTCCGGAGATGACACGATTGAGGATGTGCGATCTAGCCTTAACTCCGCAATGTTTCAATGCGCAAGTGCTTGTTCCTGTACATTCATGCAAAACCTATATATCACCGTTGAGATTTTCTTCTCTTGAATCTTCGCTCATCAATCTCCTTGCCACCCTCCTCACCTGCCAGTTCCACTCTAGTACCTGTCAAACTCATATCTGCTCGAGACTTGCGACGACGTAATCGATTCCCATATTTCCCCCCTGTTTGGGCCCGAGCAGATGGTGCCGTGTCCTTCTCCTCGCCCTCCGTAGCTTTTGCCTGCAAGTCACGTTTGAGTTCATTTAAGTTCGTCTTCACGGCGCCGCGCTGTTGATCTTCAATCGCTTCCTTTGAACCAATTTCGGGCACCACTTTCTCGGAAGTCCTGTCAAAATTCTCTTTCGCCTCTTCCTCTTCTTCCTCCTCTTCATCCGCAAACAAATGTGAATTAAGGGTCCCTTCTCGGTATTTCTCAATGATTTGTTGAAAATCTTCTTCGTCTCTTGCTACACCTTTGCTAATGAGTTTTTTCATTAGTTCTTGTGCACCAACCCCATCATCAATGGACTTGCTTTCAAGACCCTTGAGGTCTTCAAGACGAGGACCCATAGCCTTTGGTGTGCTAGAACTCGACCGGTGACTCGAAAATTTATTCCTACCTTCACTCTCCGTAGTGGTGCTCGATTGACCAGCTTTGTTGGGGACAGCCACTCCATCAAAATACCCGTCCTTGCTATTGAGATTCTTCGAAGGATCTAGGCCGCGCAGCTTGATACTGTATAAACTGGCGATTCCTTCTTCATCTTGATATTCGTCTGGAAGGACTTCGCCGCAGTGCAAAGCTGCAGAATCTTGCGATGAAAACTCCTTAGAATGCGCTATTCTGTTATGATTGAGAAAGCCTTGAGCCGAGGAAAAATTGCTTCTAAGGCAGTCGGGACATGTCAATCTCACAATTACACCATCAGTTCTCCGATAAAGGCACCCGGCTATCCTAACTGTGGGCCCGCCCACAGATGGTCGAAGAGATGATGTTGTAGACCGTGTTCTGTACGAATGTGTTGTGGGCTCATTCCCTGTGAACATTGTCTCCTTGAAAACTGGGTTTTCTTTTGCGTACTGTAGTTGCTGTAGCTTCGTGTAGTTGACCGAGAGAGATTTGTTAAGAATGTCAAAGTATTTGAGAGTGAAGTCGTTTGGCTCGTTGCGGAACGACAACTCGTTTGGTACCTCGAAAAATTTCCGCAACGCTAGCATCTGGGCTTCACATTTACCAATTTCTTCCTCGGTCAATTTGAGCTCTCTGTGCTTGAGCCGTATTTCAAGATCGACTTGATTAGTCAATATGCTGCGGAGCACATCTTCAGGGACGCTCTCTAGCTTCTTGATTAGGACATCTCTTTCCACCATCGGGGCCAGCCCTTGAGTGGAAGCGAGCGTCTTTTCTCCTTCGCTATCTGCGCTCATTATTTGTGTGGTGAAACTTTCTTAGAAAACTTGGCGTACAAGGAGCAGAAGACTAAGTGTGATTCGGGTATTCCATTCTAGGCCCGAATGCGCGTAAGAAATCGCCGCATTAATTTCATCACGTGATGTTTTTGCGCCTATCCAAGAGGCTTATGGGATCGAGTCCACTTGAACATTGAGCTAGCAACTTATGGTATAGTGCGGCATTCGACAGGATTTGTGCTTTGCGAATATCAGGTAAAGCTAGTACATCTTGGATATCATCCACACGAGGTATACTACTTGAATTCTCCTCGCTGGATAATTCTGTGCTGCCCCCCTGTGCAGGTGAGTTGTCGTCATCGAGTGGAGAGGAGACATCCATGTTTTCTGGTGGGCCTGAGCTGGTGTGAGAGATACATTCTAGAGATCTATCAAGATTTGTGTCTTGAAAATCTCTTGATACTTCCAATTCCTGATTGTAGTGTGTCAATGTTGATTCTCCCGTTTCGAACAGTTCGTTGTGCGGTGCGACAGGGGCCGTAGTAGCCACGAATGAAGTCCCCAGCTGATGAGGCGACGATGCCACATGTATTGAGTCATCTTTGAGCTGTTCTTGGGCTTTCTTCTGTTTTCGAGTATTTGCGTGAAAAATTCTTGAGGCCTTTAATTTAAATCTTTTCGCCCTTCTTCTTTTCTTTGCCTCTACTTTGCCTGTTCGCTTCTTTCTCATTTCGAACCTTGACATTCTGGGCTCTGGTGCATTTATACCCAGAAACGCTTGTCCTGATAGATGTACAGTAAATCCGGCATTTACAAGCTCTTTGAGACCTTCCATGACCGAAATAGAATCTTGCTGGTGCCCTGGAATGAGTTTCGAAAACGAATTAAGGTCACGCTCGCGAGGCCCCGGTTTTGCAGCCACCTTCAGACCCGCCTCATCATTTACATCTGCATTTTCATGTACCAATGGAGCCTTCAAATGTGTGAAAAAGCTCAGAAAATCTAGTAGTTCTTTTTCAGTTTTTGATGTTAAGTGATCTTTCACACCAAAAGTATTTGAATCCCCATTTTTCACGTCAATATCGACTGTTGTGTTGGGTGTTGAAGTCGCAGTTGGGTGTCCAGTGCATACGATAAGATCGGATACTGTTTCTGATTGACCAAAACAGTCTTCATCAAGAATAAAGGGAAACTTGCCTTCGCAGATTTCAGAGCCTTTTACAGCATTGGTTTGAGAGGAATCGCTCTCTTTATTCGTGGATATTGCCAATTGTGGCGGGTTTTTTTCAAGTGAAGCTTCCAGATTGACGTTTGCAACCAGGCAATTACTGACTTCGCTGGCATGACTAACGCCAAATATTTGACTCAATTTGTCGACAACTCCTAAAGGTTTTATTGCCACAATTTCATTTATCTGCACCCTCTTTGCTTTTTCTATTGCTAGTTGATGTTTTCGCTTTTTATGAGGCGCTGGCTTGCCATAGGTCACTAGGACTATTAGTTTTTCAGAGATCTAGAACGACAACTTGCACAAATGTGGATGAAAGCTGAAAATCAAAACATACGGGTTTTTCCTTTCGTCGAAAGAGCCAGGATCTGTTTGGAATGCCTCATTTTGCAAAGTGCTATGTTAGACTACTCGTGCCTTGGGCCTACCGGCTCGCACAACAGGCCCCAAAAGGTCCGGGCTGCCGTGCCTGTTGATGCACAATCAAAACGCGTCACTTTGCACAAAAGAAGCCAGCAATTAGACATGGAATCCCACCTTTACGTATGATTTCATGAGAGACTTTACTCGTCTTTGAGATAGGAAAAGAAAAGAATATTATATCAGGAGAACCCAATTTTTTTGGCCACGGGCAGCTTAAATTGCAACCATGATTAATGGCCTGGCTGCGAAGGGGCCGGATCGTGTGCGCGGTCCGGTGGGGCAGGCTTCGCGGGGCCACATACATTGAAGGCGTCTTCCTAGGTCAAAACTCAGAAGCCTATCATAAAACATACCCGCCCCCAAAATGATAGACAAACCCATTATGCCCCTGGTGGCATCGATTGGTGCTCTCACCATACATGATGTGTCGAGATCTGGATTTGGCTACAATCCATCCGTGGGGCCTAGCTCCAACGCCATCAATGCCGAAACCAGCCAAGTTTTGCTCAATAAACGAGTGGTGAGTTTAACGCCCACGCTGCACAACTCGATCTATGATCGCAATATCAATACGAAGAAAATAAGCGAAATCAGTCTTCTGACACTAGCGTTCCTCTTCTGTGAAGTCGTGAGCTGGGCTCATGGGAAGTCAAAGGGAGTCCTGGATTTAGAAGGGAGGCTAAATGGCCTCGGATACCAGATCGGCCAGCGATACCTTGAACTAGTTAAGTTGCGTGAGGGGATGAAATACGGAAAGCGAGAGATCCGCATCATAGAGATCTTACAGTTCATACATGGCCCATTCTGGAAGGCGATCTTTGGAAAGACTGCCAATGAGTTGGAGAAGTCTCAGGATGTCCACGACGAGTACATGATTATCGATAACATGCCACTAGTGGCTAAGTTTATCAGTATTCCAAAAGAGTACGGTGATTTGAACTGCCTGGCTTTTGTTGCCGGCATCATCGAGGGCGCTTTGGACAGTTCTGGCTTCCATGCAAATGTTGTTGCGCATTCTGCTCCTACTGCTGAAGCTCCTTTGAGAACGGTGTTCTTGGTGAAATTTCACGAGTCTTTATTCACCAGAGAAGAGATCCGCTTCAATTAGACCCTCAGCCGAGACTACAAGATTTGAATTCGAGTACTTGTGTCTGAGTCGCCTAGGCCAACGAGGTATATCAATCGAGATGAAATTGATCCAGCACAGAGCCGCTTATTATGTGCTGGTAGTTATTCAGAACATAATGCAACAGCGCTACACATCTACTGGGAACCGGTTGTGAAAATACAACGTCTGTCGCCCGCGGACGGATCCAAGAGCGTGCCGTTGACTGTCTTTAATTGCAAAGAAACGATTCCATTCTCATATCGGCTTTCTACAATTGATATGGAAGATGAACCTCTTTCATGGTCTAATTCAATCAAGTTGTCTTTCTCAAATCGAAGCCTTTTGGCATAGACAAAAGTCGCACCACCAATTTGTTCGCGCTCACATCTGCACGACCATTAAGCTTCAACATGCGAGGGCCAAATGCCGGACAATCTCGTTTCTTCACCCATCATCAGCACGAGACACCATGGGTATCACCATTCGAAGGGCCACCATTAACGATGTTCAGGCGATGCAAAATGCAAACTTGCAAAATCTTCCGGAAAATTATCAATTAAAATATTACATGTATCATATATTGTCATGGCCTCAGGCAAGTTTCGTCGCCACAACCTACGACGTGGTGGAGGATGAAGAGACCGACGAGCTTGCTGAAGAGTCTGCAGAAACGAAAGTTACTGTTTCTGAGCAACAAGATATTGATGTCGATCCAAAGGGTGATACCGCTTACATCGGCAAAGGTGAGAAGATCGTGGGATACGTGTTGGGCAAGATGGAGGACGACCCAGATGCAGAGGATAAGACGCCGCATGGACACATTACGTCTTTGGCAGTGATGAGGACGTATAGAAGAATGGGGTTGGCCGAAAAGTTGATGAAACAGTCATTGTACGCCATGTGCGAGAGCTTCAAGGCCGAGTACGTCTCGCTTCATGTGAGGAAATCCAACAGGGCAGCGTTGCACTTGTACAGAGACTCATTGAAGTTTGAAAACACATCGATCGAAAAGTCATACTACCAGGACGGCGAGGATGCGTATGCCATGAGGAAGGACTTTAAGCTAGAGGAGATGCTTCCATACTATGGCCACTCTGAGGTCGACGACTTTACACAAGACTTAATCTAGGCAGAAGCATGATGATAATAATACGTATCAGAGGCAAAGCAAACTTCAAATGGTGACCCTAGTCATTTGCCGGGGTCAGAAAGCTTTTCTTCAACTTATAGAGAAGATGGCGCCATGAAACGATGAAGGACGTTTTGACAAAAGCAAAGTGTCGAGTGATATCGGCTCACAAACTGATTATCTATTGAAATGGCCCGCGTGTCAGCCGTGAGTTGGCGGCAGCGCCAGGCATAATGTACACATGCTAGGATTATATAAAAAAGAGATAGAACCACCGACCTAGTACCGCTCCTTCATTCTGGACGCCATGGTACGCAAGTTTCCGTAGACTTTTCCAGGCGGAGAACCCAAAATGAGCGACACCACGGCCTCTCTGGCCATTCTGATATGTGTGAAACCACCCAAAATGTGAATCTTAGAATCTGCCAAAACGATTCTCGTTCTGGTGGCATTTTCAATGGCAAACTTCGTCTTACCATCCTTTCCGGCAATACGACCAATGGCTCTGGACAAATGGTCGCCCGTCAATGTCTTTACGTCCTTGACCTCGAAAGTCTCGATATATAGATCGTCCAATCTCAAAAGGGCAATGGCATCATCGACATCAAACCCCAACGTGAACGCCTTGATGAAATCCGCGCCTTTTTGCAACGCGCCCTGGTCCTCGGTGTGCTTGTTTGTTCTCATTTCCACTGTTTTCGTCTTCAAGTTCATTCTCACCTGCAATTTGAGATGATCCACCAAAGGGGGGTAAATCTTCATCCAGGTATTCTTCAAGGGCGTCATTCTGTGTGGCGGCACGGGCACTTTTCTGCTCTCCAACTTCACCTTCATGCCGCTCTTGGCTGCGGCGGCAAATTTGGGTTTCCCGCTTTCGTCCAAGACCAAAGGAGCGTTTTCCGTCGAGGCCTCTTTCATTTCCTCGTCCTCGTCTTCGGCGGGCTTTTCCTCCTGAACGGGGATGGCTGTGGTGTTGATTAAAACATCGTCGTTTTCTACGGGAACCGGGCTTTCTTTGGGTACCACGGGCTTCTTGACGGCAGTGGGAGCAACCATTTTGTGTATGTGGATGGGTGGTTGGGTAGAGTGGAAATCTGAGATGATTAGCGATGAGGCACGTGAGTGATGGGGTACTTTTTTTCCGTCTCAGGGCCGCGGCGAGAATTGGGTGCGAAATGGGGACATACTGTAATGGGTTTGACCGTCTGGCGTATGATAAGCAGAGACGAACAGAATTGAACCTACAAGATATGAATTTGATAAATGTGATGATTTTCATCTTGTGAGATTTCAAACTAAAAATGTAGAAAGGTTTTTGGAAAGTCAGTTGTTCTCGTTGGATGGGTGCCTATTTTCTACCCTCATTCATGCACTCCCAAATGGCGCATTTGCTTGATTATCGACCTTGAAGGGCTATTGTAGAGCTATGACCTATAGAATATTTGCAGAAAGTAATTCGACTTTCTGGCTCAAACAATGAAGAGGCTCATAATCATAAGTTTTCTTTTCTGAAAATTCTTGATTTTGCTTGAATCGCCATTCCCTTTTCCCTCTTCTCCCTCTACTGAGTGCGCTTGTATAATTGGCCACACCGACGGGTCTCTCATAACACACCAAAAGACACAAAGCTATTAGATAAGCTCAAATTTATATTATTTTTGAGAAATCAAGTATTTTATTCAAATCGAAAAAAAAAAACTGACCGACCTCATGTTCCAAACCAAATACTCACCGTAATCGGAATCTGTCCTTGCTTTCAGCCTATCGCGGCCGGCCTTGCTTCGAGGTCACCTCTGACGCTCTGAAGCAGCAGCAGCAGGTGTCGCGTGCCACTTATTTTTTTTTTTGCTTTTCATTCTCAACTTCCCCATACTCATTGTGGTGAGCCAGCGGCGGAAAAGTTTCACTGCTCTGACTTTACACTATTTCTCATCTAGAACCACTTTTTTTTACAGACCTATTTAATAATCTGAACAACGACCGAATGCTTATTAATCGGCTCGTGCCTCGGCTGACACTACCTCGAACGCCACGCCTCTGCTATTTCTCTCTCTCTCACTTGTCCCTACGTCACACATCGCATTCTGCCACTGCTGCCACTGCTGCGCCGTTGCACAGACATCTCCATAATTCTACTCAAAGATTGCACGATTCGTCGTTTCAAAAAGCGTTTTTGCGGAATGTCACGTTTGAAAGGTCTTTATTTAATACCCGGCGCAATTTTGATGCCCTGGATTTGCCAAAGAAGTGCAAGCCAAATGGCTGCTCAGACTCTCATATGAGCCCTCAATTAAAGCCGCCGGAACTTTCGAAAAGCCCCACACCGGAAGAGGATCCCGCACCTGTCACAAAGTCTGAACTTTTGCAACAAGCGACCACGCCGGCGTCACGCCTCTGGGTGCATATAAAATGGCCGCTCACCAGAAACGACCGGCCGTTCTCGCTCGACGATTTCTCTGCGTTTGCATCCTGGCTCGTGATGGGCCAAGTGCTCTGGATCGTGTTGGGCACGACGACGTTCGTGTTGCTGGCAATGTACTTCATCGACACGCTCGATCAGTTCTGGCAAACGATCCACGGCGAGGAGAAAAGCGGCGATAGTGACATTAGAAGTGATCTGAAACGTGGAAAACAGGATGCGACGTTTTTGAGTAGATTGGCCGGCCATGTGTTGCTGCACGGGCTCGGCGCGCAGATCGTATTCGAGAAAGGAAACGTGTTGCCGCTGCTAGAAGACGGCATGCTCAAGTTCAGAAACGTGACGCTTCAACTGACGTCGCTGTCTGCGGTGCTGGCGCCGTTAGACTTTACCGCCAGAATTTCCGCGCTCAACTTGAGCCTTTCATTTAAAAAATGGTACGACGGCAAGGGACTTATAGACGACTTGGAGATCTCGGGCATGCGCGCTAAAGTGTCAAGGAATAACGAACGCTCAGATGTTGAGAGTGTCGAGGACGAGACCCGAATGCCCACCTATAACTCGTGGGCCTTGTCGTTTAGCGGCCATCATGACACTCAAGAACTTCTTGGCGAGTTGGATGAACGCAACCCCACTCGTCCTACGACGGCAGCTGGCCCTTCGGGGTTCTCGTTTTTGGATTCCGCTTATGAATTGCACCAGGTAAAGATTCGTGACTCTTACCTCGAAGTTCACGAGAATTCCCAGGCCAACGCGTTTAAGATCTCCATTTTCAACTGTGACTTGCCGCGGCTTCGGGGCGACAGGCTCTTGATTGACTTTTTCAATGCAAATATAGTCACCGGTACAGTCAACAACTCGATGTTTACTATACACAAGCACCAGACGTTTTTGGACAGCGACAACACGGTCACATTCAAGCTTGATGGAATCGATATGGGCAAGCTCGCAACAGCTAATCCAAAGCTGAAGTTCAACTGGCTAGTCAGTGGGAAAGCAGAAATCGTGGCTGACATAAGGCTTCCCACTCTCGAATTTGCAGATTCCAGCGCAGTGGAAACATCGGGTGTATTTCTGAAGGTGCTAGATGAGTTGGGCGATTTGACAAATCCAAAGCCTGCATCCGGTGCCTACTCTAGCACCGACGGTAATCTCTTGAAAGGCGCATTAATGGCGATATATGAGACGTTTGCGCACGGATCTGAAACTGAGATTCACACGCATGATACAGACTATGTGATTGTGAATGCGAAAGTTAAATTCACAGATTTGAAGGCGTCTTTGCCTCCGCACTTACCCATGGCGTCATGTGCGTCCGTTCCATTCATCACACTTCAAAACTTACGGTCTTTGATTTCATACATCAATGGGCTAGAAAGCGAGAAACCATTAGTCATAAAGACAACTGTGATTGAGCGTCTCGCAGACTTATACAATGTCGATAACATCTCGCAAACACGGATGTATGATGCAATCATTGGCGACATTTACGACGAATTGTTGCGCATGATCAAACTCGACGAGAAACGCATTATCCGCGAGAAGTCCAGCATGTGGTCCCACTCGGTGATGAGCCAGCTCCTTCTTTTGGGATTGGGTGTGTTGGCCTAAACATGTACATAGCATATAAAGACTAATGAACTAGATATGAAACCACCTACAGCTACATTACGGATTTTGCTGCTCGCGTCTGACTAAGGGCACGCTCAAATTCTTCTTGCTCAACAATTCCGCCTCCAAATCTTTTTCTATCAGTTTCGCGCCGATTCCCAAAACAGCGCCTTTTTTACGATGAGACACCTCTTTTGCTCCAGACTTATGCGATTCCGGCTCCCCGGACCACCCCATGCCACGTAGTAGAGCCGCGCCAAACTGGTCTACGGGCACAGAATCGTAATCCTCTTGTGCGGTTTCCGCCTCTGAATCCTCTGAATGGCCCGCGATCACTTTATTGCTGGTATTCTGTGACGGTTCACCGGCCAAAAGCGATCTTCTGGCCCGGTCCTCTGCCAGAAGGACCAGCCCAGATTCATCCAGTGATTTTCCCTCATATGTTGCTACTTTCAGCCTTGAAATAGATTTCCTGAGCGTATGGGATCTATTTGCGGGATTTATAACAAGCACAGGGGCCTTTCCCACAACTGTCGTGCCCAGCATGGCACCTTGTGCTGAGTCAAATGAGTCTATTACTACCTTCGTGCTTGCAGTGGCATCTTCATCTTCGAAAACTGGATTTTTCTTCGGTAGACTTTTCTTGTTGAAAAGACTCGATTTCCCTTTGGCATTTTTCCCAACTTTACTGCCTTTCAAGTTAAACGAAAACCCACTCATGAGATGATGAGCCGATGATGAGATGTGGGGAGATAATGATATCCGAGGGATTGCAACAAACGTGTGATAGAGACAAAAAATTTGTCTGACCAATCCAATCGGGAGATAAGCTGATTTTTCAAATTGCTAAAGAATCAAATCAGTGCCTGCTAGTTTTTTGGTTGCACAATATCTGAGCAGATCTTATCTGACAGTAGTCATAGTGCGACCGACCCATTGAGTAGACGCAGTCCTGCCAAATTACATGAAGCATTGGTTGTCAATTGTGGTCATTCATAATTGTCTTGTTATGCAGATCGATCTAATTGATTTCCTTGTGATATCCAGTTAACTGTTCGTGGTCGAAATTGACCGCTGAATGATCAAAATAAGCAAATATATAGTAATGTGGTTTTTTTGGAAAGCCAACCAATTAAAAAGATATTCGCACGCAAACTGACAAGAAGCTATTTATTTAGTACCCAAAATGACATGTCAAAAATACTAAACCTTATTTTTAATTCATGAAAAACACTTCAGTATCAAACTCAACCCCGATTCATGAATTTTACCCTCCAAATTAGGCACTTATCACAACAGTGACGCAACACCCTCAATTATTGGTGGATTCCAAGTGCGTGCCCTAGCTTGAAGCTTTAAGTCTCGAGACGCGAATCGCGCCGCGCCGCGCCTACGCAACACGCGTTTTGACCTGAATTTCAAGCTGATCTCATATTTACTTGCACTCAATAACCAAGTGGCGATGCTGCTAGGTCTGGAGCAATTCATGAGAGCAGAAAAAGATGCGGTGTGTCACGTGGGCAGCCTGTCTATCCCAGGCTCCGCCGAAAACTCCAGCACGGATTCAGATCCGATTGAAGATACGACTGTGGAAGACCTTCATTTGGCCCATGCCATTCCACAACCGGCATTAAAACAACCACAAAATGGCCTCATGTCACTATTATCTGGATCTCAAACGGCTAAGACCAAGAAGAAGAAAACCACGAGAAAGCGAACTCAAATTGATGCTGAAGAGAAAAATAACCCTCTGGAAGACCCACTTGTGTCCTTCACAGACCTGAAAACAGTCTCGATCTCAGAGTCTTCGGATGTCCCAGATACATCATTTGACGTGCTTGAATTCGAACGGAAAGCAGAAAAATCCAAGGCCATAGAGGATCTTGAGAAAAAGATCTATTCGGCGGGGAAAAGCGTATCGGTGAGTGACTTCTTGAGGAAGAAGAAGGCACCTGAAACGAAAGTGGCACCAGACATTAAAGTTGATGAGGTCATGCCAAATCCGCCTTCATCACCGGAGATAATCGCAGTCGATGATGAAAATGAGGTGATTGAAATCACCGAGGAAGACCCACTGATTGTGGCGGCGCTGGATGATCTTGAAATTCTATTCCCCAATTCTAGGTCTGTCAATGCACGCAATCTTTTTGACGCCTTTGCACCCAAGCCCATGAAGAAAGCCAATGGTGAATGGTCGCTCAAAGTGCGCCTTCGAATATCACCTGACAAATTGGCAGCCATCAAAAAGTTCGAAAACCCTTTGACTACCAGAGGAAACCATGATTCTGGTGGCTCCATGCTCTCTGCGCTCATGAATAAAAAAACTACAAGGGATACGTCGAAAGTGTTACCCCTGAATCAGCATACAGAATCAAGTGCCAGCGGCAAAAAGGGGAATGCCGCCTTTGCAATGATGATGAAGAGCGCCTCACAAAATGCGAACCCTAAATTGAGCGCCATACAAAAGCTCAAGGAGCTTCATCCGCCGCACATTTCTAGAGAACTCATGCACGTGTTGCCAGAGGGTGAGTATGCTCATGTGAAACCCTCACGAACCTTGGTGAAGAGTATCTCAAGAGATGACATTGACATATCTGGGGAGAGCATGGTAGAATTAGGTACAGAGTCGCTTTCGGCCTTCAAGGAACAGGCTCAGTCTCCTCCCAAACTACGATATACGCACATTGACAACTATTCCGAAGAGGCTCTCGTGAAGAAAAACGCCCCGCTAGCATTCACAAGCATGCCTCATATGGCCGTGCTTTCGAATTTCATACAGAAAAAAGTGCCCAAAACGAACCACGCAAATTGGCCCCAGAAGTTTCAGCCCAAAAGCATCAAGACTCTTCTCATACAAAAAGAGTGCCGTCAGTTTCTCAAGAAATGGATGTCGAACGCTTTCTCCGTGCTAGAGACGCAGTCTACTAAAACGCCCCGGAACGTCAAATTGAAGGAACTACAGAAGAAACAGAAGCGCCGGGACGCGTCGATGCAGAATTTTATCGTGGAGGATTTCGACGAGGACGAGGAACTCACCGACGAGGATGTTTTCGTGCCAATACTAGTTATCCAAGGTGAGCACGGCTCATGCAAGACGGCGTCTATTTACGCAGCAATGGCAGCAATGGATGGCTATGTTCACGAAATCAACACAGGACAGGCCAGGTCGAGAAAAGACCTTCACTCCTCATTGAGAGAGTTTTGCACGACTCAGATCATCCACAAGAATCACGACGAAAAGAAGTTTCAGAAAGGCTTGGTGTTGTTCGAAGATTGCGATGTTCTTTTCGAACAAGATAAAACATTCTGGACCACAGTTCAAGATGTGATCAACTACTCACGCCGACCGATAGTTGTCACCGTGAGAGATCTTGGTGCCGTGCCAAGTAACATTCTCGAGCTAGCCGAGGAACAAAACTCAATTCTCAATTTCAAGGTCCCGCCCACATATGAAACCAAACAATACCTTTGGCTCTGTGCATTCAGCTTCGGTGTGAGTTTGGCACCAGAGGTGCTCGATCAGGTAGTATCTGAATGCCAGACAAACAAAAGCATCGATTTGCGCAAGGCACTCATGACGTGTCAATGGCTATGCCGCATACCTCATACCGATTCAGGCATATGCTACATTCTGCACGAGCCGACCCCGGAATCGTTTGCTGCACCAACACACGATTTGGAACATGTCGTGGCAAAGCTAGATGCGGTTTCTGTTTCGGATGTGCTCGAGACCAACACACACTCACAGATTCTTCACGACGTGCAGGTGAATGAACTTATTGATATTTACGTCATCGACGACTCATTGCATTTGCGCCAGCGCACATTACCTCATGAACTCAACACAGGCGCTTCCGTTCGAGAACTTTTCAATCACGAGGAAGAACCGTCACAACATGCATTAACATTCAATGATATCCATGGCAGAATACTCGAGTTCCTCGCATCCAGGGCCAAAAAACTTCCAAAGTTCATTCAGGATCTTTATGGCATGCGCGTGCAAACACGTAGCCGTTCAACAGAAAACTTTGTTGAAGAAAGGCCTGAAACACAGGGTTTGCCAGAGACTTCTGTGTGCTACAGTATGAGCCTGCAGGGAATTATCCAGGACTTGGCCCCGATTGCACGGTACTGGGCGTCGTTTCAAAAGGGAATTATCGCCCTTGACAATGAGAGCAGGAAAGATAGCAGAACACAGGGCATACAAAATTTTCTTGGCTGGCGAAAATTTTATGATGGGGTGGAGGAAGTATTGGCCACAGGGCCCATCTATGGGGATGAATAATTCGAAGTAAAAAATTATTGCGCGAGGATAGCGTGGTAGCCTAGACGAAAGATACTCGTCAACATCAGAAAGTTGCAGGATGATATGATTCCAATTGAAGGACACATGTGATTGACATCCATTTGAACAGTCATTGCGTCTAAGATGTGAGCAATTCTTTAAACTGTCCATGAGTGGCGTATGAATGACTTACCAACTAAGACTCCCTCTGCATACATATCCGACACCAATAAACGACGTGAAAGCACCACACATGATCATGAAGTTGGATGTATGGGACAGATCACCTTTGGTATACGCGCTGCAGACCCTATTGTAGCGTTTGACGCATCCCTGATTGTCTCCCGGCTTGACGAAAATGAAAGCGATTCGGAAACCAACATTATTCGAAACAACAAAATAAACCGGCTTTGTTATATTATAAAAGAATCGAAACATGAGCACCCGTGATAACTTGTGAAGACTTTCGAGCCCTGTCACACTTTTCTCAAATGCTCGAGATCAAAGGATAAATGGCATTTATCCACATCAGATCACCTTTGTTCTCGACTTGAGCATGCCGCCACCGAATGAGCGTGCAGCCTTGTGCTTGTAGTCAATTCCCTGAAGCCGGCGCCAGGCCTCTTCAATGTGATACGGCTGGAGCGGTTTCGCCAGCTCGTCTGGTTTATCAAATAGATACTTCCGCTTGCGCTTGATCTCTTTGTTGAGAGTACCGAGTTTCAGGAGCAGCTGCTGCACGAGCCGGTCCTCCGATGCCTTGATTGCCATAGCCTCTTCGGTCAAAGAACACACGATTTCAAACGTAAGAAACCCCAAGATATCGATCACATCATCGTTTGGACGCAGCTCACAGATCTGCGCGATCTGTGCCCACTCACGGAACTTCTTCGCCTTGCGAAACGTGAACAGCGCCTGCCGGCACTCGGACCAGTGAACGTATTCCTCCTTGGTCATAAATTTGGTGCGGTCATCGGCCATTTTCAAGCGTTTCACCAGCGCCAACGTCGCGGCTTTCTCCTCATCGTCGACTTCTTCGGCCTCCTCCGCAGTTTCGAGGTGCTGCTCGCTGAACATGAACTGTACCTCCCACGGCAACCTGATTTTCAGTTTCCTGTAGCGAGTGATCATCTTCAGCTGCTCCGTACCCGCCGGCGCCGCAGTTGCGCCCGTCTCCTGTTCCATCAACAGCTCCGTGCCGCCGCCCTCGTCCTTCGTGTTCTTGCGCACGTCCTTCCACGACAAATACGTTATAAGGCGGGTCACTTTGGCGCGGTCGTTTCGTATGAGGAATATCACGTCTTCGGGTGCGATCAGCCGCGTACCACGCAGTGCCGCCGTCTTTGTGGCCTGTAGAAGGATCTCAATCACCTGCCCGCGCACGATATCTTCAATGAGGGAGGTCGTTTCCACGGGCGGGTCATTTGTTTCACCGGAAACAAACATCATTTGCTGCACCTCTACGCGGTACCTGCTGCGGTCCAGACCAGACATTGTGTGTAGTTTTTTCGATTGAAGATGTTCTTATGACCAAATTGGATGCAGAGACGCGGTAAACTAGACCTTGGAGATTCGCCAGGGGTGTTAGAGTGTGTTTGCCGAGGATGTGTGGGCTGCATGTATGTATGTTAGTGAGACCCATGTAGAGCCCAGAAGCGCGCCATACGAACGCAGACCCTATTTGGAAAGGATATGGCGAAATGTATAATTGCTGGATGTGGTCTTTCTTTGCTTGTAAGAATTTGAAGTCGCAGAATTTAAAGTCGCAGAATTTAAAATCGCTTATTGGGGCGTCTATTTTTCTGCCCCTCTCAAAATGAACTATATATTTGACATCACTTCCTCGTTGAGGTCATCCCTGGCTCATTTGGGTTCGCACAATTACCTCACGATTCATTCTAGTGCACTTAAGCAGCGACCCGGTGCAACCGCACGCAGCACAACGCAGTAGGAGGCTAGCTGATGTGTAATGCTTGGAGGATGAAAAAAACGGATCACGCAAACCCTGTTCAGTATCAAGTAACGTTTCTCTGCAGACAGCAGAATGTGAAGACAAGCAAGGAGGAGTGAGTTTGACTGCGGTGATTTGTTAGATTTTTCATACAATGTCTCGTTCATGTTTTTTGAGAGAGTTGTAAGGAAAGGTCTGAATAAAAACTTAAAGAAGGCTCATCATAAACCCAGACTGCGCTAAGCTTTTGGACGGTGTTATTCGCCAATTGGTTACCCAAACTGAGCATTTCGTCATAAACTTCTATTAATACCGATCATCGAGTCTCAACAATCACTTTCGAAAACAAAGCGAAAACTTGATGATTATCATACTATTTTGCTATTCCCAAACAGTACTCAATCGTATAATAACAATAAATATATTTTCAACACTGATTCTGATTCTGTCTTTAACCCTGAGGATTTCGCAGCCTCGCTGTGCGCCTCCTGGGATCCGGGTAACCTCTTCGCGCCAGATATAAGTAGCGAGCAAAATCCTTCTCAAATTCTATTTAACACAACACATTGTGCAAAATTGTATGTTCAATCTTACACAGTGAATATGATGATTCTGAGTGCATTTGGCTCGAGACTTTCTGTCGGTGTGGAAAAAACCAAGCTACCTTATTTATTTTTGTCTGATCATTCACTGTTCAATTTTCTTTTGACACTCATACTAACAGTTTAGTCTATCATAACACACAACATCTATGTTTGGCATGTAAGTTCTTCTCTAATTCCTCTCACCTCATCTTGCTTGTTACTAGCAATTTCGTAATTCTGCACTGTGAACTTTCTAGTGACTTCATTGTGAACTTAGCTGAGAAAACTGAGCAGTGCCGACTTTCATCTTGCTTCACTCGACAACTGCCGAGTATTCGGAGTGCGCATTCACCTAAGAGGTTAAACTATCTGTGCGTCCCATGAAATGTGAACTGATGGTTTACATCTTTTCTGGAAACTTTCCTTCTACGTGGTAAATCACGGCGTATGCAGCGTTAAGTGCATGGCATTCGCGACTGATACCAATAACTGGGAATGAGAAGCATGAATGTCCGTGTATCACTTGAATCTCCTTTAAAGTTATCTGAACTTGGTTTCGTAACCACTCATTGAATGCCCTTCTGATCATTATGACACAGATCTATCAAGTGTTTCTTCCACACCCTGTTTCACACCATCGTATACATGCTCACATCTGTTTAAGACACTAGCTCACAACGCTGTGAGCACGACAAGCAAGATACACAAGGCCACAACCAAGATGCCGATACACCAGTTGCTGGCGGTCTCTTTGTTTTTCTCGATAACGTAGTTCACTCTTCGGAGCCCACGCAGTACCTTGTTTCCCACAGAATCCATCTCTCCGTCGAGCTCATCAAGCATGTATCCTTGATCCTCCAACTCCAGGCCCATGAGCGCTGCCTGCTGATTCAAATTTTGCATTGTTTTGTGTATAGAGTCAAGCTGAAGATCCTGCAGCTGTATCACTTCTTGCTGTTGGAACGAGTCAAACTCGCGGTCGAGTCGCTCATCGTCTCGAAACGGGTTGCCTGCGGTGTCCTGGCTGATACGATTCAGCATTGTTGTCACTTCGCGCGGCCGGTGTGGGTTCAGCAGGAAGTCAGTCCACCTAACATGGAGGTCGGTGACTTTGTGCTGCAACTGGGCCAAGATCTGCTTTCTTCCAGATATGTCCAGTGGTGTTAGTTGGAATTGTGCCGGGTCCAGCTCCAGGATATGTACGGCTTGCCGGAGGTCTTCTAGCGTTTCGGCCAATTCCTGATAGTCATTCTCGAAATCAAGCTTCCGTTCCTCGATCACGTGTTGTGTCAGTGCCATGAGTTGCTCAAGCTGCTGGATCTGCGCCCAACATTCTTGCTCGACCTCATTGAAAGGATCCATCTATGCTCTATCTGTGTGTGGCAATCAATTTTTGATATATTTGAATGGTTTAATATCGATGTGTTTGACGTGGGGCGCGGTGCGCAAGAATAGGGCCAACTTCAGACCAGCCTCTATTTGGATCCAATATGGCGCGCATGAATTATTATGGCCCGGCAAGGGAATTCAGTAAGACCTGTTTTTGAAGCTCTTGAGGGAAGGCGTGTTAGGCTCTTTTTGTTTCCAAAAGCCACCAGAAAAAACGTTTTTGAAATTTTGACTGAGACTTGCAGAAAAATAACCCGGATGCCATTTCGTTTAGTCATAAGACGTGACCTCTCACTGCGTAATCTTGGCGCATACTCCAGAAGTACATGCAGTGAAGTGGGTTTTTGACAAATGGAGTATTGTAGTTGTGCTTGGGCTTTGTCCATCAAGTTGTATGTACACACACTAAGGCTGTTATTTGCGCTTTTGTATTTGATGTGCGTGAATGTGATCCCCACCACCCACACCTTTGCATCGCACACTTTTTTTGTCCGACTGAGTCTTTCGCTAGAATAGCGAGCTGTGAGAATTATAGAGCAATTTGTTAGTGGCTGTGTCATTGGTGTTTTGTTTCTACGAATCCAAAAGCTGGCAATTATCTGAGATTCGAACTCGTTCGACGGCTTAGTCATCAGCACAATGAAACAGAGAACCACCGTCATGAGGAATATCCTCCCGACAGTCATCCATCTGAATGTTGATTGAAATGAGTTTTTGAGATCATTATTGATTTAAATCCTGTTCCAGCTTCGATAAAGAAACATCGTTTCATCACATCTGCCATCTCACCTCTTGAATCAAATGACACTCAAAAGTGGCTGCAAAACCTTGCCCGGTTTTACGCCTGACTTTCAGCTTCTCATTCAGGTGTTCTCTTCTCTGCAAAAATGACCTATTAGAATAATATTAAAGTAAAAATATATAGATTAAGTTTAAGATTTTCAAGGTATCTAGTGTATCTCATACCGTGCCACATATAGCTATATTTGCTTTGACCATGTTCCATATAAAACGTGCTCTCACTGAGATCTCTACGCATATTGTAAACAAACAAACACGATAGAAACAAGCTATTTAGATTTTTGTTTTATTCTAGGCTATCATAGTGACAGATTCTACATCCCGTTTCCCCAAAGCTATTTGACTATAAGGCTCTACCTCTCAACGCTATGGTGTCAAAACTTCTCGAGAAGCCATATCTCAGCGATTGTCTTCGGCCGTGGAATAATTCACTTACTCATATTACGCTTGAGCCAAAAATTTATCAAGCATTTTTCTGGTACGAGCTGCTTGATCCCTGAAGATCACTCGCATGAGAAGAGGTGCGTCTGTTACAAGCTGAAACTCATCCTTCCATAGATCTAAAGTGTCAATCAAATAAGTCAACTTTTCGTCATATCTTTCGATAGATTTATCAAGATCCCCACTCATGTTTGACAAAGCCAAAGCTCGAATATTTAGCTCAACAACATTAACCACCAACTCACTTCCCGGAAGAGTAAGGGTGGAATAGTTCACCATATACTTGGCAGCACGCATCATAACTCGGAATAAACTAACCGCATGTGAAAACAGTACATGATTGCGAGTTTCTTTCATCTGTACCAATTCCATAAACGCGTTTTCGAATTGACCAATGGATTCGAGAAATTCCGCTGCTTTGAAATTCTCAAACGTATAATATCGCCTTAAAGATCTGAAAATAACCTCAATTGCTTCCGCGACAGGAACAGGTTCAACAATGATAAGCTTGCCCACGCCCGATTCCCAACTTTTCCAATAATTCTGATATTCAAAACCAGTTTTGTTATTTTCGTTGTTTTCAGCGATACAGTGTGCGTATTCAGTCATTTGTGTGCCATTATATGTGCATCCAGGGAGTTGCCTTATCAATCCTGCCATGGCTACAGTCATCAAGAACAAGGTGCACGTTAAACAAGCATACATCATTGAGTGAAGCCTATACAAATAGCAGAGGTCGAAAGCTATGTGTGTAGAATTGGATTTATAGTCGTATAGGAGTGAAGTGCATATAATGGAGAAGTTATGATCAATAGATTGAGCACACACTGAGCTGGTGGATTAGGGCATTGTCATCAGTTTCACGCCAAGAAGGGCTATCTGGTCATAAGTCGTGACGCCACGCAAGAGTTTTCGGTTTGTTTCAACTTCATGTATGTCCAGGAAATTTATTTCTATTCTATGTGATTCCTGTTTGAAATTTTTGAAGAAAAAAAAGATTCGTTCTCACTGCAACCTAAGAATTCATAAGGATCTGCAACAAAACGAGTTTATGGCAGCTGGAGATTCACAGTGGGTGAGAGCAGTCAATCACACTCGAACAATTGTGCTATAAGCCGAAAAAAGCCAGAAAAACATACACAGGAAAAAAAGACATATTTTTTGTGCCATATTCGAGAACAAAAAAGGTTACGGCCGTGACTCAAGAAGCGGCGGAAGACCTAACAAATACGGAGTCAACTTGTTTCTGACGGCATATGGAAGGGATTTTTTAGAAAGGAAATTCTCTATGTTCATCAAAAGCTGGCCATGTGCACCAAGATGTAAACCAGTTCTAACTTAAATTCTATTTCTAGTCTTACAAAGAAAGAGACAAGGAGCTACCAAAAGGCCATGGCATTGCCTTGTCGTTCAATTGATCCAGCATCGGGGCATTACAGCTTGTAGAGACAAAATTTGGCTTTCATTCCAGAATTACTTTCACACCTTACAACAACAATATTTGGCCTGATTTGAGCCTTTGGCGGAAAATAAGTGGAGTTAATTTCGAGCCAGTTTTCCTCAGTATTGGTTAAAGGCCCCTCTGGATCCCAAAATTGTTTGGAAAGCTGTAACGAAATAGATTGCTCAAACTGAGTCCAGTGTCCATGGACTTCCACGTCACTTAAGAGCCTCATCAACCTGGCAGCAACAAACTGGCAAGTAACACACAGAGAGATACTTTTCTCTTTTTAACTTTGCTTACCAAACTTTTTCGACACGGAACAGCCATTTTGAAAGGGGATGAGCATATGATGACTCTAACCTGGGGATCAAAGAAAACTATCAATTGGGCCACCAAGTTCGATCATAGAGGTCGAGCCAAGCAGAATCAAAGTCAATTTTCTACCGTTCTTAAACCTTTCGAGATATTATGAACATGTCCGACAAGGTCATCGAGACTAGGCGTCACCTTCGCCAATTCGGTCTTTACTCGATAGCCACTCGACTGATCCATACATTAATCATATTGCGTGTAGTTGGCATAAATACAGCACACGGCTGACTGAAGCTAGCTCCTTTATCTCCACAAGGTGTAATATGATAACAAACTTGTTTTACAATAGAGCAAAAGCTTCATTGAAATGCATCTGATTTGCTGTCTTTAGGATATATAAAACGTCAGGTGACGTCACGTTGAAGGGCCAAATATACGACCGCGTAGCCTCACGTCGCCCAGTGTCTAGAATAGAGAAAACTTCATGTTTTTGAAAATAACGAAAAATGCGTTCCAATACGTTTGAAATTTTTGCCTAAATTTGCATTATTCACACACTCTTCCTCATCCTTCAGGTGTGGCACATGCGGGTGCGGGCCCCAGGGCTAAGGGCCAGAAGAATCGCACCAAAATAGAATCCAACCACTTGAGTCGAACAAAAATATACTTGAACCGGCACAGAAGATATTCCAACGTGAATTCTATATACTTGTCGCAAGAATTCAATCATAAATGGAAACCACAAATCCGTTAGAGGCCGAAATCGTGGCCAATGCGGTAAAGTCCGAGCCTTCATCTGAACCACTAGAAACACCAGAAACATCAGAAACCAAATCGGACCCCAAGGCAGAATCTCCACCCCAACTCGAAAATAATGCCGTTTCTCGAGAAACTAGCGAGCCTCCTGCCAAAAAAAGCAAAACAGATTCGAATAATACCAAAAAGGAGCCTCCTTTGCATGAGATGGTGGGTGGCTCTAGTGTGAGACAGTATTTGAACAAACACCTCACAGTACATGTGTTGGAAGGCTTAAAACAGATCAGTAGGGATCAACCCGAGGACCCGTTGCTTGAATTGGGCCAGTTTTTGATTCAAAGGTCCAAGGAATTGAAGGAAAACTAGTTCTACTTGGTTAATGAACCATAAATGGCGATGCTATTGCAAGTCTGGGGTTCAAATAGCCGATCAAAAAAACCAGACAACGTCAAAACCACTATTTATCGAGATTCGAAAATGGCAGTGAAAGTGTCGAGGCTTCAGAGGCGCCAGGAGGCTTTGAATATCATCTCAAAAACTGGCCGCCGGGCCTATTTGGAGTGCAATTTTTGGCATGCTTGAGCTCCAGTGATGCTGGTGGCGGAAGCTTGAATTAGCAGCTTAAGTCAAGACTGCTTGTCAGGATAATCTGCAACATTCTCAAAGTCGGCGCATTTAGTAGACAATAGAACATTTAAAGTAGGTCCCATCATGATTCAATGGGGTTAAACATTGATTAGTGATAATCAAATACCAAAATTCGACTATAAGTTTTGTATTGAGTAAAGTATGAACACCGGGCAGACCACATGTAGTATACAGACGACAACGTTTAAAATTGCAAAGCCTGGCCCTTCTGCTTCTTGTCACCACCCAACTCGAAGTGCTTACATCTCTTCAAGGATAACTGAGCCTTGGTCTTGCAGTTGACACACTCCAATCTCAAGACAACCTTCTTGGTGGTCTTGGCCTTTTTGTGGAAAACGGGCTTGGTCTGACCACCGAAACCGGACTGCTTACGGTCGTATCTTCTCTTACCCTGGGCGAACAAGGAAGCCTTACCAGCCTTGTATTGGGTGACCTTGTGCTGGGTGTGCTTGCGGCACTCCTTACCCTTACAGAAAGTTCTTCTAAGCTTTGGAACGTTAACTAGAGGTTAGTAATGAGCTGAACAGAATGAAATAAATTTTTGTTTCTTTGCCCTGTCTCCATGCGTGAAAGTGTGCGTTGCCACATAATAGATCTCAAGATATGATCACATGATTTCTTTCACGACTGCTCTCAAATGACTTTGCTTGCTGCTCTCAAGTATTGGCTTGTATGAGATCTGATTGCTTTGTCTCGTAATGCGCTCGACCTAACCTCGTCTTTGATCGATATCCGGTCTCGAATGAGTACACATGGGTAGATCTTGCAATTTGGAAGTCGTGCATAACATTTTATTGGTTCAAGCTTGTCTAATGGGTATTCGTCTGATGTAATTCAAACATCTCAGGGATATCGTTGGAAACAGGGCAAATTCCACGCCTGTAGGACTTGGTGGCGCAACATACCCATTGTGACTGATGAGTTCTGTAATCGGTTCGAGAAGAGTGGAAAAAATTTTGGTGAAATTTGGTAGTGAGGGCGCGGGTGGTTGCATGGCGTGTGCAGGGAGATCCATACTCAGAAGAAATTAGGGCAGCAGCCCTAACGCGCGTTGGTCAGAGACGGCGGCAAAGCTTCGGTCATGAGGCAGCGAGAGGACGCCAGCATTTGAGTCGAATAATGAGATTTGCATCAAAACAAATGAGATTTCGAGCTTTCGCTGTCTTCAAAAGTAAAACATGAAAGAAAATAATTTTGAATTCGAACGACCCTCACTTTGTTTTGATCGTGTATACAGTCATCACGGTTGTCACGTTGTGCGCGTGCACTGGAAATTGATCATGTGCTGATCTGAATTGTGAGTCTGTCTTGATCGATCGGAGAAGCAGAAAGAAGTCTTATTCTGACGAAACGGTAGGTTCGCAAGTTCTGGTTTAACAAGACCAAGAACTTGATCCACCTGAAAGAGTATCTCAAGGGTGACATAAATATCTCTTTCGCTGCTCTCATTATTCTTTAGTCTTGCCTCATAGTCCATTCCTGCGAGCCCAAATTGAAAAGCTCGACAGATATCACAGAGTAAAATGTTGACATGACTTGATTCGAGCCACAATTTTTTCCCCCTTGTTTTTGCAGCAATTTCTGTATTGGATGTCAGAATTCGCGTCAACTCTTCATCGCGCGGTCACCCATCACTGAAGCGCCGATAACACTGCAATAAGCGCGTCCGATCATCGTTATAACTTGATCATCCTTAGTCAGATAACACCGATACAATTTCAATGCCTAGACATACTATCACCACGCAACAACGAGCCCTTCTCCGCGATCATGCGCGGCAAAACCCACATCTTAAACAAACCCAGCTTCGGCAATGGTTTATTCACACTTTCGAACATCGAGTTAGCCAAAGTACGATTTCCGAATCGCTTTCTGCGCGATATGCAGACTTAGACTCGGACAACGATCAGATCTATTATGAGACAAGAAAGAGGCGTGAGAAGACGCTACCTGAGCTCGAGGAAATTCTTTTTAATTGGATCAGACTGGCAGAACATCCGGAAGATATTTCTGATGCGGATATTGCCGAGAAGGCGAGAAGTATATGGGTCTCGACTGAATCAGACGCCGAAGTGCCGCCCTTCAGCCGCGGCTGGCTCCATGGTTTTAAAAAAAGACACGGATTGACAACAAAAAAACGTAAAGACGATAACATGCAAGTGAGCCCGCCGACAGACACACCAATATCAGAGGATGCAATTGATGATCTGTTAGATCCCGTGGAACATCCTCCAAATAGCTTCGTGCGGCCGCTGCCCCCCACATCAAGACCTTTGGATATCAACAGGTTTGATCTGGTGGCGAAAGCACAGCTTGAGACTGCCAAAAGTCGTGTACAACAATTCGCGCCCATGGACGTGTATAATTGTGATGAAACGAGGCTTTATTGGAAATACACCCCCGATCTGGCAGACCCGTCAAACATAAGTGAAGATGGCAGGGAAAACAAAGCGCGGTTCACGGCACTTTTCTGCTGTAACGCTGACGGCAGCGATAAATTACAGCCCTTGTTCGTCGGGTATGCCGCAAAACCGCGCAGTTTCGAGGCTGCAAAAACAAACCCGCGGGCGCTTAATTGTGTATGGAAGGCAAATTCTGATGCATCTGTCACGACTCCGATCATGACCGAATGGCTTTTAGCTTTCGATGATCACATGGGCCAAAAAAACAAGAAAGCACTCTTGTTGTTGGACGAACTCACTGCACACAAAGACGCTGTCAGTTTACTATCAGGGTCGACGCCGCTCCGCAACATCGAGATCTGCTTTTTGCCGACAATTCTGAATATGAAATTGCAGCCTTTGCAAAGCGGCGTTGTCAGCGCATTCAAAGGCCACTATCGTAAACTCTGGTTACAGTATATGGTAGATGAGTATGATGAGGGTCGATCCCCCTTGCGTTCAATGAATGTCCTCAAAGCAGTCAGATGGAGCATTCAGGCCTGGGGAAATATATCTCCGGAGACCATCATCAACTGCTGGCGCGACGTGAATTTATCAATCTTACCAGCGGCGCGGCCTAAAGAACCATCACCGGCGGCGGCAATTGCCAATTTGGTTTTACAGCTCGCGGCCCAAGGGCGGCTTCAGCCTGTTGTGGCGATTGAGAGACTCATTAACCCGGACGAAGAGGAAATCGTCGAGAAGCCGAATATAAGCCTTATAGAGCGGCTTGCTGCACAGTATGCGGTTCAAGGGCGAGCAAGAGAGGAACATACATGCGAAAGCGACGAGGATTATGAGGACTTACCTCTCATTCGGAACAAAGACGCCATTGGATTAATCGATAGTCTCGTAACATATGAGGAGCAACAGGAGGATGGTCTGCACAGTGTTATTCGGGTACTTACTCAACTACGAGAGAAAGTGCAGCAAAGGCTGCGGGAACAGCCGAAGCCAAGGGAACACACAAATGTGTTTTTTGCAGCCGGCATTTAGCCACTGTCGTGAAGCGAAAATTCGCGATCAAAAGTTTCATATTATACGAAGTTGTGGATTGAAAATCGATGATTCAAAAAATCATATCAGTGCTTCTGTAAAACTTTCATTTTCATTTTCTTTCTCAGAAGTTGTCCTGGGATTCCTATGCGAAGACAATCGAGGGGCAGGATGTCCCAATACGGATACTGATTTTACGCCCGTTTCGTTCCTCGTGACGGATACACGCTTCAAACTCTCGTATGTTATTAGGGAGGTGTCTTCGCATCTTGGGAGGGCGTCTTAGCATCTCAGCCTTAGGTGTGTTTTCCAAAAGAAGTAATGGAGTACCCTAGATTCCGGCCACGCGACAAAATCCCACCGACCTCAGCCCAGAACGATCGCGCGCCGCGACATATCGTTAAACACTATATGAAGGACCACGATAATCGTTAGATAACACAGTACGTACTCCAGCCACCAGCACAAAAAAAAAAGTTGGGAACGACAATACAGTCAAAAAAGGGTAAAAAAATGCCTTCAGCCAGATTCGAACTGACGATCTCCTCATTACTAGTGAGGTGCCTTACCAACTTGGCCATAAAGGCAAAGAAAATCTCTCCCGGGGGTGAGTCGAACACCCGATCTCAAGATTACAAATCAATTACAGTCTCGCGCCTTAGCCAGCTTGGCCACCGAGAGGATTACGGACTTTCCGAACGTCTAGTTTACTATGAGAGTTAAAAGAGGGAGCGCTGCTGGATCTATTGGCGTTCAAGGCCCTCGGGTGTGTAACTCAACGCAAGTTACGGGTGACGACGATGCGCGAGTGTTGATTCTGCATATCGCGCGTACCACGACTATCTGCAGGAAAATCGCATCTCTTGGGATTGCGCAATTAGAAGAACGCAATCAGAAGTTGTATGCTTTTGAGTTGAGCTATTTTAAATGAGTCAGACTCTTGACCGTTCAACGGAAATTCCTTTTCAAAACGAAATGATTCTTTGAAACAAACATTGCATACCGTATTGTTTGGTTTCTCTTGCATGCAAAGAAATAAAATATAAGGTCAATGCGAGTCCGAAAACATGGTCACCAGTGTACTTGTCTGATATTTTTGCGAGTGTTTTGAGGGCTAGATTGTGCAAATTTGTCTTCAGAAGTGGTCATAAACTATAGTTTATCTTCGAATCATGAAGCTAATTATATTCCCTTGGTGTGAAAGAAGATTCTTGAAAGAATCCGCCAGAATATGTGATTTGTATCTAGTTATCTTTTCTTTGTATTCCTATAATGCGACATATTATCTTAAAAAAAAATAAAAGTAGTTTTCTCGAATCGTATGTTACACAAATATTTTTTTGTGAGAGACCTTTGGTATTTGGCTAGACTTGGAATATAAATCTAGCTTGCGAGAGTTTCCAGCCCTTTTTTTCATCAAAACGTTCCAAATGTGACGCTGTATGATCCAAGATGGAAGAACTGAGAAATGCAGTTGGATCAAAAACTGTTCTTTCAAAAAAAATAAAGTTCAATTGTGAAGTAATAATCAACGATAAAACAGAAAGCGAAATCAAGATAACGAAACGAAACAGAAGAGAATGAGCTAGGTAAGCAACTCTGGCTTCCAGTCCTCAATCAGATGTATCAAGCAAAAAAAAAAAAAAACGATACTCTAGGGCAGTGTTGCAATAACTATGCGAAATATATTATATTTCAATATTTTTATATATTTCAAAAATTTCCTCATATATTTATCATTATATTTATAATGTAAATTTGGGATATATATTTACTATGTTGAAATATATTGCCTTATTAGAGGGACTCTGTGCTTATGTTCAAGACGATGAGTGTGCTCTTGAACGTTCACACCTTGACCATGGCGAGGTTGCTCGTGTCTCAATCGATATTTTGCTTTGCTATTTCACAAACATGCATCAGTCAAGATTCGCAGTCTACTTCTCTTGTTTCTACCCTTTGAAACTGACTCTGAAAGTATCTAGCGGCCTGAGCTCAAACTGTTGCAAGAATTCTCAACGGGTCACCATCGTCGTCGTTACAGTCATGATCGCTTTGCCCAACCGATTCTATGACCTGTAGGCAATCAGTGGTTCCTTCTTCCTCGCCGACTTTCACCACATCGTCTTCTTCGTCCAAGATTGTCTCTGCCTTGTCTATTATCACGCCTAGGGATTTGAGAGCTGCCCAACTCTTAATTTTACTTTAGCTCAAGCGGTTCCGTTTTTTTCTTTGTTACCACATCATTTAATCGGGAGAAGAAAGATTTACAAGGCGCTGACATGGCGAGCGTGGTCAAAAAGTCCATTGCATCTAGATGAAGTACGGGATAGGCTTTCTTTCAAAATATATAAAAGATGCCAACATCCTCATCACCGTGCTCTCTTCCCTCCGAGAAAAACATGCCTTTATCTCGTCTGACCGTCCAGACTTGTCCCACAGAGAAAATACTCGCGCATACTACTCACAACCTGTTTCGTTTAATTGAACTAACTAATAACTGGGTTCAAAAGCCCTTTCAGACGAAATGGGCAATCATTGAGAAGCCTTCCCCAAGCCGCTCTGAAAATTCTGCCTGTGGGACGTGTGAAGTCAAGCAAAAAAGGCCTAAATGTGCTTTATATATTTCAGACATATTGATTGTATATTTCACAGAACAAAAAATATACTGATTTACTAATATATTTCGTGAAAAAATTATTTTTCGTCATTTGAGGCATATTCATATTCATATTATTCGCAAATATAAATATAATATATTTGTTCAATTACTGAAAGCGCGCGAAAAACTTATTACCGGCAACACTGCTCTCGGGGGTTGAAATAATTCAATTACAAGATTTGACAGTGCGACCTGTTTGAGACATGGCCAAGCAGTACCGAGTGACACACCTTAAGTATCTCAACCTGAAATTCACATATTATCGTCCAAAAAAAAAATCCACGTGAAACCCAGTAGTATGAAAGCTTCAGAAAGTAAACGAGTGTCTATTAACAAAGAAGCATTTCCCAGATTTTTTTGCTTGATACTCGTCAGGTACTCGTTGTAGGCAAGCCTATTATGGTGAACCTGCACATTCAACACGACGAATTCGGTGAGGCCAATCGGGACTTCATTACCATCAATCTCAATCATCCGAAAAAGCATGTCGGCCGGAGATCTCTTGCTAGACCCACAATTGAAATGGTGGATGCTCATCCCAATCACTGTGGCGATGGTATTGGTGGGCGTTTTGCGAAGTAACATTACATTTCTACTTTCACTGAGCCAGAAACCGCTCACGTACCGGGCCTCACGAGAACAGTATGTACAGATTCAGCTAATTTTGTTGGTCCTTTTTTTTTTCTTCATTATGAATTCAGTATCTTTTAAAGCAATTACTAACTCAAAGACACTTTCTTCGGCGAGCGCTAGCTTTTAAGAATAACGCTGGTATATTGACCGGCCCAGAGTTTGACATGAGGCAGGAATACCTTCTCCAGAAACTTAGGAGCACGGAATTTCACGAGAACCCAGAATCCTCAGACGAGCCCAAAAACCCTTTTTCCGACTCGGCCACGAACGATGCATTGATGAACATGGCCAAGGGAAATATCATGAGCTATGTTCCCCAGACATTGATCATGGCCTGGGTAAACTACTTTTTCGCCGGGTCCGTGGTGATGAAACTTCCGTTTCCGCTCACAGATGGCTTCAAAAGCATGTTACAGAACGGTGTCAACACACCCAACTTGGACCCGCGTTACGTCTCGGCGATCTCATGGTATTTTGTTAATTTGTTCGGACTTAGGCCTGTTTATTCTCTACTTATGTCCGATCCAGATGCAGCACGTGACATAGTCGCCCAGCAACTGCAGCAGCAGGTGGTGCCGAATCTCGGGGGCCCCGGTGGTCCGAAAGCGGCGAAGGTATTTTCGGCCGAGGCAGAAAGCATTCAGATCTTGGATTATGAGAGTATTCTTAGCGGTGTCTCCCAGAGAATCCCCGAGAAGTACAGAGATTAGATAAAACGATCGGTACGGCGATCGTGAGAAATAAACGGTTTTATGTTCGGGGCTCGCTTAGGCGGGTTTGAAGAAACAGCCGGCTTTCAGGGAAGGATACGTGTCTGGGTGGGGAATAGTGAGTGGGACCAAACTTGTTAGGTGCCTTATTTGAACAAGTATTACAAGTATTGCCAAGCGATGTACCTCCTATTGTCTTGTCGCTAACAGGACTGACTAGTCTCGAAGCGTGGCCAGTCAGGCACGAACTAGAGCTGGCCAGGCATTAGATAATGAGAAGACAGCACACAATGGTGGCTCCTTTGGCCTATAAAGGCCTTGGATTTTCCACTCAATTGGATTAGAAAGTCAGACTGGGTGTATTTAAGATTTACAAATTAAATATACCGTCGGATACCCTACCAGGAACTCAACCAATAGCTAGAACCTGAGAATACTGCTGGAAAGGTGTAATTGAGACTAGCTCGTCTTTCCATTATATGCGTTTGTTGAGATAATTTCGCATGAAGTGAAAAGACTCAAACCCAAAGTTTAGATCACGCCTGGGCCAGATTCCAAGCCTGTCACGTGGATAATTCAGTGGTAACAGAAGGTCTCGAAGGTCTCGAAGGTATGAGAACTTAATAGGGAGAGAAGGTCTGATGACTTCCCATAAGTGCACGATTAACACATACAGAAGTGGCCAAATTGTCTATAAATCACGATCGTTTGAGAACCCGAGAAATTCAAGAAATCCAAGAAAACCCAGAAGGGTGCAAAATATATAATAATCCTGCTGTATTGAACACAACATCAAATCAGCACTGTGCAGTCTCTAGTCTCATGTCAGCGGTGTATCACACTAAGTTTGTGTCAGATATGGCACGAAGTGAGTTTCACACAAACAGTCAAGTAAACGAATCATTTAGTACCTTGAAGCCATTTTCAAATCCCGAAACAAACTCGTATATTCACTCTAGTATAAAGTCTATCAGTTTTAGCTGCGAAACAGAAGTGATACAGCCCGCGTCTTGGCCTGCACATTGCGGTCCAATTCACCTCAATGAGCACCCCGATGCTCTTCTGCATCACCTTACTAATACGAGAGCCACCACCAACGGCCCGAAACTTTGCTGAAACAGACGTTTTTATACTATATTTTGATTAAAATCCTCAAAAATTTTACGTTTGTTCAAATATTGAAACACACTTTAACGAAAAATGGCACCTGCGACGATCATATGTATTGGCATGGCTGGGTCCGGCAAGTCGACTTTCATGCAGAGACTCAACTCGCATCTCCATGCCCAAAAGACGCCGCCATATGCTATAAACCTTGATCCAGCTGTGTTGAAAGTGCCTTTTGGCGCCAATATCGATATTAGGGACTCTGTGAAGTATAAGAAAGTGATGGAAAAGTATAATTTGGGGCCTAATGGTGCCATTGTCACGTCATTGAACCTTTTCCTGACAAAGATCGACCAGGTGATCAACTTGGTGGAGAAAAAAGCAGACAAGTACCAGAATGTGATCATTGACACACCTGGCCAGATTGAGTGTTTTGTGTGGCTGGCCTCGGGCGCAATCATCACAGAGGCGTTTGCACTGACATTCCCCACGGTGATTGCGTATATCGTGGATACCCCAAGAACAGCTTCGCCCACCACGTTCATCTCGAACATGTTATATGCGTGCCTGATCTTGTACAAGACGAAGTTGCCCATGATTATTGTGTTCAACAAGACGGATGTACAGAAGGCCGATTTTGCCAAAGAGTGGATGCAGGATTTCGAGCTGTTCCAAGCAGCGTTGACAAAAGACCAGGCATTGAATGGCGAAGACGGTACCTCGCTGGGGTACATGGGCCTGTTGGTGAACCTGATGTCGCTCATGCTCGAGGAATTCTATTCGCAATTAGACGTTGTGGGGTGCAGTGCGTACACCGGAGAAGGCTTTGACGAATTCATGGACGCCGTCGACAAGAAAGTGGACGAATATAATGAGTTTTACTTGGCTGAGCGCGACCGGATATTGAAGCAGAAGGAAGAGGACGAGAAACAGCGCAAGGCCGCCTCATTGAACAAATTGATGAAGGACTTAGATATCAAAGATGGGAAGAAGGCCCAGGATTCAGAGGTGCTTTCGGATTACGAAGAAGCCGACAACGACGTAGATGAGGATACCCAGGGAGAGGTCGAGCGGGACGACGACGAAGAGGTCCAAAGAGAATACACATTCCCGGAAGATCGCCAGAGCGAATTGGGCCTGACGGAGGCAGACCTCCAGGCAAGGTACCAGGCAGCATTTGAAGCGTCGGCCAAACCGGCATCCTCCAAGACAGCAGAGACCATTGCTCAGTATATTCAACAGTAGGAGAAGGGAACAACTTTTTGCGTATAGATATTGCATAGACTGCAGGAAACTGAAAAGTGCTTGCTCAAAGGTAGTGTGCTGATAATCGTGGGTACAACCCAAAAATGGGGTGTGTATTCTCGCATAAAACTAATGGTTTATACAGAATGGTGAGCTATCCAAAGAATGTGGTAAGCAGGAGTATCCTCACGTAGTTGAAAGAGTGTTTCAATGAATCCCCATGACCTAATTTGGCCTTTGGAACGATTTACAGACTGCTATGCCTCACTCAACAATTCACATAACTCTGATAAAGCCACCACTAGTCCACACCAGGAATCACAAACAATACACAAATGAATCAATTGCCAAACAGAGTGTGTCGCCATAAAATCACGTGAGGCAGCTTAAGTAAAATTGGCATTCCAGCTGGTGAGTATCTCTTCTATGCATGTATGTGTATGATTCATTCTGGGTGTGTTCTGCCTGATGTTTCAGACCCGCAGTTTCCTCAAGGACTGAGCTCATGGCGAAAACACTACCGCTGTGTATCAAGCTGCGTGGAATCAATCAAAACATGACTTCATGCTCAAAAGATTGAGTGATTTTGGTTTTGCACAGGACACTTCACTCCTTCACTCTGCACATGTAAATGGAACGAGTGCATCACAACAGCTCGCTGAATAGCGCGTCGATGTCGTAAGCTGTCTCTGCATACTCTTTCTTGAAAATGAGGTGCGGCTTGTGCACTGCAAGGTGGAGTATTGTTTTTCCAAACTCGGAGTTGCACCATGCGAACCACGGGCGCGTATAATCATTCCCGCCGCGAGAGCCCACGTTCACGCTCTCATGCATGAGCCCGAGCCCGGCAGTGGTGTCCATCACATGCTTCAAGCTGTCGAGGATTTCCGCATCGTCATCCGTAGTGCGTATACGCATGAGTAAGGACATGGGCCACGCATTACGAATACCAATATGCGGTCCGCCAATACCTTCGAAAAAGGGGCCTTTCAAATAGTAAGGATTTCCGTCTTTGGATAAAACCATCTTACGTGTGTTCTGGTAGATGGGATCATCTTTTGAAAGTAGCCCTGTTTCCGGAAGCGATAAGAGCGAAGGAATATTTGCGTCGTCCATGAATAAAGCCCCGCCATAGCCATCAACCTCGTACGCATATACATCGCCCCATTTTGGGTGTTTCACTATTGCATGTTCGCGAAGCCCCAACTCTATGTCGTTGATGAATTGTTGTGTGACTTCCAACAAACGCGTGGTTTCCTGCGTTTGCTCAATCCGGTCAAATACATTAGCCACTATCAGCTTGAGCTCACTAAGCATGTGTGCGTTTCCAGGAACGAAAAACTGCAAGATTGTAGCGTCATCCAGGGGCCTGAATGCAGACCGCACCAAACCAGTATCATAATTGACTGGGTTCCCGACTCCGCCAAGTGGAAGCGTCTCCGACCCAATGTTAGTATCTCTTTGGAACAGATAAAAGAATGGTTGCGCGTGACCTGTTTGCGGGTCAAACAGCGGGCGTGATTCGCGCTGGAGCACAGCCAAAATCTTCTCGTACGCTTTCATCCACGTGGTTGTTATCACAGAGAGATCGTGGTCCAGATTTTCGAGAAACTCATTAGTCAACGTGAGGAAAGACGCAAGAGAATCGATCTCGTATTTGCACTCGAACACGCGCCTCCAATCGGGCAGCGGGAATACTTTGTCACGCGCAGAATCACCTTTTCTAACGCCCGAGCGGGCCGGCGGGTGAAAGGCATTACAGTATGGAGCAGTGATAATGTACTGCATTTGTGTTCTGATAGCTCCCTTGATCAAAACCTTAAGTTTATCGTCATGTTTCACGAGCGGTTGGAACACCAGCAATTGCCGGGCCAGATCCCTCAACCACTCGGCATGAATATCACCTGTCACGACAAACGTTTCAGGAAGCGGTAATCCACGCGCAGAAGTCGGCAGATGCCACAAAATGGTGGTATCCAATGTGTTCGGGAGACAGTTTTCCATCAAACGGGCCAAATCCGGGTCCTGCATTTTCCGCTTCAAATCGGTCACCAATGTCTCTAGTGCCAGTGAGGTGAAAGTACGGCATTTTCTTGGCGGCCGCATGTAAGGAAATTGATGATGCCCTTTTGAGAGCGGCAAATGCCGTTTTCTCAGGTAATCCACGTATTCTCCACACCTATACGAAGCGCGATCTTGTGAGTCGAGAAACTCCACCGTGATGTCGTCCTCCCAATCGTCATTATTGGTGGTATCAGCATTTTCCGATAAAACTCGATCGGTTTCGTGCACTGGATCCGCCAATTTCGGGTCTAAAATTCCAGGTCGGGCCCTGTTGTAACGGTAAACCAAAAGTAGACATGCCGCCAAAAGTAGTAGCCTTACAAGGCCCGATCTCGAGACCATGTTTTTCTGAAAACGCGGCATTCTATGTAACTTTTTGGTTGATGGCGATTTCCAGATTCAACACGGGCCTCAAAATCTTGCTTAGGCTAAAAAAAAGTGCCTTTGTGGCGCGTAAAGAAAGTGCCTTCCACGGTGAGAAAGCGAATGCACCACTAGTATACGAAACGTGGGGCATGTGCGCGCGAGATCTGATTTTGCCATGCATGGGCCGATTGGCTCAGAAGCCAGGGAATAGGTGATTAGGAGTTAAAATTAAGGTTCAGCTGTGGAAACAGCATGGGCGTGTATCTACGTATGAAACAATAATAAACAAAATAGACAGGGCTGGATTTATCTCATGCACTCCAACAATGACTATATTGGTGTTGGTAAGTCCATTCTATGCCGTATGCAGATATGTGTGGGACCCACAGTGTGAAGTGCGGTACACCCGATCTGGTAAAGTTGAGGCATCACACACATCTCGATCTCACGCCGTACTACCAACCAATCATTTGCAAACGTAAAACGCGGAATTGGCCTGGTTTTCTTCAACCTCCACCAAACCCCACTCACCGATACGCTCAAGCAACTGCGGCACGTGACCGGCAGTGCCATTACTGTGCTGTTTTTCGGCCCACTTTAAAAGCTGCTCGTAGGTCGGTCTCGGCACGGGATCCATGCTGGATTGAGACTCTGATGTGAGTTCTAATTGTAGTTTTTCTGTTTGTGAGATCCTGACTGCAACAATCTCAAAGCCTTTGAGGTTGGCAAGAAGATCGAGTAAGTCCTTGTGGTTCTCCCCAATGACAGGCTCTTCGATCGTGAGCATGAACAAATCATTATACTGTACATCGTAGGGAAATAGCTTTGGGAGCTTTTGTGTATCGTCCAACTCCAGCAATGCATCCTCGATTTGGGTTATGGGATATTTGGTCATGATGTTTGATTTTTTTAGTGTTCTCTGAGAAATCGGAAGCACATCAGGACCAAAGAGCATAAGGCGCCGCCAATCCCGGAACCGCGCACATAATCCGTCCTTCGGCAAACCCGTATCGTTTTCGTCATCTTCGAGTTTGTATTTTTCAGAATTCTTATACTCATTCTCGACGGCGAGCGTGAATATGTCTGTCGAAATGAGATCTGTTAGATGATAGTTTCGTATACGTTTGTCGATATCCGTGTCATCCACGTACTTTCCGCAGATCAGATCTAGGTTTCGTTGAAGAGATTGAAGCGGCTGATTTATACCACGAAGACTTGGCTCCGCCATGAGGCGTTGTCTTTGGCTGAGAAAGAAAATCACCGGCGTATTGGCCAAGAGCTTCAGATACCATTTCAATGATTTTTGGTCCGGAGGACTCGCCACCGTACTAAGTGGTTGAAAGTATGATGCAAAAAGAGACACGATTCGGGCTTGGTAATCGGAAAAATGTTTAGCCGTGCGATTTCGTTCGCTGAAAATAGGATTCTCGATTCTTGTAGAAATCTGAGATGGCGCCAACCTAGGCTCAAGATCCAAGGGCAGCTCAAAGATTCGCAGAACAATGTCACGCGTCACTGGCGGGAAATCCCTGCTGTTGAATATGGGCTCATCGCCGTTTCCACCCATGAGTTTATGTCGATTGAACATATCATAGTACAGGCCTGTCTTATCGACAAATTGGCTCACGAGCTTATCGTCATATGGCCGATATAGTTGAGCTGCGGTCTCGTAAACCTTGAATATATGCTGCACTTCCTTCGGTATTCGTGCAAGCGTCTGTCGAGACATGGCGTGTATTATCGAGCGGCTTTAGTTACTTGAAGGTTGCAGTGAGATGCGCACCGATGATCATTAATCGAATCTCGCTAGCCCTATACTTCCGCGACCAAAAAAGTCGTAGAGAAAGGCATGAACAAAAATGTAAAGAATATACATCATCAGTCATCTGGAATCGAGTCACCGCGTCGTCAACTGCAAGAGCGTCAAATTTTGAATTGAAAGAAGTACGGCATACCGGATTGTGCTAATTATGGCGAGGGTATTGTTTCATGAGTTCAAATACCGTCAGCCCCCTGAATCTATGAAAGACTTTATCGAAGTGAACAGCACGACAAAGAAAACAGGCTATTTTTTCTCATCGATGAGTCTGAAGACAAGACTTGGCGCACGAATTGATCTATTGTACCTCACCGAATGGTGTTTTCATGTACGGCAACTTGTCCGAGCGGTTAAGGAGAAAGATTAGAAATCTTTTGGGCTTTGCCCGCGCAGGTTCGAGTCCTGCAGTTGTCGATTTTTTATTGTGCAATCCATTCGATGTTTTACTCTCCTTCTTGTATTTCTTTTTGCCTCTCGTCGTGACTCTTCATATGTTTCGATAGTCTTGTATTCAATCATACTGCGGTTTATAAGTTTTGTAGTAGGTGCATCAAAGAAACGCGCGGGTCCGATGTGACTGCATCCGGTCAAGTCTCATCTCTAATTCCAGACGCATCTTGAGTTACTTGCAAATTGACAAAAATTCCATAAATTTACCATGTCTGATGATGAGGCCGATTTCGGCACGAACATGTTTGAGGAACCTGAAGATTTCCGTCCGCCACCTCCAGAATCGCACTTTGTGGAGTACGAAAGAAACGGCAAAACCGACCCGGCCAAAATCAAGTTGAAGCTTGTTGGAAAATCCCCGCTTTGGGGCCATTTGCTATGGAATGCTGGGAAGTATACAGCTGACTATCTTGACAAACACGCATCTGAGCTTGTCACGGGAAAAAAAGTCTTGGAATTGGGCGCTGCTGCGGGTCTACCATCGTTAGTGTGCGGCATAAACGGTGCTTCGAAAGTGCTCTGCACAGATTACCCAGATCCCGACTTGCTCTCACATATTCAGTACAATGTGGACCATTGTGAAGGGATTCCTGAGAAAAGTAACGTCAAAGTCGCTGGATTTATCTGGGGCCAAGATGAAACCGCGCTCTGTTACGATGATCTCGCGGATAAAGATTTACCCGAAACGATTCATGAGTCTGCCAAGTTCGACTTGATCATCCTTTCGGATTTGGTCTTCAATCATACAGAGCACCGCAAGCTATTGACGAACTGCAGAAATACCTTAAAGAAAAACGGATCCTGTTTGGTGGTGTTCAGCCCGCATAGACCATGGCTTTTGCAGGAGGACTTAAAGTTCTTCGAGACGTGTGAGGATTACGAATTTAAAGCTGAATTTGTGGAGCTCGTGAACTGGAAGCCCATGTTCGAAGAGGATGACGAGACGGTCGAGATCAGGTCGAGAGTGTACTGCTACAAATTGCTTCCGCAGTGGTAGCCTTTTGGGAAACCTGTCATTTGAACATGTATGCCTAAATCTGTAGACAACGATTACAATACGAAATAAAAATGCATTGAACGTTACACTGCAACAGATAAAGCGTGTGGTTTCATACATGGAAAGCAAACACATGAGGCTTGAGGCTTGAGGCTTGGGGTGATTGCTAGCTCTTTTCTTCCAGCAACCATAAACTGATAGCTTATGGTTCTTTGTCCATGTATCCCAAGCTAATGACTTGTAACATGTTATTCAGATATATGCGTGTAACGGACTCATCTAGAAGCAATCACAAGTATAAGGGCGTGAGAAAAGTTCTACGGAATCTGCATTCAAGCATAAGCCAATGTTATATTATGTATACATTTCGCAAGGAAGTTGTGGAACAACGCCTGTTTAGGCAGCGTTGGAGTTAGCCTTTCTCTTACCGTTGACCAAGGTGACGTTGATAAATCTCTTGGTGTACAACAATCTCATGTAAGCTCTGCCCTTTGGCTGCTTAGGCTTTTCCTGCTTGTCGACTTTAGGAGTTTGAGACTTAACCTTACCGGCACGAGCCAAGGAACCGTGAACCTTACCCTGTAGGAGTTAGTAAAATGTTTTAGACGTGATCATATGGGCGGAAATAATATTGTAGAGAGTAAACCACCATGTCTTCCAAGGCGTGTGGATATCATGAATTCATGCTTGCTGTTGCCGCTGAGCAAAACGTTTAAGAGTCCTTGAGAGCCCCTAACTGAAAGGCAAAAGAGGCCAGGGATGATGATCCAGTGCTTGTTCTTCAAACAGCAAGTGAAGCCGACCAAAATCAATACCCCCTATTGCGACAGTGCCATTTACTCCGTCGCTCGTATCGCCGCCTGGTGTTCTGTGCCACATACCATTTTTGTTAGTTGATAGTTTGTGAATTAAGAGGAGGTATATTTTTACGGTGGCGGGCTGCTTAGCTCAGTGCGCGTGGGAAAATTTTGTCGTGCGCAACAGAAATCCCGTGACCCATAGGTCACGTGCGCCATTAGGGTTTGAGCCCTCATTGTTTGCGACAAGACTCCAGTAGTGAACGCCACATAGTATTACATGAAAGAGACAAATAGCATTTGTTAGGATAGTTGCATGAATCAAGCGAAGTATTCTTCTGATGAAGCGGTGATCATTTTGTACAATAGTTATTTTCATTATGAATGAGATTTGTTAATTTTTGGCAATGAATAGCATAAGATCGATTGAAGAGAATAAAAAGTGGTCGTGCGAGTGATGATGCACCTGCCCCCGCAAAATGTACAGCTACAGCTTTTGACTATATTGAGTCTACATAGACACACGGCGTTTGTGCCAAAAAAGTGCCATGTAATAAAAATAAAAACTTCTTTTCCTATGCGAGAAATAGCAGGCCCAAGGTTACAACCACCAAAAGAAATACAGTACCCACAAGAAACGTGACCAGAAATTGAGATGCAGGATAGTATGATGATAAGAGCATGGTTTGCACCCGGAAATACCGTAGCGTGCCCATGACTAGCGTCATTATGCCAATGAAGACAAAACTCGCACCCAAAGGCTTAGCATATCGACTCAAGTCCTCAGATTCGTTTTTGAGTTTGAGTAACTGCACAATGCCTATACCAATTGTGACGAGGGAGAGCGATGTACGTAGCCACGCCAAGAAAGTTCGTTCATTTGCCATCTGAATGTTAGTAATGTAGCCTGGAAGACTCTCATGATGAAGATTCATATTTTGTGGTTTCCGTGCTTGTTGGGTTTTGCTGCATATGTCCCCTAAATGCGTCACGTGCTCCAGTCTTCTTATCTTTTCCATCTGCTAACGAATAATTTGATACGTACATGATCTCTTGCAACGGCACCACTATTTTCTAGGCTCAATGATGCATATTGTCTAAATAAGCCCGCTGATTTTGCCAGTCCCGTGAGTGGTGTTTCTTCTGCGCTGATTGACCGGTAATCTTCCTGAGACATATTGGGAACGACGATATGCACGAATCCAGAAAACCCGTATGAATATTTGGTAGTGGGTGTACCCGGCTTGTCTTTGAAGCAACAATTGACCGAAAGTTGATAAAGATAAAGTGCTCTGTTTGAAGAATGAGACACTCCCTGGAAGTTAGTCCAATGACAAGATTCATTCACATCACCCAAGAGTGGACCCTGGCACGAAAACGCGCAATGCCGCGTGCTCAACTGTGGCTCATCATTCTGATCTCGATCGCGTATCGCATCAACAATCGCGCCAATCAGTTTGGCCTCAGGACATTTGAATTCGCCACAAGTTTTTTTTTTTTTTTTCTTTTCATCTTATATGAGCAAATTATCGACACTCGCTAAATCAAACAACATTCTGGGTGTCTTCCTCAGGCAAATCACTCTTTAGCGGGACCCCATCAAAAATGCCGTGCTTATTACAGGCAAAATTAATCGAATGATATGCTCTAAGCTGATGACATATCCAAAACGATTTCACATTTGATCGATTGCTTTCTCTATGAGTATGTTGCCAATGAGCATGATTTATTGTCTTTCCGTTTTTTTTTTTTTTTTTAGTACAAAAATATCTTGATATGTCTCACTCATAACTTCGTTTCATACATCTCCGCTTGAAAGGAGTTCAGACTCCACATAATACAGAGGTGCTCTTGGCACGAATGAAGCACTGTTCTCAAATACTTGGCATCACGGCGCCAAGAATTCTTATATGATTCATCAAAAAAACCACTCCTTGACAGTTTCACTTCGAGAGCTCATAAAACTATTTGTATTGATGTTTTTTATGGATCTCGTTTCGCACACTTAGCCAGAAAAAAGAAAAGAGCACGCAATTTTTTTCTATATTTTTCATTAGTGTATGTAGAAGAGCAAACATTTCGCCGCGTCAATGCAGGACGCAGTATGACGTATGTATACGGCTTACAATTGTATGCAAGTTGTCTATAATTGTACACGTTGCAAATCATTCAAAATTTCGCCACGAGCCCTACAATCTCACCAGAATATATGCGAACGTTTCTATAAGGATTATGCTCTAAGAATTTTCGAAGTCCTCAGATAAGCATCTTGATGATGAGGCTTGTGGTGGGTTTGACCTGCACACGGGACTGCGAATTACACTTTCGAAACACCTTGGAAGATAAGAGAATCAGGCGGAGACTTTCCATGGGCGCTGCCCACTCGGAGTTCAACATTATTGGCTGCCCCATTTTATAGCATGAAAAGTCCCATAAGAGCGGAGAAAAGCGGAATTATGCGCGTGAAGAAGATACCCATGGGCTGGCCAGCATGATTGCCCATGGCGCCATTCACCGTAGACTGTGTATATGTTCTAACGGCCCCCACCGTGCCGGTGATGCTGCCCACTCCAACATTCCCTGAGGATGGTGATGCGACGGAGACATAAAAGCTCGTGAAAGTTTGTGTATATGCAGATTGTGTCGTTTGCGTCACACCGTTTTGGTCGGTGCCAGTGACCCACACTAGCGTAGGCAGCACTGTCGAAATCGAAGACGAGGATGACGATGATGCAGATGTTTCTGTGGTTTCTGTGGTTTCTGCAGCCACAAAGGATGCTAGGAATAATAGAATGATATGGTAAAAAAGCATAGTTTGTGTGGTGGGGTAAGGAATCGATCAGACGTTATCTCGTGGATCAATGGTTTGTGGCCGGACTGGACGAAGCCGACAGGGAATGGACTCGGGGCTTGAAAATGGAAGTGCTTGAGTTTATATGCGAACGACAAAGAAGATGTAGGTGAGAGTTTGCTGGGCGTCCCCGTGTCTCTAGCGAGTTAGATGGTGTGCTCGTTGAGGCACTAGACGAGAGGGCCCCGATGCATATATAAATCCTTTGGTGTGGAATCCTCGTAGTCCCGGTTGCAGTCTCTTTGCAGGGCCGGCACGCTATGTGCCTGAATTGTTCTTCGCGGGCCTGCACGACGCACCGCCGCGTGAAAATTTTAACGAGATATGCACACCAAACGCACCTGAGACAATGCAGACAAGGGGTGATCCAGGGGGAAGGAGCACCCTGAGGAGACTAGACGAGAACCAAGAGTTTTGAGTGAATAAACTCGCCAAACTTTCCAGCCGCATAAAGGTCAAGGCTTATTGAAGTTAAGTTTCCAATTTCCACGACTTTCCCGAATTCATTCATGTGAACACCGACGTTTGCGACACACACTCGTGGCACATCAAAGCCTTGCCGGGCTTTGTTATCCCCGAAAGCTCGGTGTTTAAAGTGTGTTTGCCATTCTACATCGGGAAAGATCGTTCGGATTTTTCATGTTTGAGAAGACCCACAGCTTTAATTTGCCTGTAGCCTTCAATTTTGGCCTCTTATTTTTTCACTGTTTTGCATTGTCTTATCTTGCTTTCCGTTTCTCGGAGACACACCCGACTGCTCAAACGCATGCGGAAGTCCCGCAAGGAGGCGTGTCGCTGGCGACATGTATACAAAGCACACGATTTAAAAGCGCATGCAACAAAGAGCGCAGTCTCGTCTGACTCATGGGTCAAATCCGAAAGAGTGTTTGAGCAGCTTGTACCAGGCCAGTAAAGTTGCTTTTTGGATTTTCTTCGGAGGCCCATATTTCGTACTTGGACAATCTAAGCGAATCATGCCCATTCAGGTAACAATACGCGATATTCCGTAGAATGTTTTTATTTTTTTTTTTATTTTTGGATTCTCCCGCGTATTCGCGCAAGTTACCGCGGTGTTTTTCTTGCACCGGAAATTCGACAGCCTTCGTTGCTCACGAGGCGCGGTTCTATTTTTTTTTTTCTCAGCATGGGATGGGGTAGTGCTTGGCAACAATTTGAAAACAGCAGTTCCAATGCAATATCACATTCAGATTGAAGCTTCTTATCATCAGTGGTTCTTCGCTTATGATGGGTGGGCCAGGCTACGAATTGCAGTTCAAATGGATGTGATTGACTTTAACATGAGGGCACCTGTGGGGATGGTTTTTGCATCCACGCGGTAGCGCGTTTATTTGAATGCAAACTTCTTAGCTGCGAATTCTAATAATAGTTGCAAGCACTCGACTGGTTGTTAAACTGCTGAATGACCCTTACATGCCTGGAAATAGGGTACTTATCAAATTGAGGCGATGTTCATGTTCTCAGGGTTCGTTCCATGGCTCGTAAAAACTGTAGTGAGCTACTAACATGGTACAAGAAACTTACACTTCTTTTTAAGACGTATCTTGGCCACTCAGAAAGCATGCAGTTTTATCGGAAGATCACAAGAGCGTGGTTCTCGGTGAGACGTGCGAGAAACTCAGGGCGCCTCTTCTCCTTGATATAAACGAACATCATGGACTGGGCACGTGGGATGACTGCTCCCCTTAAGCTTTCAGAAGATCTCGCTTATGCATAGTTGTCAAAATAATTGTTTCCTGCTTTCACAAAGAGTTCCATGCTGCGAGGGGTGAGTCAAACCAAGTTGTTCCAAGGAAAAAGGCATATCAAAGAGCATTCGTGGAATCCTCATTCTGGGCTGTGAATAAGCCACTACCGATGAAGCCACGCATGTGACACAAGAAACAACTTACACTCATCCAAAACCCCGCGATCCTTCTGAATGGGTGCCAAGCCGGCATGGCAATTGATTAGTCCTGGTAGGCTTGTGGAGCAATACTTCAGAGATCTCACACAGTAATAGTTTTCTCAAATTCCTCATATGAAATAGTCCACCACAGGTTTGTTCGTCGGCGCTTGACTAACCTCCTGGTTCAGGTGTTTGAACACCTTGTAGTCGCGCAGCAAGTCGTCATTGATGGTGAGAATTGACGCCACGTTGCCGCATCTATAACAGTAATTGGGTGCCAGCCAAACTGTGACCAACAGGCCCAGAAACATCTCCTTATAACCCTCCATAACCAATTGGTGTGCGCGTGCAATTAGCAGGATGTTGTTAGCATACGAAAACCTGCTCACCTCGTTTTGACCAAACAAAAAACCGGCACCTCTGGGAGACACAGCCCACGCGGAAACATCCTCTGGATCCAGCCAGAGCAAATCACACATAGGCCCCTCATGGGGCACCTCTTGCTTGCGGTCCAATTTTCTGATTTCGTCCACAGTGTCTATATCAGGAGATAGCCCGCCATGAACACAAAAGACACCTCCGGGCCCACCAACAATAGCACCTAACGATATGTAATCAAAGACCTCACAGCAAAAGCGCCACACGTTCACGCTGCCGTACTTGCGTAGGCACTCATCGTAGAATCCGTACACTGTTGTGATTTGCCGCAGCTCGTGATTACCCCTTATGAGCGTAATACGGTCTGGGTATCGAATTTTGAGGGTGAGTAGAAGGAGCAAGCTTTCTAGTGAGTAATAGCCGCGGTCAACAAAATCGCCAAGAAATAAGTACTGGGTGCCAGGACACTCGCCTCCTGTTTCGAAAAGCGTGATCATATCGTGTAGTTGCCCGTGAATATCACCACATATCGTGACCGGCGTGTACACCTGTTGTATATTTGCTTCTTCCACAATAATCTCTATCGCCTTGCTGCAGATCTCCTGCACGTCGGCTTCGGGTACAAAACGGCAGTTTTTTATATCCTCTATGGCTCTGAATCTCTGTTAGTAAGAATTTCGTATGACCGGAAAGCACAAAATGGCTCTGCTCGGAATTTTGTACGTACTTATCAAGGTCTAGCATTCTGGTGGGGTACAATGTCAAATTGAGGGATACCAAAATCGATCTGACTGCCCCAAAACAGTTCTTCTTATGCTGAAATACCGATTCTGTGTGGAGTATAACGTCAGATTAAGCGCCGGTTGAGGCGTGAATGGCCAAACCCGTGGCGCGTAACACGCGAGGTAGTGCAGATAAGCAGAATCCGCAAAGAAAGGAATACTTGGGATTCCAAAACCCCTCGGCCGTCACTCCAAAAAAGCCACGAGGACCCAAGCGTGTTGAACGATTCAGAATAAAACTTGACGGGGCGTAATTCACGTTTCAAACCCGACATCCTGGACTAGAATTTAACCTTCTTTTTTTCGTCGCATCAAAGGTTGTATAGTGTAGTGGTTATCACTTTCGGTTCTGATCCGAACAACCCCGGTTCGAATCCGGGTACGACCTTTCTTTTTTGACATCTCGATATATAAAATGTTCATCTCATATAGCCGCTGGCGTTTCTCGTGGCATCCATCACAGGTTGTATAGTGTAGTGGTCATCACTTTCGGTTCTGATCCGAACAACCCCGGTTCGAATCCGGGTACGACCTGCTTTTTTGCATTTTCCAATGATATCACTTGATGTGTTCTTTTCGAACAATACCCTATTATCGCTGTACATTGACGACGATTCGAAGGATTGTTTTTCTTGCATTGAGCGCGCTTTGAACCTGCACAGGAGCGCCGGACCGCAGATGCATTCCAGGTTAGTCTATGCGCTGGGTAATGAGATAAAAGGCATGGAAAATCATGATGTTCGTGCCTCATTTGCGATAATCCTTCAGTCAAATAGCATTTGGGGCATATTTATTGATCTTTATTTTTGAAGATTGATGACTCATCGGATATTGGCGGCGCTGTGATGGTGAAACACCATGATGGGCAACACCATTTTCGTTGCACGAGTTTTGGGGCCCTAAACCCCAGAAGCACATATCTAAGGTCAAAGAATTGCCTCAATTTATTATCACCATCGCTTTTTGTGAAATGATGACGTGTTTGTTGATATTACCCGCACGTTCCTTCCAGATCAAGGCAGATGACATGTCTTATCTTTTATTCCTAAGTCTACTGTCAGATTAGCAAAGTAAAAAATACATATTAAATCGCACTCTAGTCTATTTATTACAGATGCGCAAGTAGTAGTTCTTGGTCATCCTGCGCCACTTCTTGCCCCAAATGACAAAGAAAATAGCAAACCCGTTGATGATGATCGAAAGCATGAACATCAACCAAGTGGTTAATACGAGCCCGTCTCTGTCCAACCATGCTTGTATACCCCATGTAAAACCCGTGCCAATCATATTTCTGACAAACAACATCAACACCAAAGCCTCAGAGGACAATTCCGGGTAACACTCGATTGCGTAAGTCAAGCAGATTGGCCCGGTAGAGGTCATGGAAAAGCCCAAAAAGCCTTGGCCCACAATCACCGGAACTGCCCAAGGAGCCTTGCTGTTAGCCCCCAAGCCATATGCAAGAACACCAGCGGCGTTTATGAGCGTGGGAAACACCATGGCATAGAGTCTGTACTCTGCCTCTAAGATACCATTGTTTCTTTTGGCCATGTAAACTGAAAGCCAGTCAACAAATTGCCCGCCGTAGACCATACCAATGAAACAGCCGGCCAAAGGCGCCAAGTTCGTGAGGCCGGTGGAAGATGTGGAAAACCCATAATAAGTGCCGAAAATCTCAGATTGAGTGGTGGCCATGAGCGAAAGCCACATCATTTGGGCGCCGTAAACAACACCTCCCCAGATGACAGCAGGAAGCGGGGCCATCAAGATCGGGCGTGACCATAAATATACCCACGACTCCTTCATGTTATATTCGAGCTCAAGCAATTGCATGCGTTTCCAGTAAGTTCTCTTGACGCCAGATACGTTCTTTTCGTCGGAATCAGAAGATACAGGGTTTGACACGACATGCTGTAACCTGGCATCTTTTTCCGAGACTTGTCCAGACTGCACGGCCAGTATCACTATTTCCTTCGACCGGATCTGCTGCAAAATATCTTCATCCGTGTGATCCTCGCTCCTCGAAAATGTCGTGTCTTCCATCAAGAAAAGCTGCACCACGAAAAGGACACAAAACATAATAATTTGAAGCTTGAATGCCCACTGCCAGTTGGGCAAGTACCCCGCGACCACAGGCCCAATGTATGACCCGAAATACAACCCCATCACAAGCCAGGCCAATTTCGTGGCGCGCTCGTGTGTGAAAAAGACGTCGGTCGACGATATCTCAACCAAAGAGTCGACCGGAGCCGCGGCAAACCCACTTAAGATATTAACTGCAATCATGAATTTCCAGTTCGTCGCCTTCATGCCGACAATATTCGAAACGAGTGCCAAAAGCGTGCATACCAAGTATACAAATCTGCGGCCGAGTTTCAAAGCCGTAGGTTGGAGGAACACGCAACCCAATCCCAAGAAAAGAAAACACATGGCTGCAGTAAGATTAAGATCGTTGTATGTGCAGTTGAATTCTTCAGTCCATTCTGTCCAATAAGGGCCATTCCAGTTAACAGTGGCTGCAAGAAAAACACTCCATACAAATAGAAGCGAGAATTGGGCGTTTTTCTTCCGCTGTGACCACCGAAGCGGGTCGTTCACGTTATCCAGCGGCTGCGGCCGGAGAATGATATCGGCATTTGAGCCCTTTCCTTTCTTGACATGGAGGCTGTCTTCCATATCGACAAGGTGAATTGTGCCGGGTAAAAGCTCTTCCGGGTCGATCGACACCTGACCGCCGGAGAGAATCTGCTCGAGCTGTGGTAGCGACATACTTTTTTTGTTTTTGTTTTTCCAGTCCTGTATATGTTGGAGAATATCAGAAAACTAGGTATATTTCAAATGTCCAGGACTTCGAGTTAGTGTTTGGTCAAATATCGTACTTTCGACTGAAGAATTCGGCTGTTATATATGTGCCTGACTGAAAGGGGCCAATTCGACTCATCGCCGATAACAAAACCCGTTTTATTCCAAATACAGTCTTGCAGTATCTCCTCATCTCGTATTTCTTATCTGTCCGAAGCCGCTATCGCTTCTTGCTCTCCGCATACAGTAGTTTATTGGATGGGCCGCATTTGAGATTGCACATAGCAGTTAAATTCCGCCCGCCTTGCCCAATTACGCAAGGCGGAACCGGGCGTGTGGTGGAGACAGACGCGCCTTCACGCATCAAGTCCTCCGCCAGGCAGAAACACCCGTACACCATCTTAATTAGGAAGGTGCAAACGGTCGGATGTCAGATCTAAGATATCAACTAGATTAGGTATTTTACGTAAGTGAAGAAAAACGGAGTTTAGCATTCGTTTTCTGAGGGAAAACATTCGGCGATTTTTGCTCATAGCTCGCCAAATTCATAGACTTTTGGGGTATATTACTGCCCGTAATGACTTGGGTGTGTAAAGTGACGTGCATTATTTGCTTCCCAACAGCATTGATATACCTTCGCTTCTGAAATTTTCTTTAAATGATCAAGATTATCTTTTCTTCGCGAGACAAGACCAATTCGGTGAGCCCAAAAATCCTGTGCATCGAGAAAGATCTTGGCGGAAGTGGCAATCACGTAAAGATCATCCCAATTTCAATGCAGTATTTTCATTTATCAAATTATAGCCGTACCTGGCGCCCGATTCTGCCACACATGATAAGAAAAAGAGCTGAAAGAGTTTTAGAAAGAACTTTCTGAAGCAAAGCTTTCACCTCTCTCTGACTGAAACTGATCGCAATCTGAATAGGTTCAATAACGTACATTTTCTATAACCTTGTATCTATCGGCCCTGCTCCTTTGACGTCTTTACATAGTACAAAATTCATTTTACCACTCTTTCAATCATGCACTGATGACATTAGACCCACGCGAATACGAAGCTTGTGCGAGAGAAATTGTTTTATCGGTAAGATCAAAATACGCATATGCTTTCCGCAAGAAAACGTCACCCAAGATCTGGTAGTCCTGAAAGAATGCAAACCCCAACATACAGCTGCCATCCTCTTGTCGAACCACCAAATCAGAGAATGGAATTGTGATCGCGTTTTTCCCAAAATTGAATTCGAGAAAATTATCATTTGGCTGTGCGCAACTCGTGAAACGGTATCCAAGCCCGTTTTCTTCCACGACAGTAGTGTTGAAAAGCACATCCAACTCGGCCATGAGCTCCAGGTTGAGTAACCCCAAAGAAACGCCCGAATCCAAAAGCGCAGGTGCGTTTATTGCAAAAGTTTTGCCATTTAATTCCATAGACTCGACATTTATGGCGGTGCGTCCACTGCTCTGGTCCATTGGGTACAGCACCAACTCACCAATGTACTTTTCGGTATCAATACCACCAAAAATCAAAGATCCAGACTCGCCGCTGCTACCTAGAAATAAGGAATAAGAGGCTTTTGGCGTAAGACCCGCAGATTGCAACGCCCAGGGAAAATTGTCATATGTGCAAGGTGAGGCCTCGAGGTTCTTATCGCCGATACCCAAAATCCCAGGACCTTCAGTGGATGCACGTGCAAACTGGAAATTTGAAACTGCCGGAGTTTCGGGATTCAACTGAATTGTGTCTAGGAAATACTCGCCGGCCGCGCTGATTCCGCTCAAATAATTGATTGAGAAAGGGTATCCTGTGTCCTTTGAAGAATTGGACGAATCTGGATTATATCCACTGCTGGGCACCCAGAGATCCGCTGAGCCTGTGTCAATTACAACAGTATTTTTTTGTTTGTCAGAACCCAAGTAAACGTCTACTTGGTAGCTCAAGTCGTTGATATTGATGATATCTGCAGCGACGGCGTCTCTTTTACCATTTTTTCTCGTCCAGAATTCCTGGGCAGAAATTGTCCCAACTGACTTCAGGACCTTAAAGTCAAGCTGCAATGGTGAAGCGTTATTTTTTGTTTCTGATTGTGAATTTGCGCCCTGTACTAAAGCGAGGGCCAAAGAAAGAAGCGTGAAAATTTGAATCATATTGTATTTGTCAGTTGCGTAAAGTTTTAACAAATTTTCTTGTTCGAGCAGGATATTTGATCACTATTTGGACTGCGAAGAAACTGGCAACTCTTTATTTATTGCTATATTTGCGGCTAAATATGCCCTTGCAAATTCATCATCAGACTAAAGTTTGCAGCAGGTTCCCTTTCAAATCCTGATTTGGTACGCAGTCACACAGCTGGTGGTTAAGAGCCTTGGCACAGTGATCTGGTCATACAATGGCTGGCCGTCAAATGAATTTCAACAAACTTTTAGCAGGACATTCTCACAATAAAGATTTACTAAATTGAATAAATTAAATAATTTGGTGAGTCAATAAATAAACTTTTTTTCAGGCTTTTCCTGGAGAAGCATTATTAAAGATGTTTATTGGGCGTATCCCGGTGTTTGGCAGCTGCATGTACTCAAGCCTGCAGCGAATTAAAGATGCGTTTCATGTCGCGGTTTGAGAGCTGCATTAATCGCACAGCACAAATCGTGTTGTTTATAAATTATCAGTATTGGGCCATACAGGCAATAATCTGATTGTTCATGTTATGATATTGGCCTCTTTGGCAAAGCTTTCGCAAAAGACTTCTGCAATAGGTGATGAGCAAAACAGTTTTCTAGGCGTGGGCATTGCCAGTTTACGGTTTCGGTGATTGGGAGCTAAGAGGATCAATAGAAGACAACTTTTCTATTTCTGGTTTGAATGTCAGTGAATACATTGATTTGGGACACACGAAAATGCGGAAAATGTTTGAATTGACGATTTGGCTGCAAAGATAAGTAGATTAGGCTGGCGAAATGTTGAGGTTGACGCAGCTGGTTTGCCCATTAGGCACTTATGATGTTTGACGAGCTAGAATAAGACGCCTGTGCGAGCGAAATCGTCTTATCGGTGAGATCGTAGTACACGTATGCCTGTCTCAAAAACACGTCGCCGAAGATCTGAATGTCATTATAGTATCCGAACCCTAACAAACACGTGCCGTCGTCTTGCTTGATAATGGCCTCAGAAAACGGAATTGAGATCGTGTTGTCGCCAAAATCAAAGTCGAGGCTCTTGTCTGAAGGCTGGTCACAGCTGACGATTTTGTACTCGATACCACCCTGTTTCACAGTTTGAGAGTCGAATATCGTGTCCAACTCCTCAATAAGGTCCAGGCTGAGAAGCCCCAAAGAGGTTCCAGAGTCCAAAAGAACTGGGGCGTTCACCGAGATGATTTTCCCGTTGAAATTCACCGACTGCACATCGACGGCCAAGCCACCGCTGGACAGGTCAATCGGGTACAGCTGCAACTCTCCAGTATACTTGTCTGTGTCAATGCCGCCGAAAATCAACGAGCCCTTGCCGAGATCTGGGCCCAAGAATAACGAGTATGACGCCTTGGGGGTGATTCCGGCTTTTTGCAATGCCCAAGGGAGATTGTCATATACCGAATCGGACGCTTCCTGGTTCCGGTCGGCAATGCCTAGAATCCCCATGCCCGCCTCGTCGCTGGTCTGCGCAAACTGGAAGTTGGAAAGCACTGGCTTGGCTGTGCTGAACTGGAACTTGTCCTTGTAATATTCACCCAGTGCACCGCTTCCGTCCAAGTACCCAATTTTAAAGGCTTCACCGGTGTCCTGTGCAGAGCTGGAACTGTCTGGGCTATAGCCGCTGCTGGGCACCCAAAGATCCGACGAGCCCGTATCCAAAGAAACGGTATTCTTCTGTTTATCTGCGCCCAAGTACACGTCGATCTGGTAGCTCAAGTCGCGATAGTCCGTGATCACTTCCGGGTACGCGTCACGCTTCTTATTTTTTGATCCGTATTTCGCCCAAAACTCCTTTGCCGTCGTGTTGCCAACAGTCTTCAGCACGGTGAAGTCAAGCTGCAAAGGCGCCGCCTCGTCACGTGTGTCAAGCCCGGGTATGACCATGCCGTTGACGAGAGCGACTGCAAGAGAAAGAAGAGTGAGGAATTGCATGTTAACAAAGTGGAGAAGAAAGCTAGAGAAGGTAATGTTGATGGGAAACTTTATGGAAACATTGAAACATTTATTTGAGGAATCTCGGGCATTTTATACCCGGCTTTCTATGCTTAGCAAATCTTTATCAGGGCCGTGGCGTGATAAGTTCTGGAGTCGGCCCGGCAAAAGTTAACTTTTTCCACGTATGTCCGTTCATGTGAACGGCACCGGTCAAATAGCATACGCCCGTGGTCGCTGGTTATGAAACTGGCTATATCAAGTAGAGATACCAGTTCGTTTTCTCTTAAGCAAAAACTCGAGGTCGACTCGATAAATAGCCTAGAGTAATATGACTATTCTTCAAGGAAACAGTACTTATTTGACAGAAGCTTCCCGCGCACTCAATTTTCTTGTACAACGGCCCCGTCAAAATACACATATGAGATTGAGAAGATAGTTTTGCGGGTGCTGATAAGAAGGAATGCTGCTGTCCCATCAAAATATTCTAGCCCACGGACATATACTGTGCGTCTCGGATTTCTCGCGGAGGAGCCTCGGGGAGCATGTGCGAAGAAACATGCAAAGTGTGGCTTTCCCAGGTAGGTGAATGCGTGCCGTACATTTGTCTCTGGCACAAACTAGCATTCAAGAAAGTTATATAGCAGAATTTGTAACAATTGATAATAATATTCGTAAAGAAAACAAACGGAATTGACCCTGGTAGCTAGAATCATGGCTGGTTGACCTTGTTTGTCTAAAAATAAATTGATTCCCACAACGCGCAATCCCGATAAGAACGCAAAATCTGACAACATCATATCGAGAGTTGCGCTCCCGTGCGTACATACCAAAGCCTCCGGTTACGCTTACCCGAGAGAAAGCCAACATTCCACAATCACACAAAAAGTGCATGATTTTACAAATTGGAGAATAAACAAAACTGGCTTACTTTCGATGAATCTGTCATGAATCTGTCATGAATCTTACATATTTTGGCAGTAATTTCTAGGCGAAGGGGCCTTCCAAGGCTCTTGATTCAAGCATCATAGACAAAGCTGTTGAATTTTCGTCTTTCGCGTACTTTTTTCTGACAAGCACCGCTTATTATTTCCTCACGAACTTATGCACGGCGCTGAAATTGTGTGGAGACAAAAATGGGTACAGGTTATCTCACCAAAAACATCACCATCTGGGTATGAGCCCCGCTTTTTTTTTTGTCTTTTGTCGATAGAGATAACCGCGTTATCTGAGCAATGGTCGCCAGACACAGGTATGTACTGGAAACCCAGGAGAATATATGCATGTGATTAAAGACGCCGTGTGGATAGACGGCCTAATTTAGATTCTGAAACGGAACTCATGGCATTCCCTTCTTTTTATCTGCTTCTTGTGTGAGTGGGCCCATGTTCTAAATCCACTGAGATGCGACTTGGTGGGTTCAAAAAGTGACTGGTATGGATCTAGAAGGCACAAGATAGCACTCTCGCCTAAGAGTTTTCTTTGGATTATGATAGATTATATGGCGCAGGCACAGTCTCTTTCGAGGCCACAAATAGGAATAAGAGACGTCAAAGACAATCATGATAAGATATTCGCATAAACTGACTGACGTCGAAATAAACCAATTTCGTCGCAAGTGTTCGTGTTTATCAAAACAAATACTCTTACAACTATTCTATGATACAACCACTCATCAATTACTTCCAGCTGGGTAATGTGTACTTAACAAACGACTTCTGGAGCTGTCTGCGCACCGTTACCTTCTGAGCACCCACAAAACTATCAATGCTGACCTTGATCGCACGATTCAAGTCGCTTTGGCTGACAAAGTCCAGAAGACGCATCTTCGCAAACGCTTCGGCGATACGGATGATACTTTCCAAATGGCGCACAGTGATCGGGAAAGAACCAGTGGAAATAGACTCACGACGCAAATCAGCGTATACACGAGCCACTTTATCCATATCCATCTGCTGGAGTTTTGGCAGAACCCTGGCACGCGCAAAGCTGATGTATTTTGTCAAAAGTTCTTGTGGAATTGGAGAAATCTCACTTTCACGTTGTTTCGTACTCTGTGAGATCTTTTCACGGCGTGTTTGCTGTGGGTTTTGGGCGTTTTCTTCTGCTTCATACAACTCCTCGTCATTCGCCGGGTGTGAGCGCATGTGAGAATCAATCACAAACAGCGCCAAACGCTCGTCCAGCTCTGGGTTCACAATGTCTCTCACGACACACAAGATGTCGAAACGCGACAAGATTGGTTCTGTGAGGTTCACGTTCTGCGAGAGTGGGATTGTAGAGTTATACTTTCCGCCGATAGGATTTGCCGCGGCCACAATCGAGCAGCGGGCACGAAGCGATGTGACAATACCAGCCTTAGAGATCGAGATCGACTGCTGCTCCATCGCTTCGTGGATCGAGGTACGATCCTGGTCATTCATTTTGTCAAACTCATCAATGAGACATGTGCCCTTGTCTGCAAGCACCAAAGCACCACCTTCCAAAGTCCATTCTCTGGTGATAGGGTCACGCCTTACAGATGCGGTCAAACCCACTGCGGAAGCACCTTGTCCAGTGGCGAACACCGCCCTGCTAGCAGTCTTTTCCGCATATTTCAAGATCTGCGACTTGGCTGTACCTGGATCACCCAACAAGAGCACGTTTATGTCTCCACGAATCGAATGTTTGCCATTAATGTCTTTCGCAACTCCTCCAAAGAGCGAGCACGCCACCGCAGTCTTGATATCTTTGTGTCCGTAAATAGAGGGGGCCATTGAGGCAATGATCTTATCAATAATACCTCTTTCCCGCGAAAGCCTGCGGAACTCTTTTTCATCCTCCTCGACCCATGCGGACTGGCCCGAGTCGCCGCCAAACATCAGGCTCGATTCCTTCCGCGTGATCAGATTCGCTTCGATGATGGTGGCGAATACAGGAAATCCGTTTTTGGCGTTAAGATGGCCGTCGTAGTTGTTTTTGTAGATTCCAACAATCTCAACATCCTCGCCTGGCTTTGCAACATCAACCAAGTCCGAAAGCAAGATTATTTCACGGTGGCGCGGCAACCGCCCAGCAGGCACGGACCCAGGGGCTTCCTGCAATGTGATACGCTGGTAGTTGCGATATAACGTTTTCTCAGAGTTGAGTTTGAAGGGGCCTTTTGCATGACAGTTCGTACAGAAATTGACTTTGACCTCGGTATTCAGGTCCTGAACAAAGGGGCCCAAGACAACGCCACATTTGAGACAGTCAAACTTGACGTATTTGAGCTGCGGGAACACGCCTGTACGACGCGTGACCACACCGCTCACTTTCACCAACTGGTTCAAGTTTCTTTCTCTGAGCTCACGCAAAGACAACAAGTTCGGGAAGTTCAGGATCCGCACGTGGATTTCTGGGTGGATCTGCAGATAGTTTGGGTACGGCATTTCGGTGGCCTCCATGGCCACTATATCGAAAATCTTCAAGATTTCTGCTGGCAGCAGCGCCAAAAAAAGTGCCAAGATGGCCTTGGAGTCAGCCAAGTGCTGGTACGAGACTTCCAACGACTCGGAGTTGATTTCACCCATGGTCTTGATCCGCGCACCGTAAACAGACCGGCCTTTCTCGTCGGTGTATTCGAGCAAAAAAGAACGCAATTCACGAGCAATCGAGCGCGCCACGGCGGGCTGTACAATCCACTCAGTAATCAGCGGTGCCTTGACATCAGCAAGCGACTCGAGCGAGAGCTCCTCCTGGAACGGGTCGATCTCAATTTCGTCAAAAAACGCGTCGTTTTCATCTTCAAATTGCCGCCGGCGCCGGCGCCGCTGGATTGGCAACCCGAGCTCGTTGACGTCCGCCATAGGCTCATCGTCGTCCAAAAAGGCTTGGTCACGCCCACGCCCGGGCTGACTGCCCCTTAAAATCTCGTCTCGGCGGTCTAATTGTGCCTCCAATCTACGGCGCGTAGCGGCATCCATCGCCTCATACTCGCCGTCATCGATGTTTCCTTCTCCAATATTGTAGTGATCCTGCAGCGCGTTCTCGCGGTAATCTTGCGCCAAGTTTTCCATCAAATCCTCGCCATCCTCATCGTCTGAAGGGTTCAAATCGGCAATATCGTCATGAATCTCCTCTTCCTCGTCGGCAAACGGGATCGCGGGCGACGACGGCGGAAGTTGAGGACTCAGCGCCAAAGAAGGAGGCGAGCTGTCTGAGGAATTCTCGCCAGCATGATCCTCCGCTTGTCTTTTTCTGGGACTAGACATGGTATGAGCTTTTGGTGTGATATGATATAGGGTTAGTGAAAGTAAATATCCTAACTATACTCTTTGCCTCAGACAAAAGAAATGTTTTACTTTCGCTGAAGATTTTTGAAAGATTTGGCAAGTTTTCGATTGATGTGCCAAAGTTTTTGGTAGCGATTGTAGTCCACTTGTATGGTTTTTTAGGTGCTCGCGTCCAGTAATGTTCCAAGTGAAGATAAAAGACCGGAAGCAGTTAGATGTATCGGCTGAGTCTTTAATAGGTCAAATTGAGTAAGCGAGATTTTCCTTTCTTTATTTCTGTCTCTAAGAAAATTTCTCCAGTTTGAATTGAAAATGGCTTTTGTGAGTGAGAGAAAGAAAAAAAAGTGGATGGATCGGGAATTGGAGAAAAAAAAAATCGAGCCCAAATTGGGGCGCGACGCGCGTACTCACTTTACCCGATTGGGCTAAATTGGACACGCCCGGTTAGAAATGCTGCCTGGGAAAAACGCGTTTGATTGACCAGCACTGCGTCCCAATTCATCCGGGTCTAGTCTAGTGAAGCTTCCACAAGTTTTTGTTTATATTCTTTCACCATAGTTTAGAAGCCAATATTTCGGACTTTCATGGTTTCATGCCTTATCTATCTATAAAAAAATGACTTCTTTCTTGCGATGTGATTGGTGTGAGTCGGACGCTATACTCGTTGTAATTTTCAAACCAGTTGATACGACCACAATGCTAATTATATGATCATCATTTGACATTACCCAGACTTTAAGCTACAACAGTCATTCGCCTCAAATCCTTCTTCAAATTGGGCAATTTTGCTCATCAGAGTCGGTTTTTTTTTGTCAGAATTTTTCTCCAGAATGAGCCATGAACTGCACATAACTGCTGCTTTATTGTGCAGGCATGTTTTTGGTTGCAAAACGCGTGGGGCCGCGCATGAATGACCCGTGTGCCTTTGAGGCACGATAAAGTGCTGCAATTTTTACGCTATAAAAGCCCGCGGCAACCCCATTCTCAGCATTGATCAAACAAAACTTTCACAGCTGTGAGTTTTTGACTAAATAGATTAGTATGTATGCCACGTTATTATTTGCTGGTGTCCAATAAGCAGCGGGTTTCGCTTCGCAAATTCGAACAGAAAATTCAGGCCTTGCCCAGACGCAACTCGCACGCTGGTTCAAGCAAACATACAGAAAAGTAATGACTCAACTTCATTCAAGCTGAGTTTTCATATTTGTATGTCTATGATGATTTTCAAGAACCCAGGGCACGGCAAGGGGCGAATGGCAGCCAAATTTTTGACATTTGAGATGGCTTTGTTAAAGTGCGTAAGACTGGGGACATGATCACGTACAAAGCGGTTCATTGAAAAGCGATGTCGCTCTGGAGAAAAATGTATTCAGAAAAGGTTTCACCAACGTTCAGACCGAGATGGCTCGAGCGGTCCGCTTCCCGTCGCATTGGTATGGATGAGCTGCGAAGAATAAAGAAGAAACTTGGCTTGCCAGAAAATCATGCCAATATCTTTGAGGTAATTGGCGATAATAGTGACGTCAGCACCAAGTACCACGCATCGCTACCTGGTGATGAAAGCGCCAGCAATAGCGCTGCCAACAACACCGCACTTGTATGGCACGGAGTTTCTGAAGCGGGGCCGCTATTTCGTATTTCGTTGGCGGGCGTCGGGTCATTCGAGTCTGATAACAACGGAATGCGAGCCGGACAATACCACGGGAAAACATGGGAAAATCATCTCCCGGCTTGGTCAGAAAGGCCAGTTCCACGCTGAAATGCCAGCTATCTTTCATATCTATACATAAGATGGAAGCAAAGTTGATGGCATAGAAAAATTTTCGGGTAGAGAATTCATTTCGGGGCGAGTTTCGTTCAAAACTCAATGGGGTTGATCAAATTGCGCTTGTTCACATTTACTGGTCAATTGAGTATTGCCGCAAGTATGACAATTCTTTAAAAAAACATCTCCTCAAGAGCTCACGGGTTCCAAGTCGCACAATTTATCAGGGTCAGTGGGTAAAAAGGCGTAGAATCAACCTTCAGAGATCATGTGTCCACGCCTTAGGGCCATTGTGAGCCCGTGTTTCGGTGTCCTTGGCATATAGGACGACACAAAGTATCCTGATTTTCCAAGGTGTTTTAGCCACGACTATTTGGAAATGTTGCAAATACACGTCTGGCACAGCGAATGAGTCAACAGACTAATTTGACATGAAGTGCGGAGATCAGAGCATGCGTACATACCGCATGCAGTCTTTTTGGGATAAAATGGCGGCGCGGCGCGGCGTCCCTCCCAAGCCTCACAACACGATGTTTCCCCACGCCAAATACCTTTGAGAACCATCCATAATTTAGCTTATAGGATCGTTTCAAAATATCATCCATCGGACATCTCTTCATTTTCGAAAACATGAAGAGCGAATCATCCAGTATTGTACCATCGGAATCGCGTTCGGACGATGAATCGGTGACAGCAGTGGAGTTTCTTGAGAACCAATTGAAGCTTGAGAAAGAGGCACGGGAAGCATTGCCCTACGAACCAGATACTTGCACGTATCCCCAGGCACTCCGCCAGCTTGTTTTTGCGTGTCTAACATGCCGTCTGGCCAATGATGGTGCGGATATCGGCGTATGCTACTCGTGTCTGATTCAGTGCCACTCCACGCACGAGTTAGTGGAGTTGTTTTCGAAACGGAATTTTGTGTGTGATTGTGGCACCAGCAAAATGAAAGAAGGCAAAGCTTGCGCTATCAGAACGCGTCAATCGCAAGTGAATCAGGAGCCTCCAAGCCAGATTCCGCGCATGCGGTCAGGTTCTTTTTCTGCGGCAACATCATCCGGATCAATCTCTTTTTCGAGCAAAGAACTCCCACTGGCGAGTGACATTGAAAGTCTGGGAAATAACTACAACCAAAATTTTGCTGGTCATTTTTGCAGTTGCTCTGTGTTGTACAATCCTGTTCTGGAGACGCAAACCATGCATCAGTGCTATTTGGGGGACGTATGCGGTGAGGACTGGTTTCATCAAGAGTGTATACTTGGTTATAAACCGGGCGCATTCGTGAAAAGTCTGTTCGAGGGTTCTGGTGAGAATAAATTGGATGATTTGCCGCCTCCTGGAGTGGACGCCGCCTCTGAAACAGTGGCCAAGATCGCACAGACGGGTTTCGAAAATGATCCTGAGGAACCTGTGCCACATTTCCCGAGTCTTGACTCTTTTGGTGAATTCATCTGCTGGAAATGTGTGAGCAAGCACAATGAGGCTTTTGACGAACTTTCTCGTCATAAAGATATTGTCGTATGTCAGAAACCACATTTTACGGATGTCACATCTGCCGATGAATGGGCAGATCGCGAGGCGGAGCTAGAAACAGAGCAATTGGCGAAACGACAAAAAACTGAATCAAACAGCAAATTCAGCAGAGCACCATATTCTTTGTTCTTGAAAGAAAAGTTTCATGTCCGCTTGGCCTTGCTCAAAGATCAGCTTCCGGAGTCCTCCTCCTTGTGCAAACTTCTTCGAAACTTTGAATTTCTCACTGTTGAAGACCCAATTTATCAGCCTGAGGAGGAAGACGTGGTGTCAACACAGGCATCTGAGGGTTCGCTCTACGACATGGGATCCACGGCGCTACTGGCACTTCCACTCCCACAGGCCTTGGAAGGTCTTGAGGCATATGACGTGATGAAAGAAAAGTTGCGGGGTTTTTTCAAAGAGTTTGTTGATCAGAAAAAAGTAGTCACGGAAGATGAGGTAAGGGACTTTTTCGGCAAGATGAAGAAAGAGTAAAATCTTCATTCTATCAAAATTATATCATATATACATTCTTGGGTATCTTAACGTGTTACGACTTGGCAGACTGTCTGTTCTGTAGTGCTCTCACTTCTTGGGCTTCTTCTTCTCGTCTAGCTTGGCAAACTCTTTTTTCCACAAACGGTTGATTTTGTCGGTATCAGCGTCTGGGAATATAGCCTTGAACACCTCATCGTACCACAGAACGGGAATGAAGGTCATGCCTTCTTTTACCTCATCAGAAATCTCCTCCAACTCATTCTCGATGTCTCTGGGGAAAATGATGGTGTCGCAGCCATACCTCTTGGCTCCCAAAATCTTCTCTCTGAGACCGCCCACGGCAGAGACTTTACCCGTGAGGGTGATCTCACCCGTCATAGCCGTTGTAGGGGGCAAAGACTGGTTGAGTGCTAACGATATCAATGAGGAGGTAAAGGATATACCCGCAGAAGGACCATCTTTTGGTATAGCACCATCAGGACAATGCACGTGGATGTCTGCTGCCTCGAAAAATCTGTTCTCTGGGTAGTTCTTAACCATGAACAGCTTGGAGAATGAGTACGCGATCGAGGCCGACTCTTTCATCACATCTTTCAAGTGGCCAGTAACGCGCACTCCAGGGCTGCCAGTGCCACCACCTATTGAATTAGTCAAAATGGATTCAATGTACAATGCATCACCATTACCCAGAGTACTGTAGGCAAGGCCAGTGGCAACACCGGGGGGAGGAATGTCGTAGACACGAGATCTTGTATAGATCTCGGGACCAACATAGTCTTTCAAGACTTGCGGTGTGACTTCGAGCTTGATGTCTTCGGGGATCTCGTGAGGAAGAACGACATCTTCATCGCTCTTAGTAATGCCCGTGTCCACGGCCTTGAATTCCTGCACAATCTTCGAATCCACATCTTCGTTGATGGTGGTGGGTTTTTCTTCCTTTGTTTCTTTGGCCTCCTCAGGTGCTCTTTCTTCAAGCTGCTGTACTATCTTCAAAGAGGCCTTACTGAAAATCCTTGTTATAAGCTTCTTCAAGTTTCTCAATCCACTCTCGCGGCAGTATTTCTCGATCAATTGACGCACAGAGTCTTCAGCGATCGCCACGCGTGTCTCGTCCAAATTGGCTCTCTTCGCAGCGTTGGGAATCAAGTGCTTAGTCACGATTTCATACTTCTCGTTGTTGGTGTAGCCCGAGACCTCGATGACCTCCATTCTGTCTCTTAAAGGCCCTGGAATGTTGCCCAAGTAATTTGCAGTGCAGACAAACAAAACTTTGGAGAGGTCAACCTTGACATCAATGTAATTATCCACAAAAGCGTTGTTTTGCTCGGGGTCCAAGATCTCCAAGAAAGCAGAGGCCGCGCCGCCGCTCTTGCTCATATCAAGCTTGTCAATTTCATCGATCAAAAGCAAGGGGTTTGAAGTTTTCGCCTGCTTCAAAGAAGAGATGATGCGGCCTGGAATAGACCCAACATACGTTCTTCTGTGACCCTTCACTTCGTGAACATCCTGGATACCGCCCATAGCAATCCTCACATAGCGACGGTTCAATGACTCGGCAATCGATTTTGCAATCGATGTCTTACCAGTACCTGGTGGGCCAACAAGACACAATATTTTGCCGTCAACCTTACCGGAGATCTTTCCCATCGAAATAAACTCCAAGATACGGTCTTTCACATCTTTCAAGCCGTAGTGGTCCCTATCCAAGACCTCCTTGGCAAGCTTGACATTGAACCTATCTTTCGAGAAAATGCCCCAGGGAATCGACGTTAACCAATCCAAGTATTTTTCGCTGACGGCGAGCTCGCTCAGATGCTCTTGCCCGCTCTCCAACTTCGCCTTCTCTGTATTGTACGCTTCCATTGCCTCGTCCGTGAGTTTCATGTTCTTGATGCGCTCATCGAACTTACTTGCCTTCAGCGTGGCCGATTCGGGTCCACCAATATGCCTCTGGAGACCCTTGATGTACTCCTTGATGAACTGCTTGTGTTGCGCCTCCTCGGCTTTCAGCGTGATCTCCAACGTCGTATCGATCAACGTATAGTAAGACTTGAGCTCGACCTTGAAAAGCTCAATCGCTTTCCGCAAACGCGCCTCCACATTGAGCTCCGAGAGCAACTCCTGGATTTTGTCTGCCGGAGCCGCCGAGAGCGACCCAATGAAGTCTGCGAGCTCGGAAGGCGAGTTCAAAAGACTGACGCCACGCGTTGTAATGACTTTCTTGCTAGGGATCTTCGAGTCGATCACCTCGAAGTAAGCCTTTACCTGCGCGAGCAAGAACTTCAACTCAGGGCTGTCCATGTTGAATGGTTCGTCATCACAGCGCGTCACGCGCGCGTACGACACGCCAAAGTCACGCAAGTAGGATGTCGGGAACTCTTCGAGATCGTCTGTTTTCGCGAGCTCAGCCTGTTCGGCCGGCGTGACCAACTTCTCTAAGCGACAACGCTCCATGACACGGCCCAAAATGCGCAAGTTGTCGCCGTCCTCGTAAGTTCGGAGTACAAAGCAGTGCGCACCGATATCGTACACGGCTTTGCGGTCGTGTATAATGTCCGTGTCGGGCATGTCTGGGTCATTCATGTGGAAGAGCACAAAATGCGGTTCGCGGCGGCTGCATATCTCCTGTACCGTCTTCTTCACCTTTGGGTCGGAGATATTAATCGAAAACTCACGCCCTGGGAGCTGTGGGCGGTCTTTCATGGCGATCGCGAGGAAAGGGGGGTACGCACCGGTCTCCAGCGAGATCTCCACCATCGAGGCATCGCTTCCGTCTCCATTTCCACCATTGTTGCCGCCATTGTTGCCGCTGTTATTGCCGCCTTCATTTCCACTGCCCCCTAGCGCGGATGAGCCGGTCAAAGTGCCGATCGAGGTCGGTCCTTCCGCGTCGGTTTCCTTTTCGGCGGGTTTTTCGGGCTCTGTCTCACCCGGCACGCCTTTGTCGTCCTTTTTCACCGGCGGCTCATCACCCTCGGTGATATTTCCGCTGCTTTTCCCATCAGGGGCCTTTCCGGGCGAGTCAGGGGCTTTTTCTGCCGGTTCTGATGACCCCGAGCCCTTGCTTTTAAGGGTGAGCTCCGGCGCGTAAAAAGGGGCAGCACAATCGCCCTCTGTGAGTTTTGAGGCCGTGAAAAAGGGCATATGGGTCCCAGACGCGTGCCAGTAATTTCCTGGCGTCGTTTGGGTGTTGTCTAATATACTTTGCACGCCATTTGGGTGGGTACTAGACGTTGCAGATCTCATGGATGCACGCATAAGAGAGGCAAACAGGAGCCTGGAAAGCCCCCGGCCTGAATGCACCTTCCACGAAGGCACGCCCAGTCTCAACATGTGTATTATTAGTTGTTGGGATGGTGGAAGCGTACAGGGATAAATATCTGTGCCGAAATGGGTAAATAGTGTATAGTATTCTTTTCAGAATCAATGGTCTTTACTAATCCGTTGAGGGCCCGCACGCGGGTGGGAGCGACCTCGCCGCTGCATCACGTGACTTTGAAGGATGTCCGAACCGGTCCGTTCAATGAGCCCGCTACGTCTTAATGTATTTACTTTTTGCGGCTCTATGTTTTCTTTAGGTTGGAAAGTATTCAATATTTGTAATTTCTTTAAAAAAAGACGTCTTGTATAGCTGATTAGGTAGGTGTGCCATGGCTGGTCCGGGCCGGTCATGTGACGTCTATGCTCCGAGACTCATACTTTACTGTGATCGGCGCGACTCTCTGGTCGCCTTCGAAATCAGTCATGCCTCTCTCGATCGGTTAGGAACAGGAAGAAAAAACGAAGAAACCGGGATTTTTCTTTTATTTTTTTTCTTTCTTGTTGTTGGTCTGACAAAAAAAATTCATGTGAGATGACCGGGAGCAAATTACACTAACTACTTTGATGCAAGCAGAAATAACACAGCTTCTATACAAATCAAGGTAACGTAGTATATTGGAACCTGTTTATTTAGTGGTTTATGGCAACCCGGTAGCAGTTCTCATGCGCTGCTTGAGGAAGCTTCTTCCACGCCAGTATTTTGTTTCTTACGAGAGTGGACTGGGTATTTTCTCGATTACGGCCAGAAGATGTAATCCTCAGGAGCAGATTTTCAGTGTATAAACTCATTGTCGCTTTGATTCTCTCTCTATACTCAAGTTAAAAGTCATTATTCCGAGAATATTTTTTTTTCAATTGTTAAAAGCAGGCATTTGAAGTCAGCGAGGCCAGCCACACCATGGCCATGAACTGATTTCATGTGCGGGCCTTGGAAAGCAGAACCGTCAAGTTCCGAAATAGTGATCGTTTCTGGTTTGGCCCCATCAGAAATCCATACAAATTCGAATATTTGTGTGATTTTTTTCTGCTGGCTTTCTGGTCGATGCAGCACTTTTCCCTAAACGACGTCACGACTTCAATGCTGGGTTTTGATGTATCATTCCTCGTGCCCTCGACTTCATCCGATTTTAAAAACGTGTTTTTTCTTTGCCACTGGCTCTGCCGTTTTCGGCCTTTTAAGCGCCGGGACGGGCGATTTGGCGTCACTGCCGAAATTATCATCCTGGTAGTATTTCACCGAATTAAGATCCTCTCCCTCGTCAAGGCCTCTGTCCTGCAGCGCCAAGAGAAGTTTCGACGCCTCTGACGAAACTAGCCGAATTCTTCGCTTTTTAGTCTTTTTCCCCTTTTCAGTATCAAATGTCGCGTTGGCGCTCTGGAACGTCTCTTCTGGGTCGGAAACAGTCAAATTGGTGCTCAGAGTCTCGATGTGTGGAACATTTATGTCTGTTTCTGTTGATGTATCTGTATTTTTCGCCTGGGGCTCGATTCGACTCGACTCTTCGAGCATACTGTGGTTTGGCTTTGATTTTTTTGGCGTGGACTCGGCACTGGAGTTATTAGGCGAGAAGACATCATCTGCCGGTTTTGGCGCTGTATGTGAGAGCTTGAACGACGCCTTTGCCGCTAAAGATGTGATCCCTACGCCCGAAAAAGAGTTGCCCTTCCCCAGTTTCAGGTCTGAGAACGGCGAATTGGCGAAAAACAGCGATACGGGCCTGTTTCGTGAGATGGGGGAACCCACGGCAGTGAGTTTTGCTCCATTTCTCGTCAATTTCACCTTTTTGGTGCCATTAAGCCCAATTTTTGGGGTAGACACTGGATTGGCTCTTTCCTGCCTAAGCCTTGTGAGCTCTTCCTGAAGCTCGTCCACCTTCGCCGCCTGAGCTTGTTCTTTAGTCGAAAGCTGCATCTTCAAACTCGCTACTTGAAGCTCAAAAGATTGTAGTTTTTTCTGGAGAGCGTCCAGGTTGCTTGTGGCGAGCGAGGCCGGAGTTTCCGAGGCTGATATCGGCCTAGAATCACCACTCGATGAAGATTTTGTGTGTTTTTCTTGCTCATTCATGGACGTTTTCATGGACTTCTGGCTGAGCCACACGGCTTTCATGACACATAGCAGGATCAAGTGTTTTCGGCGCTCATCCTGCTGCTCGATGTCCCTTAGCTGAAGCGCCAAGGCAAGCCTGTCGTTGTCAAGTGCGCTCATCGTTCTGGTTCCAAATTGTATCTGTAATTTTGATTCTGTTGATTCTGCGTAGAATTCACGTGACTAAAAGTGATCAAGAGAGATTACTGTATACAGCACGAAAAAAACGTGGGATTCAAGGCGTCTTTGGTGTGTTTATGTTCCCGTAGCTGGTATTATCGTCAAAGAATGTTCGTGAGAGACCAAATTCGGCAAGACCCGCTTGTATGTTTTGGTGTCATATTTACCGTATGCACGCCCTCAATGATCTGCTCGCTTAATATGCACGGTCTCACCACCGCTGCGAGGCCTTGAGATGAATACATGTACAGTTCGAAAAATGACTCCGGATAAACATTACGCATTTAAATACCGACTCAGCTTATCCAAATAGAGCAAAATTTATATGCTAGATGGCGGAGCATGAACCTGCTAGCTCAAATGGAGAGGACCAATTAAAGAAAAAAGCCCGCAGGCGAGAAGATGGGTCTGGGTCGAAAAGACTCAAGAAACTGCGGAAAATGAAGGAGTTTCGGCCAATGCGTGACCCGGCGTGGCCTGTGCCCAAAAACGGCTCTGCTAACGTGTACGACGCCACTGCAGATGGCTACGTTGCCGATGTACGCATCGACGACGCACGAGTCTCCAGCTCTCCCTATCATGAGTTAAGGGTAAAGAAGAAAAGCGCCAAGGTCGTTTTAGATCCGCTAGCACCCGATTATCGCGATATGTTTGCACACAAAGGCACGGTGTTAGCACCCGAGGAAATTCTACACGCCACAAGGCCGCTGGCGTTGAATATCCCGCTTAAGCTACGAGGGGATTTTGATGGCCCAGATCCACTCCCTGATTCGGACCTATTGCGTGGAATTCACTACTACGCCAGCTCGTCAAGCACAGAACCCTGCAGCATGGATGAAACGGCTTTGTTGGCGTTGGGGATGTTGGTGGAGCTGTGGGCTGAGGAAGAGGTGTGTGCACGTGACCCTCTGCTCTTCATGGACATTGACGACAGTATAGACTTGCAGAAATATGCTGCGCCTGCACTGGACGATAACAAATCTGGGTCGGACCTGGCTAGTGATTCAGGCTCGGACTCAGACTCAAGTCCGGGCTCGAAGAAGGATTCTTCCCGCTGGTCGAGCGAGGAGTCGGACGTGATGTCGATCGAATTGCTGGAAAGCGACACCGCGAGTGATGTTGAAGGAGGAAGACATATAAGAAGAAGAAAGATTGCGGAAATCGCTGCTGTCGAGAATGATGATACAAGTAGCAGTGACTCTTCGAGCAGCGACGACTCTACCACTTCCACCGATTCGAGCAGCTCTTCAAGTAGTGATGAGGAGGGTTCACACTCGCTGAAGGAGAGCAAAAATGATGAAGAAATGAATATGCTTAATGGCGCAAAAGCTGATTCTGTTAAATCTTACCTCGGTATCGGTGCCTCGGATGAGGGAAACAGTCTGCGAATTAAAGCAGGTAAAGAGCACGTTTCATCCAGTATTGACGATGCCTCCAGTGACTCCAGCAGCGAGGCAGACGTATCCGGTTCGGAGAGCGAATCTGATTAATGATGAAAAGGAACAATTTCCTGACTTACTTCCTTATAGACTTAACATAGATAGGCTCAAGCACATTCATGCTGCCTGTCATGAAGCATTTGTCTTTTACGGGCCACTGTTGATGAAAACAGTAAAAGCTGCTCATAAGGGTCATATCCACGGGGAAACGATCGAGATAACGCGTGATGTCCTTTTGAAGATCGCATACTTGGCACGAAATGCATTTCCTATGGTCTTGAAAGCGACCAAGATCTTCATGGGCTTGTCTATGGAGTGATATTATAATGACTCCGGGGCATATTAGTAACTCAAATTCTACTTTTAGCTACCTAGCTTTTTCTTGTACGCAATTTTGTCCACTTCTATGAGACAGTAAATATTCCATAACGTCGTATACTAACTCATTCTTTTGCCCAACATTGTGAGCTTGCGAAGTAAAGATTCCCTGGGGCAACGTCATTTTCAGATTTGATTGTTCTCATGAAAAAGTTTCTTTCATGTTCATAGGTGATTATTCTCACCTCAAGCCAGGGTATTTTGGATTTCATTTTTTTTAAAGGGGGTTCTTTTTAGAATCAGGAGTTGATAGTTGAGTCACTTCACCAGGTCTATATTTATGCATGTCATTGAGCATATCACCAGATCATCCCTCAAAGCTCTTTTTAAAGTACAATTTTGGTGTGAGAGAGGCATCAAAACTAGCCGCAAACTCATAACTTATCTTGATCATCACAGCAGTTGGCATTTGGTGTCCATAACAGATAGTGAAATAATACCTTATAGTCTACGAGCCGTTTTTGATAGTGCTTCTGCAAGTGCTCTTCCCTCTTGCTCTAATCACCTGTACAAATATACAGAATCCAGATAATACTGCATTATAGAAACTCTACACATGTTTTGCTGTAAAATTCTTCTGGAGCACTTAGCAGCGCAAGCTTTAGTCTAGTTCGAAGCTCTAAGCGAGTTAATGCTCGTCGTTCTTGACCTCCTCAGTCACAGTCTCTTCCCCAACATTCTCACCTTCGACCTTCGATTTCTCCTCAGCATTTTCCTCCGTCGTTTGCTCGGCTTCGGCTTTCGCCGCGCGGGCTTTCTTCTGAGCCTCGACCCTCACCTGGTACGCCTTCTCTTTGCCGTCATCGTTGGCCTTAGTCTCGATATCGTAGAGTCTCATGAGCAACTCTTGAGTGTCCTCCTTGCTGACCATCAAGTTCACGTTGTTGACGCCTCTCCACAACGTCATGAACAAGTCCTCGAGGCCCTCTTCCCTTCTGACGGTCAAAAACACGCACCCCTGCGACATCAGGGCCAAGCGCGTAGCGAACGCGTCGTCCAACCCCGATTCCTTGAGCAAAGCCATGTTGGGGAACGCGTGTTGGAACAACAACTGCAACATCTGCGGGTTCGTCTCCAAGGCACGATCGGCACCCACGTGAGCCTTTAAGAGCGGTAACGATTCCAGCTGCGCACGCCACGCACAGGTGCCGCTGTCGTTACGCTGGCTGGTAAAGAGCTTTATTCCTGCATGGATGAGTTTCAACTTCTGGTTCTCAATCTGCAAAATCCGAGCCACTGGCGGCTGAACGTGGTAGATTGTGCGGCACGCCTCGCCCGTGGCATTGCGCACCAACGCGGTGTCACGTGGAAATTGGTCATCGATGCCGTAAAACTTCCAGCACTTCTCGAGCGCTTCATTGGATGGGTCCAAGAAAATGAACGGCTCCTCGTTCGCAGTGCGGGGAGTCTTCTGTTTCAGCTGCGGAATCACACTACGCGCACGCTTCTCCTCGGGCGCGTTCTCATGCTCAGGCGCGGATCTTTTGGCGTTTTCAGAGTTGGAGGTAGAGTCAGAAGTAGCAGTAGCAGTAGCAGTAGCATTAGTTGGAGCATCTGATTCCACGCCCTCTTTCTCAAACACAGTGATGAAAAACCCGCCCGTGTTCTGCAAGTGTGGGTATACGCGCACACAACGGTCCAAGTGGAAGTCACGGGCCTCCTCTTCCGAAGGAGGGAACGCGGTGGCATGCACGGCATCGTCGCCCGCGCTGCGCTCGACCATATCCTTGCTGAAGACCTTCCAGGAGGAGATACCGTTACGACGCTTTAAGCCGGGCAAATCCTGGGAGACGTCGACCAAACGGATGTTCTTGAACTTCCGCAATGCCTCCGCCACCACAGCCTCGTTTTCCACGGGCGACATCGAGCACGTCAGGTACACGAGGCGGCCGCCGGCTTTCAAGAGCTGCAAGCCGCGCGTCAAGATGTTGATCTGCAATGGGTGCAAGCCCAACGCGTCGCCCACGGAGAAATCTTTCCATACATTGATATTTTTACGCATGGTGCCGTCTCCGGAACAGGGCACGTCACAGAGAACGCGGTCGAACTTGAGGTACGGCTCGTCAGGCAGGAGCCGGATACGTGGAAAGAGCTGGGCGTCGTGGTTGACCACAACGAAGTTTGGCGAGTTGAGCCTCTTCACTTGGTGCACCAACATGTGCGAGCGCTTATAATCGCTATCGTTGGCCATGACAAACCCCGTGGCGGGCTTCTGGGCATCACCCATGTGTAATGCCTCCACGAGCTGCGCGGTCTTCAGCCCGGGCGCGGCACACATGTCCAACACGGCGTGATGTGGCTGCACATCCATCAAAAGCGGGGGGATCATCAGCACCGCCTCCTGGCGCGAAATGTTTCCTACGGTGGTCTCGAGTACCAAGAACCGCTGCGTTTTCGCAAACTCGGTATTGCGCCGGATCACAGACTTAGGCACGTCCAACTGCCACCCCAACTGGTTTGGGTAGAATTCAAGATTCTTGGGTGCAAGTTTCACGCCCTCGTGCTCTGCGTCTTTCAACTTCAGCACGTGGTTTTCGATGAATTTGCGGTTGATTTCCTCCGCATGAGCACGAGACCCTGTAACACGAAACGTCAAGGGCAAATCACGCTGGCAGTGCTCCTTGAAAGACGCCCATTCGGATTCTGGAATCACTCCCAACGCCTTATAGTACGCCTCCCACTTCTCATTATCGCGCGTGACCTCGGTCCACTCGCCGCGGTTATCCTTGGGCGTGTTTTCGCGCTTGCCGAATTTCCCGCGCTTGAACTGTTTTCTGCCCATCCTGATGCCGTTTAGTAGATGTGGTTTCCACATTTGGACTGATTATGGCTTTTTTTTGCAATGCGCATCGCCCGCGCAGTGTGCACGCCCATGAACTCGACTGAGGGGGTGGGAAGATGCAAAATAAGGAGGGAGAAGCGTGATTTGGGTTGTTTGTGGTTTTTTTGGATTTTCGTTCATTTCAGTTCATCCCTTACATCATTTCAGTGAGTTGGAGATTTTAGTGTTAGTGTTTCCCATATGACCTTCGTGACGTTCGTATGGATGGCCTGCATTGATGCGAGGTTTTGTGGGGGGCAAACGAATGCTAGAGAAAAAAAAAGCTAGCCTGAAAAAGAGCTCACTTGGGTGTCGTGAGTAATTCTCCTTTTTGTTTATTTTTTCTTGAATAAATTCGTAAATCTCTTCGGCATGTAATCGCCTTTTTCTCTTAATTTACATGCTTGAGCTTCGTGTGGATTTTGGTGTTCAGGTCTTCTTCATGTGACTTGAATTGACGTTCGCCTCATCAGGGAACGCGGTCCAAAACATAAGTGTTGGAGTATTTTGCAGCCATGATCGAGTCGAAATTGATCGAAATTCAAACAGTATATATTTATTGCTCTAGGATCTTTTCAGGTGTATAAGGTCGAGTTGAAATAAAAATTTGGTTTTTTTCAAGCTGTTTTTAGTTTTTGAAATGTTTTGATCAGCGTGTTCGTTTTTTGCGTTAGTTTAGCATGGCTTGGGTCGCGCGTCTAATGTGATTTTCAAAAATCAAAACAACGGGCCACAGACAGTCTATACTCATATAAAGTTCGTTTGATCACATGATGGATCTCGAGAAGGTCTACAAGTTCATTTAAGCCCACTCAAATTTTGGCAAAAAGGAAGAAACAGAGATGACAAATGTCTTTGATCCAACTATTGTATATCAAGTGACATAAACGGCGTCACGGGGCTCGAAAGTTGAAGTATCAAAAATGTTCGAGAAATTACCATCCTTGATGAGACAATATACGAAGGGCTTGAATTGTCGTGGGGCAGAAGATTCAGTAATTTTTTCAAAGAAACAACACCATCGTTTTTGAAGCCCCAGAGTGTCTGTGTCACTCAATCTCGCCAGTAGCTACACAACAGACAGAAGAAGCTAAATTGATTTTTATAGAAGTTTTAGGGATTAAATTTTTTTTTTAAAAATAGAGATTCGTCATTGGTTTCCATTGATCGCCCATTCAATACCTACATTGCATTAAAGCAGGACCATCCGCACGACTAGACTCAAACGTGCCTGCCAAAGCAGATTGTGAAGAACTTATATGATCAGCAGCCTTTTAATGAGGCCTAGAGGCAAAAAAAGACTGCAACACTATAATTTCGCATATGGTCTCCCACTACACTACTCAGTACAGCTCTGCGAAGGTTAACTAACGTTGATCGGACGGGAAACAGTGTTTTCTTCGCGATGTGGTCGCAGCCGACCTTTTTCTTGCCTACTTTTATACACCATAAGGAATCAATGATTTGGCAGAAAAAGAGCTCCTTTTTTTGTATCATCACATGTGAGGTAATACATAAGCTTGGAATTGTCGGGTAGACACAGTTATCGCGCTGGTACAATGAAAGCCTTGGAAAATACAGAGTTTCATTGCACGTGTTTTGGATCCAATGTTGACTATGAATGAGTCTTGTCAGTCCTGTTCCGCCACAAAGCCTACTTGAGAAATTCAACGGAACATTCCTTGAGTGTGAAATTTTGAATGATTAAGATTTTGCCTGCTGACACTCTCAGAATCGAAAAGAGCATGTACGTTCAGCATCGCAAACGTACGAGATGATTTGCCTTCAATGGCCAATAAAACGACCCACAAAAATTTCTTATTTTCTGGTTGTTGAAAAGACTTTCAATGATATCATCTTGCAATCGGAACGAGAAAATTCCCTCACGAATCGATGCAATAACGATATGATACTTTGACAAGTCTTGCACGTTCGTTCACGCCCATTCATGCGCCGAAGCGGGGTTTGAAGTAAACTGAAGACATGAGTGCTTTCATCCACGTCTAAAATAGCCATGAAAGCACTCTTACAAGTGATACGTAGATCGTAAAGGATGATGAAAACGATATATAATATGTGTGCTGAGGTTCAGTGTAAGTGTCGAAACAGAAGCCTCGATATTTAGTTTTCTGAAAGTCGCTCTTTATCAAGATTTTGCGAGGCCCAATCTGTATTTATTACTATTGTCAAGGAAGTTCAACTTTTTTAGCAACTTAAATGAATGCTCGGATCACCTTAGTGAACAATTTCAATCAGAAGCGTACATATGTCAAGTATTCCACTCAGATCTTGCCAAGAAATGTACCACCTGCTGTCTTGACGCCACTTTGTTTAGCTGGCCGAGCATAAAATAGTGGAAAGACAGCAAAAAATGATGGCTGGTTGGCCTATGTGGGCTTTGGATTTCCAGGCTAGTACATCGAATATCTAAAGATCAAATGTATCGTGAGATCATCAATTCCAGACCTCATCCGATAGCTAAAATTGAAGAACATAGAACAAACCATTAGAAACACTGTATCATACATGCCAGGAGGTAAGAAAAGTTTCATGAAGTTGAATATTAGTGGCTCTTCAAACGGTGAGAATTAGCCATGCCACGATCTCATTGCCTAGTTTTCACTCTGATCAAGTACGACATGCCCTAGGAATTTCTCAAACTTACAATATACGCCCAGGAAAAGTTCTTTATAATACAGTACCTTGCGGTGTCTAGTGTCTAGTAATATGTTCTATCCAGCGTTTCAGTCTCCAAATGGTCTAAATCCGAGGCCCGTTCGGCCAGATCCAAGGGCGCCATATCGCCCGATTTGGCCCCAGGACTAACATCTTCTTTAGCAATCTCCTCGCCATTTATGAACTCGTTGTAGGGATACGTCGGCAGGTTTTTCTCATGCAGAACAATGTCGTGATGAACGTCGACGTCAGTTTTTATATGCACTCCATGAGTATCCTGATCCGGCGCCAATTCATGACCATTGGCTTCGTTTGCGCCGTAATGCTGGAAGTAGTCCGGCGAAGGCACAATCTTTTCCTGTGGCGACTCTGAGTACGCTAGCAGGCCGATGGGCGCCCCTTCATGTATATCCTCATGTACCACGTTCCCCACAGATTCCAGGTCGGGGTCTTCCAGCAGTTTGCGCTTCTTGTACTGTTTTTTCAGCGGGCGCACCTCGCCTCGTTCCTGTTTGAGCGCTTGCTGCTCACGATACTTGGCCAAGTAGATCTTCAAGACTTCCGCATAGTTTTCAAAGCCCAAATCATGAAGCGAGTACAACACATCTTCGCCGTTGATCGTCTTGCGTTTCTCGCGGAGACACTTATCGCTGGCCTCGCTCGTTATGAACGAGATAAACTCCGATACACACTCTTGCATGCATTCCTTGGCGTCTTTCGACACTTTCGCCGACATGGGCAAAGTCAGCTTCATGAGGCGGGCAACGTTTGCGATCGGGAGCCACCGGTCCTGCTCGCGGAGCTCCATGTCCGGGTTTCCCACGACATTGTGGTTGCCGTCATCTTTCCCGATGGGCAAATAGCTCATATTAAATATGGGTTTTTGATTATGAGAGCCTGGACGAGTGCGGCAACAATGCAATGAGAGCGCGCGATTCTAAAAGTGGTTTTTATTTTTTCGAGATTTTTCGAGAGAAAATGTTGAAGAAATTATTGTGTTGGCCACCTCGACTATTCCGTTTCTAATATGTGTTTGAGGCGATATTTGCACTGTTTTGTTGCTGACGTTCGCCCAGTACCTGAGTGGCCGGGGCCGAGCTGGGGTACATCCCCGGTAGTGTTTTGCGCGCGCACGACCGAAGGTCTGTTTTGATCTTGATGGCGATAAATTTGCGGCCGGTGTTTCATGCAAAAAAATCCAAATTTTTGTGTTAAAACATTCCACTTTGAATTATGAGGATATTATGAAAATCTTTTGTCGGCCCGTGAGACCGCTGAAAGCTTCCTATTGTTTCTATTGTTGGCGACCACTTTTCGATCTTTTTGGGATGTACGGGTCTGCGCCCGGCTTCCCCAGATCGGCCACGATTATTCGCGTTTCATCAATTTAACATGATTCAGTAGACACGTTTTTTTCTTTTTTGAGGTTTCACTGGTCGACTATGCATGTCCCACAGGTTGTATACCTCGTGGCGTCACAGGTGGCCACGAAGGCCGTGACGTTTGGGTCCAATCAGGTACTTCTCCGACGCATTTCACCCGAGATCTTTGGCATTGCGGCATATCTAGAATTCCTCGTAAACAGCGTGCTCTTCTTCAGCAGAGAGGCCGTCAGAATAGCCAATCAACGGGCCAAGTCTGAGAATGCCGTGGTGAAATTCGCTTTTTTGCCAATCTTCTTGTGTGGACCAATAACCATCGTGCTTTTATTTCTACAAACATACTCTGATTTGTATAAGCACACCGTGGCCCACTTGCCATATTTAGGTGCCACAATGTCGCTTATCATTGCTCTGATAGTGCTCGAATTGTTGGCGGAGCCGCTGTTTGCCGTTAACCAATACAAAATGAATTTCAAGCTTCGATCAAAGGTGGAGAGTCTAGCTGTTTTCGTGAAATGCCTCACAGTGTTTGCAGCCGTGACAATATGGCAGAATAGCGATAGTAATAGTGACGCGAAAACCGCTCTTTTTGATGGTCACGCGGTGTTGTCATTTGCATGTGGCCAATTCATGTACTCTGCGGTTATTTTCCTTGGGTACTGGAGGGGTACATCAAAATTGCCCATGTCAAACTCTCAAACTACGCATTCCCTTGATAGTGGCTTGTATTCTGTATGGAAATCGTTGTTTTTGCAGATGGTCTTTAAACACTTTCTCACCGAGGGCGACACGATGCTTGTTAGCTACTTGTTTACGGTAACAGAACAGGGTGTTTACTCCGTCATTGCCAATTATGGTTCCATGGTGGCTCGATTATTGTTCCAGCCGATAGAAGAGCTGTTGAGAGTGTCATTCACACGAGACTTGGCTGCAAAAGAGCCAGACTACAAAAGACTCAATAGAGTCATGAATCAGCTCATGTCCTTTTACTTCAACCTTTCTTTGTTAATCGTTGTTGGTGGGTATGCTAATGGGTCATTTTTGCTCAGAATGATACTTGGACGCAGCGAGAAATGGGCACAGTCTAGTGTTCTTGATGATTTCCCATTCTACGTATTATACATTCCTTTCATGGCATTCAATGGGATCTTGGAGGCGTTTTTCAGCAGCGCCTCGAGCCAGGCGCAAATCGGCAATTTCTCGATCTTCATGTCGTTTCTGAGCGTGATGGTTTTCTTGCTCATGTACATCTTGATTGGCAAGCTAGATTTGGGCATTCGCGGATTGATTGTCGCAAACATGGCCAACATGCTTTTAAGAATCGTGTACTGCCTCAAATTTTACCTTGAGTTTTTCAAAAATCATGTGAGTGTCAGTTTCAGCGCTGTATCACGAAAATCGGCTGTTCCATTGGTATGTGCAACGGTTGCTTTGATCACGCAAAAGTCTCTTTTCAAAAACGGCAAGTCTGCTACATTGACAGAGTTTGTCCAGAGCCTAGGAATTTGCTTTTTTTGTCTATGTGCAATGGTGGTGAATGGAAGGGAACAGATTCTGGCTGCAGCGTCTCTATTCAGGCACAACAACAAAGGAAAGCGGGAATGATGTAACGTGTTTCCTAACCTAGCCGCGCACCCAACCTTGCCGCGCAGTTGACGCGTCTCGTTTTTTTTCGAACTTGTTTACTTTTTGAAGCTGTAGAATTTGCCCCAAAAAATCTTGGAATTACAAAAAAAAAACGAGCTGAATACGAAAGTAGAATTCAACTTGCTATTCATGCATTGGATATCGAATCTTGCTCTTCAATTCGGAAAGCAGCGAGGCTATACAATGTAAAGGAGACTACGTTGCGTGATCGGAGGAAAGGTGTCGTTTGCAAGTCGGAAAGTTACGCTGATCGCTGTAAATCAACAAAAGTTGAAGAGGAAGAGTTGCGTGAGTGGATGGGTGATATGATGTATCTTGGACTTGCGCCACAGAAGCTTCACATCCGAAATATGGCCGACGGAATTCTTGCTGGCCGCGGAAGCACAACACCTATTACAGTCGGTAATAAATGGGTCGACAACTTCATAGCTCGAAGCGGGAATCTCAAAGTACGACTTCCAAGACTAAAGGATCGCAAGCGTTTGCTCGCCGAAAATCCTGAGATAATGGCCGAGTGGTTTCGGCTTGTGAGACGCACAATTCACACGCCACCAGGATCTCCCGTTTCCGAAGATGCTGAACTGGACCCTGAAACACCTAAGAATATCAAGAAGTTGCACAGGCATCGGGATATCACCGACAAGTTATTTGCAAGTGGAGACGCTAGTCCGAGAGAGCAGATACTATCAGAGTATCAAAGCGAATGAAAGAACCCTCGTAAAACTCGCGCGACGGGACAAAGAAAATGCCGATTTGCTCAAAGCCAACGGGGAGCTTCAAAAAAAGAAAACGAAATCTAGAAAGAGAGTGGGAAAAGGAAGGTATCTTTCGTCTGAACAAGCGCTGCCTTTGAAGAATATACCACGTTTGGCTCCCGAAAACTGATTTTCGATTTTTGTGCGATCAGAATTAGAAATTTGCAGCCGCTTGTTAACCGACACGATGACTTGTGATTTTTACTCAAATTGACACAGCGCTCGTTCAATATATACTCAAGACAATATCACCTTTAATAATAATAAATCTCTCGAATGTGGCAAGTTAACTGTTGATTTAAGAGCGAGGTGCTCGAAAGTGCGCGGCAAGGTTGGGTGCGCGGCTAGGTTAGGAAACACGTTATATAATGATTTAAAATTCAAGCAAATTGAATGAACACGAGAGATCAATGATTGGTCGTCGCTTAAATCTAGATATGGCATGATATTTGAAAATGGTGATACTTTGCTTGCCCTAGGATATGTTCTGTTGAAGTAAGGTCTCACAGCTGAGATCAAAAAAAAAAAAATGTTTGGAGTCGCTTTTCGAATTTACAAGCCTATACCAAAGCCAAAGAACGTGCCGTCCGCTTCGCCTCCACCACGGGTAGTCTACTGTGCTGAATTGCTTCCCTCCAGTGGTTGAACTACTCATTGCTGACAATGGGGAAGTTGATTACTCAAACCACCCAAAGTCGACCGCGGGGATCGAACCGGACACCTTCAATGTAGCATAGACCGGCAAACAATAGGAACGCTTCTGCCAGATGCCGTTACAGCGCAAAATTTTGATTTTTGATGGCTATGTCGCACAAAACTTTGGCCATAAATAGAAAACTCGCGTCTTCGCCGAGATCTGACTTATCCAAACTAAGGATTGTGGAGGCACCAGTGGCTGGTAAAATGTTGACCGCAAATGATAAGAATTATAGGCTCACGCGAAATCTTCGCGTTAGAACCGACTAAAATAAAATTGGCTGACAATCCCTTTCAGTACAATGTGCAGGTCGACCATCTTGCCGCCTGCGGCACCCCGAGACATATTGTACAGCGATGTCTTCAAGCTTTCATGATGCAATTGATGCATTTTGACTCCTAAAAAATTTGCCCACCCTTGAAATCTGTCATTGGAAAACCTAACTTTTCATATAAAAGTATCTCCAGAATGCTGTTTGCAGATATTTCCAAATCATTGGGAGAATTGGCGGGGGTCATTGCCAAAAAGAACAAAGAAGTTGAAGAGCTCAAAAGCGAATACGAAAGGAAACTACGAGTTGTTGAAAGGTATTTGCAGCATTTTCCCGGAGCAGAGCCAGCTTTGGACGCAAATGCACTCGTGACTTTGCTAGAAAATGATGAACCGGTCACGTGCCCGAATTGTAGCACCGCATTATACGACCTACCGAAACACACAGACTTCGTGCTAGTCCCGAAGAACCGTCTACGAATACAGAGTGAGACTGGGACGGAAGGAAATGCTTCAGATCAGCAGAATCTTTCAGGTTCAAAAGACCAACCTCATCAACTTTCTGAACCGGCGAAAAAGCCTCATTATAACCGTCACGGAAGCAAGCTGAAACGTACATGCTCATACTGTAACAAAACAGGCCATTCACGAGCACGGTGCTTCACCAGATTGAACGGGGAGCCAAAACCAGAGTGATTTGGTGTCCCATTGTGAGGATTTGGGATAGGTCGAAAAAAATAATCATACATTATCGTAATATACACATGCAAAGCGGTAATACCAGGCGGCTAGCCTTTCCAAAGCAAATTCTCCTATTTTCCTCCTTGTACCATGGCTTCTAAAATCATGTTAGTAAAACTTTTGGGAGATCATCTTTTTCAAAGGATCATATCACATACCTCTTCTGGACGCATCTTGTAGCAACGTGCAGTCGACGCTGCTAGCACTCAAGTGGACATATCTGACAGTAGAGCCTCTCACAAACAAGTTCTTGACCGCTTTCAAGTGTGGGTATTTCTCCTCGTTGACGGTGGAAATGTTGTCTAGTTTCAAGTTCAAAAACTGGTCGACAGATTTCAAGGTGCCCTTGATTTCGAGATCATTCTTTAGCTCCACAACAACTTCCTGGTCAACTAGCGTCTTAAAAAAACTGAAAAACAACATCGCTTGGCCAATTAACCCGTCAATGTCGATATCTGCAATGGCAGTAGTATTTGCTACAAGCAAGCCGGAAATGAGAATCTGCGCGCGCACGACTGAGAATCCGCAGAAGATAAACGCGGTGCCGGCAGTGTTTTATTGCCAATTTCTGAACACGGTTGCGCCTATACACTATACGCGTAATTTCTTGCTGTTGCAGTAGATCTATGGCTTGTTGCGCTCCGCAGGATGGCCATGGCCATGAAAATCTTGGGTGAAGAACGTATTGTGGTCGGAGCTGAGCATGGTCAACGCCGACAGGCGCAGGCTCAACGTATGTGAAGCCTGGTCTCGAATACGCGACTTGTACGAGGCGAGCTTGGCCCTGAACATAAGAAAGCTGTTGTCTGCGATCTCGCCGCACAAGTCCGCAAACGTATAATTCTTTTCACGATTCACAACTTTCTTGCCCTTTTCCCGCTGCTTGAACCCATGCTTGCACCTTATCACCGCCGGGTGTAAATTCCTGAGGATATTAGGCCGCATTGCCGGGGGCCGATCCAGCACCTGGAGCTGTAGAGGCGTAGACGTGTGCATGGCGTCTGGGAAGACCATGGGTGTTGGAAGCGACAGGTAGCAGTCGAGCGCGTTTGCTAATTCGGCGTTCATGTAATCCTCAATCTCGCAGATCAGGTCTTCATGCTCGAGCATTGCTTGGTGAAACCTTTCTTGCGATGATTGAAACACGCTGTGATTCACGTTCATGGGCTCGCCCTCGCTCACGTACAGGTACAGGTTCCCCGATGATGACTCTTCGTAGAATGGGAAATGCGAATCTTGCGCAATGAGGAGCCCCGCGTTGTGGTCCATCGGCGGCGTGTAGCTCGCTCTAGCGCGGTGACTGTGCTGGTACGGGTGAGATGTCACAGGGGTTCTGTGGGTAAGTGGTTCATGTAGAACTGGCTGTGGTGGGGCACATGGGGGCGGGCTGTTCAGCACCGTGGGTCCAGACTCCTTGAGCGGGGATGCGTTGAGAATTTCTCTGTTGATACCGAGGGGCCGTCTGGTGGGCCGTGACTGTTTGAGACGGCGCCTCTTCAGTGCAGCCATTCCAGTATCATTCTCTGTATCCAGGTTATCCTGGCTTAGCAGGCGAGAGATTCCGCGACGATCCTGACATGGATTTGCTTGACCTGATTCGACATGACTCTCTTCTGCTTTTGCCTCCTTCACCTCCTTCTTATCCAAAAGCGGGTAGTTCAGGGGCGAGCGACCACGCACAATCAAGGGCGGGGACTGGGTCGAGGCAAGCACAATATTGCCCACGTCCGTGACGCCAAGCAATTGTACCACCAAGACGTAATGCTTGTTGTTGGTGCTGGCCAGTTTGCGGTTACCACAGCCGGCCGACAGGAACTGGATGCGCTCGTACCGGGCCACCAATGAGATCTCACAGTCTTCAGGGTACGTGGCCAAGACACAGGCAGGATTCTGCCGGACTGCAACCTGATGGTCCTCTTTCAGGAGGTAGAAAAGCCGGTTGCAGCGGTCAATCTTGTCGCCATTACGAATGTTGGCCACCAGCTTCATGGTGCTATGGGCGGGCAATTCTCCCGGTACCGCGTGGTAGAGAGGCGGCGAGCTTTGAGGGCCACGATCCCGTTTGGCCGTGTGCTGCACTAACGTAACCGCCGTCAGGTCATCCTCTAGACATACTGAAGTTAATGAAAGCTTGAACGCATATATCTCGCTTAATGTGCCTTCGGCGTCCAAGTGATAAAACTGATCTGTTTCGGTGATATCTAGCGGCTGGCCCGCGAACTGGAACGCCGCAACCAACGTGAAGTAATTGCGTTTATATCCAATCCATTCTCCCTCTATCATGTCGAAACCCCTGTCGAGCCGCGCGGAAATTTGAGGCGTCAATGGTTGTTTTTGTGAGTTAACCACGGTATTTTCCGCTGTGGTGGCCGAAAAAGGAGGCCCTACACGGAATTGGTTGCTCAGGCGGGGTGCGAGCCGGCGTTGCCCTTCCTTTGCACCTGGAGTTCCACGGGTTTCAGAATCTGTTAATGGTGTTTTTTCCAAGCACAATTTCCCTTGGTTTTGCGTTGGATTTGCTAACATGGTTGTGGTTCTGATGGGTGCAAATAGGATAGTGTTCGCAGCCAAACCAGTTGCAACCACAAACGCGCCAGGCGCGCGGAAATGAAAAACTAAAAAAAGAAAGAAAAAGCGTGGTCAGGTTGAATATAGTCTGAAATGATGAAGATTCTGGATAGAAGTATGGCCTGGTTATTTTTGAATGTTGTGTGGAAGATCGTTTATCACAAATGAAAAGTTAGTTTGGAAAACTATTTTCATTTTTGTCTCCAAAATGGGAGTCGAGGGATCAATGAGAAGATCAATTACATAGTGAGAAATTCTTTTACACTCTCTTACTCGTTTTCCTTTTTTTTTTTCTTTCCTTTTTTTCCCTTTTCCGTTACAAAAGCTAATTGGCAAAACCTAAAACTTTTGGTACTCGACAAACTTTCATAGCCTCCCAGTACTTAGTTCAAGCCTAGATGAATACGCGTGGTGTATACTTGGGTATCACGTGTGATGAATGACCCAAAATAGATCAAGAGATGTTGAATTTTCACGGGTGTTATGTGTGCGAATATGCCGTACATAATTCTGGGCAAGCGATTAAAAACTTACTGAAACTATTGTGACAAGTGATTGCATGGTGTTCTTCAATTAATATTTGCCCTCCAACAAGTTCAGTGCCGCGAGTATTGAACAAAAGTTTAACATTTAATTATGGGCAACGACAATTACTTGCTTATTCATTGTCTTCTTCCTTTTTGATAACATTAGATCATATAGACTAAAAGTACATTCATCTATTCATATACATTTAGATCATTTTACTCCGGCTGTGTGGTAAAAACTGCTTCCTGTTTTGTTGCACAAACGTTTCTCTCAGCTTATTCCCGTCATCTGATAGCTTTTTCAGCATAAAAGGTGATGAAAGACGAGAAAGAGTAAGAGAAAAGTTTGTAGTCTGCCAGGAAAATTGGCTGTCAAGAAGAATGGATTAATTCTCGATAATTCGTATCTCTAGCAAAATGTGTGCTGTAACTATGGCCTGCATCGGATGATATAGGGCCCAGTGAGCTGATAACATTCATGGCACCCAAACTTTTGTTACTTAAAAGAAAGCTCTTGGCAGTTTTCGAATTGAAGAAGGATGCGATTTTTTTACTCTTCAGAAAGCGTGACAGGGTGTTTCCAACATCATACCGTTTATACTTCACGCATCTGGGTATACTCACAAGCGTAAAACACACTTCAGGTGGGAGCGAAAATGTTTTGGCATGTATTTTTTTACCACACAAAGATTTAATACTCAAAGAAGCCCTAGATAGCAGGAATTTCATATCATGATTAATTCATCAAAATTTATCTCTTATAACTACAGCGAGACCTGCTTATAAGGATCACATCTTTTGAGCAGAAATAAAAATAGTGCTTATATCATCTTCTTTTTGGTGTGAAAAACAATTTCTCGCTCAGGCTTTTGAAGAATTAAGCCAGGTTGTGCCTTTAACCAAGATCCTTATAAACAAGTCTTACTGTATTGCCTTTAAGTAACCTCATTGATCAACAAAACACTGGGCCGCACACGACGCATCGCACCTTCGCGCAGTGATGTTTTTCCGGTGAAATGCTCATCTCATAAATACCAGTCTATTCTTCAAATCACAAAAAATGGGGAAGAAAGCTATCGACTCGAGAATCCCGGCGCTCATTCGCAATGGTGTCCAGGAGAAGCAGCGGAGCTTCTTCATTATTGTGGGCGACAAAGCACGTAACCAGCTCCCGAATTTGCACTATCTCATGATGAGTGCCGATTTGAAGATGAACAAGTCGGTATTGTGGGCGTACAAAAAGCAGTTGTTGGGGTTCACTTCACACCGCAAGAAGCGCGAGACGAAAATCAAGAAGGATATCAAGCGCGGGATCCGTGACGTGAATGACCAGGACCCGTTCGAGGCGTTTATTCTGAACCAGAATATCCGGTATGTCTACTATAAAGAGACGGAGAAAATCTTGGGTAACACGTACGGAATGTGTATTTTACAAGATTTCGAAGCGATCACGCCAAACTTGTTGGCGCGTACCGTTGAAACCGTTGAAGGTGGCGGCATGGTGGTGATGCTCTTGAAAAACATGGCCAGTTTGAAACAGCTCTATACCATGACAATGGACATCCATTCACGGTACCGGACCGAGGCGCACGATGACGCGGTGGCACGCTTCAACGAGCGCTTCTTGCTCCTGTTGGGCTCGTGTGAAACGTGTCTTGTTGTTGACGACGAGTTGAACGTGTTGCCCATTCTGGGCGGCAAGCACGTGACCGCGCTTCCCCCGGCCGACGACGACGAAATCTCGCCGCAAAAAAGAGAGCTTTTGCAGCTCAAGGAGTCCTTGGCGGATGTGCAGCCTGCAGGGTCGCTTGTGCTGCTTGCACGCACGGTCAACCAGGCGCAGGCGGTGTTAACGTTTGTTGACGTGATATCCGAAAAGGCTTTGAACAACACCGTGACGTTAACCGCCGGAAGAGGCCGCGGTAAGTCCGCGGCGCTCGGTATTGCTATTGCTGGTGCGATCTCGCATGGGTACTCGAATATTTTCGTGACGTCGCCGCTGCCAGAAAACTTGAAGACACTTTTCGAGTTCATTTTCAAAGGTTTTGATGCGTTGGGGTATGCTGAGCATATGGACTACGATATCATTCAGCTGACGAACCCGGCATTCAACAAGGCCATTGTGCGCGTGGACGTGAAGCGGGCCCACCGCCAGACGATCCAGTACATTTCTCCCAACGACCATCACGTTTTGGGCCAGGCGGAATTGGTGATTATTGATGAGGCTGCAGCGATCCCACTCCCCGTGGTGAAGAAGCTCTTGGGACCCTACTTGGTGTTCATGGCGTCAACGATCAACGGGTACGAGGGCACGGGGCGGCTGTTGTCGCTCAAGTTGATCCAGCAGTTGCGGGAACAGGGAAATGCCGGCACTGACATGGAGGTCGTCTCGCGCGACAACAAAGTTTCCGAGCGCCCCAGCGCCGCCCGTGGGCTCCGGGAAGTCGTGTTGGACGAGCCGATCAGGTACGCGCCGGGCGACCCTGTTGAGAAGTGGCTCAACAAGCTCTTGTGCTTGGATGCCACGCTTTCGAAAAATGCCCGTTTTGCCACGCGCGGCACGCCGCACCCGCTGGAGTGTAACTTGTTCTACGTCAATCGTGACACGCTCTTTTCGTACCACCCGGTGCTGGAGGCGTTTTTGCAGAAAATGATGGCGTTGTACGTGGCGTCCCACTACAAAAACTCGCCCAACGACTTGCAGTTGATGAGTGACGCGCCCGCGCACCAATTATACGTGCTTTTGCCGCCGTTGGACCCCAAGGACACGCGGATTCCGGACCCGCTTTGTGTAGTGCAGTTGGCGTTGGAAGGTGAGATTCTGAAGGAAAGCGTGCGCCGCTCGTTATCACGTGGACAGCGTGCCGGCGGCGACTTGATTCCGTGGCTCGTATCGCAGCAATTCCAGGACGAAGAGTTTGCGTCGTTGAGCGGGGCGCGTGTGGTGAGAATCGCCACCAATCCAGATTACGCCGGCATGGGCTACGGGTCACGTGCGCTTGACTTGCTCAAGGACTATTTCGAAGGAAAGTTCACCGATATCTCCGAGCGCACTACTTTGGGCGACCACACGCTTGCCAGGGTTTCCGATGCCGAGTTGGCGCAGGGACTGCTCAAGGACGAGATCAAGCTCCGCGACGCGAAACTGTTGCCGCCGTTATTGTTGAAATTGCTGGAAATCAAGCCCTATGCATTGAGCTATTTGGGCGTGTCGTACGGCATGACGCCGCCGTTGCAGAAATTCTGGAAACGCGCCGGGTTTGTGCCGGTGTACTTGCGCCAGACCGCCAATGAGCTCACGGGCGAACACACCAGCGTCATGCTTCACGTGCTCGGCGGCCACAAGGACGCGTGGCTACACGCTTTTGCCACGGATTTCCACAAACGGTTCTTGAACTTGTTGTCGTACGAATTCCGCAAGTTCCCCGCAGTGCAGGCGCTAAATGTGATCGAGGCCGTGGGCAGTGTAGCCAACGACCCATTGCTGCGCCAGGCGTTGGATGCACAAATGTCGCCGTTCGACTTGAAGCGGTTGGAGTCTTACGCGAACAACTTGTTGGACTACCACGTGATCTTGGACATGATGCCGTTTGTTGCGCAGGCGTATTTTGCCCGTCGCGCGGGCGCCGTGTCGCTTTCGTCCGTGCAAGGGGCAATTCTTTTGGCCGTGGGCTTGCAGCGTAAGCTGATCGATGACGTTGCGCGTGAATTGGGCCTCCCGCCATCGCAGGCCATGGCCATGTTCCTGAAGATTGTGCGCAAATTCTCCACTTATTTCCGGTCCGTTTTGAGCAAGGATATCGAGCAGGCGATGCCCGCGCTTGAGGACGATGACGTCAACGATATGAACGGAGACCAGACGTACGCAGGCAAGTACGACGCCGAGGCCGTTGAGCGCGCGATGACTCAGGATTTGGACGATGCCGGTGATGCGGCCGTGTCTGAATTACGCACGAAGCAGAAGGAGTTGATCAACGCGCTCAATTTGGATAAGTATGCCATCAACGATAACGTTGAGGAGTGGGACAACGACGCGGCAAACAAGGCCGTTGCCAAGCTGGGCGTGGTCAGCATGAAGAGCAAGAATAAGCGCAAGAGCGAGAACGCAGAGCAGATCTACGAGACCGAGATCAAGGCGTCGACGAAGAAGCCCAAGAAGAGCAAAAAGAGCAAGAACTAGGTATACTTGAGACGACTTGAGATTTGGAATAAAGTGAATGCGTAAGATTCTATTGTCGTGTATTCGTAATTTGAGCGCCAGATGCATTATGTGAATTATAATTTGCCCAATGTATATGTAAATAAACGGGTACGAAACTGGTAAAGCGAGAGTGTAGATACTAAAGAACACCAATCTGTATATTTTTTTCGATCAATACTGGTATAAGTATACTTGGATCCTTGGCTGCAACAACATTTTTTCTTTTTTGACTGCCATGCCTATCGTCCCAAAGCCGGTATTCATTAGAACGACCTGGAAGAGGACTTAAATGCTTTCTTCGAGGATATTTCACATGGCTTGCAGACTTCTAGACACGTGGTTGTATGAGCATCGATGCCAGAGCTGCTGATTCATGGACAAAGAAGCGTTTGTTTGCTTATTGATCAAGTGTGTCTGAATCAGAAAACAGTATTTTGGCGCTTTCTGGCTTCGACTTCTTGCTTGCTACACATATCATATTTAGCGCATGTCTTTGACAAGAAAACTTCTGGTTGTGGTGTATGGCTGCAGACAAAGAGACGTTATCATGTTGATGCTTGCAAAATTTTGATTTTTGAGCCCACTTTTTTTTATATGATTCATAAATACGGGTTAATGTAGGGGCTTTCCTTCTCTTCCATTCTGACTACGTGGCAAAAACATATGATTATAGAGCTAAAGTTTAAGTTTGGGCAAAGAGGAAGTAGCCCAGCTTTGATATTGAATGGCGCGAAAGAGGGAAGAGAAAAAAGCAAAATTTATAGACAAAATGTCATTACCCGGAGCATTTCGCCTGTAGGACCTACAATCTTGGCTAGACACAGTTGTATGCTATATTTGGTCTCTAGTGATTCGTACATTATAGTTTGTGCTCGCAAGTGGGACACTCTAGCACTCAAAAACCGCATATACTGATGGATGGCGTTTTTATGACGATAACAGAATCTAGGTTTTACTCATGGTTGACGCCTGGTGCTTTTATCCAGAATAGTTAAAGATCACACACCACAACGGCCATTCTGATCATCAATTGTATTAATTGTGTTGTGTTGACTGATAATAGGCCTGGCAGTATCATACGCATTCGTCTATAAGATGTTTATCAGGGCTGAATTCGCCGTCAATACACAATCCAGACTCGAGCCTCTTCAAGATCTCCTTCATTTAACCAGACCCTCGGGTTTTGTCTCCTCAGCCACATACTCTAACGCTAAAGACACCAATTCCGGCAAACTGCGCGAGCCGTCATTCATGATGTCGTGTATATGCAGCTTTTTTGCAGATTCCGAGAGTGAGGACTCAACATTGCCATCGACAAACAAATGGCGATGTGAGTCGATATATGCAGGCCACACGATATTATCAAAGTACCCTGGCGGATCCAGCCAGAACCCTTCTACAGTATTGTAGCCCTGGCGCAGTTCACGACGGAATTTCAAGGTGGAATAGGGCGCTCTGAAGAGAAGCTTGACATCTAGCATGTCCGCGACAGAGTCGTCATGATATAGCATAAATCCATCCACTAGCACCACGTGACAATCTTTGAGCCACGGAAAATCGCTTGCAATGCCTGCTTGAATTTTCGCCCGTTGTTCTGCAGACAACGAGAGTTCCAGCTCGATCTCGAGAGAGTCCACCGGCAATACGTCTCCGCCCGTGGCCCGCACGGACTCGAGGTACTCTCGAAATTTCTGCCAATTGAGTGCATCTGCACAATCCCAATTTTGGACATTGTGCGTGCTATCAACGGGGATCTGCGTATCGGGGAAGTAGAAGTCGTCCAAATGGATTTCGGTGCAGTGTGGCAACACGCTGACAAGGCTCTTTACCACCGTTGACTTTCCAGACGAGGAAGGTCCGCTCACGCCAACGAGTATCAATGACTTCATTCGAATCACGAATATGGGCCAGGTTTGGGATCGGCACGCGGGGTAAAGCAAGAGATGCGTCTCACAGGGGCTTGCTGTGTCAGTGATTTAAACGTCGGCAGCTGATACCCACAGGTGAATGCTGCATCGCCGCATGCGCACACAGTGTGCAGGCCACACATGGAGAAGCGGAATTCAAAAACAGAGACGGGTCTCACTGTGATACACTGGAGGGAAAGGTGACGAGAAGCGGAGCCGAAGCCGTTTGTGGAGTAAAAACCGCAGACAATGTGGCGGCTCAATGATCTCGGCGGTTCCGGTGACCCGATAATTTTGCAGTCGGGGCTCAGGTGCGCTTGTTGCGTATAGGGGCTATCTTTACGTCCATTGTGCCCATGATAAAGCAATGACGGTATTGTATGCCATTGTAATGCGGTATCTGTGATCTTAGTTGTTCCGACTCGGTTGTGCCAGGAGAAAGTAAACGTCAATATTGGAAGCTGTGTCAATTGTAGATTACACAAAGTTGCTTTACATGATCTGCCATATTCTGTGAAGTGTTCACAATACCATGCAAAATTGGTCTACCTTCATGCGAGTTTTCGAGGTCTCTTTCCGAACTTTCGAACGTGGATGTCTGGTCCGGCACCACGTGTTCATCGACGTGCACTCAATTTCTGCGCGCAAGCACAGCTTGACCAAAATGCCTTGGGAACACGGTACTGGAAGCCATTGTGAAAATGCAAAATTTGAATCGAGAATGAAGTAATTCGTCAATAGACTTTGATCCGGCTTCTATTGTTCGCGGAACGGCTGCGTATTCATGTGCCTCGTCCCCGCACTATAAGTGAAACTCCCTGCCCGACATAACAGTCTAAGCCGCTATGAAACTGCAGAGTCCGCATTGAGTGGTTTCACCATTGTCATCTCATCGGTAATTGAGCACCTCTCTACATCCGAGCTGACCGAGAGACAAGACGCATGCACGTTTCACGCGCACTCAGAATTCACAAACCACAAATGGAAATATTCGAGTGCGGCTGCAGAAAGCTGGCGCACTGTGAGACGAGGCTTATGCGCACATTGCCTTTTCGGGAAATGACTTGGTACTCGACTTACTCCAAACAGTAATTTTTGCACCCATTTTTTTGCACCGCGTTTACTCGCCATATCGATAGATGCCCATTGTTTCTCCCACGCGTCTACTGTCCAATTACTGCTGGGATGGCGATGTTTAATATTGCTTCTCAGGTCAACACTTGTTCCCTTTTTAGGCAAATTCCTCCATGCTACATTAGAGTCCGCCGATTTTTCCGGGCAACTCCCCTCAAACTGCCTAGTTTGGACTGAGCTGATCTCAGTTAAAGCAGTTCACATTGACCAGAAATATATGCCGCTCTGCAAATCGCGAGTTGGCTCGAGCTCAGAGCCGTTTTTTTCCAAATCATTACCCAGATCGCCTTTTAAGACCTCCTTGTCGGACTGGCACTTATTCCCTTATTTCACGACACCGATAACATCTTGTTTGCATTTTCGCGTTCCCGTCATTGCATAGTCTTTATTTCATGGTTGTCGACAAAAGGTCTCCCAATTGAGTAATCGCAAATTTGACTGGATCATTGAGGACTCCTTGCCGACCATTTTTGTTGAATTACGAGTCACTCTCAAAAGCCTTGTTTATGAAGCCCAGTTTGCCACAAACCACAATCAATGAGCAAAATAAGCAGCTTTATGGCCACGGATAGAAGCGGAGAGCAAGCATCACCTCATGCAAGCGCCCATGGAATGAGGCCCTCGCCATCAGAAACTCTACCGCACATGAAGGGCTCCGGCGAGAACGGAAGTCTCAGGGACTGTTTTTCGCTGACGACGCCTTTGCAGCCGAGAGAAAAGGTGAATCATGAAGCAGCAGAAAATGAGCACAAGGGACGATATTCGTCGGAAGGTCTGGCAACTATGCTCGCCTCACCAACTGAAAGGATTTCTAAGGCATTTGATCTCCCAGATCACAAGTTGTATAGCGAGGCGATAATATCTCAAATGCTCCTGCTTCGCATAGAGCAAGAGAAGACTAAGCAAATGCAGGTAAGAATTGAGCTTGGGCAGGTTATGGGAAGACTTGTAAAGGTCTTCGAGGCACATGGTCTTGAGAGCCAGTTAATCCACCGTTTACTTTTGGATGAGAACAATGATGAGTACAAGTCCTATATCGAGCATTTGAGGAGCCAGATGGGGCTAAACACAGATATTACCCCGAGCAATGAAGACCCAGAAATACAGAAAACACCCACATCTCCAAAAAGAAGCCTGTTCAGCACACCGTCGCCCAAACTGCACGACAATAGCCCTGGGACAACACATAACTCGAGGGCAACAACCGTAGCTAGCTCTGCCACAAATTCACATAACGGGAAATCGATTCTTGGGGAAATGAGGCTTCTTCCACCGCTTACTCTCAGCAAAAGGGAGGGCCACAGTCGCGGGTCAAGCGATTCTGTGCTTGCGTCCGGGTTCACAAACCGCGAATACCAGATGACGGCCACGCAGATGAAGTCACAGACATCGCCATCATTGCCTCGCATTACGCCAGTGTATCCCGCCTTTTACCCGATGACTGAGCAGTTTCCACATCAAAGAAGATTGTCAAGGTTTGATCAAAGTGGAGAAGCATCGCAACGTGTTCTGCCTCAATTTGCACAGACGGTTCCACGAGTCATTTACCTGCCCCACTGCTCACAGCCAGTTCCAGGCGTGATAGGGAATGCACAGAGTGCGCATTCACCTCCAATGGTCAACTATGAACAGCCACATCAACCAATGATCTACATGAACACGCTGCAAGGGGCACCGGCGCTGGCCATGCCGCAATATTTTGTACCGCCGCCAATCTGTAACGCACCGAACACGATGTCATGGCCAGCGCCACAAATCGCCCCACAAAGAAAAAGGGACAGCGAAGGGGGCACTAATGCATGTAGGAAGCACAAGGCAGCCAAGAGCGGCATCAGTTTCATGATCAGCACGCCAAATAACCCCCCTGCACAGAAATACAACAAGCCGCCCGGAAGTCGCTAGGTTGTTTTGATTCTCTTTACCAATCATCCTCATCATATACGCATTCTTGTGTACTGATGTGCAAAATGAACAATGACCAAAATAATAAAATGTGATACTTCTGGTAGGTGGTCTGTAAACACATGTCGGGCACCACAATGAAGTAATCTTTTAACATGAAGGGTGGTGTGTCAATCACCTTTCAGTGAAGCAATAAAGCTTACATGTGAAAGAGAGAGTACATCGGCTCGATGCCTCTTTCTGCATACAGTATCAGAAGATGTGCAAGTTAGGCAGTGTCACTGCTTTCATCTGGCTCAATCAGAAGAGTCCATCAATACGCTTTAATGAAGGCCCACGCATCACTAGGTATCAGTCAAAAGCAAAATACACACAAAGACAAGAAAAGAACCTTGCTTCGTTAGTTCGCAATCTTCACCTGTTCCTCCTCCTCGTCGATGAACGCAGGCAACTTATCTGGGGCCAGGTCTGCTGCCAAGTACGAGGGCGTGCCCAAACCAGACTCGTTCATCTGCAGCTCGAAGTCCATTTCGTCGCCCAAGGCATCCAACTCAGCGTCGAGCTCCAGCTCGGAGATGTCGTCGGGTGCATCGTAACTCATCAGCAATGATTCCTGGAGCTCATTCAGCTTGTCGATAAGGTCCAACATTTCGTCTTGCAACTGCTCGATCTTATCGATATCAATCTTGCCGTACTGAGACTTCAAGGCCTTGTTTGCCAGTTTCATTGCGTCCATGGTGATCACGGTGTTTTTCAAATTATCGGTGGTCATTGAGGCCTGTGTCATATTCCACAGCTGGCTCTCTAATTGGTCCTTCTGTGCCTCGATTTGTTTCCGCTGACGCAACAACTTGAGTGCTTTCTGCTTGAGCGCGTTTTTCCCCGGCCCGTCACGCATCCGGCTCATTTTTTGTTGGTAGGTCGACAATTCGGCGTTGATTTTCGCGAGTTTCACGTCAAACAGGCCCACGCGCTCATCGATTGAGCTGATCGCGTCATTGAGCGACGGCTTGGGCGCGGTGGATTTGGAGCCGAAAAGTCTATTCATTGTTTTGGGTATTTTCGGAGTAAAAGTTGAGAATTGTGAGGTGTTTATGACGGTTTGAAAGTGGTAATATGCTTGACGCTGGGGTATCGCGGGGCGAATTGTGAGCTTGATAAGACACCCGCACACCAGAAGCTCAGAATGCAGAAAATAGAAAATAGGTGTAATTCATGAAATAGACTTTTCTTAAGTGATTGTGATTTATTGAAGACCGTGTGGTTCCATCGGCTCTTGATTTTGTTTTTCGGAAAAATCTGAAGCAGGCGAATTGAAGAAAAGTAGGGTTTCTGTTGTATACGCACGCGCCCAATCTGGGATTATCCCCAGCGCATCAGAAAAGTGCAGCAATTTCGCAGTTAGCGTATCGCTTATAACGGTTTGAGCTTCATGCAAATTCAGAATCGCGCGACACGGCCGGCTGAGAAAAGGAGTCAAGAAATTCAAGCACTATTCTTCAATTCGGGAGAATATCAGCCCAGGGCAAACGACATTTGCCAAAGTATATACAGTCCTGAAACATTAAACAAATATATTCATTGCCAAAAAATGAATGAACACTTAGGTGCTTCACTAGCTCAGTTGGCAGAGCGTCAGTCTCATAGGCAATCAGCTTGTGCAATCTGAAGGTCGACAGTTCGAACCTGCCGTGGAGCAACCTTTCTTTTTTTCACGTCTCTACTTGTTAAATTCGCCTTTTCGTTGTTGCCCCGCTGCTTCATTATTGCTTTGCACAGCCGAAAATATGCCAGAGGTTGCAGAAGTATGTTCAATGGAATTTGTGGTACCAAGAACTGCAAAAAAAGGCATGTCTTAAGGTTTTCGCCACTAACACCCTAGGTTGCTCACGCGTGTGCGTTGCTCCGCAGAAATGTGCTTGGCTTGACAGTACGGCGGGCGGTTTTGCCCCTAGACAACTTGTTGTTTCCTGTTTTGAAAACCGTCGAGAACCCAGAAGCGACCATTGCAGATGCGGAAAAACATTTAACCGGGGCCACTATCAAGAGCCTGGGCCGACACGGCAAGTATTTCTGGCTCCGATTCGAGACGGCCATCGGTACGCCATTGGTGATGTTGATGCATTTCGGCATGACCGGCCGAATCCGATTACGAGACGTGCATTCGCATATGATATTCATGGAAAATGGCGGCGACAAAAAAGTCTTGCAACAGAAGAATGCAAACCTTATCGTCAACAAGGTCAAGGAAGAGGATCTGGCGATTGGCGATGAGACAGTGGAGGAATCTGGCCTGGAGGGGGAAGCAGAACCCGAGGTATGGCCGCCAAAATTCACGAAATTTGAGCTTTTTCTCTCCAACGAAGCCGACAGATCGGTGGAATTGGCATTTCTGGACCCTAGAAGGCTAGCCAGGGTCAGATTTCTTCAGGGTGAAGATTATGGTACGGACACGCAATTATTATCGATGCCCCCGCTCAATAGCCTTGGACCAGACTACTCAAAAAAGGGGCTGGATAACGTTCACGAAGATCCTGGCTCAAATGGCAACAAGGCCATATTCGATTACTCATCAGCATTTTCGGGTGATCCGGACCCGCTGCACCATGGCCGGCCGCGGCTAACTTTTGAGGAGTTTGCACAGGTAGTGCTTATGAAGAAGAAACCAATCAAGGCGTTTTTGCTTGATCAGGATTTCTTTGCAGGGATTGGGAACTGGGTTAGCGATGAGATTCTCTACCATGCGAAAATACACCCTAGCGAGGTGATTTCAAAGAAGATTTCTAGTACAGCCAACCCTGTTTTACGCAGACTCTACGACTCCATTATTTACGTCATGGAAGAAAGTGTACGAGTGGAAGGAAACGCCAAATTGTTTCCTGAAAATTGGCTTATGTTGCACCGTTGGGGTAAAGGCCGGAAAGAGCCCAGGGCGACAACAAAATCAGGCCACAAAGTAGATTTCCAGACAGTGGGCGGGCGGACCAGTTGCTTTATTCCCGAGCTCCAGAAACCATTGAAAAAGGAAGAATTGCCTGAAGATGACCCAGTTCAGGTCAAAGAAGAAATTCCACGGCCCAAAAAGAAGATCGCACAGGTCAAACTGGAAAACGGTGTGCCAAAAGATGAGGTGGCGGTGACAAAAGTTAGGACAACGAGAAGAAGTAGAGCGGCGGCTACGGCGGAGGTGAAGAATGAGATCGAGGAGAAAGTGGAGGTGAAGAAACGGAGACGAAATGGCCAGTAGAGTTAAGTCACGTGAGTATAATGAAGGCCAAAAGACTTTCACATATCATGTCAAGCGATGATTGAGTCACGGGAATGCTCACTGTAGTGAAGAATCATCTAAAGGATTCGTCCACAAATCTTTCTATCTCAGCGATTTTCCTCGTTACTTACTTTTTTGTTAACTAATTTTTTGGCTTGATACATTTATGAAGGCCGAGGCAGTCATGTTTGCTCACTTATTCCCTACAAAACACATACTTTTGGAAAAGCCTGATCATTATTTCCCGAAGTTGACTTCTGAGAGTGGCATCATGGATGATAAGTTCTGATTCTTTTAAATAATTAATCAAGAAAAAACGTTCGAAAATAATTTCTAGTCATTCGTGGCTTTACTTCTTACCGAATAAAGTTTAACAGAGTTTCACAGAGTTGAATAGTGATTTTGCAGCCACATCTTGCTTTACTTGCTCTCGCCGAAACTACTTCAAGTCAGACCTCAGTCAACATAGATTGAGCGTTATCTGCAAAGTGTTTTTCTGATAATCTTACTGCTCTATACATACAGTGCAAGAGCGTTCACAATAGCAATACAAGTGCACGTGTGAATTACATGAAATTGGTTCGAAAAAGAATCTGGTTTGAGTGAGCTTTAATTTAGCCACGTGACGCGTACCACGCCGCTGACGCAGATACCGTTTGACGCGATGTTACGAAAGACCGCGCCGGACGTCCGATTGCGGAGCCCAGCTGTCGCATCGGAAAAACCCCTGTAGCCCAACATACAGACGTGCATATACTGTTCCGATTTCACCCGATGCTTCTGCCGCTTTGGATCCTGCAGCTCGCAACCGCGATGGGGAGGGGTAGACCCGATCGTAAATCAATTGGGCATGAGAGAAAAGAAAAGAAAAGAAGAGGGCTGGAATGGAATTACGCGGTTTTGAATGTCTTGCGAATAGACGATTTTGTGTCAAGCAAATGATATATGTCTTAATGACGTGTTCGGATGCGTGTACAGCATTGTGGCTGAATCAAGCTAAGATGACGTGGTTACTGCCGCCTTCGCGAATCCCTCGAGATATTCTTCTTTGCCAACGTTAAGAAGGGGGATATCATATTTTGAACCACGAGCGTTGGAATAGACAAAACCAGATCCTATTGACCAGCAAGCGTTTTTTTTTTTGACATGAGTCAACCGGGAAAATTTGCGTTTTCTTTTGTTTTCATAACGAAAGAAATTCTTCCACTCATCCATCTAGTTTCCCGACAAGCGAATACAAGCACTGTGCGGCTCGAGCGGGGTTCCCGATGTGGTTGCAAACAAGGCGCATTGTTGAGCAGCGTCTATATGGGACCGGGAGTTTCGGTTGAATCATGCAACATATCACGACGATAATTGACTTAAAACTTTCAAAAGACGCAAGATTAGGAAGCACTGGACCTTTTGACAGCAATGATGCCGTCTTGACGTGATAAAAAGCGATTCACAGTGAAAGAAGATCATAATGTTGCTCTTTAAGCCCCGAGCAATCGATCGCGATAGTACACTCTGCCCGAGATCTGCCGGGGGCGCGAGCAGGCAACCCCCGGATCTGCCCGACACAGTGAAAAAAAAAAAAGAAAAAAGCTGAAAAAAAAACATAGTCAACCTCTCATTGCCCATCTAAATCCACCGAATGTCAGTAAGCAGTCATGGATTATTTCTCTTCAGGGCACAAATTGGAAATATTGAGCCGGTTCATCATATACTGTTCAGACAGTTGCATCAGGTTTTGCAAGCGCATTTGGCCTGATAACATCTGCCCTCGGAACTCGCAGATATGCCCGAAAGCGCGATACACGCAATGCGCCAGAGTGTCCCGTCCCCCTCATTGCGAGTTCCGAGGGGGCGCATCAGGGTCAGATAATAAAATATATAGCTGAGCTGTCCCGTGCAAATTTTAAATCTTGGCAGAATATTCCGATCGCGCATCAATTTCGTTCATCGAAGAGTTTGTTGCAGTTTTCGTTTTCGTTTTCATTCTCCGCTCAAATCATTCTGCATATCCACCACTATCAGCATGTCATCCATTCTCTTGCAATCAAGGAACATTGCTAGGTCAGCAAGGCTAATTCGTTTTCAAAGCTCGTCTGCCAAGGCCGGCCACACGCACACGATCAAGACGCCGATTGGTGTAAAGGCGGCAATTGCATCGTTGAAACCAAAAACAACCCGGTTGTCGATTGAGGGCCCAATTGAGTGTGACTTGGAAGGGTTTCAATTGCTCAATTCGCCCATTTTCAACAAGGGCTCTGCATTCACCGAGGAGGAGCGTTCCGCATTCGGTTTACACGGCTTGCTCCCGGCCAAGGTCAACACTCTTGATGAGCAGGTTGACCGCGCGTACGCTCAATTTAAATACTTGAAGACGCCGCTTGCCAAAAACGACTTTTGCACGTCGATGATGAAACAGAACAAGGTGCTCTATTACGAGCTCGTGAGACGCAACATCAGAGAGATGCTCCCGATCATCTACACCCCAACGGAGGGTGACGCCATTGCCGCTTACTCGCACCGCTTCAGAAAGCCTGATGGTTGTTTCCTTGACATCAACAGCCCAGAGTCGATAGACGAGCGTCTTGCCGCGTATGGCGAGGGCAAGGATATCGATTATATTGTCGTTTCCGACGGCGAAGGTATTTTGGGTATCGGCGACCAAGGTGTTGGCGGTGTCCGCATTGCCGTGGCGAAGTTGGGCCTCATGACGTTGTGTGCCGGTATCCATCCCGGCAGAACTTTGCCGATTGTTTTGGACGTGGGCACCAACAACCCAGAACACCAGAACGACGAGTTGTACATGGGCAACAAGCACGCGCGTGTGCGCGGAGAGAAATACTGGGACTTTGTTGACAAGTTCATCAAGCTGGTGAAGAATAGATTCCCCTCTGCCGTGTTGCATTATGAGGATTTCGGCGTCACTACCGGCCGCACGATGCTCCACAAGTATCGTGAGGCTATTCCATCTTTCAATGACGATATCCAAGGCACGGGTGCCGTTGTCATGGCCTCGATCACCGCTGCGCTCAAGTACAGCAACCGCCAATTGCTCGACACGGAAGTGCTCATTTATGGCGCGGGTTCCGCCGGCTTGGGTATTGCCGACCAGGTCGTCAACCATATGTGCTCGCACGGCTCTAGCGTAGAGGATGCATGCAAGAGGATTCACATTATGGACCGCCGCGGTGTGGTACTCCAGTCGTACAAGAACTCACCCGAGGGTCAGCTTCGTTACGCCGACCCCGACAGCGCCTGGGAAGGTGTCAACCCCAAGAGTTTGAAGGACGCTGTGGCGCACGTGAAGCCGACGGTTTTGGTTGGATGCTCGACGCAGCCTGGCGCTTTCACCGAAGAAGTCATCAAGGAGATGTACAAGCACAACAAGCAGCCGATCGTTTTCCCTCTTTCCAACCCCACGCGTTTGCACGAGGCGTTCCCCGTCGACATCATGAAGTGGACCGACAACAACGCGTTGATCGCTACAGGTTCGCCTTTCGAGCCAGTAGAGGGCTATTACATCTCCGAGAACAACAACTGCTTCACTTTCCCCGGTATTGGCTTGGGAGCTGTTCTCTCCAGATGTAACACCATCACAGACACCATGATCTCTGCTGCTGTGGACCAATTGGCATCGATGTCTCCCAAGATGGAGAACCCCAAAAACGGTCTTCTCCCTCGCTTGGAGGAGATTGACCACGTGTCGGCGTATGTTGCCACCGCCGTTATCTTACAGAGTTTGAAGGAAGGCACAGCACGTGTCGAGAGCGAAAAGAGACCCGATGGCGAGAATGTCGAGGTGCCCAGAGACTTTGGCAAGTGTTTGAAGTGGGTACAGTCTCAGATGTGGAAGCCCGTGTACAGACCGTTAGTCAAGGTGGAACACGTGCCTGAGATTCACACCCACCAATACTAAGCCCAGGTTTTCAGTGCCACTTATCGGTCACAATTCAAGACGGGAGTATCCCGCCTTGTCAGAAACATCATTTTATAGACATAACTAATTATTCACCATCACCCACACATCAATATTTCATAGTAGCACCGCGATGCAACCTCAAAGTGTGTCGTTGAAAAATTTGGCCAAACGCGTGATCCCGAAAAACTTCGATTGGTCAACATCCGCGATGGCGAGCTTCTCGCCCAGACTATGCGCTTTTTCTATGATCTTGGCGATGTCATGCTCAAAGTATAGCATTGCATCATGAACACCCATTGGCTCCACGAAGGCCGTCAAATTGGCATTTCCTTGCTCTCCATGACGTATGAAGCTATACTTCGAGTCGTCGGCCGAGGTTGCAAAGGCGCCATATTCATCTCCCACTGGGTAATTGAGCGCGTATGAAGCCCATTGTACTATATCATCCCTGAAACTCTCGTCCTCTCCGAAGATCAAGAAGACATCATGATTTGGGTCGGAGAAGTTGGGTATTGAGGCCCAGTCATCCCTGCTTCTTGGTGTCTTTCCGCCAGGAGAGCACAATAAAGAAAAAGGGTCCTGGAATCCTATGATATGTTTCAAGTCCTGAACGCTAGAGAAGCGGTGATAAGTGATCAAATCACGGTCTTCATTTTCGTGCCATGAATAGCCCTTCTGAGCGTCTGAGGGAAGTGGACTCAACTTCACCCATGGACTAATAAGTACAAGCTTAGATGGGTATATGACGCTTTTCTCCAACAGTTTGAGGAATACGGTATACGCGACTGAGAGGTGCCCGCCGGCGGAATCTCCCATGAGTATAATGTTCTCATTTCCCTCATCCAAAAGCTTATTGTAAGTCTCATCAAGCTGATGAAGCTGGGTAGGGAAAGGGTAGCCATCAGATACAAGCTTGTAGTCTAGAAACAAAATCGATGTCCGTTTTTGCACATCCTCATCCAATAGCTGGTAGATTGAGAGTAAAGACTGAATTTGTGAAGGCATGGTCTGGATGTAGTATCCGCCGCCATGAGAAAAGATGATCACAGGATCCGAGGGTTTTCTGTCATTCTGTTTGACGAGCCAGAACGACTGCGGATCAAAGCGTTTGCCATAACCGGGACAGTTCTCGACCAAAGTCGACAGAATGTATGGAATGACTTTTCTGATCAAAAATGCATTTGAGTGTGGGCCAATGAGTTTGCCGTCAAGGATATCAACGGTCAAAGCGGCCCTATAGATACGCAAACGAAGACAGTTCCTCAATTCACGATTATACCTGCGAAACCGCAACCCGCCAAAAATGTAGAAGCGAAGGATCACAACAAGGAGGTCAAACGGAAGCTTGAGGAGAATAAGGATCGACCGTAACGACATTTTTTTATATTTTGATTGAGCTGAATTTGCCGCCAGAAATTGAAAAGCAAGCAGAATCGAGTCAAGAAGGGGCCACACAGTTTATATATAAATGACAGGAATGCCAAACGAAATAATACGAAATTCCCTGGCGTTAGTTGCACGTGAAATCGGATCGCCGAAAGGGGTGAAATTCACACTCAATCCTTGATCAGAGGAGCCATATCGAATTAAGTTGAGCAAAATTGTTGCTTCATGGGACAAACATACCAAATACTTTGAAATGTTTTTTTAAAGCTTTTTCGCTCATGAGATTAGAAAAACTGAGTTCATATCTAAATTTTATGTTTTTGCAGCCATCAAAAGAGCGACAGCCGAGGACGCGGGCTCGAGGGGTGTGGGGTTTCGAAAGCGTACATGTATTCCTGCGTTGGTACACGCCCGCTTGAATTGACAATCAAGCAACACTCTTGGAAATCCATCAGATTCTTTTACAGGAAGAATCGAATACGATAGGTAATGCGCCATTAAACTGACTGCAAATTTATTTGTCAAGCAAACTATCTCACTTTATTTGTTCATTGAGGCTTTCCTGGCAATGCATGTCACGTGACATTTAACTACGCGATCCAATAGCGTCGCCGGAACCGCGGCCGTTGGGAAACGTCAGGTGATGCAACGTTGAAATATAGGGTCGGCGAAACACCAGCAGCGTACTTCTTCACATAGCTGAAAGGCACATAGCATCTTGGAGAAATCGGTGAAAGCAAGAAAAAATGACTTCCCAGATTAATTTAGCCCTTCTTTCAGAACATCCAAGAAGCTTTTCATCGCCGGTCGAGGCACGTGACTCGTCTTACCTGCAGGTCTGTTTCCCCAACAATGGGTGAAAAAAACCCGGGCCTTAAATCCGAACTCAACCTTTACTACATCAAATCACACACTAACATCTCTAAAATGTCCGTTGAAGACCTCAAAGCCACCATTGGCAAGTTGCAAGACAGAATCCAAACCTTGGAGCAGAAGGCCGGCCTCGTGCCTAACGTGCCAAAGTCGATCAGAATGGTTTTGATCGGCCCTCCAGGTGCCGGAAAGGGTACTCAGGCGCCAAACTTGAAGGAGAAGTTTTGTGCGTGCCACTTGGCCACGGGTGACATGTTGCGTGCTCAGGTGTCCGCCAAGACCGCATTGGGCGTAGAGGCCAAGAAGATCATGGACCAGGGTGGCCTTGTTTCCGACGAAATCATGGTGAACATGATCAAGTCCGAATTGGAGAACAACTCCGAGTGCAAGAACGGTTTCATCTTGGACGGATTCCCAAGAACTATCCCTCAGGCCGAGAAATTGGACTCGATGTTGGACGAGAGAAAAACGCCGTTGCAGAACGCCGTGGAATTGAAGATCGACGACGAATTGTTGGTGGCCAGAATCACCGGCAGATTGGTGCACCCTGCCTCGGGCAGATCGTACCACAAGTTGTTCAACCCTCCCAAGAAGGACATGACCGACGATGTCACGGGCGAGGCGTTGGTGCAGAGATCCGACGACAACGAGGACGCGTTGAAGAAAAGATTGGTTACCTACCACAAGCAGACCGAGCCAATTGTCGACTACTACAGAAAGACTGGTATCTGGAGCGGTGTTGATGCCTCGCAGAAGCCTTCTACTGTGTGGAGCGACATCTTGAAGTGCTTGGGCCAGAAGTAAGCCTGTATAGATGGTGAATTCACGCCCATGTATGAAGTTTTGTAGACATTAGACATTATAAAGCAATTTTTGGAATTATTGCACGTTTTTCGGAAATAAATGACGTTTCCTCACGGTATGAACAACCTCGTTTACAAATTAAGCATCATTCTGTTGGGCTAGACATGTGACGAGCTGAGCCTATGATGCAGTGGTGATGAAATATTGATGGGCGACAATTACTTGGTTCTTTAAAGGCTCATGTATTGTTTTATTCTTATTTTACTTGGATTTTTGACGACCAAAAAGGAAACACAACGGGCGGTTCTATACTTGCCGATAAGATCGTTCAATTTACACAAAACCCTAAATATTGTTTCATCAGCATCTGTCTTTGAGATCACGCTAGTATGTTAGGGTTGATACTGGTGGAGAAACGCCTGTGTCGAATTCAGTATGACAAAAGTAATGGATTCGACTATGAGGTCATAATGCGGCTGATTTTGATGCTAGCTGGATGCAAGGTTTCACTTAGTCGATGGCCCATGGTCAAGCTCGTTGAACATATATGCACATTTTATCAGCAAAGTAAAGCTGCCATCTTCCGACTACCCTTCGCCTGAACATACATTGCTTGTCCCGAAAAAGCCACTTAATTCCACAATACCATAACGTCCATTGATGGTGTCTGATATGGACATTTTTTCGATAAACTCGTGTTCTCTAGTGCATTAATGAATCTTCATAAGCACGACAAAGCAAATTTGGCATCCACAAAGCAGAATTCATAATCAATAAAGCTTTTCTCTCTTGACCAATCTTTCGTCATCATCAGGCCCGCGTTTCTTGCTGGCCTCTTCGAAGCAGCTGACGTGCACAATCTTCCCTTGGTGAGTGCCCGGCACAAGCATGCACGCATCCCACACCCACTCCCCAAGCAGGTCTTTGTACGTGGGTTTGACCTGCTCCCGGCAGATCGTGCACATATTGCTTGTGTTACTTTCCGTGGAAGGAATGACGACATAGGCTTCCTGCACGGCCTGCACAGGTGCTTCTGCCGCCTTCTTGTCGGTTTTCGGCGCCAGCTCGTACTCTAGCAAATCGTCGTCTCGGAATTGCACCCATGCGTAATCATCAAGGTACCAGTTGCGCGACTGCACATTACTCTTGAAGTTTGCCTGTTTCTGGTTGATCCGGAAGTGCCAATCGAGGTGCGTGCGTTTTTTTGCAGCACCAGCGGCATCAGCGGTAAATCGTTTGCCGCACTGTGAACATTTCAGCGCCTTTGTTTCGTACAATACCTGCACAGTGGCGGCATCTAGCACGGTATTTGTCACGAACTTTTGAAGACTTGGCCCTGCCGAAGGCTCGTGCATTCGCTGAGCGACTTTCACCAATTCCTTGAACTTGATCTGCTCGTACTGGGATTTTCCCGCGAGATTCGCGTCACGCAAGAGCTCTTCCAAGGCATTTGCGGATGGGGCGCCGTTTTTCCCCGGCGCGTATTTGTGCTTCGGGAGCACAAGCGTGTATTCTGGGCGCGAGCCTGGTTTAAGCAGCTGGTCAACTTTCACGAGTCCCGACGCCACGAGCGCCGAGAAAATCATATCGGCGCGTGACACAATCGGGGCCACAGAATTCGTGCCAGCGGCTACTTCAGGGGCTGTTAGCAGTGTGTGAGTTTGTGAACCATCTAGCTCTTGTTTCTTCATTGGCGCGAGTTTTGCCAGGATCCCTGCCAATTCATTCGGCTGGAGTTTCTGACTGAGTAAGAGCGTACGCAATTCTGTCAACGCCAGCTTCTTACTGGCCAAAACCGTGTCTGCTGGACTTGCAGCCAATTTCTGCAGCAAGATAGGCACTATTGCGTCGATATCCGCGACTAATGACACAGCAGTTGGCGCGTTTGTGGCTGGTGAAACATCACTTTTCCTATACCCCGCCAGGCGCAAGAAATCGCCGATTTTTGTTATCTGGTCCGGCGGGAAAAGCGGAAGCGACGAACCCTTTGACTTTGTCACCCGCCACAACTCGTACATCTTCACGAGCTTGGCTCGGACGGGCTCATTGACCAATAAATACACGTGTGAGAATACCTTGAAGATCTCTTCTCCGGCAAGCACGTTATAGGGTGGGCCCACGGTCTTCACGATCGAATCAAGAAGGTACAATGCAAAAAGCTTTTGCTCAGGGATGCAGCGGTATATCCTGTTTGTGATGGCGGCTAGGATCCCTGGCGCACTCTCGGTGTTTTCTTTGGCAATAATCGTTAGATTATCGGTAATGGGCCGCGAGTTGAATGTTAGCTCTGCTAGTGACGCGGCATAATCCTCCACGATCGGTGAGCGTGACATTTTCTGTAATTTTGAAAAAATGCTCAAGAAAAGGTTGAGAATTTAGCAGTTTTTTTTTGGTTTCCTTGAAAAATTTGAGGTATGCCGGCGTTAACTATGTCTGTCAGTGACCGCTGAGTTGCATTTAGGTGATGCTCAAGGTGAGTGTGTATGGTGCACGGGTGTCGAGGGACGGCATTGGCATTAAGCATTTCTCGGACTAGTATTACGATTTTTTTTTTTGTTTCTGCTTGATTCATTTAATTGAAATAATAATGAGCCGGAATTCTTTCACCTTGCACTTAAAAAATATAAAAATTGTTGAAAAGTATCGCTAAAATGGTTTACATGTACTGATTGATTGTTTGGCCCATGTAGCTAATGCGAGATTACGGTAATCTTTGTTCAGGCGTTAATACGTGTCAAGGCTTCAGGGGCCGAGCTGTTTCCCGCAATTACATGATAAGGGGCAGTTTTTCTGCTTCAAAATTCCATTTCCATAGATGGGTAATTCCTTGAATGAGTAAAAACGCCGGGAACTCGTTTCACGCTTGGTGGTGTGCATATCTACTAGATCACTGTCTTTTGCTGCTTGCAGTGTCGCTCAAATAAAACCTCAAAAACTTTTGCTCGAAATGTTATGATATTGAATTCTGTGATTTCCCAAGTTCCACATGGATCTTTCAGCAATACGATGGAAAGACAATCAAGTCACCTTGTGAAGTTTCCTGACCATTGTAGCAGAAAGAGTTCGCACTGGCATGTCATATGATGAGAATGGTGGATTTTGTCTTTTTTTTTTTTGCTTGATACATCTCATTGAGGACTGAGAGCCAGAGTTGCTTACCTAGTCTTCCAAAAAATTATACATGAATATATACAAAACCCTAGCCAGCTTCGCTAACATGCCTAGCGTTGATATCTTGGCGTGGCTGCGTATGAGAATTGATAAGGATGTCATCGCCCTAATGGCTGTACTTCCCCCAAATTTATTCAACAACGTCACGTCGAGAAAGAGAATATAGTCTTTGCTCGAAGAGACACATCTTATCATGGAAATCTTCAAAAAATAAATCAAAGATGCCAATAGACCCCGCCCGTGCATGCATTTTCCATGTAAATTGATCAATGCTACTGGATTGCTTCTGAATGTTGAGCGTATAGACAAATTCGAGTATGATTCAAAATAGAAACACACAGCTGAGTGTTTGAACAGAAGCATAAAGCATTTTTCTTTTCAGATCGTTCTCGGACTAATAACCTATAACGCCCAAACCTGCATATACCATACACCCCACCTTCCCGATTGGGCAATCCTCGTATCTAGCCGCGGTGAAATTTTTTCTCACTCATTTCCACCATCAATTTATCACCAAATTTACACTTCTCAATACACTCATATATTCATCAGAACATGTCGCCACAACCTACTGACAAGAAGCAATCGGGAATTGCGCGTGTGCTTGGCTCCGCGTCTGCCGGAATCTGTGAGATCGCCGTTTTCCACCCGGTAGACACGGTCTCCAAAAGACTCATGTCTAACCAGACCAAGATCACGTCTGCCGGTCAGTTAAACAGTGTCATTTTCCGTGAACACGCGCAGAAGGCTCTTGGCGGCAGACTCCTTACGTTGTTCCCTGGCTTGGGTTATGCAGCCGTGTACAAGATCTTGCAGAGAGTGTACAAATACGGCGGTCAACCTTTCGCAAACGAGTTTTTGACGTCGAACTTCAAGGACACGTACGAGAACTTATTTGGCGCGAAAACAGGCAAGGCACTCATGTCTGCAACTGCAGGTTCGCTCATTGGTATTGGGGAGGTGGTGTTGTTGCCATTGGACGTGTTGAAGATCAAGAGACAGACAAACCCAGAGGCATTCAAAGGTAGAGGCTTTTTGAAGATTATGGCCGACGAGGGTCTTGGATTGTACCGCGGCTGGGGCTGGACCGCCGCAAGAAACGCCCCTGGCTCTTTCGCTCTTTTCGGCGGTAATTCGTTCGCAAAGGAGTACATTTTTGGTTTGTCTGACTATTCGTCTGCCACCTGGAGTCAGAACTTTGTCACATCCATTTTTGGCGCGTCTGCCTCGTTGATCGTGTCCGCGCCTTTGGATGTGATCAAGACCAGAATCCAGAACAAGAACTTCGAGAGCAAGGAGTCTGGATTCACCATCTTGAAGAACATGGCGAAGAACGAGGGTGTCACGTCGTTTTTCAAGGGTTTGACCCCCAAGTTGTTGACCACTGGGCCTAAGTTGGTCTTTTCTTTCGCGTTGGCGCAATCCTTGATCCCCGCTTTTGACCAGCTCTTGAAGTAGGGGTGAGAGAAACTAAATTTGTATATAGCACGGCCCTTTAAGTATCGCTTAGGTGACGAAATAAATTAATTTCGAGTATACCGTCGAGACTGGGCATGTTCAGTGTCATGGAGCATTGACTTGTATTTACTTGGTCATTTCATACACTTTGGTAATGGATGCTTTTCAAGTGGTCTTTAAGTCAACACCAACCTATCTCTTCACATCCACTGCATTTCTAGCTGTGCTTTTGAATGCTGCGAGTATCGTATCAAAAAATTTTTAACTTTCATTTTCTTCTTGAGTTTTTAGGTCGACAATATACGCTAAGTAAAAGTTGTAGAATGATAATCCGTATATCGATACGGACGGGTGCATGTGCGTTTTGAAGACAATTTACGTCTAGGTGATTATATGACCCTAATTCATAACACGCTGAGTGTGAAAAGCCTTTTCTTCTTTACCTTGATGATCATTATCATAAAGAATTATTGAAAGATCTAAAATAAAATTCGAGCAAGATAGTCAGTGCATGATGTTATCACTTGTCCATACAGATCTTGAATTAATGACCTCTTCAGCACGTGACTCGATTTTCCACGTGCCTTGATGATGAGCCTGCACACAATATGTGTGATGTTTTGCCTCGCTTATCAAACAATTACCCCGTAAATTTTGAAAACTCTCAAGACAAACTTTCACTTCCTTTAGAACATCGCTTTTTAGTTTGTGCGGAGCCCGGCCGCCACAGACCCCGCGCCTATAATGAGATTCGTCACGATTGCCTTATATTCGCTCAAGGCGAATGTGCTCAATATGTTGGTGACGGGCCAACGGTCTACTCTGTTGAATCTCAATTATTTGCATAGTCTGACCGTTCAGGAAGGGTCCATTGCCACGCCCTGTGAAAACGAGTACCCAGATATTTGTTTTGCGGCAAGCAATATCACCGAAAATCCTATAATTTAGCATGTATTCATGGCTTTGTGAGCATTTAGCCATTGTATACCATGGTGCGGGATGATTTGCCCCTAGACTCAAAGTACATAGACAAACAATAGATACTTTCTTAGACTTTTGCATGATTTTTCATGACCAAATAGAACTGTTTTCTTGATCCGCTGAGAATCAATACAAACAGATTGTCCCTTTCCCTTACTCGTGGGGCAAGTAGATGAAGTATACCCAAAGTTCCCTCATATTCTCAACCTCGCTTTGCCACCGGCCGGCACCCACGATCGTGTCGAGCTCCTGCTCCAGCGCCTTTCGCTCTAGGGCACAAAGCCTGCACACGGCCTCGATCCGTCTTCTTTCTCGCTGGACCTTTTCCACGATTGTTTCTCGCATGCCGCCACTTTGTTTCGCCATATTCATCGCACTCTTGACAAACGCCTTGGCATTAGCCTGAAGAATCAACAGGTTTGCTACGGCTTTTTCTAGCGGGAGATGCGAGCGCTGAAGATCTATATCGGACCTGGCTATGCATACCTTGGCGATCTGGGAGATAATGCTGCCCAAGCCTAGAGTTTGGCTGGATGCAGGACTGGCTTTCACTGTCTTAAACTTCGTATTTAGCATTTCATGTGCCTGCTTGAAATACTGATCCATCTTGGTCAAAGCGTCCCAGTACTCCTCTGGAGTCTCGCTGTAAGGAGAGTTGATGTTGGTCCGCAGCATGAAACTCTCGATGCAGTCCGCCGCCAGCATGTACCTTTCAGGGGATTCGGGCAAGAATGAGTTGTCCCATTCTGCAAACACATCTTTCAAGGAGGTGCACGACGCAGCGGAAGCATATGTCTTGCCAAGCAAGTACTCCAATCTCTGTTCCTGTTTGATATCAGCATTGCCCAAGATCTGCCTGCCCACAGTATCTGAATCGGTGACAAACTGGCCCACGAGTGAGGTCACCGCGGCGTTTTTCTCGGCTGTGCCTCCTACAGACTCATATAACGTTTGCACGAGGCTGAAGACTGAAATCACCGTATCCAACATATCTGCAGGAGATGTGAACTCGTTCGGGTCCACGTCTGCAGGTTTCACGCCCGAGGTGACTTCTAGCTCCGAGGCCTGTCTTTCCAACACATCTTTCAAGAGCTGCATTGATCTGGACGCCATTTCAAATATTTCCGTGGAGGCATTTGTTTCCTCAATGGCCTCTACGTAGACAATTGCAGCGTTGAATAAAAGATCTGTTGGGGCGTCTGCTCCGGCATACTCAATTGCCGTTTCATGGGCCTTGACGATTTTTGGAATTTCCTGGTAAACCAGGTTTGATCCGGCATCCACCACTTCCGTCACATTTGCGAGTTCGGAGATATCAACGCCATCAGTTCTCTGGTACTGCGTATACACGTGGAAAAGCAATCTCAGGGCATTGTAATGTGCTAGCTGGACCAAAGGCCGTTGGTCAGACAGACCAATATCGATCGCTTTCCTGTAATTGGTATATGCTTTCTGGTAGAATCTCAATGCCTTGGCAAGATCCGACCCGTGCCACCTGTCACCAGATTCTTCTTCGATTGCTCCTTCCTCGATGTAATCATCAACACTTTCCGGTTCGTTTTTCGCAGCTTTTTCTTGTTTCTTAGCCGCCAGGAGTTTCTTACTGAGCTTGGGTCCGTTTTCTGGTTGTTAATATACATTTCTTGGTTTTGGGCGGAACGAATTCAGATTAATAGTTTAATATATGGGATAAAAGTCATTGAGCTTGCAAAAGTAGCGTCCGTTCTCCCATGCCTGGCCATGTGAAATGCTATATTTTTCCAGGAGTGGTGAGCCCAATCTGGATTTGTCAACTTACATACTTTTCATCTTATTAATATGTCAAAACGATCTGATACTTCATGCTCTGGAGCCTGATTTATCGTGAGTATTCAGCCATCTCAATACTTGGTGTACAGGTCTGCGCGACGCGTGTTACCTCGCTTGCATACTACCAAGTGTTAGCCCAAATACATTTGCTTGTGATAATCACTGATCCGTCCTTTTTCCCCCATGTCTTTTTTCTTATCATGAATACAATTGAAGTGAGCAGCATCTCTGGTATTCCTTCTGCCAAAGTTCTCTCGGATACCGGAGAGCGTGCATATGTCACGCTTCCAGTAGTCGTGTTGGCCATGCTAGACGTTGGCCGCATGACGTTTCTTCAGGTGACAGATTTCTCACCACACCCAGATCTGGCCTTTGCCCTTGGGATTTCACCGAAAAGGCTTCCCTCGGAATTCATGGTGGGCTCGAAAAGCGTAGAGCCAAACGAAATTCTTACTGTTGCTGTTGCACCGTCAAAGGTTAGATATGTATGGAAAACGTTGGCGCTGTACGGCGAGCCAATGACCTCGCATGACTACCGTGATGAAAATAGATGTAATTTGGCGCACATGTGTATAATCGTGCGATTGAACTTCAAGATTCAGACATACCAGGGCGGTTTAGAAGGCTTTTATGGCCACATACATGCGTGGGAAAGAGGGCCCGATGGAACGGATGATTTATGGGAAGGGGAACAATTGGACGGGCTCATGCATCGATTGTCTCTCCGAATGACGTCTTGTTTATACTCTCAATTGAGCCTTTGGTTTCCGATTGGGAGATATATTGATAAATTCGTGGCGTCGGATGCGGCAACCACAACACAATATGCGGTGCTCAATTCTCCTGTGGTGAAGCAGCTGGAGCCCATGCAGACACAAATTTCGACTGAAAACGTGAAAAAGCGCCGCCTAGACCCTAGAGACGCGGTGTTTCAACAACAATTGACCCAGTTGCCAACGCAAAATGAGCCTTTTACATTTGCTGATGTGTCTGCAGACATACAGTCCGAGGAACATGACAGTTTTGGTGCAAGAAGCGAGAATTCATCACGCACGACCACAAAAACATGGCGAGCGAGAAATACCGTAGAATTCAGCACGCTTTCGCGAATTGAGTGTCACTCGTTGCCAAAGCAGACGGAATTCGAGACAAAAGCACTTATTGCAGACATCATCCCATCACCCGAGGCGATTTTCGTGAAGCCGTTTAAACGGACATTGAAGATTTCCCCGTTTAGAGTGCTCTTGACAAAAGGAGACGAATGGGTCACGCTGGAGGCTTTATCGGAGCAAGATGTTTGTCATTTTTTTGGTGTAGAGGAAGCCGAGGAAGTTATCCATTGTATGCCTGAATTGATTATGGCAATGAAAAGTTTATTGAGAAAAGAAGTCGGGATCAGTGTCAAGAAGCAACTCAAAAAGTTGGCTTCGGGCCATGAGTATTCATATTGGGCCATAGTGTCGTCATTGAACTTCCTAGCCGACCAAATACCGCATGAGTCCCAGAATTGAGGCATTCACATCACATTTGGTTGGATTTTGGAAAAACTGCAGTGACGAATATAGGGAATGGGAAATAGAAAAAAAGAATAAGAAAAAAAAAATACCAGGCTGGAGAGAGTAGTCGACTCCAAGATGGGAATTGTAAATTGATGGGCCCGCATTGCCATGTGTTTCAAATCCCGGGTGACAGCAGTCAAACCCCGCGTGTATGCAGTTTTTAATCACCAATTCGGGCCTTTAATGTAGCAACAAAAGTGAGAAAGACAGCATTTCCATTCCAAACACTGTAATTAAGAGCCGAGCGTCACGATCTCACAGAAACTTAAGTTTCTTCTGATTACCTTCCGTAACATCCACCATCCATTGACCAAAAAGCCCATTTTCGCTTTTTGATATTATATCACGAAGAGAATTGGAAAGGCAAAAAGCGTTATATTCAAGTTAGTAGTGTATAACATCCACGAGCTAATTCATGCCGTGGCCAAATAAGCCAAACCATAAGTTCTGGGTGCAAATTCCCGCATTGGGTAATGTGCGATGTAAGGAGATTAGATGCAAGCCTCGCAGGGCTCATTATGACACAACACATTACTCAAGTAGGTAATGTGGATCTTCTCGTGTAAAGTATGTATGTAATAAAAGGTTGTTGATATCTTAGTATATTCGTGGAATCTTCTTTTTCTGCCCCACATATCGCTCAACTGGTCGTTTTCTCTACCCAAGCATACAACCATTGAACCATACCGCATCTCTGCCCTCTTGAAACATTCCCAATACAAAATACCATGCACTTGAGAATTTTAGCGTCGATTTTGATTGGAGCACATATCTCCACTGCCGCTCCTCTTTCGGTTACAACATCGGAAAATAACATTATTGCAGATATTTTGAGCGGACTCAAAGGCACATCCACGAACACGGGTCTTGCGGGAGCAACGACAACAGATATATTGGCTGCAAACACTGCCACGGTGCTTTCCGGGCTTGATCAAGTGGCCACGAATACTTTAGCAGTAGATGCAACAACGCCAGCTGTCACAACAGCAGCTACTTCTGTTTCGTCTGATGGTGATTTAGCTAATATTTTGTCGGAGCTTGCAGGATCAAAAACGGCCACAGCCATGAGCATAAGCACAGGAACAAGCACATTGGCCTCTGGTTCAGCTACGACTTCAGCGACCAAAAGCTCCAGTTCCACAGCCACAAATAGTCTGAGCGGAATTTTGAACCTTTTCCTCACCGTGGTCGAATTCTTAGCCAAAAGCTTCGGCGTATCTGATAAAGTTGTGAGCACAGTGGAGGAAGTGATTGATGGGTTGAATGGTGACAGTACCGCGAGTGCCACAGCTGCCGTCACGAGTACCAATCTGGCGTAAAACACCTGTACATTTCTTACCTGTACATTTCTTAATTGATAATCTTCTTGAAGGCGGAAATTGGACTTAGTTTTTGATGAGGGCTGAGCGGCCGCATCATCATAGCGTATCTTCATATTCCGCGCACGTGATATACCAAGAACTGGTGTCAAAAGCGTGAAGGGCGAGCCTTTGTTCACAATACCCCACTAAATCTCTTTAGCCATGATCCGCTAGCCATTGTGCGGAAAACAATGAAACACGTCAAACGACAACAACGCGGAATTTAGTCACTTTATGATTCTTCATGCCTTAGCTTGTAAGCGCAGCCCACCCTTATGTCAGCAAGTAGCACTGACAAATCCCAGGTACCCAAATGCCTGACCGCTTATTCGATGTCATTTATAATCAATCCAATTAAGAGCTTACTAAAGCACTTCGCAAAGACTCAAAGATTGTGCTCACAATCGGGTGGATACAATAAGCCCCAGTCACGAAGTGACGTCATTATGCTTCTGCCGCGAGTGCTCGAGTTTCCCTGTCATATTCGTATCTCATTGTTGGTGTGCACGCCAAACGCCGCGCCTCAGGTATTTTGCGCACGCACAGCCTCTACATCAGGCCATGATTCCGCTTCTTATCGTTGACTAATCATCCAAATTGATTTAAAGTGGCGGCCATGCGCCCGAATTAGGTATGTTTCACAAATCAAATTCCTCTTTCTTGCAACATTTGCATTCACCAATTTGAATTCCAACCCAATTAGCACCAACTGCTTCACGCTTAGCCACTCTCATTCGCACTCTAACATGCATATCACCTTGAACGACACAGCATACATCACCAATTTATTTCAGCGTGATTTTTACACCATTGACGAAAATCAAAGCGCGTGGGATCTCTGTATGGAAGATTCCACATGCAAAACATTATCGATTGTCGGAATCGTCATGGGCTCCTTGACAATGCTCTGGTTTTTACTAGCGGTCTGTCTTGTTTGCTTCCTAGGCGTATCATGCTTCAATGCCATGTTTTGTGGTGGTTGCGGAAACTCCAATAGAAAGGATGATGAAATGCACCAGCAACAGCAAGTTCATCATGGGAATTACTACGCACAAAATCCGCCCATGAACATGTACCCACCAAGCCAGGGGATGCAACAACGACAGATGCCAGTTCAAGGCAGCCCTGGCTCAATTGCCGTTTCCCAGAATGCAACAACTCACTTGACCGGAAATCTGTCTGAAATCTACCAGCCCAAGTCATCCCAGCAAACCAGCACTCCGTCGGTGCCGTATGTTCCTGCGTCTGAGCAGAGCACCGTGTATCTTGCAGCACCAGCCGAACCGGCCGTATCTTTCCCACCTACGTCACAACAAGCCGAGCCAAAGCAAACATAGGTCATTTTTCGGGTGATGTTTGGAATGCTAGTTCGAGACTTACCGGGTTTCTTCAAAAATATGGCTGTTCACAGTACTTTTCAGAGTAGTGTTTGTGAGTTTGTATGTGCGGAATTCAGATGTGTGTATTTTTTTTTTCGCAGCCACTCGAGTTGGTGCGCGACTTTATACATCATTTTTATACGCAATAAATTCATTGATCAGTTAGATAGTTCCAGTAGAATGGAAGAAAATGAATACAGGGAAAATTTTTGGTGAGAGAAAACCCCTCTCATTCTACATTCAAGCCGGAAGCTTCAGTTTTACATGAACTGGATGGTGTTACAACATTCCTAATAGGACAAGGCTTTTGGTTCGAGCCGCCAATGAAATGTTTGTAGACGATCTATTACATTCTATATATCATCGCTCCGAGTAATACAATGAAGAGTATTGCAATGGGACCAGTTATTGATGGTCTTGAATAATGGCATAAGCTGGCTTTGTGTCTTTACACAGCTCGATGTATTGTTTATTACACCAGAATTTAGTTTTTTGAATAAAACCTAGCTGTGTTTTGATCCCGTTCTTTTGCCAAGAATACGTCTTTTTCTTTCTTTATTTCATAAACTATCTCATAAGCAGGTGTAAGGATGAAGGGTGCTGTTGCGTCCCCGAAGAGGATGTGATACAATAAAACCCTCAACCTGCATTGTTCTTATCGGGATCGCGACTCAGTAATTTATGATTCCGAGAGAAAAAATAGCATAAGGAAAGAGAGTTTCGATAAATGCATGAACAGAAATAAAGATTTAGGCACGCATCAAGAGAGCCTTCTTATTCTCATGGCCTCTGCCAATGCGGCTTGACGCCTTTTCGTATTATTAACGGCACCTCTAATCAGAAACACGTGAGTGCGACAGGCCGTATCCAGCGATGTGTTGTGCAGCGCAACGATAATACATGCTAAAGCAGTAATATTTAAAAAGATCACCCATTCAAAAAACCTTTTCAACCCGATTTGGCAAGTTGAGTATCGTAAACTGGCCTAGCGGTGCAAAACTAATTACGAAGACTTAGCTTTCCCTGTGGTTTCGCCAACTATTTACAGATAAAAATGTAACTTTTTCTCAAAAAAACAGGCCAGCTGATAAATTGCTCATGGCGCCAAGAATTCAAGCGACTGATGGCGGAAGTGTGCATTGCCAAAATTAACGCGGGCCCAGATCATCGTGGCCATACATACGACTCTTTAAAGAATTGACTCCACGCCAATATGAATGAAGCACACTATTCAGGATCCAAAAATAGATCAAGGTTCATAAAAGCCAAAATCCAGCAAACGCTTTTAAATACCAAGAAAGGCTAGGGAAGAAAAAGGCTGACTCCTGTTGATTTGAGACAGGTCTATATATAGAACGACCAATTAGCGGCTATGAGTCGATAAGCGCCCTGAAAAGTATACACACTGTGCATTTATGGATCAAGCAATGTCACACTATTGCATGGCTGAGGTTACCTTATCATGATCGAATCTGAAAAGTGTGATCTCTGCCAGAACAAAGAGCCGGTGAAATATACACTACCGCTGGCTGCGCACAGCCCCGTGCCTTCCTCACACAGCCATAGTCACTCGAAACAGGGCCCCGCATGTTCCTTCATAAACCACGCGCGCGCACCCGATCCGCGTATTTCTTAGTTTTGGTCTCATCAGCGTTTTATTTTGCACCTGATTCCGCCGCGTCTCATTCACTAGCCCCTTTTTATTTTCGAACACTACATTTTTGAATTCACTCAAACAAATAAACACACAAACATGCAGCTTGATCTTTGTCCGAAATCCTATGCGGCGCACCTATTCCTGCGTGATATCAAATCCACTGCCGAATCGTTCAAAAGCTGGGATACTTGCATGGATAACAAGACATGTAAAATCGTCGCCATTGTTGGTATCGCACTCGGTGGTGTTTTCGTGCTCTGGATTTTGGCCACTCTCATTCAGTGCATGTGCATGGGCGTATCATGTTTGAGTGCACTTTGCTGCTGCTGTTGCAGGGGTGCACACCAAAACAGGTATGTGGAGCCACCCCAACAGCCCTACAACAACGCAAACATGTACCCATCGCATCAGCCCATCCGACAGATGGAACAGACGTACCAGCCGGCGCCGCAGTATAACGGCAACTATGAGAATAACCGGTACAAGCGAGACGATTTTGAGTATACGGGTTATAAGCCGCTGCAGTTTTAATTATGTGGCAGGCTTACTTAGCCTTGCTAGAATATCAAGAAATACACGAAACTTTAATCTATAACCAGAGCGTGAGCTCTTTGCGTTCTGAATGCAATTTGTATTGTATATGTATAAGAATTATCTCGTTTTCGTCTTCACTCAATTTCACTGAATATACTGTCTCTGTCAGAATTTTCCCGACTCAAGACCTACCCCTCTCTATGGCCAGTTGACAACACTGGTCGCTTAACCGACGGTCAACAAGTCGTCCTCGGAGAACTCGTAGTTTGGAATCTCCAAGTTCAATGGAGCTGGGCCTCTTCTGATTCTACCGGAGATATCGTAGTGAGAACCATGGCATGGGCAGAACCAACCGCCGAAGTCACCAGCCTCACCAATTGGCACACAACCCAAGTGTGTACAAATACCCAACATGACCAACCACTCAGGTTTCTTAACACGCTGGTCGTCCGTCTCGGGGTCTCTCAACGACGAAACGTCGACCTTGTTGGCCTCGTCGATCTCGTCGGCAGTTCTGTGTCTGATAAACACGGGCTTACCTTGCCACTTGACAATGACGTTGCTTCCCTCGGGAATGGCAGCCAACTTGACCTCGACCTTGGCCATGGCCAACACATCAGCAGAGGCGGACATCGAGGAGAGGAAAGCCTCGACTGTGGACTTGGCGCCAGCGGCAGACAACAAGCCCATGGAGCCGACCATGAAGTACGCGAAGTTTTTGTTGTTCTTCTCGCCACGGTTGTGGAGGTAGCTGGAGTAGTCCGGCTGCGTGTATGGCGCGAGCGCCGACGACGTGGAGGACAATGCTCTAGCAGATCCTGTATGTTAGTATGTGTTGGTGACAAACAAAAAGGGGAGAGAGTCAGGCAATTTTGATGAGAGGGTTTCTAGAACTCGAGAGCTGTTATGGAATATTGTAAAGGGGTGCATGTGATGCAGCCATGTTTGTTCGAAGTGCTTCGATAACCCCACAATATCGAATCCGAGCCTTGAACCAAATCTTTAAAGTTATTTTGATATTTCACAAGGCGAGAACCTTCGAGATCTGCTCGTGTGGTTCTCGAATGCAGACTCCCAGTCTATATTTTTTGCACAGATAGTCGATCCGTAAAAGGATAGCATTCACCGCTAAAACATAAAATCTCCACCAAGCTCAAGATTCTATTCATCACTATCATGTAACAACTTTGAATATATGAAACAAAAGGTTCTCTCATAGGCAAAACCCATTACCGTATTTCTCGTTGCAGCTGTGCTTCTCAATAGGGTTAGCCGCCAGGTGGCGACAACAGTACCCGCCAACAACGACCCCTGAATTTCTCTCACAGGTTGAACATACCTTTCAAGCCCAAGCTGCTTCTCAACGTTCTAAATGCAAGCGACATTATGTTGTGGATATGACTTGAGTAGATTAGCTAGCGGCTCAGATTTTCCGCTTGAAACGATGTTAGGTTTTCGCGCTAACCAAATTCGCGCCGCGTTCATTGGCTGGGGCTGCGGCGGGTAACCCTGCGATGATTATGTAAGAGCACTAAGAGTGCAATAACTATGGGCGTAGAATACAATGTATCCCCCTATATCGATCTTAAGTACCAAAAAATTATATTCTTGCTCGATTATGACCGCAAACGGGACTGAAGAACGTGATTTTACAGCTTTTTGCTAGAACTCTATGAGCAGCCAACAATCGTAATCAAGTCGAGAGCATTGGCTGCGAAGTGGAGGCAAGCGCCGCACGTGCTCTGGGTCATGTGACGTCAACGGGAGAGTCTTCGTATGTTCAACACTTGTTACCCCCTTTAAAAGATTTTGACTTGTTTACTCGAAGTCCGAACTGCGTCGAAGCTCGCTCTTTGAGTAATTTTGTGGTTTTGCTAAAAATATTCCAGAAGAATTATTACGCGCACAGCACCATCACATATCGCCATATATATCCACTCACTGAATTCCGAACCCGGCCAGCATGTTCACAGCCTTCAGCAATTTATCCACCATTTTTTCCCGTGAGCTGTATTCATAGAGGGCAAGCTCATTGAAACACGTATGCGCAATCGGCAACCGGTCGCTGTCCTTGCCATTATTCAACCTAGTAATGCGTAAAGTCAAGTTCTGGATTCCCGTTGCGGGTACTCGATCGGAACCAGTAATAAACAGCAACACTTTTTTCTGCTGCTGGAAAGTGAGGCTTGACAAGTAGTCCCAGAACCATTTCACCGCCTTTGAATGTTCTGCATCCTCTTTTCTGCTCCATCCGCCGTAGCTCGTAACAGACTTTAACACCTCCACATCAAAGCTACCTTGTTCACTGCCACACAAAAGTAGTTGGATTTCCTCTGGCAGAAAAAGGGAAAATGCGTTCCCGTCCATAACACTGGAGAATCCGCTTTTGAGTGCGTTCAATTGTCCCTCGATGCCGTCTGTTAAAAAAAATCGAGCATATTTGTCAATGTACATCTCGCGGTTGTGAATTGTGACAGCGATATTTTTCCCGTTTGGAATCAAATCACGCTGATGATACTTCCCAAACAAGTCCAGAAATGTCACGTCGAAAACCAAGTCGACGGCCTCCAATTCCTCAGCGCTGTAATCGCGTAACTTGAACAAATTGCGTGCGGCTTCAGGATATAGGTCCTTATAATCGGAAAGGCCAACAGGCAATCCAAGCAACGTCTTATAAAGGCCCAAGGGGAAATTCAAGTCCAAAATCGTTGAGTTGTATATCGCCAATCCGAGAACGGCACCGAACAAGTAGTAGAGTTCTAGCTTGCGCAATGGTATCACGTTAAACCAAAGCAAATTTGACTGGTCCACATTGTGTAGCATCCCAGTCCTGGAGCTAAATAAGGCACGCGTCAAGAGCAAGAACCATTCTTTTTTTAGCCCGCCTGCATCTACCCCTGGCTCGTTGACGAATTGCACCCTCAAGCTTTTCTTCAAATTGTTCTGATTAAGCTCAATGCAAATGAGCGAATCCTGAACGATGTGAGAACGACGCACGCGCACCTTGAAGTACACGTCGAGAGCGATTCGCTTGTCAAGAGAACTAATGAACGCCTCCTTCGCCTTGCGCTCCATTTGGCACCGCGCCTCATATTCCAAGATCGAGATTTTCCCGCCTAAAGTGATAAGAAACGGGTATTGACACAAGTAAAACTGCAGGTACTGCGGCCGGTCGTCAATCAGGAGATAGTTGTCTGCCGTGCCGTGAATGTAATCGATAACTGTCTGGAGAGCCGGCTCCGTATTTGAGTTCTGACTCGATTTCTTCTTTTTGCTCAGCCAAGAGTCGAAGTCGAGCTTGACATTGACATAATCAACGAGAGAATTGTAAAATGCGTCCACGGGAAGTTTCTCTTCGCTCAAGCGAATATAATTGGCTTTCACGAAGATCCCTAGCGCGCCAGCCGCTGTGCGTAGTTGGTAGCTCAGCGTATACTGATGTAGCCTGATTTTCAAGTCCAGTTTCTTCTTACTATTGGGCTTTCTCGGGAGTGTTGTGGCATTCACCAGTAGCCGGGACCAGCCGGGCGTTTCCTCTGCCACACTCTCAAATTCCTCTTTGAGCTGACTCAACTGAAAGTACTCTCCCGGGGATCCCGTCGGCGCGTGACAACTAGTCCTGCGTTGAGTGGGCGTAACCTGGTTTTCTGGAGTTCCTACGCTGCTGCGCCGTGAAGCTTCCGGATTGCTTGCGAAAAAAAGATACTTTTTCAACTGAAAAGTAACGTAGAGGTTGATAAGGTTGACTTTCGAGAGAAACTCGTCACGCGATAGTTTCAGGTACCAGCTGGCCAAATAGTTTCCGGAGCCGTAAGTTTCGGTTTGACTCAAAACTCCGACCACTCGTCGTATAATCTCGTAGCATAACGCCTGAATTTCCGGCACTTCTGCCATGGACTTGGGCGCCGAGCGGTTTTCCCAATTAGTCAAGCATTTATGAAGAATTGGGATCTCAAACAAAATCACAACCCAATAGAGATTTCGTGGGTCATCCGAGAGGTTGATGGGAAGCCTTTTGAGACAATTACTTGCTCCGGTCAATGCGCAGTATAAGGGCTTTTTCAGAGGGAGCAGAAGCAAGCAATGGAATGTTTTACGCACATCCGCCAAATCGAGGTTACTCGAAGAATAATGTGCCCTCTTGCTCTTTTTCTTGATTTTGAACAGGTTGTTGAGGCACGCCATGCTGGAAAATGCAGTCAACAAATAGTCCAGCAACGGCTTGAGTAAATCATGCAATTCATGGGAATTTTGCGCATGTTTTCCCGCGAGGCATTTGGTGGCAAGCTCTTCCACATGACGAGACGAGATTGGCGTGATCTCAGACGGCTCCGTACAGTCAAAATCCGTACATAAACACGTGGTGTGGCACAGTGCACAGAAGAATTTTGTAGTCTCGCCATCAGAAACGAGGACCGTGCCACAACACGCGCATTTGAATACGCTTTTTGTGTCTTGAGCGGGTAAATTAGCCGCCAGGGGTTTCCGTGACGGTTTGGGTGACGACTGGAGTTTCAAAAGGTCCAAAATCCTCCATGACAGCGCAGACTTGTGGGGCCCATTTTGCGGCGACGACATTCAAGTCAATTGACGTGCACAGATCTATAAACGATGATTTTTTGGAAGCTTCAGCCTTGGTATCTTGCGAGTATGAATACGAAGTTGTATTTTAGTGGCGATTTTTTAACTCCCGCTCTGTTGACAGGGTGTTTCCGAAGTCTGGATACGCTATCGGTCTTGACTAAGCACGAACTGCCAATGCACTGAACGTGGTGGAAAAAGGGACTAGCAGGTAGCAGGAAACGCGTTTCGAGTCCAATTCTGAGTTCTTGTCTCGATTTATAGCAATTTTAATATAGCGAAAAATGCAGCTATGATTTATTAAAGGAGAAGCACCGAGATCAAAAAGACAATGTGCTCTCTTCTGTGGAGGATGCACAGGATTATGAGCCCTGGTTGTGCATATAAGCCAGGGGAAACTGAAGCATATCTTGAGTGGCGCAAGCAAAGCAACCTCGAAGTTACAAGGCGATGCTTTATTTGAATTTGTTCGGATATAAATAAATCCGATAAGGGCAAGCTTTTTTGCAGCTTTGAATTTCATATACAAAAAAGAAGTGAAATTCATCATATTCACGAACCCAAGAGACCATGTTTGGGTTCTCAATTCGCAATGCTGCACCTGCCGCAATCTACTCTGTGACGTGTTTCAAACGGTAATCGAGCCGGCTTGGTCGTGTGTGAAGCAACGAACGGTACCAAAATAATGTTAGAAAATATTAATCTAACTCCGTCAAGAAGGGAATTTGAAAATCATTTCCTTGTGTTATCTTACACTAATTGTCAATACCATCTGGATAGTCTTGGCACGGTGTACTATGTGGATCTTGGTCCTAGTAGTATACATAGACTTCGCAGCACGTCAAGGTTTATAAATAGCACACTATAGAGCCATATGATTTTGATAGCTATATGACCTGGGAGTCAAGATTCATGGTCTATTGTATATGAAAAAGGCAATTTTCTGAACTTATTTCAAACCAAAGCTTTGATTCTATAAGTGTATGATTTACCGTTCTGACTATAAGGCCCACATGTGAGACGACGCCTACCAGTCTCATCCTGCATCAGGGCCACTTTTCAGGTTAGCCTTAACAGTTTCGGGTTGGGCAATAGAAAATATGATTAAACAGCAACACGAGCGAGCTTTTAAGTGACTTTTATAAAGAAAACTGTGTGCATAGGAATTGATTGATTCAAATAGGGCGTCACGTGATGGTCCAGAGCCTTATCTGCCATGGTTCCAAATAAGGTGGGCACGTAAAACACAGCACCACGTCCTCCGAAAACAGTTTGTTAGTTTTCAAACAGAAAATGAAAAACAAGAATTAAACATGTGAGCGTAAAAAATAACATCCTCAATAACATTTTGAGAAAGCGAATAGTCTAATATCCTCACTCGCTCATGGCTCGAAGATTCAAATCAGATCTCACGCCCAGCCGAGCCAAGATATCAGCGCAAGGAATGATAGCGAAGCAGTCAGGAGTTTATATACTGTATTCATGTAGAGTTTTTTGAAGAGCTAGGTAAGCAACTCTGGCTCCCAATCTCTAATCAGATATTCAAGCAAAAGAAAGATATAAAGTGAACTCTATCACGTGGGCACATCTCGTCTTGTCTCGTCTTGTTTCTATCGGGCCAGCCGCAACTCATGGCGCGCGCGAGATGCTAGCTAGGTAGAAACTCACGCTAATTATGCAGATCCTCCAAAAACATAAATTCAACACGTGAATGCCAAAATGCCGTTTTTCGTCAGTGACTTCTACCAGCTGCCGCAATCACGGTACGCAGTCAAAGCAATTCTAGATACTGGGGAAACGTTTATGGTGGATGCCAATGGTACGTCTCTTTCGGCATGGCAGACGTCTTTAGAGTCACCGGATGGTGGCCTAGAATTCGTCGTGAGACACACTCATGACTTGTTATCAGAGATTAGGGCGTTGGCGTGCGTCAAGAGTAAACACGGAACAAAAATCGCAGCACTTCTTGATGAAAAACTCGAGATTTTGGACATTCTGCCGACTGAGTTCACTCCTAAATGTGTGATTCCGATTTTGGCGGAGAAGGGCCACCTCACGGCCTTAGAAATCGATCCAGTACTCCTTCTGTGTTCGAAGGACGGTCAGGATTTCTTGATTCTTTACAAATATACAGGATTCGTCACGATTATCAAGTTGGATACACAGTTATCAGATGAAACCCAGCCGCGCAAACGGGCCCGCAAAGAAAAGCTACGGTCACGTACTTTTGGCATAGGTAGCGTTGTCGTTACGCTGATGGCCGTGAGCGAAAACGGCACTCTTGGCGTTTTGTGCAGAGACATCGATTTCAATTATACGTTCCGTTGCTACGAGTTTCTGACGAATCTCAAGACGTTCAAGGCAAAGCGGAAAGCAACACATTTGCCGGGTGCACCGTCGCACGTGACGGCTGTAGAATGCGGTTTCTTGGCGGCGAGCGAATCATATCTTTGGTTTTTCTCCTCTTTTAACGAGAAACTGACCTTATCCCATTCGGCTGAAAATCCTACCCACCCTCTTTCGTGCGATTCTAGCCTGACCGAAGTAACACTTCAATTGTTCCCCAAGACCACTAATCTCGGCACGCGATTCGAGGCCTCTACATGCATCGATGCCGCCCGGTGTCTCCTCATTCTGGACACAGGCGCCACGCTCTTGGTGTACATTCAAACACAAGACTCACAGATGGAGACTACAGTCAATCAATTCCATGCGGTCAGCTTGGGAAGAAGCACTATTGCCTCAGACCTTGTTCACATCGAGGACAATATATTCTATGCGGGGTCACGCCGTTCACGGTCGGTGTTGTTCCGTGTTGTTCCTGACAAGCCGCATATAGGCATTCTCAAGAACCTTGCGAACTCGGCGCCGATCTTGGATATGAACTTGATCAAAACCAAACACCACAAATCGCTTGTGTTTTCGCGTGGTGGGCTCCATTGTGGAGAATTGGAGGTTGTTCTGGACTCTCCGTATAGAATCAAGCGGTGCGATTCTATCACGCTAGGACCTGAGGCGGCCCATTTGGTTCTTGCGTCCAAGGAAAATCGATGTCTAGTCGTGCAAGACGACTCATACAAGACTGTTGAGGCAATCGACATATGTGAAATGCGCAAAATCGACGACCCTGGTCTTTTGGGAAATGACGTATATTATCATAAAAGGAGAGAAACTTTTCACAGCGAGAACGATGCTCATGTATGGAATATCGACGACTCGCGGGTTTTGAGGATCACTCAGAAAGATGATTTGGAAGTGACCCTCTCGTCCCTCAAAGAGGAAACAATAACGTTGGAGGGCTCATTTCAGATATCTAGCGTGGATTGGCGGGAGGATGGCGCTCGCTTGGACGTCTATGTGTCCCTGTGGGATGGCCAATTTGCGCATTTTCGCTTCTCTGAAGAAGAGCCTAGGGCCGTTGGCTTGTACACGACTCTCTTGCGGGGTAAGACTACCATTGTGCCAGGACCACGGTTCAATAACAATTATCTGATACTTCTTCTCGATGGTGAGGGAACATTGTTTGAAATGCCTGTCCACGAGGACGGTAAAAACCGGGCATCTTGGGATGAAAAAAAATCGAGTTATATAAAGTTGTCTGGCGGAGATGGCACGTTCAGGATGAAAGGCTCAACAGAGGCGGGTATTATCGTACACGATTCGCTGTCGATGTATCTTTTGACTATATCGGAGGATCTGTTTCGTTTCGAAGCCCAAAAAGTGCACACCTTTGAATCGCGGATATTGGAGTGTGAGCCATACGACATTCATCCTGCGTCTGGGTCAGCTTTCGTGTTGCTTGAAGGCGGAGTATTGAGCTCCATTCTGTTTGAACCCAGACTTGGTCTCAACGACTCGCTTTGTTCTGACAGGCTCACTTTGCGGACGATCAGTGTGGGTGATGAATATGTCATCGCCCTTGAAACAGACTCCACACCAAACCCGGAAAGGGGTACAATCGATATGAACTATTGTCTCACGCTTATACACCGCCGCACACTCGCAACCTTGCATACCTATACTGCCCCACTGTCCTCCAACTTTGTCGACATGTGCCTCATGAAGTCTCAATACACTCCAAGTTCACAAGACTACATAGTGGTGGCCAATTCTGTGAATGAGCCAATGGAAGTTTTGAAACTGTTCGTCATCGAGAACAACCGGATTGAGCCAGTGGGTCTGATTTCCTTCCAAGGAACGGTTCCCGTCAATATCTCATTTTCCAAGATCTCCTGCCACAAGAATTATGTGGTCTTGGCTGGCGAGCTAATGTGCTCTTACAGACTAGATTTTTGGAGCGCTGAAAAAAAGTTCTGGACGATGAATGGAAGTCCGCGCGACTACACCTCTTACTACGGTGCAGACGTCGATGGAAACGATGCGTTTTGGGTCATGGCCGATGCGGTGAGAGGGCCTTTTATCACAAATCGCCAAGTCTCGAAGCTATACCCCATTCCACACCCATTCGAAACGTCCCTGGCCACTGCCGTGGCTGTTTTGAAGACTGCTCGTGTTTTCATGTACGGTGACTCGCTGGGCAATATCTGGGGAGCGAAAATGGAGCCCAAGTGCTCGAAATGTGCCCTGGAGGAAGTTCGCAAGATCTGTAAAAAGTGCTTCAGTCTGTTGTTCCACGCAAATCTCGGCGAGCAGATCAACAACATTGTCATTTTGCTGGAGAGCCCAATCGTGGCTCTTTTCGCGACGGTAAAAGGCAATATCTATCGCGTGCAAGATTCTGCACAATACCCGCTTCTAGAAAAACAATTTACCGACGACGCGTTCAAGAATAATCCAGTGATCGGTCAAATTGAGGTTTCTGCAGAACACGCTGATAATATAATTGACATCAGAGGTCCGGCTTTAGACCTTCCAATGCACCACGCTATCAATGCGAATGCGGCTTTGAAATTGGAATTTGCAAAATTGAAATGTGACGTGACGCTGTTATAGGAGCTGGTTTCATTTGATAATACCACTTGATTGCATCCCATTATTATGAGCGCATGTGGTTTTTAGCACAATTCAACTGGCTGTCTTCGCTAAGCTCTTACTTGTCTCTCTCATCAGAATTATTATTGCTCAATCATGTGAAATGGTTTGCTGCATAATCATGGATTTAGTTATTCTGTGTGCGTGTGCACGCGCAGCACGAGTCTCGCAGTCGCTTAAACGGGCGCCTATAGCAGTTGTTTAAGGAACCTACTCACGAAGGGAAAGGCAAGAAGAGAAATCACAAAAGGGTTGGCGTGACGGCAGTCACATTCGTCAAAAGCACGATAGTCCGTAATTCAAGTCTAATCAAAAATTGCATCTTTGATCTGGAAAGACCCGTACACCATACTATCTTAGCTAGACGATATAACCAGATGATGTAACACCAAAAGTAGCCTTGGCAAACTACCCCCGCCATGCAGTTTGAGGACATTGAGATGCTCGAGGTCCCGGACGACCTGTCTGTGACGCTGGAGACGCAAACTGAGTCGATTTCCGGCTCCGAAAATGGCCAACTGGCGCCACCTAAAGAGTACCCATCGTTTCAAGAATGGCTACTGGGAGAGAGAAACATTGAGTTCCAATTCAACGCTGCGGAGTACAAACGCTCATATAAACATCCCAGTGACTTTGGAACGGCTCAGGCTGCCTATATCACCAAGTTGTACAAGTCTGTGGAGGAGTTGGCGGCGAATAACGTTACTGGCGTGCCTGCAGTCAAGGACGTTTCAGACGACGAGCCCATCGGAGTTATTTCGTCTACAAAAGGCTTTGGTGCCGACCGCATGGCACAATACCATGAAACATTGATCAATAGTGCCTTCAGAAAGCTTGTGGAGGCGTTTGCTGCCTATTATGAGACGGTAAAGTTCCAGATTCTGGATGAAGACGCGCAGAGCTACGAAAAGCTCGCTTGTTTGCTAGACTGCGTGGAAGCGAACTGGTTTGCACTTTCGGAGCGCCAGAAACCCGAGGAGATCCTTGAATGGATCAACAAGTACGATCCGAGGCCGGAAAATGAGTTTATTGACGCCGTCATGTATAATACCCTGACGCCATATACACACCTGCAGTTCTGGACCTCTTACATGGGCGCGTTGCTCGCGAGAGGAATGTTCGAACAAGCGGAGCTGTCGCTCAAAGCATGCAAATACGAGCCGCTCGAGCATGAGTGTCCCGAACTATATGCTATCATACAGGATTTCACCGTCTTGGTTGGGAATTACCAGGGCATGGCTCTCAAGGGCCAGTTTGCTGAATGGAAGTACACAGTATGCGAGTTTCGAGACAATTACAAAGATATGAAGAGCGGTATCACGGACTTGACGCACGTGACGATCGCCCTGCAGATCCATGACCTTCTTTGTCTCATCAGTGGGCTCCCAAAGACAACCGCGTCTTTTGTCTCAACGTGGTATGAGATGTATGGTGCCTTGGCGCTTTATCAAGTACGCGACGATGCTTCCGTTTACGCGGACTACTACAAGTTGGCGATCGCTGAAAAGGGCAGCAACGTGTCTTCGGATTTGGAGCAGGCGTTCCGCGATGTGGTGTCGCAAAAGTTTCTTCGTGTGATTCTCGCAATCGACTCTTACGACCCGGCAACGGCCGCGTATGTCAGTAAGTTATTCGAGCTCAAGGGCTATTTCTCGTCCTACTACGTTGATTTCACTGAGAAAATGCTCGATTCGCCGGCAGATTTCGACCGCAGGTACGTTTCTGACTACTTGCTCACTCGCCACGCGTACGAGTGTTTGGAAGTACACGAGTTAGTACCTGTGGGGCTTGGGGTGTTGTTAACCCCGATAATCTCTGCTTCCAGTCAGGCCGCTACCCATACAAAGCAAGTTGTGAGCGAGTTTTTACCCCAATACCAATGCTCGACAAACGATGATTTGGAGTGGGCGCTCACAATATGTGCCAAACTCAATCTTACGAGCGTGGTGCGTAAGTTATTCTTGCAGCAGGGCGAAAAGTCGTTGAGAGACGGCCATATGTTTGAGGCGTTGAATATGCTTGTGGGCAGTTATGACGAAAGCAGTTCTGCCGAGGAAAGCGCACGTGCGTTGGGTGAAATACAACATATTGTATGGGACTTGCTTTTCCAGGACTGCTTGCTAAACAGCACACCTGTGCCGGACGAATTGCTCATGGATATTGTCACCAATAACACCGCACCGGAATTTCAAATTCACCCTGTCATCAGACAATGCATAGCACCATATGCGGTTCTTGCTGAGATGTTCATGGCCATTTCTTCCACGAAAGACTTTGACGCCAACATCTCGAGACTCTTTCGTTTGCTCAGATTCAAATACTTGCCACGCAAATTCTCACCTTTGCTACTAGCCCAGTTTCTTCCCTTGTTTGCGAATCATACGTTCGAAATGCCTCAATTGATCATTCTAACGGAACTTATAGATGCGTTCGAGACGCAATGGCAGGCAGATTCGGAGGATGCAAACGAACTTTATGAATTTGCGATCGAAAACGTGCCGCAAGACGTGGCACATGACTGGAGAGTGCAGTTGAAAGATGCTGGAAAAACTGTCCCACTGTCGGTAAAAGACTTGATCAAGGAATTGAGGGAGAGAGTTGTGAGCAAGATTGCCTCGATCTACATACAATCGTGATGATGATAGAACTTTCCTATTGAATTTTTCTAGATTGGAGGGCCAAACTATATATGGAATATCTGACCTCGAATGAGCTTTGATAGAAATGAAGCGTTTAATGTACGCATGGCCATGTGAATGCCCGGACATCGTCCGACTTGAATTTTAATGTCATTGTAACCAACAACATCCTTTCACATATCATGTTGCTTTTTAGGGCTGGCTTAACAAGTAACATCCTGAGTGGCTCTGGAGTTCAACAACAAAGCAACAATCAAGCCGTACAAACCCAAGACTTCGGCGAAAATCAAGATCAAAAGCATACCGACGAACAATCTTGGCTGTTGAGCGTTACCTCTGACACCAGCGTCACCGACGATACCAATGGCAAAACCAGCAGCCAAACCGGACAAACCGACGGCCAAACCTGCACCCAACTGGATGAACCCGGTATACAAGGCCTGGGTTTGCTTCAAGGAGTCAGTGATCAAGACAGACACGACCAAACCGTAAATGGCGATAATACCAGCCAAAATGATAGGAACGATACTCTTGAACAACAAGTCTGGTCTCAAGACACAGGTGGCACACACACCGACACCGGACTTGGCAGTACCATAGGAGGCACCGAAACAAGTGAACACAATGGCGGCAGTACAGCCGATAGCACCAAAGAAAGGAGCATAAACTGGACTAAGGATGTTAGTAAACGGATTGATGATAATGAAACACAAAGAATTGGTTCGATTGGGTGATCGCCATGAGTCGTCGACAGCTAACCGTTGCCAGGAATGGGAGCTGTGTCCGGTTTTGTTGCGAACACGATGTATCAGGGTTTGCAATGAAACAGGTACCAGCAAGAACTCGCAGAAGTTCGTGACTGGTGATAAGCCACTTTATCGGCCAATAAGCGCCGACCAACAACAAAGCTAAAGATAAGACCAGAGCAAATCGAGTATGTACGAAATTTCTCAGTTCTCGCTCTGGCACCTCGAAAGTTCTTGAGTATGTTCCGATCAGGTACCAAGTCGCTCAAATTGAGTGTTGTCAAGGAAAACGAAGTTCCATGGACGAACGCAGGGTAAAAATAACAGGGCGGCAAACCAGTGGAAGGAGATTGCCAAACCCGGTTTTTGCCATAATTCCAACTCTTTATGTGCACAAGAATATGGCCGATAGTACATACCACAAATCAGACATTGTTGCAGGAGTGATTGATTCAATTAAAAAAGCAACTGGTGAGTCTAGAGATAAAGCCTCAACGTTGACCTTTAATTTTTTCTCGGAGATTCCCTAGTGGGCACTCGCGTGGCGGGTACAGGATCTGTGCTGCGATTTGCACCACGGGTAATTGTGGTACTGATTAGGAGCATGCGTTTGAATGATGCAATAATAGGGTAGCCGCTAAATCTAATCGAGTGGTTTTTGCAGCTATGATTCATTTTCATGCTCTTTGTACCTGGACCAAAGATACCTCTCCAATGCTTGGAATGGCGAGATCTATGTGAGTATCAGGAACATCACGTGATTTGCGTCACGTTGGAATGCCTGTTGAATCTAACCATTTGCGCTTAATCAAGCCGGATATAACATTGAATCAAATCATCATGCTCATTTCATCCGACCGTCCTGTTGTCTTTTTACCGTGCGAAATGAGATTTATCTCCTCATGAAGGCTCGAATGGAATGATCATGGGAGAGAGTGTGGCGTAAGGGACCGGAGAGATCCAGTCCAGATTGTCAGGGCCAGATGATGATTAATTGGTCCTCTAACAAATCCTAAGAAAGAAAAGACCCTTGAAATTATAGTCCTTTTTCTTCATCCAGGTTTTGATTGAGCATATCAATTGAGTTTATCGCCCAAAGATGGTGCTTGAGAAACACTACGCACGAACACTATCTTTGAAAAGCGTTTGGAAAGGATTCAGTTGCAAAATTTTGCATGGTTGTATGGAAAAGAAAAACCACGTATACTGAGACTACATTTCCACCAAGCGCCCTCGACAGGCTGTAAATACAAATTCAGACGAATAGTGAGCGTGGGTGCGAACGGGCGGGCGCACAACTTTGGGCCTGCATATGAACGCACCAGACGGCGCATCGCGAGAAAGGCTCATCTTGAAAAACCAAACCCAAATATTTTTCGTACTACATCAGGTGAGCTAATTACTGCAAGGAGCCAGGAAAACACTTATATAACACAATGTCCGCCAACCCTAAAGCCTTCCCATTGGCCGACTCCGGCTTGTCCCAGCAGATCCTTGACGTGGTCCAGCAAGCCCAGAACTTGAGACAGTTGAAGAAGGGTGCTAATGAGGCCACCAAGACCTTGAACAGAGGTATTTCCGAGTTCATCATCATGGCCGCCGACACCGAGCCCATCGAGATCTTGTTGCACTTGCCTTTGTTGTGTGAGGACAAGAACGTGCCATATGTGTTCGTGCCTTCTAAGACCGCCTTGGGCAGAGCCTGTGGTGTGTCCAGACCGGTTATTGCCGCTTCCGTCACTTCCAACGACGCTTCCTCGATCAAGAACCAGATCTACGGTATTAAGGACAAGATTGAGACTTTGTTGATCTAAGTAGCTTCGGTGTACCGTTGCCGGCCCGTGGGGCTGTACATATATACATAAATGGAATATTTTTTTCAAGAGTTACTGTATCCTTTTTTTCTATGTTAATTTTCTTTTGTTTTTTGCCTTTCATACCATAGTCAACAGCTGACAACCTTGATTTGGTGCTGTTGAAGAGTCCTTTTCGAATTCATGAATAGCTGGGAATCTCAGAGTGTATCATGCTCACTGCTGATTTACCATCACATTCTTACTTTATGGCACCATTGCTGCCACAACAATCTGAAACATAGCTATTTGACTCTTTTTGGCCGAGTATACTTTCGAAGATTTAAATTCGTTCGTAAAATGCCAAATTTCGTGGGAGCCCGAATTCCTCAGGGGGTTTTTGTTTTTGTCGATTTTGACCAAAAGCGTGAATAATTGCGAGAATGCTTAACACCAATCGAATATGGTAATGCATTTGGAAAATCCCTGTAGAAGTAAAATGGCGGATTCACTGTTTTTGTCTCATTTGCCCTTGTTAAACTTCTGACAAACGAGGGAAACCTGAAGGGACCTGGCCATTTTGTCTTAAACTAAACGACAACAAAAGAGAAGAAAAAAGAAATCTCACCCTGACATGTTTCAAAGGTGATATCTTCTGACTAAGGCAAAGAGAATAGGGAGAAAAAATCGTATTATTTTTGGAAAAATTCAAGGATACAATTTCAACTGAGTTCATTTCTCAAAATTAATTGTTATTCCGTATCAGCTATGCTTGCATATCTCACATGTACATTACTAAAATTCAGTATGAACATTCGTATCCGGGACCCCCAGAAACCGACTACTTTTCTTCCCGTTTCAAGAGCAGCCTGCAAAACTATGAAGAAAGAAAAAATCATCAAGAATGAAAGCTTGGAGCTCTCGGCGTTTCCCCTCGATCAAACACAATTGTTTCAACATGCATGCCGGGTCTCGTTTACGTAAGATTCAAGTATTCGAAGTGTTTTACTAGCTTGGTTGATTCGTGCTTGCAAGCCCGGAAGCTTCACTTTGGGCTTCAAAGGAGACTGCCTCAAAATTCTGGCCAAGTCTCTTTCCAATGATGACAACTGTCTCTTATAAGCAAGAACAGTCTCTGCAAAGTTAATTTTCTTAGGATCAGGAGATCCTTGAGAATCATGCAAAGACAAGAGTCTGACCTGGAGATCAAGTACCTTTTCAAGCAAAAGATATTGGCCACTGGAGTGGGAAATAAGAGGAGCAGTTTGAGTGACTTCGGTCATCAACTTCAACATGTGCTCAGCAAAGTTGATTTTTGCATTTAGTTCGTTGAGACATGGAACAATGTTTCTGGACGAGGTTTGAATACTTTTGAGTTGCCTATCGTATTCTCTCAGATTCAACGCAAATGAGGTCGAATCAAAATTTGTTTCACCAATGAAAGATTTCAAGTGATCGATGAAGAATTCAATGCGAACCTCAATATCTTGAGGGTTGTCTTCGAGCGCATTCACACCACAAACATGAAGGGCTAGATCGGTGTTGAGACTGTTTTCTCGAATGTTTGAAATGTGAGTCTCTCTTTGCGAAATATCCTTGTCAACTCCTGTCTGACGGATTGCCGATGTAGTCGATGTTATCGACGTTGTCAAAATTCCTGAGGCGCTAAGTAGCCCAAATATGAACGACGTGAAGAATCTCATAAAGAAGTTGCTCGGACTCACGAGTGAAAAGGATTGTGTGACACACGGCCTTCTTATATAGACATAGCAAACACTTTTGGCTTGGAATGATGAAACGACCACGACTTATTCGTCTGATTCGTGTTCATGCCTTTTAAATTCAACATTCATCGCTTTGCGTGTCTAGATCTAGCATTATCTGGTTTCGTTTCAGTTAGCTGAACCGAGGCATTCACACAGCCCAGACCGACCGAATTTATTATTCAAAACAAACTTTCTGTAGTCGCTTGGGCCGCAGAAGAAACTGGGCATGCTTTGTATGGTTATGGTAGGTAACCAGTTGAATTATATTCTTAGTCAGAGGACAAGCCAGATAAAAGTATAGGGCGCCTAAAAGTGGCTTCATGGACAACGAAATCGGGCTTTGCCAACAGTTTCACCCTATCAACTCACAATCTTCAGCCATAGGTGGCCCCTTCGTCAGCTTCTTCCTAGTGTTTCACGCAACACATGTTATGAGCACTAAAAGTTCTGTGTGAAATCCATTTTTAGAACACAGAAACCATCTCGAGCCAAATCTTTGACTGATACGTTTGAATTGACCGAGACGTAAGTGTCAAATACACTCAAAATCGCGCATATGCAATCAAAGCCAGTTACTTTGCTCGGCCAGTTCACGTAGTCTATCGGCCACAGGGCATAGATCGCTGTCAAGGAATTTTTGAAGACATTCATGCGTTGCCTCCCACTCTTCATACCACTCTTTCTCAACAAAATCCTTGTTACCTTTCTTATAGAGAGCGAAGAGAGCGCGGCAACTCTCGTCGACATGATTTGCATGGGCGTACAATTTTTCATCCAATCTTGCATGTTTACCAATACGGGCAAATAGCATACTGACGCCGTGCTTGATGCACCACACATAATGGGCGATGTCATCAAGTTCTCCATCAAAAATATCCAACCAACAATTCAAAGCCCTATGCATCATGCCAAGAAGCTTCACGATGTTGAGACATTTCCGAGTCCATACATAGCCGCAAGAATATGCCATTTGTAGCATTGCGTTCGCACGTATTGTGTCAATATGGTCGCCTGCCCGTAAATCGACGCGTTCCAACTTCGCAAGAAACCCTTCCATGGTTTTACCTATACGGCGCGTGGCTCGGATGATAAGAATTTGGAGCATTCCAATGGAACTCTGGTTCACAAGGCGGCGAAAACCTTCCAATTCATCACTCAAATCGATGATAAAATGGCCTTTGCCAAAGCGTAGTTTGTAGCTCCAAATGGAGTCTGGAGACTTTTCAAGGCGCTGGTAGTCGTAGAAGTACTCTAGAGCCGCGAGGAATAATCGTTTTGCCCGTCGTCTGCAAAAGTCCAAAAGATAAAGGGATTCGCCTGTGGGGTCAATCGCCGCGAGATCACGCACAACAATCTCGAAACACCCCATAAGAGCATTGGTTTTGTCAAGAAGCACCGGATCCACAACTTCATGCGATGTATCCCAAAAAGCATCGTTGAAGGCGTTTAGCTTTCGCATAGTGTTGCGGATATCACTAGCCAAATGGTCCTGGGAAGACGTTTCTCTGGGCTCAGGGAACATTCTGTTTAGTTCCTCGAGAGGATCTTTGAGCCTCGAATATTCGACTCCATGTTGGTAGTTCATCAATGGAAATAGCCATAGTTCGAGCTTTCCCGAGCATTGTAGTAATAACTCAAGGCGGGGGTTTCCCTGGCAGTTCCTAAAAGGGTCAACAGTGGTGATAGGCAGATCGTCGAACTGGGAGAGGACTGCAGATACGTAGGTCGCCGTGAAAGAATTTGGCTCGTCCACCAACGTTTTGCCAGCCGAAAAGTCTTCCTCATCATGATCGCTGTCGGATTCGCTAACCACATCATTTTCAGGAAGGCGCGTATGGCTGTGTCCTTCAGGGCCTTTACCGTGGCTCATAGTTTCCGTGCTTTGCATTGTAGACGTTGCTGATTCCTCAGAAAGAAGAAGAAAATGGGCTCTTGATGATGCTCAGAGACAATCTTTTATATGAATTTAAGCGCCAAAAACGGTTCATGCGGTCGTTTAATACTTATACCGCTTTTTCTTGCTGACGGCTTTTTCACCCTGGACAAATCAAGATGCGCGTAATGAAAATCTTGACAGAAATGGAGATTCAAGCAAATCTGCCTAGAAATACAATTTGTTGGTGCGTTCGAAAAGGTTGATAATAATGGTTTTAAAATCAACGTCATGACGTATCTGCGCGCGTTTAAAACTTTAGACCTCCGCGCGTACTGAATCGGGGCCACCAAACAACCCGCGACGCAACGGCGAGATGTATCATGATCATTCTACACGTTATTGACCAGATTACACGCATCTCATCAGATCAGAGTGGTGCCTTCAGTTCAAACCAATAGCACAAAACATGAGGTTTGAGATTTTGGTATGTGCGTAAAACTTCCTTGGCCTCACAATAATACAAACAAATTCAATATGGTTGAGTAAATTCTTGGGGAGGTACGGGTGAGTTCGTATTGGGCAGACTTAGTGTACCTTCCACTCTCAAGATAGATTCTGATGATCTTCTTCGTTGAACCGTACTAAAATAAATTTCAATGGTGACATGTATTATTTTTTTCTTTTTCCTGCTAACTGGAGCCTCATAATCTCATCCGAGCCTCAAATCAATTGGCACTAGAGCCCAAGCGCGCCAAGCACCACTGCTTCGTCTCTAGTGAAGGCTTCTTCAGTGAAAAATTGAGTCTTCTTAGTAAATCATGAAGCCAACGAAAACAATGAAATTCAGGCACTCAAAAAATCTTATTCCAAAGTATATCGTCGAACGCAATCGAATCATGCCCATTCTACCCATATGAGTGTTTCCCCATACTAATGTGCCGGCCGCGCATTGCATCTCGCGAATTTTCCGATGGCTGCGCATCGCTTCGGTCGGACTCAAATCTGCCATTTGAACAACCTCCAACAATTGCTCTACACCACTAAAGAAATGGAAGATTTCACCACGGCCGAAAACGTGACGCGATTTCTTCGCGCCAAAAATTCGACGCCCGAAACGGTGGTGTCCACTGCACGCCGGCTTTTGGCTGGCCAGTACTCACTCTACCTTCCGAATCTGGCGATATTCGTGTTTGATCTAGTATGCGACCGTGTGTCCGAATTTGTCGCAAAGAACTTCAAGCTGTGGAAGTTTTGCCCCGAATTGTGGTTGCTCTGGGCCGAAGTATGGCAAATGTTGGGCTCCGAGCCTCTCAGCCGCGAGATCAGGGCCAAATCGTTTCGCCGCGTCAAAACCGTGCTGGTGGCAGTTGCAGTGCTTGATGAGGTTGCATCACAGATCGAAAAAGACGGCAAATTATCTGAAACCCCGCTGCTGCTCCTTTCAAACATGTTCGCGTGCTTGCAGATGTTTCTGACTCTGGGCTATATCGACGTGGACGAGTTTTCCGCGATCGGGCTTGTCAAGAGCTATTCGTATATGCTTTTTCAATTGGGCTCGACGTCAGATTTGCCCATTGACGAGTGGACGATGCTAGTGAACAGTATTTATGAGCTCCCTCACCAAGCCGTTACGTACAAACCGACGAAAAAGAGCATGGCTAAGTATTTTACCGAGGTGCTCCCTATCCATCTTGTGCTCCTCGGCAGTGGCAAGAATATCTTATCAGCCGAATCACACAAAGTTCTACATGCGATTTTCCACGAGATTTTGTTCACGCTCGAACGCAACGTTTTGCCCGTTCAAATCGCGTCAGCAATGGCGAACCCACCCGACTTTTTGGATGAGCCGGGCGTGCTGTTTCTTTTCCAGGAAGTGATTACGAACATGGCTTCCACAGATATCTCAGCGTGTGAAACCATTTTCTTGAAATTGACTGCAGGCAAATTTGCGTCGATGTCGGAGGAGTTGATCACTGTGCTTTCGAAAGTAAACAAGACTCTCTCGTCGGGCTTTTTCGCAGAAATTTACACCAAAGAAACCTCGCAGCAAAAACCAAACTGGACGCTCGTATCCCGTCTTCTACAGCTAGACCCGGAATTGACGCTCGCAAAATGGAAAGACGTGCTCGACGGGTGTTCCAAAGAGCCTTTATCAAAAATTATCATTATTGCAGATAATGTCTCGCTGGGCTTTGTAAGAGCTAGAGACTTCCCGATTTTTGCCAGCGAAGTATACCCATACGGTTTATCTGTCTCGAAGCATTGGGCAACCAAGGAAGTTCTAGCAAAACTCACGCCAAAAGTGAACGAATTGTCTGGAAACCAGATCGCCCGGCTCTGCAAACAGTTTTTGGACACCAAATCCATAAAGCCTTTGTCTCTTTTGGTACAGGGTCTTTTGTTCTGTCCTCTTTCAAAGCAAAAGACAGCGCAGAGTGTGTTTACTGAATACTCATTCTGCCATGCCGGCTGGTCGGAGATCGGGTATTACGTTCTCTGTGTATATGGAGAAGCAGCCTTTTCCACGCAGCCCGAGATCGTGGCCAGAATTATGGGCGACAAAGTGCCTGTTCAAAAGTCAGATTTCGACTTGGTCTTTCGTGTTGCTGAATTGACTGGTGATGTTACTCATATCACTCCTAAACATGTTATATCACACATCAAGTCTATGAGCAAGGACAGCCTTATTCCTTTCATGGAAAGATGGGTGGTCTTGATGGAACACGTTCCAGGCGCATACGCAGCGTGGTTTGAAAAGGCGTTCCAAACCTTGAGTGCGCCTGAAATCCTTGACTACGTTCACACACGGCAGGCACTTCTTTGCGAAATGCCTGTATTTCTTACCGAACTCCTGGAATCACTTCGAAAATTACAGCCCGCGGTCATTTACGATCTCTTATCATCGTTCCCACCAATGATTTTCCGCAGGTTCTTTGGTGACTTCTTGACGCAATTGACAACAGACGCACTCGCACACCCTGAAAAGGCAGATATCAGAAAGGCGCTCAGACACGCGTTGCAGGAGCCTGTGCTCAAATCCCCACTTGAGAAAGATCTCAGTGTTCTCCGAGAGCTCATAGCGAAGTCAAATAGTGATACTCGCGCCGACACGCTCGCCGTGGCGGGAAGTATCTGGAGTGCACACGTCACAAATATCAAAACGCCACAATCAGAAGCATTTGTCAAAAATACCATCAAGACTTTCCGCAAAAGTCTCAAGAAGCCACAGGAGGCCGACTTGATCATGTCACGTGTGATTTTGTCGATGAAGTCAGCCCAAAAATTGGACGATTTTGATAAGTTTCTCGAAAGGTACATTTCAGTCGTTTGCGACCGCATGACTATCGATAACCTCGAGCAGCAACTCGCAGCGTTGAGTGAAATCCCTAATTTGTCGGAAAAGGCAAAAGCTTGCATTAGAGAGACGGTGCGTAAATACGGCACTGAATCCGTTTCTGCTCGATGCCAAGCCCAGCTTTTTACTTTGGTGACAAAAACCAGCGACAGTGCAGATGCGCAATATGTGGTGGCATTGTTCGTGGCGCTTCACCAAAAGAATGGAGACAACAAAGAAATTCGGGAAGCTCTACTCTCGAGCATCAAGGCATACTTCAGTTGTCTTGACAATGATGATTATACCGACCTTTTCGCACACGCTGTCATCTCGTTGAGAGACTCTTCAGCAGATTATGTGGCACCGCTTATTGACGTATGCAGCGTGTTGGCTTGGAACGTCGATAAAGAGTACACAGAGGCACATACGAAGCTTCTTGTTGCTTTCATTCTGGCGATCTCAGAGCGCAGCGCCGACCTTGAAAACGCAGCCACAGTTCTTTTGTTTGTCGAGACGCTAACAAAGTTGGTTGCAGAAAAAACGTGGGTGATCCAGCAGTACAGCGTGGAGCTTGCATTGAGCACGGCGCATATGTTAGCACACGAACTAGACTATGGCGCAGACTCAGAAAAGGTGTACCTAGCCGTCGTGAAGCTTGTATCCTATGTGGTGTTGTTCCGCAGATACAGATTGCTTTCGAGGCATCATTTGGTGTTGAAAGTCTTCTCGGACCTAATGTTGCCGATCTCAAACACTGGCACTCTTAGGGGCTCCTCCGCTGGAGCTGCGGCTTATGCAAGGCTCCTCACAAACTTATGTGAACCTCAGATTCATGGCCCCGCAAAAGATTCGGACGCGTTGACGTCTCGCGCGGCTTTCTTTAAGTCTGCGTTGAGAAAACATGCACATATCTTGTTGGTAAACTACATCCACACTAGATTGAACAACAGGTTTTCCGGAGATGTCAGTGACCTGATGATGCCCGGTATATACAGTTTGTTTTCGCTTCTCTCCAAGGACGAGCTCCTGTTGGTGAACAAATGCCTTGATGAGCTGGGCAAGGCCTATTACCAGTCATTGTACTCGACGTACAAGAATCATGGCAAGTGGACGGAGTAGCTGGCCGTTGTGTATATGTAATAGACCCTCAAGATACAATTGGATGTAGTCATATGCGCCTTGCAAGAGTCCCAAGGCCTATGTGTCTCAAACACCGTCTAACAAAGTTGCCTGTTGCTTGAAAACCTTTCCAAACCTTCTCGTCCAATCCGTCATTCACATGCGGACAATGAAGCGCGTGCGTCGTATGCTCGTAGCGCAAAATGTCCTTTCTAGTAATCGTGCCCGCTAATTGTCCGTCCGCCTCAACAAGCACATGCCTCGGGCCAAGCCTTACAAAGATATCCATAAGATACTCTAGCGTTGTACCAATGTTCACAACTAGGGGTGCCGGATTGACAACACACGCAAGATCCAAAGCATCACCAGCCTCACGCAGGCGCGCAGTGAAGGTGCACAATCTGTCGGCATCTACGCCGTGTATGGCTTCTTCCAAATCGACACGGCGCACATATCCGACAATTTGCGGATGATCCTCACTGGCCACAACAGGGAACCCTCGGAACAGTTTTTCAGATAGCACGTCCCTCACATACTTCACCGTGTGTACATCCAGAGTGGTGAACACCACCGTCACAGTCGACATTGCCGCGCCGACGGTGGTATTGAACACAAATTCTTCTTTGGAGTCAATGAAGGGAAGCCCATTGAATACGATCATCTGATCTGCAATGCCTCCGCCGCCCCATTTGTCGTTGATGAGTTTGGTAATGGTCACCGCTACCATTGTTGGAATGATGTACTTGACGGCACCGGTGAGCTCGAACATGATGACCGCGACGGTGACGGTTAGGTGCGTGATACCACTAAGCGCGGCGCCTGCGCCGATCAACGCATATGTTCCTGATATAACACACGGCCCCTCTGTGGGACACGAGGCAAACACTGGCAGGGTAGGGTAGCTCGCGTTTAAGTGCTCCACAAGCATTCCAAGCGCGCGACCAAAAGTGGCGCCAGCGGCCATTGACGGTACAAATATACCCGCCGGAACTTTGCAGCCGTAGGTGATGATAGTCAAAAACAGCCTGGCCACGGTGGCGAAGAGTAATGAAACCACTAACTTCCGTTTACCCAGTGGCGGCGCGCATAACTCGGCTGATTTTGCCAGACACTCGGCAAACAATAGCTGCATGGCCTCTGTCATGTCGACTTTGAGAAACTCATTGAAATAGCAAAAACTAGCAGAAAACACCGCCAAAAGTACGACTTCTCGCACAGCGTAGTCCGCCAAGAACTTCTTTCTGAACCCAGCGACACGCTTGTTGAGTCTTGACACAAAAATGCCGTAGACGCCGCCGAACACGCCCAAGAGAGCGTAAAACGGAAGCTCGAAAAAGTGCCACGACGTGTCATAAGTCACCTCAAATAACACCAACTGGCCTGTGCGGAACGGGTTGAACGCTGATAAAGTAGTCACAGCAATGAGCGAGCAAACGTATGATTTCCAGAGCGTCGGGAGTTGGAAAACGGACGCGATTTCCTCCATGGAGAACAATACTCCGCCCATGGGCAGCCCGAACGCAACAGCAACTCCTGCAGCGGCACTGGCGGTAAGAAATTCACGCAGTTTAGACGCCGAGGCCCTATACCCCCTAAAGAGCGCCGAAATCGAGTTTCCCACACACACGGCGTAGTGCACGGAGGGCCCTTCTTTGCCCAAGGAGAGCCCCAGCGCGATCGCTAAAGGGAGTCCCAAGCTTTTGATCGCGAGCGTGGACCAGCCCAAAAAACCGTTCATGACAAATCCGGAAACGATGCACTTGATTTCAGATATGCCCAGACCGGCGGCAAACGGTGCGTACGTTTTCACCAAAATGGCGGCCACGGCCGAAAAAAGCGCCAGCAACACGATATAGGTCACGTACCGGAGCGGCAGAAAATGCAGCCATTCCAGCCAGTCTGCGCACGTACCCTCTGTACCCAGAATCCAGCAGCAAAATGATTTACTAAGGTAGAATTGCGACGAGCAGTACCCCATTCTAAGCGAAGCTAGCCATGCGGTAATGACGTTCAAACACGCGGCAATCGCGCCAATCGTGACGCCTATAGCGGCTAGCACTACCCATGTGCGCAGCGAGTCCAAGATCTGCTCGCGCATCGTCATCTCGTGTCGTCTTTTCGCCAATCGCAGCCGGTGCTCGGCCAATTCATCGTCCATCCAGTCCACCGTGGTAAACGCATCGAATTTCTGCACTGCACGCACATTTTCTTGTGAAAGCCACGCGCCTGTTTCAGGAGACCGTAGCACAGGTGGAGGCTGGTCGTATATTTGGCTGTAAATTTCTGGCTGGGACCCTTCCAGCGGTGTCATTGTCTGTTAATTGAGGCTTAACTATGGGGTAGCAGACGCGGCGATATACGTGAAGATTGTTCCTCAATATGGTTGAAAGCCGGTTTTTTTGATATTATTGTAGCAAGTATCCCCTAGTTGGCCATTAATTGGCAATTTTTGAGCGTGTGTATATACTTTCACCGTGGACTAGTGCTTCCTATACTCACTAGATTGGCCCGCTCTATGCTCTGGACCGCGCTATAGCCAATCGTGTTACATCCGTGCATCTGGTTTTACGAGGGAATAAAGCCTTGGGTGCAAAAAAAAAGTATCACCAAGGTGCCTAGTGGAGACAACCATACATTAAGTAGCTCCAATGAAAAGGCAGTGTTTTACGCATGTCAATTAATAGCTGGCGCCAAATTTCAGCAAATGCATGAATGAAACAACACTGGTTAGTCACGTGTGGCGCTACCGTGCCGTACTAAATTTATGCATTGTTTGTCGCTGTGACTGGTATTATCCCCAAATTGAAACTGTCGACGTAAATTTGCAGGTGCGTACATTGCTCACGCCAAGGCTTAGTCCTGCAAGGTAGACATGTAATTATGTATCGCTGAAGTCTTGCAATGGGCCCGCCATTGCTTGCTTCAAACGACCTGGAGCTCAATGTGATCTGTGATCCAACCACATATTCAAAGCCCTTGCCTCTGGAAATTGATTCTCATTGTTTGAAATATGACTGATAATCATTGAATGCATGTGAAGGCAGTAGCTAGAGATTTTGGGCACCTGCAAATTCAGATAAAACAACGCGCATGTATGTGTAGAAAGTTGAAAGCGACGACAAATGCAAGCACAAGACAAGCCCAGGGGTGACGAGTCATTATTCAATACTCATAAGCAAATGCGAGCACTTTTATCCATCTTGACCAATGCAGAGCTTCTGTCGTCCAAGCCTCGTGAATGCAGTACCACTAAAGCCAAGGAGAAAGATAGGAAAAGGTGCATTTGATTCGCCAACACTAGCTCACCACCATCAACACCATCACCAAGACAAATACACATAGCGCCACGAGTAATATGCAGCTCCATTTGCTTTTCCGTTTCTGATACTCATGAGCTTTGTTGAGCTCACGTGACGCCTCATGTGCATTTCCGCTCATCTGCAATACATTCTCCTCAACTGTATCAAGCTGCTCGCCTTGCTGATTTACGAGCTCACCCAAATCTTTGAATATAGAATTGACCTCCCTAATACCTTCTGCAACTTGCTCAATTTGCCGATTTCTCTCTTCTGTAAGCAACATGTGGTACTGTAGCTCAGTCTGCTCAATTGTGTCTTGATCTTCTTGTATCTGAAGCTGTGCTTGCCTTTCGTTTTGTGAAAGTAGTGGTGAAGACTCCGTATGATTGCCTGTGTTGGTATTTCTTTGTGGCTGAAGCGGCGCTCGCGCCGTTTTTTCTGTATAATCTTGCACAGCTTTGTCGAAATTTGACTCTAGATCGCGGAAATCACTCGAAAGCCGATCCTTCATCATATGTTGTCTGCTCGATGCCTTGACCTCACTCTCACTGGAAGAATCACTCATTACCACAGTGATATCTGCAATCAATTTTCTGATGGCCGAGCCTAAAGATACAATATTTTGCTGAGAAGAAGCTAGCTTACGTCTCAATTGCACATCGTCCCGACGGCTTCCCAAGAGTTTCTTTTCATTGTTGAAAGAAGCCACAAGCAGGCCATATGTTTGGATTTGGTGCGACGTTTTTCTGATAATACTGTCGAGGTCCGTCTCGGGATTTTGCAGCAGCAGCAGCAGCAGCAAGACTTGTATCTTGGGTGAATCTGTTTGCGCCTCCAAATCGTAGTTAGCAAAAGACATTGCTTTTTGGGCAGTAATGTGACGCTAGGACGTTGGGGAAAGCTTTGAATCAGGAAGACTGGGGTTGCTTGTGAGGTGTGAAGGATGTACGGATGCACTGGTCCAATGTTCAAATGTATCGTAATTCTTCCAGACTCGTGCTAAACATGTCTGGCTGAAATTTCATAGAATCCTCAAAAAACAGTTTTTTTCTTGTATGGGGAAAGTATACAATGTCTAATGGCTTTGTTTCTGTTTCATTTGATTTCTTTTGTCATATGTCTAAATATCGAAAATGAAGTCTCAAGCTTCGGTTGGCGGCGGCAATTGGGTAAGCGCTCGGAAGGATCATAAATGCGAGTGAAGCAGAGTACCGGCTAGACTTGAATCTCACATCAATTTCTGGAACCAAACCTCAGAAGTCTCCGCCGATTCAAGTCGATTCGTTGGTAGACATGGTAAAAGAAATTATGAGGAAGCATGCTCATGCCCGCGAGAGATGGAATTCATGGTGAACACTTTCCAGAACTTACCTGTTGGCCGTCACTCACTTACGGGCTACGGGCTAGTACAGAGGTCCTGACAGAATTGTCATGGAATAGAATAACATCAAGGTCCTTTTTATACGGTTGAACAAGTTTATCGTTCTGAAAATGACTTTTAAAAACATTTTGGAGTATCGGAAATGGATCAGCACCGCGAACGATATGAAAGCCGGCTGGTGTATGATTAGAAGCAAACGCTACTGAACTGGTCAATTCAAATGCGGTTTGTTGCAGCATCAAGGAGCACGACAGGTCCTGCATCGGGGTCAGTCTTGCATATTGTTAGAGTGAGCACCGGCAGTGGCGACGGCAAGGCTGGGCCCTCTGAATGCGGCTAATTGAATTGAACGGCATACAACAAATGGCTCTGTATGCCAAGGCCAAGAAATTCCGAGGGTCCCGTTTCAGCTACAACTGAGTTGTTATTACCCTTTTCTCTCAGCACGCCTTTTTTTCACTTTTCGAAACGAGAACTCCGAATTTCAATCACTACTAAAGACCGACAAACATGCAGCGCCCTGCGTTATCCTCCCCGAGAACCCAAACAGTCCATCGTAGAGTTCGTTATGTGGCCCTCACAATCTCGGCGCTTGCGGGCTTGTTGGGGCTTCTTGCCTTGTTAGACGTGGATACTAAAGTGAAACCGATCGCTCGTTTTGCAACGTTGGCGTCTATGCTCCCGGTGAACCCGCTCCAGGTTTTCTCAACCTTAATAAGGGTTATGCATTTTATGTGTTCCCTCTTCTTGGCAAGAATCGGCCAAGCTCGGTTGGAATCTAACGGTTGGGAAATGGTTCGAGCGCTCAAGGAACGTGCCAGTGGCATTTGGGCCCCCATGTTCTCACCCCGCCTTTTTATGTGCTTCGACGCTTTCTATTCTCTTTCAACGATCTTCCTAATGTCTGTTGACACCCTCCAGCCAATGTCGGAGCTGGCCAAGTTTAATGCTTTCTTGAGTACACTCGAGTCAAATGTTTTCAGCAAGCTCGGTGGACTCCGCGCAGCTAGACCTTCCAACGGTGCCATGAACCCAGGGAATAGAACTGCCAGCTCTAGAGTTAGAAGAAGGGCAAGACCAAGAATATCTCACGCTCCTCGTGACTCAAGTATTGGTGAAGCTGCTCCGACTATCATTCAGAGTCGTGCACGGCAATCGGAAAACCATGCTGGCAGTCTTGAAACTGTTGAGGATGTTGATCTTAGCGGCAACTCTGTGGAGACGAGGTCTTCTGACGCCCTTCCCAGTGATCATGCACAATATGATGCTGAAGCACAGAGTAGCCGCCTTGAATTTTTTCGCACTTGGGGAATTTGGCCAGGCCAGCCTACGCCACTGTCAAATCTTTATTCTTCATATGCTGGATTGGATCCGGTCTTTGTGGGTGAAAGTGAGGAGGATTTTGCAGGTACACAATCGGCACAAACCGATATGGGATATTTCCGTAGAATGGCTGAGGAGCGGATGTCGGACAGGTCTGATACCTTTGGGCAGACCTCGGAATTCGACTATATCGGCTTTGACGAGGCGCCTATAGTGGACCCCCCACCTCAGTATTCTGAGTCTGAGTCATCAACAGAGCAGACTTTGGAAAGAGCTCATGATCCAGAAACACCTCCTGATTACGGCGCGCCTCCAACAAGGTCTACGCGAGTGATCAACGGAATGCCAGTACAGCCCTCTCATCTGACTGGCGAGTTTCAGAGCGTGGCCTCACCTTCAGGTAATACCACGTCTGCTGTCTCTGAGACGGAGAACACGACGCACACATGTCCGACTTGCAATGGTTCTGGTATTACGCAAAGAGAGAATGATCACGACAGATCAAGCGCAAGTGGGGGTCGTGGGAACCCTAGGCGCCGCCGAATCAACCGCTCACGTCCTCGTCGTATCAGAAGACAGCCCGCCCAGTCTTCACCCAGACAGCCATTATAATCTTGTTGCCCATGGCTTCACGGTTCATACTGTTGGCGGAAGCCCACGACGGCTGATTTTTTTTTTTTTTTTGCAGAGAAGTCGCTCAAACAATGATCTCAAGTGGAAAGGTATTCCGGGGCGATCATCGTGCCCGAACATTTTTCAATAAGTGAAGGCTCATGATGAAAAAATTTGCTCCTTGCAGCTTGGTAGCAGGTCTCAGAGCCGCAGAAAAAGTACAGCTCAACCCCTGTGTGATTGCAGTCCCAGCAATGAGATTGTGTCTTCAAGTCTTGGATGCGGCCACGCGAACACTGATATAACACAATTGATGCGCGATTCAATACCCGTTACGAAGAATCATCCACAAACATTGCTCAGCATTGTTTCCTCTTGATGTATGGGATTCATCACAAGTAAGCGCGCACTGCTGGAGAATATCCTGGACGACTGTCTGAGGCGAATGGCTTTTTGGTAAACTGATTGACTTGGCCGATAGCAAGGAGCAACTGAGTCCTTCGTTGCCGGGCTTCGGACTAGCACACCATAGAGGGCTGGTTTCAAACAATGAAATCCATTTTGACAATCGTTGTTTGATTCCCAGCGAATTAGTCAATCGTATGGAAAGGATGCTAAGGTGGCTGCCAATTCATTATGCAAATACACAATCGATATACGGCTAGCGGCTACGATAGAGCGTAAGATCAATTCCAAGGGTCCAAAAATTTTTACGTAAAATTGCTGATTGAAGTTGACTGTATGCTCAGAATTGGTGACCAACGTTGTTTTTTCAAGTGTATCGAAAATGTTTGAAGGGCGAACAATCGTCAACGATGAGTTCGTAGTATGAACTTCACACTACAGTTAGACCTGTTTAAAAGAATAACATCTGTGGAGCTGAAATAGATTTAGCCCCTGGTATATCTCTTTGAAAAGAGTATTTTTTAGAATTATCTGGACTGTTTTGAGCATAATAGCAGTTTATCTCTTTAGCTAAGATCGGATAGTGCACAAATTTTCGAGTCTGGATCGTCGTTCTCCGTATCTACCATCAACAAATCTAAGCTTGAGCGTCTGGAATGCCTACCACGCCAGCTGCACCGTTTTGAGACTGAAATCGCATCTCTCCTGCCTCCCTGCATCATGATGCTGCAAATCAATGATCTGGAATAGCATAGAGTGAGGATACACACCTCTTGCACCAGCCCGAAGGAGGTGGCCCAATTTTTGCAGCCACGCGGAATTCGCCTGCCTGCAAAATAACCGCCCTAGCTCAAAATAAAAAAACCTCCTACAATTCCCCGAAATATGTCAACTCACATTTTATATGGAATCTATCACTCATTTTGAGAGACCTTTTCGAATTTTGATATGTGATACAAAGCCATCGCTTTGTGGCTTCCAGCGAGATCACTATGTGGATTTGACAGAACGGTAAAATACAACTGTTCGAAAAGACAGCTGTTTAAATCGCAAAAGATGAGTTACCGCCACACCAAAAGCTGAATGATATATAGAGTGTCACGCACGCACGCTTTTGCAGTTGATTTCAAGAAATATCTTGCTTTTACGACATTTTCCGTTCGCAGTCCTGTTACGCGACGCGTTCTGACACGCGTCACCATCACGTGCAAGAGCTGGACGCGGTGAGCACGGGTCACATTTGGCAAAAAAAAAAATAGTCCGCAAATCTACCTAAAACATCCACTTTTTTCATTGATTGGATATACACCACAAACATTCGAGATTAGCCTACAGAATGCTGTCACGTGCAAGCAAAGCAAATAAACTCAAGCGGCTCCTCGAGTCGCGCCGCACGGGCACTATTGTGGCACATTCCTCCGACGAGGAGGACGCGTCGATTTACGACGAGGTAGACGAGGACACATTTCGTGAACGGAAACGTGAGCAACTCATGAACGACGATTTTATTGTTGATGATAACGGCGAAGGCTATGTTGACAATGGTGCGGACGAGTGGGATGACACGACTCGGCCTAATTACTACTCTGACGAAGAGGAACCCTCAAAGAAACGGAAGCGGGAAAAACCGCAGAAAAAGGCTTCAAAAGTGTCAAAGACAGCTGACATCAACAGTTTTTTCACCGTTGACTCGGGCTCTAAGCCACAGGTAAAGACTACGGTTAAGGCAAGCATTGACGACATTTTGGACGATTTTGACCTGCCGAAACCCATAAAAAAGCAGAAAGTTTTCGGAGCAGCATCCAACAAACCGAAGAAGACGGTGAGCTCAAACTTCGGCTTTTTATCATCGAGCAAGCCTAAGAAGACGAAAGTGAAGCCAAAAATGGAGCATTTTGACGAGATAGATAGTCTATCCCCACCAATAAAGCCGGAGGTGGATGATGACTTGGACTTGCCTGATATTGACCTAGACGTACCACAAGACGCTGTCAAGGAGGAAAGTTCTACCGAAACGCAATCGCTCACCGCTTCGCCAAAACAGGAACCCGCGCCTGCTGTATCTGACGACGAAAGTGACGACGATATTGTTGTGCGCAGAAGACCGAGAACGGCAGTAGCCGCACCTAAAAACGAAGCCGTGAATGTCTCTGCCGTGAAGACTTCGGAAATGGCAAAATCAGTATCGGCTGCGCCGACGTATGCAGCCATCTCGCAAACAGAGAAAGTCTCGAGTGAAAACGTGGTGGATGATGGCTCGTTCAAGATGTTTTGGTTAGATTACGCCGAGGCCGACAACACTATTTTGCTTTTCGGTAAGGTGTTATCAAAGAACGGCACTTGTGTGTCTGCTGTTGTTCAGGTCGACGGTATGTACAGAGAGCTCTTTGCGTTGCCCAGAAAAACCCGGATGATTGCGTCGGAGGAGACGGATCAGCCAGTGTCTATTCGCGATGTGCACGAGGAGTTAGCTCCTCTTCTCATGGATCACTACGGCTTAGAGCTGATTCGTGCCAAGCCAGAAACAATGAAATATGCGTTTGAGTTGCCCGGAATCCCAAAGCAAACAGAGTATCTCAAAATCCTTATGCCTTTCAGAACAGGCAAGAACAGAAACGTGGTTATGCCCGCTGAGATTGAGGGCGAAACTTTCCAACGCATTTTCGGCACGAACGCGAATATCTTTGAGTCATTTGTGCTACAGCGCGGGATTATGGGCCCGTGTTGGTTGGAGATCAAGAATGGAGATTTCCAGGCAATCCAAAATGCCTCACACTGTCAGATTGAGGTAGCGGTCAAGTCGGCGGATTGTGTCACGCCGATTGTGAACTCACCACTTCCGCCACCAAGTTTGACGGCGGTGGCCATTTCCGTGCAAACCATCATGAATGTGAAGGCTAATAAGCAGGAAGTGGCCTGCATCAGTTTGGCCACATACAAAAACGTACCACAGGATTCTCCAGTCGACGAGCAAACCGAGCCCGAGGAACTCGTCACATTGGTACGTCCAATTGGCGCAAGCGTATTTCCGCCTGGGCTCCGGCAGGCCGCTGAGAAGCAGAATCTCAATTTGAGGTCGTTTGGAAATGAGAAGTCGATGCTTGGATGCATGGCTGCAATTGTGAAAACCATAGACCCGGATATGTTCATTGGCCACAGATTAGAGAACATCTCGTTGGACGTGTTGGTGCACAGAATGCATGATTTGAAAGTGCCAACTTGGTCAGCCATGGGCAGAAGAAATAGGAAAGTGTGGCCGGATAAATTTGGCAGAGGAAATGGGTTCAACAACAATTTACTCATCAGAGAGATCTTCCAGGGCCGTCTTTTGTGTGATATTGCCAACGAGTTGGGCCAGTCTCTCACACCAAAGTGCCAGTCTTGGGATTTACCTGAAATGTACGAAGTTGTCTGTCATGAGAAGCACATTTCGCCAGAGATCAATTTTCATAACCCACGGTACTCCGAGGACGCAACTTTTTTGCTCATGCCTCTAAAGGAAAATATCGCTCAGGTGTTGATCACAGCAAGAGTCTCCTTCGCGGTACAAATCTTGTCGCTTTCTAAACAGCTCACGAATTTGGCGGGTAATGCTTGGTCACACACGTTGTCGGGTACAAGAGCAGGTCGAAACGAATTCATTTTGTTGCATGAGTTCAAGAAGAATAACTACATTGTTCCAGACAAGGAGGACAAATACCACAAGAACACAAACCATCAACAGGAGGCTAAGCTTGAGGCAAACGAGGAGGATGCAACCACAGTGACTTCCAATAAGAAACCCAAATATCAAGGTGGTTTGGTGTTTGAACCCGAAAAAGGTTTGCACAAGAATTACATCTTGGTCATGGACTTCAATTCCTTGTACCCCAGTATCATTCAGGAGTTCAATATTTGCTTCACCACAGTTATGCGCGACGCCTACAACATGACCCATGACGAGGACAGAGATATGCCTGATATTCCTGAAAGGGACTCCGAAGCTGGTGTTTTACCAAGACTTCTCAACACCTTGGTCTCCAGACGTCGTGAGGTTAAGAAACTTTTGAAAGATTCAAGGATTTCAGAAAGCGAACGCGCCCAATACGATATTAAACAGCAAGCTTTAAAATTGACTGCAAACTCCATGTACGGCTGTTTGGGTTATGTCAATTCGAGATTCTATGCCAAGCCTCTTGCCATGTTAGTGACAAACAAAGGTCGTGAGATTTTGATGGACACAAGACAGTTGGCTGAGCTGATTGGTTTGAGAGTCGTTTATGGAGACACAGATTCTGTCATGATTGATACTGGTGCCTTGTCATTGCAGGAAGCTTTGAAGACTGGAGAAGATTTCAAGGTACAGGTCAACGAGAGATACAAGTTGTTGGAAATCGATACTGACAATGTATTCAGAAGATTGCTCTTGCACGCGAAGAAAAAGTATGCAGCAATGACTGTTACCATCGATAAGAAAACTGGCAAAGAGGTTTTGGCGTTGGAAGTGAAGGGTCTTGATATGAGGAGACGTGAGTACTGTCAGGTATCAAAGGATATTTCCACGTATGTTTTGCAGAAGCTTCTTTCCGACAAAGACCCCGAGGAAGCGCTTAGTGAAGTCTACAACTATTTGGAGTCGATGAACAAAAAAATCAGAGCTAACGAATTGCCCATTGACAGGTTTTCAATAAACACGCGGTTATCGAAGGACCCTTCTAACTATCCCAATGGAAACTCTATGCCTTCAGTGCAGGTCGCTCTTCGGCTCAGAAAGCAAGGAAAAGTCATCAAAGCCGGTAGTGTGGTCACTTTCGTGATTACCGAGTCCTCTAATCCTGAAGAGACCAACCCAGCGCAAAGGGCAAGACCGATTCAAGAGATATTGGCTGACAAAGACTCGTTCAAGCCCGACAGCGACTATTACATGGAAAAACAGATATATGCGCCAGTGGAGCGTCTTGTAAACAAGATCGAGGGAATTGATTTGATGCGTGTGGCCACTTCACTTGGCATAGACACCAGAAAGTATGTCCAAAGACTCCGCCACTCTGAGGGCCAGGACGAGCTCATGCTATCTCTGACGAATATCTCCGATATGGAAAAATTCAGGCAGGCGAGCTATTTGGTGTTGAAGTGCTCTTGTGGTCATCAGTTCAGGTTTGGTGGCATCATGGCGTCGCCAGACTATAAAGTGTCCTTTAATGGTGTGGAGTGTGGCAAGTGTCAGGCGACTTTCAGCCCATTCAAGCTCGCGGCGCAGCTTGAGGTAGAGCTTCGGAGACACACGGAACTTTACTACGCCGGGTGGTTGGTCTGCGATGATACTGCGTGTGGTATCAAAACTAGGCAAATTTCAATGTACGGCAAACGGTGTATTGGCTCTGCAGGTACATCACACGGCTGCAAAGGCGTGGTGCGCTACAATTACAGTAGCAAGGCGATGTACCATCAGTTACATTACTTCAAATCGCTTTTCGATGTTGATAAGGCCAAGGCCCGAAAGTTGAAGCCGATCAGCGAGGATGCAAAAGTGGCCGAGATGTCGGATGCCGAGCTCAACGCCTTGGCAGAACAAAACAGATCAGCTTTCAAGCTCCACAAAGATTTGATTAAAAGATATATCAAAGATTGCGGCTATGGGCGCGTCAGTTTTAAACGTCTTTTCGATTTCGCAAGATGATTCTTAATAAGTTCAATATAATATTTATGGGTTAATTTGAGGTAGCAAGCTCATGATCGGCCGTGCCCAACGTGCCACGTAACTCCTGCTCTCGCTCGATCGACTCGAAAAGCCCTTTGAAGGTACCCTTTCCAAACCCGTCATGGTTGTGTCTCTGAATAAACTCATAAAAAAACGTGGGCCGGTCATGCAACGGTTTGCTGAAGATCTGTAAGATGTAGAAACACGAAAACGTGCCATCCGTCCTCTCGACCTTGCTGTCGGGGTCGAAATCCACCAAAATGTGGTTTTCACGGAGTGCAGACAAGCTTTCGAATAGCGTGATCTTGTGCATATCCAATCTTTTCTTTAAGTTTCTATAATACTCGTCACTGATCGTGTTGAACTCCAAGCCTCTGGAACGAAGGAACGTGACGTCACTCAATATATCGGTAGACCGCAAGGCCACGTGCTGTACGCCCGGCCCGCCATAGAATTCGTAGAATTCCTCAATTTGGCCCTTCAATTTGACCTTCGCCGGCTCGTTTATGGGAATCTTGACGTTTCCGTTGGTGTTGGTCATCACCATCAGACGAAGCCCCGTATTGCCGGTCGAGACGTCGCGATCATCCACCGACCAGAACTTACGGAATCCTAGCGCCAGCGCGTAGAACTCGGCGTTAGGCATCATTTGGTTCCAGGAGAAATTGAGCACACAATGGTCGATTGCCTGGAGCTTTATGCCGCAGAATATGCTCGAGATTGCACGCGTACTGGGGCCCCCATAGCCAGGCAAGTATTTGCCCGTATAGTCCAAGATTTGCACAAATGTATGGTGCAAGTCTGCCGTGGGGAGTGCTATTGTTGCCAAAACCACCGATCCGTTCTGATCACTGTGGACCATTGGCTGTGTGACTGGAAGTGCGCCGTTTGCAATCGCATATTCGTAGAGTGCGTTTGCGTCAGTCACTTTGAACAAAATATCGCATACGCCCACGCCGTGAAGATTGATGAATTCAGCTAATGAATTAGCCGCCGCGTGATCGAGTAGCTTTTGGCGTGTTGCCGCCGTTGACTGGCCGCCAATAACGTATTGAGAGATCTGTTTGCGCACCTTCAGCAGCCGCAAGCATAGCTCGGCCATACTTGTGCGATTAGGATGTCCATGGAGCAAATCTTCAGCTGCAGCCATAACGGGCGATGCTGGTGGGGACACGCAAGTACTGGCTGGAACGGGACACTCAAGAGGGTTCATGAATTCCATCATGATATCGTTGCATTGAAGCACATGGCTGGCAATAGACAGGGCACCAGTTTCTAGGCCACGGTAGGCGACTTCACGGAAGTCAAAAGCCAATTCCAAGTGACGAGCCATTTGGCGGGCATTGGAGGACGCAAACCGGATCAGGTAGAAGTCTGTGATGAGATCTGGTGGCAATTCGCCTTGGGTCTTGGGTTTGACCAGACCTGGTTCTAGCAAGGACATAGCGAGATACGATGCAGCAAAGTTTGTATTGTTCTTTTGTTTGGTTTTTGGGAATTTTCTCTTATTATTCTTTCAAATGGTAAGCTAGTTGTTTGGATTCGCAAAAGGAAACATTACAGGGAAAGGGACTCAAGAAAAGGGGGACAGATGGGATATGAGAATAAAGACTTGCAGAAATGCCTGGTGCCAGAAGCGAGTGGAGCAACCGGTATCAGCAAGGGAATTGTTGTTAGTGATAAATTGAATTTGATATATAAAAAGAATGTCTAAATTTTCTGGAATCATATAAAGATGATCTTTTGGGCTTTTCTTATCTTCTTGCTGCACACTTACACTTACATCCAAGTATGGGTGCAAATCAATTAGGAGCGCTGCAGTTCCACTTATTTGCACCCATTGATATAGAATACAGAAAATGGCAGTTGGAGAAATAAATCGATAAGTCTTTCGAGAAAGATAAAAGTTTACGTTATGTTTGGATTATTGAACTGTACAGATTGAATTACACGGTTTCTGTTCTTCATTGCTGTATGAGATCTATTGTCCCACTACCGTCAGCACCTCAAGTCAGAACTGCCTTCCATTGCCCTACTATTAGCTACCTGCTGACTTCGATGAAATTTTTATTAAGTCAAAATGGTTTGTAGGAATTCACATAATGATATATATGAAATACATGAGTTTTTCATTCTTACTCATGTGAAGTTTTTTGAACGTCTGTTCATACCTATTGCTTAGTCTTCACTATAGGAACTCGATAAAAGAAAGCCCTTCTTTAGAGTTCTAAAAAGCATGTATCACGGAAAATACTGATATGATTCCCCGATGAATCTTTCAACGCTTCGTTGATCACGTCAAGAAAAAAACAAAAAACAGTTTCTTTCTCGCTTTCACTATGAAACATATCGGGTATTTGTTTCCCTATGCGATTCGTATAATGAAGTCCTGGCCAGCCGCACTTCAGTGAAGCGTGGCGTGCGCGCACCAGCATATCGCGACTGGCGCACTCTACGAAAACAAGCCTCACCATTCAAGAGAATACATAGATATAGGTGATATACTAATAGATTTGGAGGCTCCACCAAAACGAAAACAATTCAAGGCGTATTATTCATTTCACAAAGCCAGTTTTTTTGCTCATATATACGCTGAAGGCGCTATTTTACCTCACATTTACACATTCAAGTACCACCCGTCTCAATCCATATATCTATACTGATAATGAACTTCAACCCCAACAGCGGGCACAACACGCCGAACCCGCACCCTTCACAATTACTGCAGCAGCAACAACAGCAACAGCAACAACAATTTGCCGCCGCCGCGGCGCGTCAGCGACAGAAAATGGCCATGTTGCCGCCGCAGTTCCAGAACCTTTCTCCACAACAGCTCCTGGAGCTAAAGAACCAGCCGCAGTTCCAGAATATGCTCAGGCAGTATATACAGCGGCAGCAGTTGATGCAGCAGCAGCAAATGACGCAACAGCAGATGATGTCTGCCGGCCAGGCACCTGGAATGGCACCGAATAGCCAACAGGGTCACAGCATAAACATGGCGCCCGGAAACGGCACAATGGGCGCTGGAATGCCGCCCAACTTTGGCCAAAATATGAACCTGGGTGTAGGACAAAACATTGGCGACTTCGGTCCGAGCGCCAATGGCCACCAGGGGGCAACTCTGCACGGACCGTCTGCAGGATTCAAGCCCGGCGTGAATACACTGGGCATTACTCCGCAAAACCCGCAAATGGGCGCCAGTCTGGCACATCCTCAGCAGTTGTATAACAAGAACATGCAGGCCGCGTTTTTGCAGCAACAGCAGTCTCAAAATTTGGCGCAGCTGCGCGGCCCCCAAGGTCCAGCCTCCCGCGGGTCACCGATCCCGCTCCAGCAGGCACAACAGCAGGCACAGCAACAGCAAATGTTCAGTCCGCAGCCGGGGAACATTTCGCAGCACATGGCGCAGACTCAGACTCCTGTAGCGCAACAGCCCTTGAACCAGCAGCAGTATAGCCAACAACAGCTCCAGAGAATGCAGCAGATGCAACAAAACGTGCGAAACCAGCGCGCTGCAAACGCCGCCCCGGCAGTGGTTCACTCACAAGCCCCTGTCATGGTTGGTGGCGCTGTTGAGCCGATATTGATGAAGGAAGCGCCAAAACCCGATGTCACTTATATGAATTCGGGTTTCATAGCCGACCCAGAACTGCAGAACATGGAGTCTCAGGCCGCTGCGGCCGCTGCCGCTGCCGCCGCCGCCGCAGCAGCTGTAGGGGGTCATTCTGTAAGCGCAGGCGGGCCGCCCAGTGCTGAGATCGCGGCCGGTATGAGGAAATCTATGGCCATGCCCATTCCTGTGGGTAAACCTGGCTTGCAGCCACCGAAACAAAGTCCGCTCACAGAAAAGGTCAAACTCCCGCCGAATTTTGCGCCCGACTCGTTAAAGAAAGTTACTGTTACCCCTTTGAAAGCGCTCACTGAATGGTCCGATAAGCTAAAGGCCGAGGGCGACGAAATTCCGGCCGATGTTAAGATTTATGAAGATATCATCAAGAAAGATCACGCGTTTTTGAAAGCTACTCTGAATCAAGAGGAAATGAACAAGGCGCTTCTAGAAAGAATGGCGCGTGACATCAAAAGCTACAATGCTATCAAGCAATTGCGCATGACGGCAATTTCTACTTCGGCAAGAAACCAGTTCAACAACAGTATCTGGGGTGAGGGCTACCTGGGCTATGGAAACGGAATCAGCAACACGGCCACTCAAGTGATCTTGCCTGCGCACAACAAGTCGTTTCTGAAGGTGCCTGATATCCCTCATACAGATGCTGAACTTAGTGAGATGGTGAGAGCGGCTGAAAAGTCGAGAAAATCGAAACATTTGGTGCCGGTAAGGCTAGATTTTGACCAGGAGCGTGACCGATTCAAGCTTCGCGACACGTTTTTGTGGGACATAAACGATCAGACATTCCCTCTAGAGCATTTTGTGAAGACTTTGATCGAGGATTATAAGTTCATTTCGGAAAATCACTTTCATAACATCTTCCAAGCCATCACAGAGCAGCTCAAGGACTATAAGGCAAAACCGGAACAATGCATGGGTGAAATTCGAGTACCGATCAAGATTGACCTTTTGATCAACAACACCCAATTCACAGACCAGTTTGAGTGGGATATCTTGAATTTTCAGGATAATGATCCCGAGGAGTTTGCAACTATTCTTTGCGATGAGATGAGTTTACCAGGTGAATTCGTCACATCAATTGCGTTCAGTATCAGAGAGCAAACACAACTTTATCACAAAGCATTGTTCTTGATCGGATATAGTTTCGACGGTTCGCCCATACGCGAGGACGAGATCAAATCGAACTTGGCGCCGCCTTTACGCATCATCAACTCCGAAAACGGCTCTTCTCAGCAAGAAGATTTTATTACCACGCTCAGAAACCCCGCACTGCTTGCGGACTACTCCCCATCCATGACAAAGCTCTCACAGCTGGAGATTGAAAAGTTGGACAAGGAAATGGAGCGTGAGTCTCGCCGCAGAAGAAGACACTTCAATAATGAAAGCACGTTCAGTTACAATGAGAATGGACCTAATCTGTTTGGATCGGGCCTGAGCCGGGGAACAGCTTCTAGAAGAAGCGCTCTTCATTCCGGGAGAGGTGCCAAAACTACTTTGCCTGATCTTTCAGCTATGCCCAAGACCTTCCGTACGCCGATGCCTTCAAGTGTGCTTCCTGGTGGTATTGACTTGGGAGTTCCGGCCATATACGGGTATAATGAGCTCATCATCAATCGTACCCAGATCCCGAACCCAGATTTCAAGGCACCAGCTCCACCAGGAATGGTGACGTCATTCCGCGACACCGCAGGCTCCTTCTTTGTTAAGATCAAAATGCCCAGAGGCGGGCGTAACGGAAGGTAAAATACGTTTCAATCCAGTTGATGAATTTGAGAAGTATTTACAATGTGTGACCCGTGGGGCGAAATGGGGTTGGAGGATCCCGTGGTTACCACTTCTTGTGTTATGTACGTTTATTTTGGAGGATACGGAAGCCAGTGTTCTAGTCCAGAAGCGCTTTTGCCAAATCCTGAATCAAATCGTCCGCGTCTTCCAACCCAATGCTGAGCCGCAAGAGGGTCGGAGGCGCTGTGGCGTCGCTCATTACTCTCCATTCGATCAAACTTTCCACCCCTCCCAAAGATGTAGCGTGATAGAAATACTTCAACCTAGAGGGAAGTGTCCTTGCAAATTCTTCGGACCTAACAAAAATTGCAAAAGTGGGGGCGTGTATCCCTTTTAGTTGCTCCTCCACAAACTTGTCCGTTTGCAAAGACGAGTGTTTAACATCCACAAGGCCCGGCAAACTTGCCTTATTAGCATGCAAATACTGGGCAATCTTTGTGGCTGTCTCGCTCTGTCTCTTAACCCTAAGCTCAAATGTCTTCAAGCTCCTGAACAACAAGGCCGACTCCAAATTCGCAATGTTCGTGCCGAGACAAATTCTATCAAGCAAAAGACTCTCTTTTACGTTTGTGGATTTTGTCAAGAGCAAGCCTGCCAACAAGTCCGAATGGCCTCCGAAATACTTAGTGGCGGAGTGCATGACAATGTCAGCCCCAAACTCGAACGGATCTTGCAAGGCAGCAAAAGTCGAGTCCACAGAGAGGACTGCGCCCTTTTCATGTGCCTTCTGTGCAAAATAACGGATGTCTGTACATAACGAGGTGGGGTTAACGGGCGTTTCAATGTGCACCAAATCGCCCTTTTGCAACAACTCAAGATCCGAGTCGGACAATGACAACTGCTTCAAACCGTGGTTTCTGGTCCAAATGTCTGCGATCCCGTGGCAGCCGTGATATGCCTGGCCAATGAAAATCTGTTTCGGGTTCACGTGTGTCATGAGAGCGTAGAACGCGGCCAACCCAGAACTATACGCTACAGCATGCGAATTAGTGATCTTACCAATTGTCTCTTCGACAAGAACACCATTGGGGTGGGCATGGCGCGAGTAAATTGCTTCCTCGTGTAACGTTTCCGGAATTGTCGCTTTGTGAAGTTTCTCTGGGTCTTCATTATACTTGAAAGTGGTAGAGATATTGATCGGCGGGGTCACATCAGGCACCCTGTGAAGGTCGTTGGCTGCGTGAATAGATAAAGTAGAGAGCTTTGGCATGTTTTTTGGCTGAATCAATAAATAAGCTTGATTTAAAAGATTGGCTCTCAAAAGAATTAATTCGAAACCGAAATTTTCTTTCTGGTGTCAAGGGTCATCATAAATACGAGGCTTAATTGGCCCACCTCCGATTTCCTAATGCGGTGCCAGAATTGCCGAAGATACCGTGCTGTGGCGCGAGCTGCGAGCCTGCATGGCAGGCGCATGATCGCCAATGACGGAACTGCACTTCCGTTAGGAAGCCAGGCGACAATTTGATTGCATTAGCTCATGATTGAACTCGGTTGAAGAATCTTGGTTGTCATGTTTGTATCCTTGATGTCCACCATGAGCTGTACATTTATGCGTACTATAGGAGATGCCAGAAGACTGAGCTCCACGCGGACTTGATGTAAAAATGGCTTGTGTTGATTTGAACGACCACGTTTTTTGGCCACATTCAAAGTTGTAGTAATGCCAGGTCGATTTATTCCTAAGGGGAACTGTGGATTCTCGTTAGCCAATGATGATATTCACGCCTCCGGTTCTCCGAGAGCTCGCAATGATTAGTGTACAATCTCTGGCGAAAAAAACACACCGGTCTCCTCAGCGGCATGGAATTGAGTTTAGCATGCTCCATATTGTACCTTTACAGTCTTTTTGGACATGTGTCACGGCCACAGCTAGCTGGGTGAATTGCACGTATGAGCTTGCTTGCAGATATTCACCTCCTTATGATCTTTGAGGGTATTGAGAAATTTGCTTCGCTTGATCAAATACTTTTGACCACTCAGCTCATAACATACGGATATTATGGGTTTTAAACACGCGTCACATCATACAATCTTCCCAACCTTTCACTGTGGTTCTTCATAAGACGCACCACTTGTAGTAAGCTCTTATTGTACTTCCGTTTAAATCATACGCAAAGTATTTTCCAAGGCTGATCTGGCTGCCAGCAGCAACATCAACCCCATGGGTATTCATGAGCGCGATGTCCTGTCCACTGGAAGTCTTCGCAGCCATGAGCATCGGGCTTAGCTTAGTGACCTGGTGGAGTTCAACAACGCGATCATTTTCCTTTAGAGACTCCATGGTTTGGCCAGTTTCTCTTGTTTTCAGCAAGCTAGAACCTATATGCAATGAATCGCTTAGCTTAATCAGATCGCAGAATGACCGGATGACTTTGTTGCTTTTCTCCACAGTCGCATTATAATCGACCAAACTCAGAAGGAGTTCATACCGTGCACTCAGATTCCCCGAAATGGACGAAACTCCAGCATTCAGATTTCGTGGATTGTATTTGGAAAGCGACTTGTGGGCACTCAAATGGCTGTTCTCGGAAAGAAGTCGGCCGATAAGTCCATTCAAATATCTTCCACTCTGGCCAACCTTGCCACCCTTTGAATTAGCCGTAACATTCTGAAATGGATCAAGTTCTGTATCTGCTTTCGATAGTTCAGGTAGGGTCGAATTCAAAGATTTGCTTGGTCTTGTTAATGCAATGCCGCCGAGCGGACGAATGTTCTCCTTATTGTTAGTTTTGAAAGCGCTGCTGATTCCAAATTCTTTTAGTGAATTAGAGATCTCCGCTTTTTTGAGCGTATTCAACCCATTTTTGTTTCTACTTGAACCGAAACCGAATGACTCTTGGATACCATGTTTGCTTTGCCGCTGGCCGATGGGCCGATGACCCGGCTGCAAGCCCGGCTTTTCTCGGTTATGTAGCTTAGTATTCCGAGCCTTATTTTGGTCACGTGATATTTCAGCGAGTGCCGGTCGTTTTCTTCGCTGATGAAAAAGCTCGAAATCATCAGGTCTTTTCATTTTGTTTGAGATGACTACCTTTTTTCTTGACTTCGTGAAAACTAAAGCTATCGTTTCGTGACCAAAACAATGACGTAGCGCGCGCCTCAAATGCTGTTTACATTTTGAGACGGCGACATTTTTGGCGAGACAGTAGCATTCAGTCACGTGACCCGTGCACGCTTTTTATGTTATCACCTCCCACTAGTGATGACCCTTTCGGTTATCGTCTATTTAAGCATATAAATCCATAATTTAAACGGTTCCTGGCTCCACTTGACTATAAAAAGCTTCGTGAGGCAAGTTGGAGGCATAGTCTGGAGCCATCATGTGCAGCCGTTTTCGCAGCCTTGCTCGAAGGTGACTGCGACATGATTCAAGTATAATCAACGGAATCGTCTTTTCCGTTTCTAGTTTTTCTTTCTCGTTAAACTCAATCTGAAAGTTACGCAAACCTTACTTAATGAAAACCCTCTACTCTTCGAGCATGCAAGCTTTCTAATGTTGTCTATTATTTCTATATTATTAGTCGTCTCTTCTGACCTTAGCATAGGCCGCCGTTTCACATGTAAAAAGTCCCATGCCATCGCTATTTATCCTGCAAAGGCATACTTGGAGAACTTTCTGATTCTCAACCCGTACCTATAGAACAAAAATGGAATAAGACAGCATGCCAAGGAAATGAACGCCATCAACGATGAAGCCCATTCGTAACCCAATCTGTGGTACATTTGGATGGTGAAAAGCGGCACACAGGCACCGAAAACTGACCGCACAAATGTTTTTGCAGCCAAAGCAGAGGCTGCGTAATGCTGGTATGAGTCAACGATATAGTTGTTGGCAGGGTTGTAAAGCAAGAGGAAACCAAAACCGACAGCGAAACCGGAGAAACAAGGGCCTGCCCACGAAACGTGGGGGTACGACGACCATGCAAAGGCAAATAATCCCACGGGCAAAAACCAGCATCCAATCATCATTGGGAGCAATCTGAGTTCCGGAGGAGGCAATTCGCCCCTATCTCTATATGGCTGTGCGCGTCTGTTGTAATCATTGTTGACAAAAGGAGTGATGGCACTCGCCACAATCACACCCACGCCAATTGGAATGAACATGATTCCTGTCTTGGACGCAGACCAGCCTTTGCCTTCCATGTACACAACTGGGTAGGCAAAGAAAAACATGTAAAGTAAACCGTAACACACCGACATGTAGATCGTGATCAAAAACACAATCACCTCACTGAGAAGCAAAAACGGACGCGTCATGGATGTTGTAAACACTTCAACCTTGGATCTCACTTGCAATTCACACAACGCTTTATAGCGGTCGTCACCCGTTGTTTTGCGAAGAAACTTCGACCTCTTTTTCAAGAGCGTGTTGTGGTGCGTTTCCGGCACAATGGCAATAAAGATGACGTAAAAGAAACCGGCCACAATTAAGAGTGTCCAGTAGATCCACCTCCATGTTGGAGCGAAATCTCCAAGCAAGCCACCAAAGATTGGACCGCACACAGGACCCAAAAATGGTGCTGCCGAAAACACCGCCATGGCCAAGCCTCTCTCCTTTGCATCCCAGATATCAGCCAACGAGCCGCCAATCAAACACATGGGGGCGGAAAACGCCAAGCCGTCGATCAACCGACACACTAACAACGTGCCAATATTTTTAGCCAAGCCACATGGAATGATGAAGATGACAGCAATTCCCAAAGTCACAGCGTAAACGGGTTTACGGCCAACCTCTTCCGATGCAGGAGCAAACACTAGGGGGCCAAAACCAAACCCGAGCACGAAAACAGTCACGGTGGACAAAATTATGACTTCTTCAGAGACCCCAAAGTACGCCGCGGGTGTCTCCAAATCACCCGTGACAATTGCAGATCCAAGCGCAACCGTGAAGCAGACCATTCCTAAAATCACTGTATAGAGCCATTTCATGGCCTTGCCGCGACTCTTAGGGTTTCCGGGGTCCTCTGGCACAAACTCCACCAAACGCAAGCCTGTCTCGGCATCGATAGGGTACTTCCACGGGTCACTTTCATGGAAGTCTGACTTTGGGTCGGGGTGAGTAAGGATTCTTTCAACATCATAAGGCTCTTCCAAGGGCCCTAGTCCGCGTGTTTCTTCTTCTAGCTTGCTGACAAGCAGCTGTACGCCCGAAGTAGTATTTTGTCTTTGGAGTCCATCCGGTTGCAATCCTGCACCTGGCACGTAGGGCTTCTGTTCCAAGGACTCGGAATTTATTGTTGTATCTGAGCTTGAATGATTCATGATTAAGGTGATGATATGAAAAATGATAAAATTATGTTTGACCCCGCACATCGTGGCGTATTTATACTAGCAAGCAATTTTCGGTCCATGTATTCAATATTTGCCGAGGCTGCGTGAATTCTGGGGCATTGCCGTATTAGGCTCGGTCGGTACGCGTGAAATGAGGTGCCGAGATCAGGCCGGTGCGGCAGAATACGAATAAGAGAGATGTCGGCAGGTAGCTTTAATGGCGCAACCCTGGAAACGTTATGTGATATTTATTTAGCAGAAGAAAAAATGATATGTTTTTGAAGCCAATTGAAAAGACAACAATCATAAATTGTCATTTTGTTGTGTGCATTTAGTAGTCAATGAATATCTCAGCCCTGCCACTGATTAGAAGCGTTTGCGCGATTTAACAAACGGCTGTGAATTACCGGTGCCGACGCAGCCAGAATGGGGAGTGCACATAAGGTAGATAAAGACTAAAGTGACGCGGGCGTTGAGTTTCGGTAGACAAAAAACGATGAGAATTATTGTTACAGACAAATTGTAGGACTATGGGTCGAGTGATTCAACGAGAAGCTATCGTTGTATTTTAGTGGTGCAAAATGCCGTATTCTGATTTGAATTGTTCGGTTTTTTTTTGTGAGAAGCAATTCACCAACGAGCCAAGCGCGCCTGAAGAACCTTTTCAGGACTCGGTTTTTTTTAGAACTCCCTTGGGGGTCGAGACCTTTTGGCTTGAAATCATTTCTATGCCTTGAATCTCAAAAAATTCTAAATATTTCTGAATGCTTATCTCATGCATTTGTTCGGTGGCATCGGCAAGATTATGCATTAGATTAATTTAGACCTGACTGAATAGTTGTGCAGATGTATTTTGACAAGAGCAGAAAGAACGTGCTTGATCGAAACAAACTAATTTTAGATCATAGCGGCAAGTGTGTGACATTTTCAAATGCCAGGGAAAAACTTTTGAGCCAGAAATAGCCGTTTCCTTGCTCATGCGGGCCCAATCTTATACCCATGACTTAACGTGGTACGAGCCAACAAACGGCCATCGAATGTTTGCGAATACCCCGAAACAAGCGTAGACACGTTTAAGTAGCATTATTACAGAAACGTCTATAATTAGAAACGAAAGGAAAAAGAAAAGGCTATGTATCTGATGACCTGTCGCTGGGCTCAATATGGCCACGCGGCAGCCATACACTCTCATGCCTACAAAGGTTGGAAATGAATAAACATAAATAAATTTGTATTAGAAAAAGTAGAAATATATAATAGAATAGATGTGGGCCAATAATAACAATAACCGGCCCTAGCTTGCACCTACAACTTTGGGGTGCTGTTTCTGCCGACCGTGCAGCGGATCAAACCGTTAGGGTCTGGCGATGGGTAGAACAAGTCCTTGTTGTCCTTGATGCCCTTCCAGCCCAAGTCAAACAAGATGTAGTGTTTGTTAGGAAGCTCATAGGTGACGGTATCGATCTGAGGAGCCGTCTGCAAGATGTCCAGTGCCATGTTGTACATGGTGGCCTGCACAGAAGGCGAGTTCTCCAAGGCAAACCTCTCCAACGTGATTTGGCGGGCAGCGTCGTACAGTTTGTCGAAAACGCCTTGGTCCGCGAGCTTGAACACATCCTCGAGAGACTTGAAGCATTTTTCGTATTTCCAGCTGGCGTCAACATCCGTCGATAAGATTCTGTCGGTGGCTGGCTTCAAAGTGGTGTAGTCACACTGGTGGTAGCCGTAAAACATCGAGCCGGTCGACTTCAACACGGTCAAGTCCTTGATCGCAGATGTGATCGTGAGGTTGCCCGATTTCTTGCAGTACTGCAAATGGGTTCTTCTGGTCTCGGGGCCCTCGTTGCGGAAAGAGTGGTCGTGCAACTTGCCATTCACGGCGAACTTGGTCCATCTCGACTGCACGATCTTGATATCAACGCCCAGCACGTGGCTGTACTTTTCCGTGAAATGCTTCGCCAAGTGCGCGGCAAAACGCTCGATTGGCCACACTTCGGTGGTCTTGGCTTCAACCAAAATCGTGTTTTTCACAGTGTCGGTGGGCACCACGGGAGAGTTGTCGGCCTTGGTGTAGGAAACGTCAAAGTTTCCCTTCAACAACACCTGGCAGTTGGCTTCAAGCACATCCTGCACCTGTGGGTTGTGCTGGTCTTTCTTCACCTTCAAGAACTTGACGTTGCCCTTGCCGTAGGTGGAGTCCAATAATACCGACATTGTATGAGAGTTCAGTGAGTGAGAAAAGTGTATGGTGGAGTTTATAAGAAGCTAACGGTTCTTGTGAGAGAAGCTATTGAACTTTGAATATAATGAAAAGAAGAAAAAAAAAATACTTCAACGTTTGTGGATTCTTGCCGGTATTTATTCCTCATGGCCCAGGGCACTTTTGGGGTCTTATCGGTATGCCGGTGTGAGCAGGATTCGGAGATCGCCGCAATTGCCAAATCGCGCCAGCCAGGCTGCGAACGGGATTATTAGATCATCCCTTATGATAGAAAAGGGATTAGTTTGTGGGAATTCACACACAGAGTCTGAGAATTTGATAAAGCTACAATTAAAAAAAATTACTGTAAGCTGAGGAAGAACAGTTTTTGTCAATTCACTCAAATACTATTGATCAAGTATACGTTTCACTGGAACGGTAGTGACCCAGCAGGCCGCGCGGAGATCTCCGTGGGATGCTGCGAGCGCTCACAATAGAAGTTTGAAGAATAGGGCCTGCATTTGAATTGTGAGAAAGGAATACAAGCGTCAGGAAAAAACAATCGAAAGCAAAACAGAAAAGCGATTCAGAGATCGTATTTGGTCGTCACTTTTTTAACTTTAACATTTTATCAATGTCGGAGCCCAATATATAGAGTAACATTGTTTGACTGGATTCATCAATTTATAAAAAAATCCTCAGTTCATACGTCAATCTGGACACCTACAATTGTTCTGTGCCAGTGTCAAGTTCTCTATCTGCTGAATCGAACCATCGCGGGATTTACCGAGCGGAATACCGGTTGGCTTAGCCTTGACGCACCATACAAGCTAGAGACGTTGTTATACAATAGGCATGCGAGACAGCACAAATACAACAATACATTCATTTTTTTTTTCGATTATGATTGATTTGAGTTTTAATTTTATTTTCCCACGTTTGTTCAAAGATGGTGATGAAGCTAGAGTCGCTGACCTGATTTCCCATAGAATTTTTGACATATCTCGGGGTGACGTCCAATTTTCCTTCTTTGCAAAAATAGTCGTACAAACCTGAAAAAAAAAATCGTATTGACATGTGACCGCCACTAAACGGTCAAAAGTCTACCTATCTTTCTATGTATAGACGAAATAACCTGCATACGTCTAATTAGAACACTGAAGCCTTAGGTCTTCCCCCATATCCTAGCTGTTACATATTTAGTGTCACTTTGCTCGTATTTTCACTTTGCTCCAACGCTTTCTTCGATTGTATATGCGTAAAAGACTGGAACACGGTGCGTTCTGTTTGATCCCAGGTTCTGGAAGAATAAACCTTGCGGACGGTGCCGACGTACCAATCAAGGTTGCGTAAATGAGATCATCAACCAAATAAATTATGACCACTCAGGCTTTCGTTTTTGGGTGATATCTCTTAAGTTTTCACGAGCAGCCTCGTGAGATTGTGCTGTTAGTGGTTAAACCTTTCAGTATCAAGAAAACGCATTGATTTTTTAGGCTCCCACCATGGTTGGGGTCTGTAGTGAGTTATCTGACGATAAGAGTAATATTTGGACCTTTGACATATCAGTCTGGCTTACCAATGTTTTTTTGATATGAATGCAAAAACCTATACAGGCCAAACTGCCATCGTTGTATTTTTTCCTCTGAATCGTCTGATAATTGGACATCTATAGTTATTCCTGACCACCCCCACACATATTTCGTGGCCAGTCAGTCCTACTCGCTTTAAGACAATGGGAGGTACTTTGCATGACAAAAGCTGGAACACTATTCCAAACGGTAGACCTAAAATGAACCCGCGTTTGCACAGTGGTTATATCCCGGTGCTTTTCTGTAGACTTAAAGTTCCATTGAGCAAACAAAAAGGAAGAAAAGAAAAGATGCTGGCCATGATCAAGAAAAACTTGGAGACTTGCCTATACCGCCTTAGACTGATGGTGGTTGGCAAGTACCTGAACCCATATCTCCAGTACTTGTCCTTGGTTGCAAAGGGGTGCGATATCGCCATGAACCAAGTTCATGAGTGAGAAAAGTTCAAGAAAAACAGAAGAGTCCAATAAAGATAGATTCATCCGCATGCTCGGTCTGATAGCGCGTATGTAAAAGTCCTTGCATCTTTAATTAAAAAGTTAGCCTCCACATCAGGTGTTTTGAACAAGAAATGAAGGAAAAAAAGAGAATATTTTTGTGGCATGGGCAGAGACTTCCTGAGATCCCTCCATGTCTGTCTCATGCCTCAAAAAATCTGGCTATGGGCATGTCGTTTCGCGTATAAAGAGCCCGATTGGGCAATTTCTGTGCCGTTTTCAACTGTATGGCCTTTACTATCGGCCTTACTGCCATCTTCACCGGAAATGTTAGAATACGCAGTTTTACACCAAGCTTGATATTTGCAGAAGATCCGATCTCTGGTCCTGCAGAATCACGTCTAAACATGCTGTTGAAACAGGTAACATACACTAACTTAATGTCCAAGCCGAAGCACCCTAATTCTCAAACGATAACTCACGGGCTATGTTTATCGAGAGCCAAAAAGCTTTCTTTTTTGGTTCTTAATGATTTTTTCGTTGGTGAAAGCGCTGATGTAATTCCCAGATTCCATTTACTGTATGCACCACCGCGCAAGATCTGACCCTTATCCATTCAAATACGATCAAAGTTTTTCCGAAACCTGCACGCAACGGCGTATATGGAGCAAGGCGTATTTATGGAATGGAAAAAATCCATGAGTAGTCTCGGTTGAGTCGTGCGTTTTGAAAGACTACCAAATTCGCAAGAGAATTTGCGGCTCGTTCAAAGCAAAACTTCCTTCAGTTTGAATACATTAGAACAGACCTATTCAAGAGTATTCACTCTTGTGAGCAATGACTGAACATGAACAGATTGACTTATGCGTCCTTAATGAAACATGATACGTTCCAAAGATAAGCTCTGTGACTTTTTATCGCCCCAACTGCAACATCCAATTTTCTTGGCAATAGTTGCTTCAGGATGGTAGAGAGCTGTTGCAGATATATGATTCTCTTCGAAGATTGATCTGGGCTGATTCCAGTGACAGTGACTCTTAAGTTTTTTCTAATTGCATATGAATCACATCAAAGCCATACAGCTACAGAACTTAGTCTCGAATTGAAACATATTCCATTGAACTAAAAAACACCGAATCGAATTTGTTTGGCATCGACGTCGGATCTGGTAATGCGAGTTTCCAGATTCGTCGAAACCCAATACGGCAGAGTGCCTCGCGAACCTGCAGCATGCAATGCCGCGGGAAAGCCTCGGGTAATGAAATTTGATTTGACGGCTCTCACTAGATAAGACTCACAGGAAAAACGACTTGATTCTATGTGCAATGCAAATCATAGCAATACGTTTCAAAAGGTATGATACGTTCGGGGATTTATTTATAAGATGATTAATTCGGAAATCTGAAACATCGAAAAAAAAAAACAATCATAAAGAGGCTTGAAAAGTAGCGTTTTTCCAAAGTAATATTATTTCGTCGTCATTTCGGGCGTCTGCTCGCGCTCAACTTTCGGTAAATACTCATCATGCAGATGCACCTAATTTGAACATTTTCGACGAAGATAACGTGGATTATCACCCATGTGAATTTGTCATGATAACAGGGAAACATATATAAACCAGGATGATTTGCCCAGTCATTGTATATTCAATTTCATCAACCGCAGCCCTCATCTTTCTCCAGTCAATATGAGATTCTCCAGCCTTGTTTCTTCGGCTGCAATTTTGGCTTCGGCCGTTGCCCACCCTTTGGAAAAAAGAACGATTGTGAACTCTACCGAGCTTGTTTCTACCGATAACGATTTCCAGGCGTCGTATGCTAAACCTTTTGCCATTTTCCAGCCCAAAGTGGTGGTGATCAATATGTTCCATAAAGAGTCCAAGCCTTGGTTGGGTGCGATGAAGTTCGAACACAACATCACCATTCCGGGCTTATCTCCGCAATACCCCACCATTTTCTGCACTGGCGACTACTCTGTGTGTGAAATGACCACTGGAGAAGGTGAAATCAACGCTGCTTCCTCCGTCACGGCCATGGGCTTGTCGCCATTATTCGACCTTTCGCACACCTACTTCTTGATTTCTGGAATTGCTGGAGGCGAGCCTCAATACACCACTTTGGGCTCGGTCACGTTTGCGAAATACGCAGTGCAAGTGGCTTTGGAGTACCAGGTTGCCTATCAGGATTTCATCAATACTCACGCCAACTGGACCTCGGGTTACTGGGCTTATGGCACCGAGGACCCATGGACGTACCCTGGAAACGTGTACGGCACCGAGGTGTTCGAGGTGAACGAGAAATTGAGAGACAGGGCCGTCGAGTTGGCCGAGACTGCCAATTTGGACAACGGAACGGAGGCGAATGCCGCTTTCAGACAATTATACAACACCACCGCCGCACGCAGCTTGCCAGCCATCGTCAAGTGTGATGCCTTGACCTCAGACAACTATTTCACCGGCAACACTTTGGGCGACTACTTCTCGTTCTACGCCTCGATGATGACTAACGGCTCTGCCACGTATTGTGCCACTGCGCAGGAGGATAATGCTTCTTTGGAAGCTTTCACTAGATTGCACACCTACGGGCTCGCAGACTACAACCGTGTGATTATCATGAGATCCATTTCCGACTTCAGCAGACCACCTCCTTCCAGAGCCAACGATACTGTGGGTTTCTTCAACGACCCTCAGGATGGCGGCCACCGTCTTGCCTACAACAACTTGCCCCTTGCCGGTATGCCGATTGTCGAGGATATCTTGGAGAACTGGGAGGACGTGTACTACAGTGGTGAGAAATACGCCCCGGACAACTATACCGGCGATCTTTTCAACACATTGGGCGGCACCCCTGACTTTGGTAAATCCTCGTTTGAGATTGCTTAGACGGTCTTGTCATTGTCATTAGACCACTTCTTGGTGGGCCTCGTCCCTGCTTATCTATTACCTTTCTATCGTTATCATTTCCTATTCGAATACACCTTCTTTTTTTCAGCCATTAAATGTGTAGAATTGCAAAGTTTGCAGCAGCCTTAGCTTTTCTTGGTTCCTTTTTTATCTTGTTTTTTTTTGTTGAATTAGCCTTTTGAAGGTTTTGGGCTTTCTGTGGAAAGCCTTTTCATGATGCGGATAAAGCCTTATTCTCAGGTGCGAAAATTACATTGAAGATAACAGCTAGTACAGGTCCTATCCGCCTAGCATCTCTTTCTTCGGTATAAAAAACGCTGATTATTTTTCTTTGAGTGCTTTCAGTCTGATAATGCAACATTTGAAAATTCAAAGGCTTTAGTTAAAGTCAGTCTTCGGACTGTCTGTGGACTGGCGCAAATCTCTGAGTCTCAGATTCCCTTTAGTGATGATGAACTATGCCCACAAGAGTTGAATGAAATAGCTACTACGAATTTGCTTCTTCTTTTTCCCTTCTTTTCTTTTTGGAAAACGAAGCCGAGATGAGACTTTAATTACTCAGTGAAAAAAAAAAAAAAACACCCACAGGTCTTTCACGAAAAACGGACCCTAATTGTAATTCCTCACGCCACTTTGGTGTCTCTCGTTACAACTCGTGGATGCAATTTTCGCAGCCAGCGATCGCCACCACAAATAATCAAGTGTAACAGTTTATGTACCACACCCGTCAGAAAACCAAAATAAAAGTAATACCGAGCATGAAAAGCGAATTTGGTCAGCCATAGAACTCCAGTATACCCACTTTCAATCGCTCCATTCAGTAACTTTTACGTATTACCTACGTCACCATGAAACGTCCTGCACACACTTGATGCACCATATCTCATCACTAGATGGCACTTTATGGATTTGACTTTCCACCTCTAGCATGAGGCCAGCACACATTCTTAGCCGTGCCAAGACACGCAAGCCACGCGAGAGCGTATTAGTGCCTTTTAAGCGGTCACTGGTGCCTCCAAAGAAAGGCCAGCTCCCGAAAAACGTCCTTGAGGCTGCCCAGAAAGCCCTTGCCCGCAGGCCATACTATGATCCGGCCAACAGCTCATTGGATTTCACAAAAGGCAACAAACAGCTTCTTCGTGAGATCCAGGGGCTGTTCAAAACACGGCTGCGGTTGCGGATCAGCGGTCCGGCCGACAATTGGCTGCTGATTCATGGAAATATAGGCCAAGTCAATGCGATCAAGAAAGAGGCGCAAAGTGCAATCACCAGTGCCCGAATCTCGGCGATTTCGAGTCTACGCCCGCTCGCTGTCGGAGATGTTGTTTTGCTACGTAATCGTGGCATGTTGCTCTACCTCGTGGTCGCAGCGCCCAACAGTTTGCGCTCAGATGTCTACACGTTTGTTAACCACGAGGGAGAGGTTACTTTCGGCACGAAACACTCCATTTCGTTACGAATCCCGGGCGTTTTGGCGTCACGTCGGACAGAGTTCATGAACTTGGTTGCCATCGAGGAAAAGGTTCCCGGAATAGCGCCAGTGGGCGTGCCAGATACGGCGTTCTCGAGGCAAAAAGAGGCCGTGAAAGAAATTGCGTCGAAATCGATCAAAACTCGTTCAAAAAACGCGAAAACGCCCGAGAAAATGCTCCTGCCGCTGGAGCCGGCGCCTGCCTCATTAGACGCCGGCCCACGTGAGTTCACCGTCGCGCAGGCCTCTGCTCAACTCCTTACAGATACCAGTGTCAACACGTACATTGTGCCCACGTCTGCACGCGAAATATACTCGCCTTACTTCACGAAAATCTCACTCGAGGCGTTTCGGCAGACAACGACGTACGGAAAAAAGCTCGATTTTTTCCACCGCGTTCTCCAGTATGACGACTCGGGCAGTTTGATTCTGGCGGCACGCACCATCCCAGTTTTCGAGTTATTCGAGATGGTAGAAAAGCATGAATTGCCGCCAGGGGTTATGGAGCTGGGGGTGCATGCAGATACGTACAGGCAGATGAGAAATGAGATTCGTAAACTGAAACAAGTGAGCAACGCCTTGGGCTTACCTTTACCTACAGAGACATCAAGACATTTTGCGACTGCGAATTACTCTGCCAGCAGCTACATTGCATTCATCGGCGCCATATCACGCGCAAGCCGGAAGTGGAAACTCAACGTGCAGAGATCGACGAAAACTCCCATCAGCGTCGATGTTTTGCCCCTTGACAAGGCTACCGCGCTAGAAGATACGATATTCTACTTGAAGAATGGCGGTATCGAAGAGACCGCTGCACACATTGTCTCCAAAATCCAGCAATGTGCAGGCGAGCCATCACCACAGTACACAGCTGTGATACAGATGTTGAAAGACTTTGTCGCAGGCAATATCACCAACGACTGTACGATGGAGAGTTTACTGGGCAGCATCGTACGAAGTGTTGATGATAAATTACGCGCCGCCGGGTTAGCGGAACCTGCTGAACTGCAATTCACACACGAATTCAGCCGTCTGCGTGCCTACGAGATTCTTATGGCATTGGAGAACACTGGTGTCAGAAATCCTCTCCGGTGGAATAGCGCACTCGCACTCCCCGAAACGGGCACGTCACGTGACCTGGACCGATTTCTGCAATTCTACAATTACCTTGATAAGAAATTCAGCGAACCTGGAAAGTTGACTGACATGTTGCAAAATCCAATAGATGCAAAGATCGAAGACCCTGTTTTGGCGAAGTTCGTGGAGGATGACTTCTATGAAAGTGATCCAATGGCTGCTGTGAGAGAGGATTTCGGCGACACGCCCGTTTATTGCATAGACTCGGAGACAGCACACGAAATCGATGATGGAATCTCGATCGAGGATGAGGGAACCAATTTTGCAATCACCGTGCATATTGCGAACCCAACATCGTACCTCAGACCGTCTTCGTCCTTGAGCCAGATTGCATTTAGTAAGGGCACGACTGTATACTTGCCAGAGGGACCTACCATGATGCTTCCGGGAATTGTCTCCAAATTATGTGGCTTGAATGGGCAGGGCCAAACACGAACGCTCGGAATCAGGTTTTTGATCGGAAAGAACCATGTTCAGGGGCACTTGGATGCGCTAAAAGCCAACCCAGATACCAAACCGCTGGATGGATTGGCGAAAGCTTTCAAGCAAGCCATCGAGCACACTGCAACAGTCAAATTTTACAATGTTTCGAATTTCCCCAAGAATTTCACCTACAAAAGAGTGAACGAGGTACTAAATGATCCCACCAATGTTGCTAGGTTTTTGAATGGTGACTTGACCGAAGGATCACACGAGCACAACCTTTTCCAACTCCACATGATCGCCGACTTTGTGCGTCATTTTCGCGTGCTCAACGATGGTGCTGATATTGGGTCTGATTCATCGAAAGTTTCGGTTGACTACATAACAGACGAGATTGCTGAAACGCATGCCTTTTCGGAGATCGAGAATGGTTGGCAAATTGCATTACCCAAGGGAAACAAGTCTGATACCCCCGTGATTAAGATCACGCGTGAAGTCAACCAGAACTCCGTGTCCAAATCGCAACATCTCGTGTCCAATCTCATGATCGCTGCGAATTATGCAGGCTCCGTGTTTGCACAAAAACAGGGGTTCCCAATCATCTTTAGACACCTGGAATTGAATGTAAAGACGTCTGTGTGGAAAGAAATTCGCAGGTTGAACAAGCTAGGCTACTACGACAACAAAGAGCTCTCACCAGAGGAACGCTCGCAACTTTTGAGTGTGGTATCATCTGCAAACTTCCTGACTTTCCAGCTAGAGCATCATTTGATTGGCTTGAAACTTTATCTGAATTTCACGTCTCCTTTGAGACGATATGTGGATATGGTCAATCACTGGAAAGTCCAGGACTTCATACTCATGCAAGAACGCGAAAAATTCGGGCTAGCGTCACCTGAAGACAAGGGAGAGCCTCAGTTGTCGCGCGGGAGAAACATTGCCAGGCTTGAGGGTTCAAACCTTGAACCGGGTTTGAAAAAGAAGCTTTTGGAGAAATCGCAAAAGAAGACCCAGGCGGATTTGCAACCTGAAAATGAGCCTTGGAAACAAGTGAAGTCTCGTGTGAGAAATGAGTTTGGCATTCGGACAAGCGACATGGACTACATTGCGAGCCATTTACAAGGATGTGATCTCAAAAATCGAGACGCACAACGATTTTCTGACAGTTTCTGGATGGCGAAATTCCTCAAACGTTACTTTGAATTGCAACAACAAGGGCAGATCAGAAATCCAATCAAGTTCCGGTTTTTATTGGGAAGCGATGCGAAGCATGGCGATGTTCGTGCTGAGCTAATAGGTTTTAGTTCATTGAGAACCACCATCGTTCAAAATCCCTACATTATGGGAAAGTTTGCATCCGAGCAATGGTCGATTGGTCAGGTACTAGAGGCACCACGGTTTCGCGTGTTGAAGCTTGATTTTATTGAGGGTGAATTTACAATCGAGCTTGTTCTGCCAAAAGATACATCCTCAGATACTTTTTAGCACAAAAAAGGGGTATTGAAACGGCAAATGACGTGGATCATAGCCCGTGTCAGTTTTGTTCCTGACAGCCGAGGGAAGGCTAATCACTGGATAGTATACGAGACCGATGGGCTCGGAAAACTTATCAAACATTTTAAATTGCCTTTCGAATTATATATAGCACAACCTGTACATAAAATCAAAAGACAATATATGTTACGATTGGAGCAGTTTCGGCCCACTTATGTTTATGTGCTTTTCAAGTTAGAGTTACTCAAAATCCCTCACGAGCCCTTGTCGCACATGAGAATGTGCTGCGGCGGAAACAGACGTGAGACAACGTCCGGATGCAGCCGTGCTCCTGCGCACAGCCAGTCACATATTCAAGATCCCGGTTCTTGGCTTTTCGCGGCAGGTCAAAAAGCAACAAATTCAGGTAGGTATTCGGTAAAATTTCCTAAAATCATCGTGATTTCCATACTTCACAGTGGATATCAGCAATTTGGGTCCAAAGCTGGAACCCTAAAAACGTTATACCTGAATTTAGCTCAACGGCAGGGATCTGCCTTCACAAGGGGGTTGTGCATGGAACGTTCGCTTGCCTGCACGCCGCATGCGCGCAGAGCATTCCATTGTTCTGTTTTCATTGTTCCGTAATTTTTTTTGCATTCTCAACCTACACCCTGAAACACACCTTCCAGCTAGCGCAGTTCCGTGAAAATGAGTGCCCAGGGAACGTCGACGCTGGCGGTGTTGACGACACTCTCCGCAAACGCTATTCTCTTTGGCTGCTTTGTGGGTGGGTTTGTTATCTTGCGCTTGAAGTTCAAGCGGATTTACTCTCCAAAATCGCTGTTTGACTTGGTGCCCGAGGACAAAAAGCCCGAGCCGCTTCCCAAGGACCCTGTTAGGTGGATATTTGTGTTACTAACAAAACCACACAGCTTCATTATCCAGCAATGTGGCTTGGACGGCTACTTCTTTTTGCGGTACTTGTTTATCATGGGAATCGTGTTTCTGTTCGGTATCTTGATATGGATAGTCTTGCTTCCGATAAATGCCACTAGCGGCGCTGGGAAAACTGGCTTGGACCAGTTGTCGATCTCGAATATCACCCACCCGAAACGGTACTACGCCCATGCTTTCATGTCGTGGTTCTTCTATGGCAGTGTCATCTACGTTATATACAGAGAGTTATTTTTCTTCAACTCGTTCCGAGCTGCGGTTCTCTCGTCCCCAAAATACGCCACAAAACGGTCCTCGCGCACGGTGTTGTTCCAGTCTGTGCCTGACGAATTGCTTGATGAGAAACAGTTCTATAAGCTCTTCAACGGCGTGAAACGTATCTTTGTCTCTCGAAACGTGCGTGTATTGAGCGGCAAAGTGCGCAAGAGAGAGTTTTTGGCGCTCAAGTTGGAAAAGGCCACGTCGAAGCTTTTGCAGAAGGCGGTCAAGGCCAGATTGAAGGCAGAGAAAAAGCACATCGAGGTGGAGAATCCAAATGAGCTTGAAACATGGGTGCCCAAGGATAAGAGGCCGCGGGAAAAAAGCGGCGGGTTTTTCTCCAAGAAAGTCGATCTTATCGAGAAGACTAGAGAGGAATTGAAGGCGGTTGACCGCGAGGTGCGCCGGTTGCAGAAAAAGTTCCGGTTGCAGCCGCCGAAAAACTCGATTTTCGTGGAGTTTGAGGACCAGTATTCGGCGCAATTGGCCTACCAAAGCGTGGTGCATCACACGCCCATGCGCATGAGCCCAACGTATACCGGAATGGAACCCGGCGAGATCGACTGGGCCAACATGAGGCTTTTCTGGTGGGAACGGATAGTGCGCAGGGCCATTGCCGTGGCCGCAATTGTTGCGTTGATCATTTTCTGGGCGATTCCCGTCGCGTTTGTCGGTGTTATCTCCAACATCAACAACTTGACGGAAAAGTTGAAGTTTTTACGGTTTATCAACAACCTCCCCAGCTGGTTGCTTGGCGTGGTGACTGGTCTCTTGCCCACGGTGATGTTGGCGCTTTTGTTGATGGTGTTGCCCATGTTTATACGTGCGATGGCCAAAATCGCCGGCACGGTGTCTGTCCAGGAAACCGAGCATTTCACGCACACGGCGTACTTTGGCTTTTTGACAATCAACGGTTTCCTCGTCACCGCGCTTGCGTCCTCTGCCACTTCCACCGTGGAGCATATCATCAACGACCCCTCGCTGGCGCTCCAGATCTTGGCGCAGAATTTGCCACTCTCTTCGAATTTCTACCTCTCCTACCTCATCTTGCAAGGCCTCGCGATTTCCAGTGGTGCTCTTTTCCAGGTAGTGGGATTGTTCTTGCACTACATATTGGGCACTTTGTTTGACAACACTTTACGCAAGAAATGGGCGCGTTTCTCCGGGTTGGGAAGCGTCCAGTGGGGCACTCTGTTCCCGCCCATGGTCAACTTGGCCAGTATCACCATGGTGTATGCAATAATCTCGCCGATGATCTTCTTATTTTCCGCGGTCGCGTTTGCCTTGATTTATATTGCCTGGTGTCACAATTTGACCTACGTTTTCGTGGAATCCGCCGATGCCAGAGGCTCGCACTACCCAAAGGCGTTATTTCAGACGTTTACGGGTATTTACATGGGCCAGGTATGTTTGTTGGGCTTGTTTGTTGTGGGTAAAGGATGGGGCCCCATTGTGATCCAGGTCATTGGGCTTGTTTTTACTGTTTTCGCGCACATTCACTTGAAAATGGCGTTTGACAAGTTATTGACGGTGGTGCCGATCGACTGCATGAAGCCCTTGGATGGTGTGTCTCAAACGTGGTCGTTTGTGGGCGAGTCCGATTTCAGGCGGAAAGTATTGGACCGCAAATTCGATAAGGACACGGAAAAGGACCTCATTGCTGACGCGAGGGAGACGATGGATATTCAGGAGGAGTTGGATCGCACGGTGCGCTATGGTGAAAACATGACGCCCTTGTTGGCAGACAGAGACCATAAGAATGTGCAGAAGGAGAATTTCCTCATTCGTTATATCCGTCCAGATGTGTTTTTGAACTACCGCTACGTCAAGAAATTGATTCCTGCGACCTACAACGTGGAAAACTCAACTGAAGAGGATCCTCATGCCTATAACCAACCGGACATTTCTGCGAAGATGCCGATTTTGTGGATCCCAAAGGATGACTTTGGCTGGTCTACGCGTGAGATCGAGATGAACAGGAAAATCGTGGAAATGAAGGACACGGACTCTGGGTTCAACAAGAAGGGTAATGTGATTTATCTTGGGCCTCCTCCTTATTAGGTCTGAGCCAGTTGATACAGGGCATTCTCGCCCGATAGAATAGATACCTGATGGAAATTCAGAAATGTTTGATAGAAGAATTTGAAGCGGCACATGCCCGCATTTGAAGACTACTGAATTCAATTAATATTTTCAACTTTTTTTGACGTTTTTGCGTTTTTGCTCGCTTGATTGATGGTATTCGAGCTGAGAGAGTAAGGCCCTCTTTTGGCACATACCTCTAACGCCTGTCACTGTAATGATGGCACCTATTTGAACAATAGAGTAGCTGAGGCTCTGAAAATCGTCTTGCGAAACTCAGAAAGTAAGAGATTGAGATAATTAAAAAAAAAAAAAAAAAAGAAAAAATATCAACAAACAATATTTCTTTACCCTTTCCTAAGCAAAGCCATGGCACTGGTCTAGTCTATTAGGGGCACCATAAGTGTACTACTCCTGAAGGCACAAGTCTGCCATAATTTTTGTCCTAAATAAAAAGCCAAGGTATACTAGATGGCTTTCACGCAAATCACCTAAATATATCTTTTCACTTTCTATACGCAATTTTTCGTTTCCACTTGAATACCTGAAAAAAGCCTGTTTTCTCACTCGCATGGCCACGCTCGCTCGTGCACCGCGACCCACGCACCTATTTTAGGCCGAGGCCCATCTCGGCTCAGACCGGCACCGGCACCGCATACTCCACATCTCAGCCGGTATTTCAGGGCCCAGTGATTTCACCATGAAACACCTTTTTACAGCCATGACAAAATCCATGGTTTCTATCCTGCAGGCGCGCAGCCGGCTAGCGGTGACGTTACGTCATTTATCTGCACTGACTTTGGGTATTGGGCCGGGTAAAGATATTACCGAGTCGCCAAACGCACCTAAAGCCGAGTATACGCCGGTATGTGTGGGCCAGAAGTACACTCAGCAGTACAAAAACTACTGTGTTGAGGATTCTGACAAAATCGTATCGTATTTCCACGACGTCCCGCTCGGCCTAGACCTCGAACGCAGCACGGCCACGATGGTGGTGGAGATTCCTCGCTGGACAAATGCCAAGTTCGAGATCAACACGGAATTGCCCGGGAACCCGATAATGCAAGACGTGAAGAAGGGAAAAGTGCGTTTTGTCCATAATTTGTTCCCTTATAAGGGGTTTCTCTTCAATTATGGCGCGTTCCCGCAAACATGGGAGGATCCTACCATCATGCATGATGTGGCAGGCCTTCCCGGTGACGGAGACCCCGTGGACGTGTGTGAAATCGGCTCGGCTGTGTTGTCTACAGGAACTGTCAAAACAGTGAAGATTCTAGGCTCCTTGGCGCTCGTGGACGATGGTGAGTTGGACTGGAAGGTCATGGTAGTGGATGTAAATGACCCATTGGCCAAGGTATGCTCGGAGATAGAAGACGTACTCGAAAATTGCCCTGGTCTCTTGGAACTGACCAGAGAATGGTTCCGTAACTATAAGCTACCGGAGGGGAAACTCCAGAACAAGTTTGCGTTTGACGAAACCTACCGCGGACGGAAGGAGACCATAGACGTTTTATTGCAGTGTCACGGCGCTTGGCGGAGATTGATCATGGGCGAAACTGCTGCAAAAAACTTCTCCACTTTTAATTGCACTTTGCACGGTTCGCCAAATCACGTGGCTCGCTTTGACTTTAACGACCAAGTGTTGGGAAGCGAATTGGAGCCAGACGCAGAGATCCCCGCGGAAGTGAGCCGTAGCCACTTCTTTAAGCCTGAGTTCAACTCGCCGCAAAATGAATGATGCAAGGTTGACTTGTGTTGAGCGCTTAATGCATCTATGCATTTAATAGAAATTAATAGTGGATCGAATTATCATGCGCTTCCTCATTGCTCAAGGGGTGCATTCTATTGCTTGTATATAGGTAAATGGGTTTTTTGTTTCTTTTTTTTCTTTTTCTCTAATATCGGCTTATAAATCAGTGTTTCGACTGTTTTTGTCCTGAATGCTTGAGACCGATTTCCTTGTCGTAAGAAAGGGGGTTCTACAAACTTGCTAAAAGGGCCACTAAAGGAGACCGACCAAACATTGGCTGAACAGCTAGATGTCTGTCATTTAGTTGAATACGGAATTCTCGAAAAATTAAGTGCGAAGCAAATAGCGCAGGCAAATGATAATGCCAAGCTTTGAAATCTTCTGGACTTGAAAACTTCAGGGAAGGGATGGAATTTTTTTCTTCCATCGCATATGATATATAAGAACCAACACATTTCGCAGCCGTCCATTGCGACGGGTTCAAAAGAGATACATTGGCACGAACAACCTGTTTCATTGCGAAAGAAAAAGGAAAAGAAAACAAACAGACAAAATTTAGAAAAAAAAGCAACTGAGAATGAAGAAAAGTCATAAATCAATAAAATAAAACATTCATCCAGCTGATGCCCTGACCAATACTGAATGCTGTTGCTTCAGCAACGCGCTCTTTTCTTCCACACCCGTACATCCTCAGCCAAAGGTTCAAAAATGCAAATCAATCTTCTCACGAAACACGATTCCAAGATCTGTAAAAGCACCTTTAAGATTGGCGCCACTTTCTCGAACTTGGCCACTTTTTCCCACCCAACATGGCCTTAGACGCAAACCAGGTCGTGCCGCCGACGCGTCCGCTTCAGCAGACAGATTCTTGGACGTTTACACTGGCCTTGGCGCTTTTGAAGAGTGCGCCCGAACAGGCTGCAAGTGATGCCTTGGACGAGTTTTTGACCAGCAATAAGGATGTTGTGCTACTGCCCGTGCCATTCTTGACGAACCGCAAAGACACCATGAACACAAAGGTGGGTCTTGATGCTTCTAAAAAGGAGCTTACCTTGCGTGGTGTATTGTATTCTGGTGTCACCGAAAAATGCGTGAAAAGAGCCCAAAAATTGGCGTCTTTTTTGGCCATGGACGAGCAAGAAGCGTTGCGTATAGTGCTCCAAACAGATAAACGGAGCCCAGAGCCCGTTGTGGGCGAGAAGAGTATAAGCCGCTTGCTTCTTGGGCTGCCGGCGGGTGGTTCGGTCGTGCCCTGCTCAAAAGACTCGCCAGATAATGAACGATTGCTTTTTTACGCGAAAAGAGCGCTTAAAGAGCGCAGGTCCGTGGTGCGTGTGGCCGCCGAGTGCTTCAACGTACGCAACATTGAGGCGGCATCGCTGGTTGTGAGAAATTTGGGCAGATCCTTGGTCGTTTTACCTGAATATCTGCTTGAAGCCGTGGCCGGGCTAGAAGCGCTCATTCACATGGTATCACAACATGCCTCCATCCCTGAATTCTTGGAAGGTTTGCTTCGCGATGAACTCATTCTGCATGTCACGCAATTACTTCAGCTCCTCTTTGATATCATATTGGCGTCGCCCGAAATTCTGCCCGAATTCGCATCCAGTTGGTTTGCACTCATGAAAAAGACATCCTTTGGCCTTTCCTTGGCCCCTCACGTCAATAACCACGACTCTTTTTCCGTGCTCCATGGTCTTTTCACCATTATCACGCTCCAAATATTTGACTTGCCCAGTTTGAGCCCAGCGCATTTGAGCAACCCATCTTTGTTTCCCGAGATCACGAGTTTGGTCCTTAGACAAAGTCCAAATAACATCGTTGCCTACGCGTGGCTCATCAGGCTATACAAGACCTCCATTTTGCTCGAGGAGTTCCCATCAGCGCATGAATCGTTTCTTCTGATTGTGCCGCTCAAAAACACACAGAACGATCTATCTGTCTTACAGGGCCTGCTCCAGAACGCTCCTGTCTTCCTGGAAATTGTGCAGCTCAACAAAATTTTAAGTTTCGACAATGTATTTGCTGTCGTCTTGACGGACTTGATTCTTGCAGCCATACCCCTCATCCACCCGACGGATGAAATCATCCTTTGCATAAGTGAAGTGTTGCGCTCTGCACCAGAGACGTCTGTCGAGAAATTCTTCGATGACGAAGAGGCTCGCCAACTTATTGTTTTGGCGCGCGCCAAATTCCCTGTTTCGTTGAGCCCATATCTCAAACTAGCTGCCATCAATGGGAATTTTGCTCTACATGAGTTCGAAGAACTTGCTTCATACATGGCCATTTTCAGCAAGAGTGACTTCGAATCTCTTTATGATGTGGATTCTGAAAATACAGACTTGGTGAGATTGACCAAACCAGTAGACGTCTTTCCTCCCTTTGAGCCAGCGGGTAAGTTATCACTCCTTCTCAAGGTTGGCACCAAAGCCAAGATCATTGCCACTGCGGATAAGGAAAAGATTCTTGTCACATTCTTGCACAAGTACAATGGCTGGGCCTTTTTGGGCCGCGTAATGGAGAATATCACGAAGTCTTTTGATAATTCCGACGTCGAAAAGTTAACAGCGTTGGAAAGTATCCTTGATCTTTTGATACAAACTACCGCGCAAGACCCTGACAATGCGCCTTTGGTGTTGGAATACATGTCCAAGTACGTCGACGATAGTGATATTGTTGACGTCATTTTTCGCGTTTTCGAACAGAGTATGCATATTAGGAGTGTTGTCTTGCTGGAAAAAGTTTTGATTCTTCTTTCTAGCCTTATGCCTGTCATCTCTGCCAGACTTTGGTCATATTTGTCCACCTCATCTCTACTTCCTAACAGGGGCAAGGAGGGGTTTGTGTCTATTTTATTTGGCACCATCGAGACAGTTCAGGGTGACTATCGCTTCACCAATGCTTTGGTGAAGTTCGTCTTCTGTCTTGCTGACAATTGTTTGTCGGCCACAAAAGACCACTCAGAGGACTCCAAAAGCATCATATTGGCAAAGCTCATCAAACATATCATACAAGTCTTCGAAAACTATGGGACATGCAAGTTCAATGACAGCTTCCACAAATTCGAATTGGGTATCCTCATTCTCGATGTTTTCACACAGACTTTGGACACAATCTACTCTGTGGGTCCAAATGCGAAGATCGAAGATAAACCCACCAGAGTCTTCGCGAAGGCCTCACAAAATATCGTTGAAGCTTTCCTTGCTCCCTCTACGGGATTTGCGCGCTCATATTTGTCTTTAATCGACTTGATTGATTCCCTCGCATCACCTGCAGTATCTTTCGAATCTCATGACGTATCTGGATTCCTTGGTGATGTATGGGTTCACTCTGCATTGTCTTTCGCGAGACATTTGGTGACCATCAGAAGTGCAACAGATCTTCAGCCTAGTACATTTGAGGAGTCTTTATTTTCTAGGTTGCCCCAACTCGTTACAATCTACAGTTTCGGGGGCTCACTCAGGAAGATTATCCTCGATCTACTCACGGCTCTCACAGGCGGGAAATGGGAAGCGGGTAAAATGCCGTCCATATTGTCTCACTTAGGCCAAGATCACTCACACATTCTTCTTCATGCTTTGGCAACGGACTTGGAGTCATCTTTCGACGACTATAGCATAAAAATTGCAGTCTACGACTTCCTATGTTCGATAATGGAAGCTAATCAGCAAGGCCTCTCGGTTCTCTTCATAAGTGGAAGAAATGTTTTCGGTGAGATGTCCGAGGAGAAAGACACGAAAGCCAAGGAACCAACATTATCACTTTTGTCCATTTTGAAAAAGAACATAAATGATTTCAAGTTCGACCCACCGACGGTGACAGTTCATTTGTTAGACGCAATCTCTTTGGCCTTCAATTCTTGGACAACCGCTAGGAGTGACAATAGCGATGTTGTATTTGTTCGAGAGTTGATAACGATGTTTGAAAATTACAATAAAGCACTCGACACTAAAAGCGCTACGGAGTTGATCCTCTCTTCTTACTACTGCAAGGCGTACGCTAAGGTGGCCGAGATTTTGTCTCTCGTTTTGTTCACAACGAAGAATCAAGAATGTGTTGAGGCAATCCAGGGACTTCTATTACTGAGCACGTTCATTGAGAAATTACCCTCACTTTTTGCAGTCCAAGATTATGAGATTGATCTTTATGAGAACGTGAAGAAGCAGTTTCATTCTGTATTCGAATCACATCACTTGTCGGATTTTGCGGTTTCAATGAAAAAACGCAACCGTTTTGGTTTCAGTATGGTTTACGATCTTCTCCTTCTTGACTCTTACTTCCAGAAGAATCCTAAATGGCCTGAAATTCGCGAGCAAATTGTTTTCTTGAGCGCAAACATGCAATATTACCACACACAAATTTCTCTCTCAAAGGCAACTGGCGCTCTTCTTGCCACTTTTTGCCGCCGCTCTCCAACACACATTCCTAAGGAGTATTCAAAGATTGTTTATGAGTTGCTTGCTATCAAAGAGCCACGAGACATTTACTCTGCCCAGTTCTGCGCTCATCAATACTATGAGAGAGTCGAACTTGCATTCTTGTTAGCTTTCACTATCAACAATAACAAAGATGGCGCAACCGCGATTGCTCCATCAGCGGTGTCCTTGATTGAAGCGTGCAACGACTTATTGGGAGGTCTCGATATGGCGAAAAAGAATCGCGACACCAAAGGCGTTTCGCACAGATCTCTCTTGAGGATTGTGTTTATAGCTCTCGCAAGTCTCAAAACCAACTTTGAGGCGGTGAGCACCCGCACGCAGGCTCTTTCAAAAGCTTTTGAGCTTGTGATCGCTAAGGGAAGCACGGATTTTATCATACAGCTTCAAAATGACGTTTATCTTTCTCGCACGAACAAAAGCCATGAGGGCGTTGATTGTGGTGAGAGATTGGAAGACCTCAATTTGGTGCTCTCAGTATTGAAAGAATTTGTGCAGCTCCAGATCACAAACTCGTTGGAAGCCGATTTGTCTGCCTTGCTCGCAAAACACAAAACGGTAGAGACATTGTTAAGTCTTTACTCGTTTTCGCATTTGATATTAGTGAACAACGATCCGGTTTTTGCTCAATTGAGCTTGATGTTTCTACAGCAATTGTTGGAGGTTGAGAGTTTCGCCGAAAAGATCGTTGACTCGAAGATGTTCATGGTGATTCGTGAAAGCATGATATCCCAGGTACTTCGAGATGGTGGGGTCTCTGTTTTCAATGCAACGCAAGTGCATGGAACCTGGACCAACGGCATTTTACCCATATTAGTGACTTGCCTCTCACGCGGAAAGGCCATAAGCGAGTGTATATTCACCTTACGCGCTTTTTCGAGGCAGATTGAGTTCAGCATTGAAGCATGGTCAAGCGACTCGTCCTCGCTTCGGGTGTCAAGTGCTGGTACATTTGAGACTATGCAGGTGGTGTACATATTTCAGATTCTCATGTCCATTGCAACTGCACAAGGTGTGTCGGTCAAAGAGCCAACAGATGTGGATATGCCTATTTTGCCGGGTCTCGACACGCAACAGAAGCGTGACGACTTCGTGGGCTTTGTTGGAAATCTACTCAAGCACCCTAAATTTCTAAAGTCGAGAGTGTACCCCAGTTCGCCCGAGGAAGAAGCTTTGGTGAAGACAGACGGTGTGGAGTTCGAGGCGTTTGTTAAAAAGTTGATTGAGGATATCAAAGAGTTGAGGGAGCTCCTAGTATGAATCGTGAAAGCGGGTACTGCTGCTTGAGGAAATGAGGGGTCAATTGATGCATGGAAACAATCCATGAACTCCGCATTTTCGGGATAAATTTGTGGTCATGATAGAAAGGCTGCTTTCGACGTTTACACTCACGCACACGTTTTGTGCTGAAAGGCATTTTCATTCGCTTCTTGTCCTCCGGGCGACAACGAGCTATCCAGTTGGCATACGAGACCGCAGGCCCACATACACAAAGAATTCCTCGAGCCATGATTAAACCCTTTCACGCTAAGATTCATCTTTTATCATCAAAGCATTATTATAAAGCTCGTCTAATTCCCCAGACCCCTTGTAATCCATAGATGCAGAATCGTCTCGTATTGGTGTGCATCGTAAGCGCATTTGAACAATCAGCTGGCTAGCCGTGCCCGTGCCGCGACGCGCACCCATATTCATCACGTGACCTTGGTCTGATAAACGAGTGCAAATTCCACTGGTGCAAAAATACTTTTCAGCACGCCAAAAACGACCGCAAAAATGCCCGAGTTTTTTGTTTCGGCGCCGGGGAAGGTGATCCTCTTTGGCGAGCACCTGGCAGTGTATAACAAGCCGGCAATAGCCGCGGCGCTCTCGCTTCGGGCGTACCTTTTAGTGCGCCCCAGCACCAACCCAGACGAGATCGTGCTTGAGTTCCCCGATATAGGGTTAAAGCACGTCTGGAACACAAACGAAATTCCATGGGAAGAGCTTCAGAAGGTGTTGCCCCGGAAAAACGATCTTCCGGCCGCCACAGATGAGCTCGTACCCGAGATCTTGCACCTAGCCGCAGACCTTCTTCGAGGCTGCCTGCTGGACCTTCACTACACTGCATGCCGGTGCTTTTTGTACCTCTACTTCAACTTATGTAACGAGACTGTGCAGGGCCATCATTTCTGTATTCGGCTGACGTTACCGATCGGCGCCGGACTCGGGCTGCTGGCTTCGACGGCGGTATGCTTAGCGCTGGCGTTGGCTGTACTCGGTGGTCACGTGACCCTGCCCACGATCGACAATAACGATACTCTGGCTGGCCACGAGCTGCCCGCAGCTACTTTCATTGATGCGTGGTCATTCATGGGCGAGAAGTGCTTCCACGGCAACCCTTCGGGCATCGATAACGCCGTGGCCACGCATGGCGGTGCCGTGCTCTACCAGCGCATGGAAGACCCCGCCACGCCGTCGATCCGCACTTCAATCAGGGGCTTTGCCGCTCTCAGGCTCTTGTTGTCAAACACAAAAGTGCCCCGCAGCACTGCGGACCTTGTGGCGGGCGTGGCGCAGCTCAATGTGAAGCACCCGAAAATCTCGCTGGCGATCTTAGACGCCATGCTGCACGTGGCCACGGACGCGTACCAGCTCTTGATGGCGCCGCATATCCGCAAGCAGACGTTGCAGGAACTAGTGGCGGTGAACCACGGTCTCTTAGTGGCGTTGGGCGTGTCCCACCCAAGTCTTGAGGAGATTCGTATCATCACGGAGAAACGGAGCTTGGGGGCCACAAAACTAACGGGCGCGGGCGGCGGTGGCTGCGCTATCACGTTAGTTCACGATTCTGCAACCGAAGCAGATCTCGAGAGCGTGTCACGTGAGCTCGACGTCAAGGGATTCGAGACGTTTCAAGCCATGTTAGGCGGGAAAGGTGTGGGCATGTTAAGCGCCGAGAGTTGCGAGGACAAGGCCGTTTTCAGCGCAGAAAGCTTGGCGGCACTTGAGACTCGTGACCATATCGAGCAGAGAATCGGGCCGGGCCATATCGACGGATGGAAGTTTTGGTGATCTTTGAAGGAACAATTTCCAAGGGAAAAGCATGGGACAGAAATTTGAATGCTGAGACGCAAACAGGGGCTATTCACCACTAAAGATTGGTCTGGCCTGAGCAAAATCAGTATTCTTTATCCTGTTGTGTCTTCACAGATGGCTGATCCCCAGGTCACGTTTTCAGCAACCATCCTGCGAATGTGCTGCCATTTAGGCTACAAAATCACTGACTGTGTACATTTTCTGGGGGCTGAGGCAGCGACCAAAATTCAGGTCATTTTGAGTTTTTAGTGTTGCTCTTTTTCTCTCTTCTAATTCATTGACACGCAAACGGAGCGTATAAAGAGCCTAATCATTTATAGAAAAAAATTATGTACAGAAAGCAGGGCCTATGTCTCCTCCAAGAGAACACATGTGCGCATAGATTTCCTCCAGCTCAGCAGTTTTGCAGCCATTCCCATTCTGCATTCAGTTGCAAAAACTCATTAAATGCCTCTGTTGAACTCGACCTCGGAAATTTCGGCGCCGGTTTTATCCTTCAAGCCGTGAAACTGCGGCTCAAGAGCCAGGGTGGAGATCGTGCGTCTTTGTGGAAACACGGCTAAGGCAAATGGTAAAGCCACCAAGGATGTGCCGAAAATCAAGCCAATGTTTACAGCGGTCTCAAATAACTTAGATTTCCCGCGCAAAAACCTCAGTTTCTGCAACTTGACCAAGATCAACGGCGGGATCACCATAATAGGGGTGGCGTTGATGACTCTGCTCGCGGCGGTCTCGCCCACGGCATGGAACGCAGCTGTCTTCGACAGTCCAAGCGCGTTACCCTCCTTATCAAACACAGTAATGCCCTTTTTCAACTCCTCGCTGCGCATCAAAAACACGTTCGCCACACCGGCCGAAACCACCGCAGCAAACGGCACGAGACGGCCCAAAACAGTTTTTGTTGCTGGCAGCAACGCCCGCAAGCGCGGCACGAGCGCATTGAGCCCAACAGCGACGGAACACGATGCGGTGACCGCCATGGCATAATTCGTGGCGACCTGCATATTGGTCAATGGGTGGGATTTGTTGGCGTTCAGGATGTTGATCGCCACGTTAAGCAGCTGGTTGGCCACCTGCCAGAACAACGTGCCGGCCGTGCCGAGCCCCGGCGTGAGCATGCCGGCGGTTACCACCAAATTCAGCAAAACACACAGACTCATACGGAACGGAAGAAATACAGTTTCGCCAGTGTCCGGATGGAGGGTAGAATCCAACACCTTCTTGTGGCGCCAGAGCTGCGGGGTCATCTGCGGCAGCACACCGTTGCGGTAGTCCCACACGGCACGTTTGGCGCTTTCTACGTCGTTTGGCGTGTTCAAAAGCATGCTGGGGTCCAGAATATCGGCACAATGGCGCACGCGGCCGAGGTAGGTTGACAAGTCGTATTTCGAATCAGGAAGAGGCACGGGGCCAGGCACCAGCGACGCCATGGTGTATTTTTGTGGTGTTTTAAAGAATAGGGACTTTGGACCGCGTTTGGAAAGGAAGAAAAACGAAACGGGGTGGCTTTTTTGCGTATCGAAGAATGAGTATTAGATCGAGCCTAGTGGGTTTTTTTTTTCACGTCTCCAGCCGCACGCTCGGCAGCTGGTAATTCAGATAACGAGCCCGTGCGCGTGAGTGAGTGAGTCAGAGCTGGAAGAAGAAGCCTTAGATGGCATATGTCACATAATACGGGGAATGAAATTGACGAATTTCGTGGTTTCAGGCTCTCAAAAGCCCGAAATGTTTTCAAAAACATGTTTTTTTTTTCTATTTCTATTTATTATTTTGTTTATTTTGATGGGGTGATGAAGTGAACCGTGATGCGTAGTTCTGGGCTATACGTACTACGAGAGGGTAGACCCAAGTGCGAGTGTATTTGAATCAATTAATTTTCCACGTGATTCGGAGCACTTGTGTATTTGCTGAACAGAATTGCTGAACCTCCTAGATTAATTAGGGTGGGCGCCGTGATTTGAAACCCGGAGGCCAGTTGTTGGGTTGCAAATCCCTTTGTTTTTTTTCCAAAATTTTGTAGTTCATCAAGCGATTCGAGTCAGCCAATAATCTATTCAGCATATTTTCAGTAAGGCATAATCAATCTTTCCATCCGCGTGATGGTGCATGAAAATATACATTGCATGACCCCCGAATAAAGGAGATTCCAATGGATTACTATCAAATCTAAATTCAAGGCACTTTTCGTCACGGCGTGTTGCGGTCATTCATCTCTCTGGTGACCTATGTGCTCAACTACGCGTCATGAGCGATATCCCTGTTGTCGGGATTTCAGGCCCAGCTCGAATATACTATGTGTGAAATTTTTTCCTTTTTTTTTCTTTCATAAATATTTCTCTTTTTTTTGTTTTTTGTGACTTAATTGACCGAGGTTTGAAAGAAGCCCCAGTGCCATTGCGGATATAGCTGGCATGACCATGGTAGGATGAGCATTGTTCGACTATACACATACGGTGCTTGCGTCAATCACAGACATTACAGGGAACTTTACAAGAAAAGCTGTTTTTAAAAGATTACACATCACACCAAAGGCGGCACAAACTCATAATATATACTGTGTCCATCATCACGTGATAAGGTCACACAAGCTAGTTTTGGGATGAAAGACTACCGCTGTATGCAATTTCTTTCACCATCGAAATACTGGTTTTTCAATACATCGTGATGAAAACGCATGACGAAAATGAAAATAAAAAAAAACGGGAATCGAAGAAATCAGGTAGTGTGGGTGGTTTTTCACAATGGCACGCTTAATGGGCCCAAAGATACGAAAAAGCGGCTGCCTATAAGGAGTTAATCCTTACAATGGGATACGCTGGGCAAGGGGATACCTTACCCACCTATGATAAGATGTATGGACTACTCTAGGCGTATCCTCTGAATGAGTTGGTGTGTCCAATCACTCTCATTGGACGTGTCCAGTTATTAGCGCTCACGAGCATCACGTGAGCGGATGCCGGGTTATGCCCCCTTACACTGCCACGCGAAGCACAGTAATTGGCGTAATAACGAACAGCTCGATTTTCGTGGCTACTACGTCAAAAAGACAACTTTAAAGATTGGGATCGATGATGGCCAAAATCTCTTTGAATTTATTTATGAAGCGCTAAATGAGAAATTCCGACGCCCCAATCCCTAATTAGATGGATAATGCAATGACTGAAAACAAATGCAATTTTTGGAAATCAAAAAAAAAAAAAAAAAAAAAACTTGAACTAAAACTTCAACTTCAACTCGCTCATGACAATACTTTGCAAAATTTTCGAGTTCTCTCTGCATGGCGTATCAGCTCCATTGCCCCAATTGGTATCATTGTCAGACGTAGACCCCTCACGTGCTGGTTGGCTCAGTCGCGCGTCCTAAAGTCTCATTCAGCCCCACAAACGGTGGGTTAGACAATTTGGAGATATCTCACCTGGATTTTCACTCATAAATACGGCTTTATAGCTGAGAGTTAACGTGCTAGTAACTAAACAGCTGGTGACAAAAATTTCAAGAAAGATTCACACTGCGAACGGACGATATGTCAATGGTGAAGGCGATTGGCGTGGACATGGTAAAGATTCTGAGAATTACCAGGATTCTTCAAAGTACGCATCGAGATAGATTCTTACGCAAAGTTCTTCATGAAAAAGAGCTCGAATCACTAGCAAGATCCAAATCGGAACGTGTGCCGCAGGTTGTAGCTGGAAGTTGGGCTGCAAAAGAGGCAGTGTTCAAGACTTTGGACAGGAAGGACCAGCTCCGATTCCAATTCAGGGAATGGTACCGCTACAACATCGAGGGAAAACCGAATATTTCGCGTGTCGGTTCATTTTCAAACGATCGGTTTCTATTATCTATATCACATGACGGAGATCATCTCATAGCGACTGTGCTAAGGCTTGAGTGACAAAAGCTGGGTATTGGGCGTCTAAATCGTCTATTCTTGTACCTAAAAAAAAGGCATTGAAATTCAAATTGCAGTGATTGAGAAGATAAGACTTTGGGTGGTCAAAAGCATGATGACTTTTGATGCTTCTTTCACATGCATTCGCCAAGAATGTGTTCACCTTGACTTGGGAGGGATAGATTGAGCCATGACCCTGAAATGAATGGTTTTATGTGGGGAGCAATGGAAAGGGAGCTCTTTCACTTCGGTCATGTCACCAAAGGGATACTATATATATCATGACGACAATAATTGTGGTAATGACGAATACTCTGACGAAATCTACGAAATTTAAGAGGACGACAAATCTGATGATGAAAATCACGACAGGGAAACGGGTACACAAGAAATGAAAGATGAGGTGATTCAAGCAGTTTCAAGAACAGCGCAGAAAAACTATCACAACCTTTATATCATTCGTTTTTCCTTTTTTTTTTTTTTTCCTATTGGACTGCTATCGCATGCCAAAAGATCGAGGTCACCATTGCCAATGCAAGTCTTGACACGCACACCACCACAACACCGCTGTGCAAACCACTGCTCACGCCAGGGGGTACACGAGTAGACATGGTGAAGCGTGCAACAAGAAGGTCATTACACTCGAAAGCTCATCTACTTGAAAGCTTGTTTACTTGAAAGCTCATCTTGGAGGGGACCAGCCAGCTCGTGCTTTGCACCAGATCGGAACTCCCACAATGTTTACTCAAATCAGCAAACAGAGTTGTCTTATAGTTTCTTCTTTTTGGATAGGTCAATTGTCAAGTTGGCGCAATGGGGCGTGTTTTGTGACGTGTAAGCTTGGTCCAACAGCAGTCATTTCTCGCAACTGTTTCAGGCGCAGTGACAATGAAGTTACCGCCGGGAGCACAGCCAGGTCGTGACGTGGCCATGGTCATGCTGATGATCATGCAAACACCCTCATGTTTATTCCCGGAATGGTGGTATAACAGTTGACTACACTGCATGTCCCACTCGATTTTATGAAGCCTCAAAAATGAGATGCGTACTAGCTTCAACATTATTCTTGATTTTCGTCGCACGCCCTATTGCTTCGTACGCCTCCGCAAATGAAACGCTTGGAGCACCTATGAATTCTATTAAAAGGCTTACGCCTGGTGCTTTATCAATGAGGGGTATCTTGACCGGCGTGGAACATGAGATGAAGTCGAAAGTTGTTGAATCAGACGATGCACAGCTCTTTCTTAAAAATGAGAGCATTGCAGTGTCGCAGGCACTTGATTGGTTTGTGGATCGCCTCAGAATGTTTATCAACAATAAGGAGTTCAAAAACGAGGCATTTGAGGATATTGTGGACCTTATGCGAAAAGACTTCGACGCAATTACCAAGAGGGCCTTGTTGATTCCTGATTCTGCGGCCATTAAGAACCAGCTATGCTTTGCATCGTACTTTTTTTTGAATATGGAAGACTCAGCCAATGTGCTCCGAATGTACCGCACTTACATAACTGAAATTCATATGGTGAGTTGGATCGTATACATTCATCTTTCGCTATTGAGGCTTTTCAACCTGCACGGTATTCCGGACTTATCTACGCCAAGCTACGTGGATATTTTGAAGCGGCTGCGGCGTCTCTTGGTCTTTTGGGGCAGTGTGTTTAGTGAATTGCAAGATGTACTGCCTCTGATAGCAGCAGTCTTTGAAGATAAATTGAGCCTAGCGGAAAAAGTTCTCATTCATTTGGAACAACACTAGTCATCAATAAAGCTCAAGTGATGTATTTCATTCATTGCACTGTCAAGTCTGAGTCAACCCAACTTTATCCCACGGCTTCGCTTCGCCTGTTCTTAGCGAAGGAAGAAATGTGGCTGTCCACTTACTATGCGAACTTGGCAACAACCAAGCGTGGATAAAGAGAACCCTATCGTCGTGAGGCCAAGAGAGTGATCCAAGAAATAAGATAATAGAAATGGAAAGAAAGGTCTTTATAGCAAAGCGTTTTTTGGCCATGAAACGGACAACACACGTGTATTGCAAACGGCATTGACTTGTTCTGTGAGATTGGGCATCCCCTTGACAGATGGGTTTGAGTATTTGTTATCGTACATAAAGAAAGGATAGGTTTTCAAAGCAGAGTGAACTGAGACCAAAAACAGAAAAACCAGACGGTCCAAATTCTTTGCATAGCGCATTTTTCAACTTCCTAGGCCATATCCCTCAGCCCTCGATTTTCATCATCAGCGGCCAGAAAAACTTATTTACACCAACTACTCTTCATGGACATTATTTTCAGATCTTGATTGATATTCCGTCAAGGAAAAAAAAAATGCATTCAAATTCAAACCAGCCTCATCACGCCATATTTTTTGTGGCACCAGTTCGTTCAATAATGAATGCGACCTGTACCAGCCAAACAAGAGCATACCTATTAAGCGGCTTCAAGCAGATGCCTTTAAGCTTGGCTAAGCAGCGACATTACATTTGTCGATAGCTGCAAGTAACTAACTTTAGAGAATCCGCATGCTCTTATAAAATCTCCCGGGTCATGGTAGCAGTAAATGACATGCTAACACTAAATATCGCCCAAATTGATCAATATCAATACCTTACTGACCATGCCCGATTCAATCGCAAGCATCTTCCCACAGTCTAACTCTTTACACGCACCGACTGCCCAAATACAAACATTGAAACGTAGAACATAGCAAGTCTCATTAGCAAAATCTTTTAATGATAGTAATAATAGTAGTAATAATGATAATAGTAGTAATACACACGCAGCACGGTTACTCCCACTCGACAGTGGCAGGCGGCTTCGAGGTGATGTCGTAGGTGACACGGGCCACGCCGTCGACCTCGTTGACAATACGCGAGGCCACGCGTTTCAAGAACGACGCCTCGAAAACGTACCAGTCAGCAGTCATGAAGTCCACGGTCTCAATGGCACGCAACGCAATCACCTGCTCGTAAGTTCTCTGGTCACCCATGACACCCACGGACTTGACGGGCAACAACGCGGCAAACGCCTGCGAGATCTCCTTGTAGAGGCCGGCCTTTTTGATCTCAGCAATGAAAATCGCGTCGGCCTCACGGGCGATCTTCACCTGTTCCTTGGTGACCTCTCCAAGCACTCTAATGGCCAAGCCTGGGCCGGGGAAAGGGTGTCTCCAGACCAAGTCATGCGGCACGCCCAAGAGCTCGCCCAAGTGGCGGACCTCGTCCTTGAACAACTCGCGCAATGGCTCGATCAACTTCAATTTCATGTCCTCCAACAAGCCTCCGACATTGTGGTGGGTCTTGATGGTCTGCGAGGGACCCTTGAACGAGATCGACTCAATCACGTCGGGGTACAATGTGCCCTGCAACAAGAACTCGATTTCCTGGCCCAGCGCAGGCTTGATTTTGGCCGCCTCATCCTCGAAAACATGGATGAATGTGTTACCAATGATCTTACGCTTCTTCTCCGGGTCCGTGACGCCCTTGAGGCGGCCCAAGAACAAGTCCGCGGCGTCCACCACGGTCAAGTTGATGCCCAAGCCCTCGGTCAAGGTCTTGTGCACGGTTTCGGTCTCGTTCTTTCTCATGACACCGTTGTCGACGTAAATCGCGTGGAATCTGTCGCCAATGGCCTCCTTCATGATCTTGGCGCCCACAGTGGAGTCCACACCACCGGAAACGGCACCAATGACCTCGGCCGTAGGGCCCACCAACTTTCTGATCCGTGCAATCTCGGTGTCCACAAAGTTCTCCATCGACCAGTTGGTCTGTGCACGACAGATGTCGACGGCGAAGTTCTTGAGCAAAACCTTGCCGTGGGCCGAGTGCGTGACCTCCGGGTGGAACTGGATGCCGAAAATGGACTTTTCCTCGTGTGCAATTGCGCAGAATGGCGAGTTCTCAGAGGTGGCCACCGTCTTGAATCCGGTGGGCAAGGCATGCAACTTGTCACCGTGAGACATCCACACCTGCAGGTGGTCCACGCCTTCGAAAAGAGGACAAGAGCTGTCCTCGACGTTTAATGTGGCCGGGCCATACTCTCTCTTGTCGCCCCTGCCGACACCTTTACCGTTGATCCAGGCCAATTCCTGCATACCGTAGCAGATGCCCAAAATCGGCACGTCCAACTTGAACACATCGTGGTCCACGTGCGGCGCATCCTCGGCGTACACGGAGTATGGGCCGCCCGACAAGATCACACCCTTGGGTTTCCACGACAACTCCAGGATTTTCTGCGTGCAGGGCAACATCTCGGCATAGACATTGAATTCTCTCAATCTTCTGGTGATCAAGTGCGAGTACTGCGAGCCAAAGTCCAACACGAGAATCGTGTCGAAGACCTTGGAAACCTCGATGGGCACGTCGTTGAGCGCGTCTGAAGCAGTGGACATGGTGATGTAAAGTGGAGTGGTGTTCCCAAGAAAAAAAAAAGGGGGGATTTCGGGTTTGGGGCAATTGGCGGATTATATATTTTTTTCGCGCGATGAGTGTTTGTCCGGGCCCTGGCCCCGTCTGTGTGCAGGCTGATATGAGGCAGAGACAGAGTCACGATTAATATTCCACGTCACGGAAAGAGCCATGTGACTCAATCGTTGATACATTCGATGTTTTTGAGGTTCTATCAGTTTTTGGGGTTAATGGATCTATCAGGGTCTGGTCTGACTTTGCTTTGGCGAATTTCACTGGAAATTTGGACTACTTGTGGTGGCCTGAGTGTCTCCACCGTGGCTATCACGGATGTGCCGCGGCTTTGCCGTTCGTATCGCGGCCCGATTTGCACCCACTCAGATCCAGCAAAGCTCGGGAATCCCGGCACAAACATCACTTTCGGTGTTTATTTTCACGCATTTTAGCATTCTTTTTCGGAGCAAAGCCAGATATAGACTTGTGTCAAGTGGAATCAACCGGTGACCGAACCGTTTGCTAGTGACTCAATTGCTTTCGATATTGCTAGCTCGCTTCGCTACATATATTGCTTTCTTCGCTGGCCACTCTTTTGCTAGAAGCGCTACATATTTTCCCCATTTAAACGTGCCTATCTTGATTCAAGCATGAACGCCACTGAATAGAGCTTGGTAGATTAGAAATATCGCCTGCTTTACCCCATCATCACGCACCCCTTTATCGAAGAATCTCACGTCTCATAGATCTCAACAAGTGAGATAATTTTTAAAGTTTTCATATTTTCTTTTTCCTTTTTTCTGTTCTCGCTGCCTGGCTTCATGTGAGAATAGTCTAATTGACGGCCAAAAACCAACAGTTTCCCCACCCCAACCCAATTCAAGTTGAGTTTGATAAGAGGCCGAAAGCCACCAGCGAAAAAACGAATTCCTTTACGGCCAGATCCTGGACGGAAACCTTCCAGAAGAAAATTCCGAAGAAGAATTAGAAAACGGGTCAGAAGAAGGATCGGTCGAAGATTTAAAAAAAGAAGGGGCAAGAAAACTAGAAAGCCACGCTTAAAGAGGCCCTTTCGTGGGCTTCTCTGCCCTGCCAAGCAGAAGCAGATGCGCCTGTTGCCACCGCCTCGGCGCACGAACAGCCGACGCTGGCGCAAATTTGGACGGTATGTACGCGCTGTGTTTCGTACTCGTAGTGTTTGGAATCCGGGAGAAATGCTGCAGAAAAGGAATAGTGTGTCTCGCATCAGACACTCGTGGTTTGGCCGACCACGTCGATCCCGGTTCAACAGATTACAGCTACTAAGAAGGTCACTTTGAAGGATGGTAAATACGTTTGTTATGGATAATGGTACTAAAGGGATGATAGCGATGGATATTAAGCGAGGATGAAGCTGAAACTGGCAATATACAATCCATTGACTCTCGTGTAATTGACACCTTTGTCGACCTATTTGGGTAGAACACTGTAGAGACATGAATAAGGCAAATTTCTATTTGAAACAAGTTGAGACTTACCCAAGAAATTTTCAGGGATTAAAGAAACAGAATATGCTGGCCGTGGGGCATTATGATTAGTACTTTTTCGTCCAATTTTGCGACCATAGCTTTTGATACATCATTCATACATGAGAAAGATGCGTTTCATTCATATCGCTCATGAAAAAGCTATTATTTTTCTGGTTTTGCTCAAAATAATGTAGACTTTCAATTGAACATCTGTGACTTTTTTGAAATCATCGTTTGCAACAACTCATCGAGACAACGAAGTATACCTCCATGAAAGGTTCACTTCGCGGCTCAGTAAATCTGACAAGATATGGAGAGGGACAGGACCAAGTATACACTCATAAGAAACTTTCTTTATTGAATAATTGTTTGCCTTTCTATGCTCAGCAGCGTGCGACGGGCGAGTCTAGCGGCTCTTTATGGATAAACAGCACTATGTATAGCGTTTAGCGTTAATAATAGCTTTTTTTGTAAAAAAAAAAAATACCGGCTGTGACGTGAGCTTCGCCGTGATACTGTCTCGTTTAGTTTAAAGACAATATGGAAAGCACAGTTCAAGGAAAAGAAGAGTCGGATTACTAAACTTGACCTTTTAATCAGCACATTCGACCCTTTTCGCTAACTGGCAAACTTTCCTTTCTAGTTTCGCGCGGCGGGTCTTAGCAAGCCTAACATAGTCAAGAATTGAATCTACTTGGCGCTATTAGAAAGTAAAACGCCTTCGTATTTTTTCTTTTAGGAAACAAATCGATTACAAATTGAATCTAGTACGAACCCAGCTACAATCAACGCTTCTTTGGAATTCTGCGCTACAAATTGTTGTGTGCGTGGACACGTCCCATTTTTTTCGTGCTAACGTTAACTACCTCTGCGCATGGCACTTTTTGCAAAAAAAAAAAGCAGATCTACAAAAAAATTGCAACACCTTAATTTCGCATATGGTCTCCCACTACACTACTCAGTAAGGCCCTAGGTAGCTTAACTAACGTCGATCGGACGGGAAACAGTGTTTTATACCTGGTGTGGTAGCAACTGCTTGTTTTGTGTTACATAAAGGACCGCCATGCGTGTCCGTACCGGCCCAGGGCTACATCCGTATCTCCACGCGCCCCGTCGCGTGCGCTTCTCGAATTTTCCGAGGTTCGGCATTCGCCACACGTGCAGGAACGCGCGCCACATATAAGTACGCCCTGGTCCGCGCACTCTTACATAGAAGAGGGCTAACCTTTACATACGCTTAACTCCGACAGATTAGGCGCCTACTGCTGAACTGTCGTTAAACATGTTGCTGTCCACTTCGTAAAGCCTCCGAGCTACCTTTCTACCTCTGCCCGGGCCTTTCTCCCACATTTTGGAGGCTAGTTTTTGTCACCAAAAGTTTTGACTGCGAGTCACGTTTCGGGCTGCAACACACCAGTAAATCTACAGTTCCCAATCTTAAGTACTCGTGGGAATCGAATGTTGAGTTATTTCTGTCATGCCGCAATAATTGTTTTCTTTGGCTCACCCTGGCTCGAAATATTGGTTTTTTTTTCATATCCATGGCATATAGCCCAGCGGTGCTCTCAACACCGGCCATTTTGAAGCCATTAATTATTTCCGAGACCCAGAACCGCGCTCTTTGAGTCTAGTGGCCTTTTTACCACGATTTTGGGCGTTTATAAGACAAAAAAACATCTCGTTTTGAAGGACGCTTCATGATATATAGAGTCTGTATACGAATTGCAACCCGAAAACGGTTTTCGGCCCTTTTGTTTCGATCTATTATAGGTTTTTTTTATGTATGTTGTATAGTTTTTACGCTTGTTTGGGTGTGCCTGTCATGCTTTAGCGAGAGCGTCCTATAATGTGATATATCTTTAAAAAATAAAATTTCAAATAAGAAAGAAGAAAAGTAATGTAATTTTTTTAAAAAAAGGCCAATTTGTCCAAATGACCGTCTGATCGGTATCTTTTCAGACTTTTATATCTGATGATATAGCAGTGTTTAAGACTCATGGAAATATTGAAACAAGGTCTGTTGACAGGATAATGGAGCCTTTTCCAGAGCCATTCCATAAATTTTCTGCTGGCGCCATGCATTGAATGCAGGTGTAGGGATAATTCTACTAACAAAAAAGCCTAAATTTCGACCGAGCCCTTATTTTACGAAAAGTAATTAATTTGGCGAAATGCTCATTGCCGAATTAGGTGCGCGTTGCTTGAGAGGCAACAAAGACAACAGCATATCGAAGCGGGCAGAAGCCGTTTATTGCATGAAAAAATCAGGAAAAAAACGCAATTTAATCCACTTTAGTCCTTTTTCGCAAAACACTCGCTCAAACAAATTAAACCCTCTTACTTCCCAAAATCCCAAAACGTCTTCATTCCAAAAGAATCCTACCTCCCCCAAAGTATTCTCCCGGCTCTGGAGTCTGCACAGCCATTCGCGGGATCCAAGTTCCAACTTCGATACAGACTTTTTCGCGGTGCGCATCGCATCGGACGCATCTCATCTCCAAACGCACATCTATATCTTGAAAAGAGCCATTCAATAACCACACAAAACATGTCTGAAACACAGGTAAAGGCCCGTTTTTTCACGAAGGAGGACGACGAGACGCTCCATGCATCGGACGCGCCATTGTTTGTGCCCACACTGTTGAAAAGGTACGGGTTGCTGGAGGTGGTGAACCATCTATTAGACCGTGAGGACGCGGTGCCATTTGATTTTTTGATTGATGGCGTATTGTTGCGCACGTCCTTGGACGAGTACTTGACGCGCCACGGCTTGTCTGCGGAAGCCACGCTCCTGATCGAATACACCCGTGCAGTGCTTCCGCCGCTGTTTTTGGCTTCTTACAACGACGAGGACTGGGTGTCCAGCATAGACACGATCAATCAGAGTCTGAAGGCCGTGACTGCACAGAGAGGGGCCGAGTTGGCGGCTCCACAGATCTTGGCCGGCTCCTACGACGGCGTGGTACGCTCGTACAACATGCTGGGACAGGTGGAGACGCAATATGTGGGCCACCAGGCGGCGGTTAGGGCGGTGAAATGGGTATATGCCAACCGCATTGTATCTGCAGGAAACGACCGGCAAATCCGCTTGTGGAAGACGAAAGGGGCTTCTGTGGGTGCCGGCGATGACGACGAAGGCGACGATGAGACCGAAAACGCACGTACCTTGGCAGTTCTCGATGCCCATAAGGCGCCCGTGGTGGCACTTGCAGTCAACCAGCAGAGCCAGCGCATTTTGTCTGCAGGAGCCGACGGAGTGGTTGGGTTGTGGCTGACGGTGCCGAAGGATATGCACGTGGTGGAGCCGTGGGCGGGTGAGTCTTCCGGTGCGGGGAACTCTTCTGCGGCCAAAAAGAGACGGAAGATGGCGCTCCGGGACTCCGGCGTTAAGCACAGGGCCCCATTGGCGCTTCTTGAGCTGCACTCGCAGCCCGTGGAGGGCGTTGTTTTCGACGAGTTCGACAGTTCCGTGGCGTACTCGGTCTCGCAGGACCACACGGTGAAAACGTGGGATTTGGTCACGCTGAGATGCGTCGATACCCGCTCTACGGGCTACGCGTTGCTCTCGGTTTTACAGCTCTCTGCTGTCAATTTGATCGCGTCGGGCTCGCTGGCCAGACATATCAACTTGCATGATCCACGCACACACGCAGGCGCCACCGACTTGCACGTGACCAAGCTTACGGGCCACACGAATTTCGTCGTGGATTTGGCCGCGTGCCCGACCAAGGATACCATGTTTGCGTCGGCCTCGCATGACGGCACGGTCAAAGTGTGGGACGCGCGTGCCGATAAGTGCATGTACACGGTCACGCGCGAGTCCAAATCGGGCAAGGTGTTCGGTGTGGCGTGGGATAAGGAGATCGGCATTGTTAGCGGCGGCGAGGACAAGAAGGTCCAGATCAACTCGAGCCCGGCCCAGAGCTAGGTCTGTGGGATCTTTCGAGATGGCGGTGTGGAGTTGTATATGTTGAAAGGTTGAAAAGTTGAAAAGTTGTATAGACTCTAGGAATTTCAATCTGATATGATCGAGAGGACAACAACATTTTGCTTTTGCAGATATCACTTCAAGAAATTTTTAAACTTACAGAGCCGAGTAAAAGCTGCCTCTTTTGCTAGTTCTGGTTCTCCATGGTGCTTTACGTCGCACCTTTCTTATCAACTTGGTATGTTCTATGTACATTTCGGTCGCTACAGTTTGATATAAAAATGATCATTACATCCCTTTGAGGAAAATGGACCCCAAAGCGTTCATTAAAAAAGGGAGCAATATCAGAATCGAGTAAAATAATGCATCTTTTTGATTCAGGATGTGTAATTTTTCACAGGCAAAACATACAGTTAGATCAGTAGCCCAATTGGAGTACTCATATTATTAGAATACGTTCGAATCTCCAACTTTCATCTCTCACGTGCCATCCATTGTTGTCGGTAATTAGAAATTAATGCTCAATCTGTGATGTTTCGATTGCCCACACTACCAAATTGAATAATAATGCTGTTTTTCTCAAATTGGTGCTTTTCGCGACAAGTCTTGATGCCTGATGCGCATTGCTTGACGACGAAATGGCATGAAAGAATATATCACAGGCCAAATGTCATTTTGGAGGACGACCCTCTTATTCTCGATATCGCTAACTTTTCAAAGGTCAAATTATTCCAAACATCATTTTCAATGGATCACACAATCGAGCTGAATTCCCTCTCCTTGCCAGACAACCAGCTTTTGCAAGCATTCTCATGTATCGAGTGGCTCAAAGTAGTAATAATCACTCACTTTTCCAGAATGGTCGAACATATATGAGTGCAATTTCCCTCGAGAACCCACAAAAAAAAGTAGCCCCTCGTTTTCTGGCGTTCCGAAGCAAGTATGAGGAAGTAGCTCAGATGCCAGAATGACTATGAATGTCACCAGATCTCCTTACCACATCAATGCCAGTATTAACAAATACCATCAAGCAAAATTGCCTTCTCAGAGGCGCAAAGTGGACCATCCTCGTGATCATTAGCACATACTAAGGTACTCAGAACATGATCCTTGAGTGTTTTTAAGTAAATCCATGCAAGCTTAAACATCATACTTGTTCTTTTCAACCTAGACTTCTGGCGCCATAGATCACAGATCACAGCAAGTTTCATTTCCTCCTCTTAATTTGTGCCTTGTTGGCCTTGTGCCCGCTAGTCCACATCGAAATACCGTAATAACCCTGCCACAAGCTCTGCTTATCGGTGATATAGCCCGAAAGACCACTTCCAGGAAGAGAGCTTTGCGCAAACTCGTTAGATGTGTCTTCTATGGTATTCAAGCTATGAATATCTACCCAGCCCATGTTTTTACGAATGTGTGCGATTTCCGCCGCATTGAGCTCCGCCTGAGCCGCGCTGCCGTATTTGAGAGGACCGAAATTGATCCAGTAGCCGTTTTTCAAACTTATCTTTTTGGACGGTACAGTAAGCTGGCCAATCTGGTCAAAATAGTCGATGATATTCTCTGCTGTGTCGATGAAAAAGGCGGAAACAACCACGACATTCTCATACTTATCCTTTTCTGGTATGGTGAAGTAGCGGAAATCGTCCAAATGAAGGTGCAAGTTGCTAGGCTGTGATAATCCGGCGGGCACAGAAGCTTCTCTGAATTGAGCAGCAGTAGTTAAGAAATTCGAGGTTGTGTGGATGTGTGGGAAGATTGTGTGAGTCGTTTTAGTACAAGGCTCGTAGAGGTACTTGTTGCATGCATGCATAAGACCACTAAATTCCACTGCATGCACAGCCCCATAGTTTTTATGGGTTGCAATCTCGTGTGCGATTCTGCCCAAGCCCGATCCGGGAACTACAATACACGTTTTTGCGGCATTTTCGGGAGAAATCACCGAATCGAGCTGTGTTTTAATGTAGTGGATCATAGGCGCGATCTCGGCCTCACTCTGGGCCGTCCAGTCCCGCAAAATGTGGCCAAGAGACTCGATAACTCTATAGTTAGAGGAAGATGTATTTTGTGACCGCACGTTCTTCCGTCTTAGCGTGTCGTAATGGCTATCTGTGAGACCGTAACTCTTGTCCGTTGCGCTCACAATGGCATCGAAAATAGCCTGGTTTTTGCCAATATGAAAATCCACTTTTTTGAGCTTTTCCAGGTATCCGGCCTCGTCACAGAGTTTCTGCTGGCGCCACAGCATCATTTTAAACAATTTCCGTCTTCTTTCATTGGCTTTTTTCGAGTTTGACGCATATTCTCGAAGCGATACTAGTGCTTCTAGAAGCTCTGTGCGAGAGACATCACCCAATGCCGAAAAAGGCCCATTTTGGTCAATTTCAGGCTCGATTTTCGGTCTGAAAAAGCCAAATTGCCGTCTCTGAGTCTGGTAATACGTTCTTCTAGCAAATCCTTGAAAAGTTACCGTGCGAGAAAGCATGTTAGAGAAGATAAACACCCCAGCTAATACTGGTAATGGCGATCCCGGAGCGCAAAAGAGACCGAGAATTATATACACCGCTGCAGATGACGTAAACGAGAGAAGCACGAGCGAGGAGTCCGGAATTGAAGAATCCATTTGGACAGCATGCAAAAATCTGTATAAAAAATCGACGTGCCAGATTCTAGCAGTATATGTTTTTTTGCGCTCGCCGCGTCCACCATTTAGCATGTAGTGGTTATGGATCGGAGATGAGTCCGGCTGCCGGTGCGCGTAGTATTGAATCAGTCTGGGTACTTTTCACCAGAACACGTTTGAAAAAAGGGAAAAATACGAATCTGATACTCAGCTAGTCGTGAATAAAACATAATTTATAGTTTTCGTTAAGTCATGCATATCTATTTTATTGGTTGCCGCCATTTGCATGCAGCTTTGAGACTTCTTGTAATTGGCCCTTAGTGCAATAGGTGCCAGCAATTAGCTACGACAGTATTTCAGTTGTTGTCAATTGATATAATCCTAACTTTTTGATTCGATCCGTTTTGAGTGTTAGGATCTATTACTGCGTGAAGTTAGGTGATAAAAGCTTAGAATAATGGAAAAAGCACATTTTTCGGTGGGTCTACTTTGATAAGAGGCAGTGCATCACGTGACTACTCTCGTAGGTGACTATGACCAGGTGACTTAAGCAGGGAAGAATGGAATGAAAAAAGCATGCCATGGATTTCTTTTCAAGCATCATTATATATTTTACATCACAAGCGAAGAGCTGTAAACCTTCAGAGAAAAGAGAAGCAACTCGTTTCACCTTATTTGGGATGTGAAACAGCGTACATTGTCGCGGCCGAATGCGGTAATAACTTCTCTAAACTGAAACCAAACCTCAGGTTTTTGTTTCCATTCGGTGATGTACATATAAAAGGTACACAAACCACATTTATTGGTGAAACATCTCGCAAACACCAGAGCCGTTTTTAGTAGCGTCAAACTTCAGGTCGAAATTTCATCTTTATTTCCGGAATTCTCTGTTCGCACACAGTGCCTGCGAAAGTTACTCCATACATCTATCATCGTGCATAAACGCACATTCACCAATCACAACCTATCATAAACACACACAATGACTGAATTATGCCAAATTCTTTATTCTGAGGAGTATAGCTCCACCATGAGCGCACTTCGGAGCCTGCTAGAGCAAAAATTATACACAGAAGAAGCGCTTTTGCTCACGGAAAAGGCGCTAGATCTTCTTGCATCTCACTACACGACTTGGCACTATCGTTTTGACATTGTGAAGCATTTGCAGAAAGATCTTTTTGAAGAGTTGGACTGGTGCGAAGAAATCGCATTAGAAAACCAGAAAAACTACCAGATTTGGAACTACAGGCAGCGAATTATTGAGGAAATCATGCAAAACGCAGATTTAGCAGACAAATTCCAGCATAAAAGAGAACACCCGATCTTGGACATGATGCTTCAGCAGGACCCGAAAAACCATCACGTATGGTCGTACCGAAAATGGTTTGTTGAAAGATTTGGCCTCCACAACGACGAGGCCGAATTGACTTTTACCACAAAACTTATCGAAACAGATGCGAGAAACAATAGTGCTTGGACACACCGGTTTTTCTTGAAATTCAAAGGCGGAAACATTCTGGAAAAAGACATCCAGGAGGAAATTGAGTATGTGAAACTGCAGATAGACTTGTGTCCACAGAACCCGTCGACGTGGAACTACCTAAGTGGCATAATCAGTGAGACAGGCAAAAATTTAGTCGAGTTCAAGGATTTCTGCCTTGCTTATGGAGATCTTCAGTCAAAGGTGATTTCCAGCTCCTTTGCGTTGGAAATGCTTGCGAAAATCGCAATTTTGGAAGGAAACACTTCAGAGGCAGATCGCATATACGATGCCCTTTCTTCCACGTATGATCCCATCAGGAAAAACTATTGGGCGTATCTTCGGGCCAAATTAGGCAACAAATAGAAAAATATCGCTTCGTGAAAGAAGAAACAATGAATGATTTCCTCTTTTTTTTGTGCAATAACTGTTGAGCGATGCTAAACAGTGCTGCTCTTGTTGTGATCAAAAGTGATTAATGTCCTATACACGCTGCATACACGATGCATGAAAAGAAAGGCGGGCTTTGTATTAGGTTTGACTTTTAGTGACGAAAATAAACCAGTCGAGTAAATAAAGGCCGTTTATTTCTAAATTCACCGACAAACTTTGTCTGTCAGCTCTTTCATTATGTGACTGCATTTGCTCCTGCGACAGTGGTCTAGATATTTCCACCAAGTAAGTACGAAGAGTAAGTCAGCAACGCCTCACATTTAGTAAAAGTATCTTATCAAATATACTCGTTTTCATGATCCACCAGATCTTTTGCGTAAGTATTCGATGGTCGCATTCGCCAGCAGTCTTAAGTTGAATCATTTTGAGTGCCTGTGGGCCCAAATTTACGCCTTTTTGCCTTTGATTTTGTTATTGATATAATTACACCATTGCAACCTTCCATGCTTTAATTTTTTTTTACCAAAAACGAAGCTCGTGTGAAGCTTACGATTCTCGGGCGTTATATTCCATCAGAGGCTACGTTGTGCCAGACACTTCAAACAAACCTGGTATTTACAAGCAGCAACACCATGATCAAGAAAAATCATAATGGAATAAAGTTCCAACTGTGAAGAGTTTGTAGATGAAAATAGAGTATAATGTGCAATAGAAAAAAACCAAATTGCGAAGCAAAAAGATACTGGACGAATCCGGATTCGAACCGGAGACCTTTCCCATGCTAAGGGAACGCGCTACCAACTGCGCCATACGCCCTGGAAAATCCTGGTCCCTAGCGGGATCGAACCGCTGATCTTGGCGTTTATAGAAATTTATTAGCACCACGCCGTAACCGACTTGGCCAAGGGACCCGGATTGAGCAATCATCATTTCTGAACATTGATACTAGGCAGAATGTTTCTTTGTTGTTCGGAGACCCAAATTTGTCCTCAATCCGCCTAAAATTGTTTTTTTTTTTTTCAATCACACCGTTTTTGAACTTCGTACGACCTGATTTCCAACTATTTCTGATTCTGATATGATCACAATCAGCTCCATAGAACAAAGGCAATTGAAGAAAACGGCACAATGACGGTTAGATTGACCTTTTACGCAACCTTAATTGGTACGTCGACACCGTCCGCCAGGTCTATTCATCCAGACGCCGGGAGGCAACCGGAGGCACCGTCCTCCAGCCTCTTCTGAATAGACATTTGAAAAAGGCGTTGGAACGAAGTAAAATGCGGACAAGTTGACACTACCTTATACAGCGGCTAGGATAATGAGGAAGACCTAAGGCTTGGGAAAGTCGGGGGACTTCATTACTCAGTGTTCTATCCAGACGTATGCAGGTTTTTTGTCTATAGATATATAGATTTTTGACCGTTTAACAGCGGTTTCCTGTTAATACGATTTGTTTCTTTAAAAAAAAAAAAAAAAAAACCGGCCCTGTGAATACGATTCGCGGCTATTCAATTGATACTCACAGTAACCCGGCCAAGTCTATCTTCCGATTTGTTGATTTGTGGGCCAAAAATCATAATGCAATGCCACACGAGCCTGTTGATTCTGCTATACGATTTGTTTCTTTAAAAAAAAAGTGACAAACAGCAACAAGATATCGTGTGATATTAGCGGGTTTTCATTCAATCAAAGCTGAAGTATCATTCAGTATTGAAGAAGGAGGTGGGTTTTCGAGCCCTGACAGACAAACTGGGGTGGTGTATGGGCACGAATATGTCACCTGACAACGACTTATCAGCAGCTCATTTGTCCAACAATGCTCTGTTATGCGGTGGCTCAGTGTTGTCAGTTTCCATTAATTGGTTATGATTTTCATTGATTGATCAAAACTCCAAACATCCTGTCCACAGTTACACAATAGTGCCTAATTCATCTAAACGGGTACTGGAGTCAGCTCAACTTCCAAGGTTCGTGTTATTTGGCATTCTTGAATTAACCCTGAAAAGCGTCTTGAGCTTTACAGGCCAATTTAGCTCTTTGCACACGCATATTCTATCTACGAATGGAAATTCGGCCCAGGTATCGAAGAAAGTGTCACTGAAGAGAGACTGCGTGTGTGAATTGGCAAAAAGAAGATTTAAGATTGCGTTTTTCCACCGTTTGATCAAAAGTCTCTTATACATTTAATAATCTATTGACGAAGAAAATGTGAAAGCAGCTGTCGATTTCTTCGTTCGTGTTTATCGGAACCAAGCCTCACGCTTAAGAACTTGACAGAACACATGATGATGAGAATTCATTAAGGGCATAGATGTAATTCTAATTAATTCGGTGTCTTCATTTTTATACTCATTATACGCCTAATAAGGCCTCTTTTCTTTTGTAGGGCGTTTACTTACTGTGTCTCAGTCATGAGCATGAGCACATAATCTTGATTGGCATCCGAACTTTGTTTCTAGCCATCATCAATGGCACCTCACAACTAATAGATCGCCAAAGTTTCAAATTTATTTTTCTTAAGAAAAATAAAAAAAAAAAAAGAAACTGAGTCTTAACTTCGCAAGCTATATCCAAAAACCTAAGCCTTTGAAGCTGGGTTGTTAAAGAGTTCATCTTTGAAGATTTTCCAGGTCTTAGGCATGCGTGCAGCCTATGTAATTCATGTAAATCAGTAGATGATCTATGTGACCCCGCTATAATGCACTAATTTAGGGGAAAGGCACAATTTTCACAACTGTTTTACATTTTCTTGATGGTTTAGATGAGCATGAGGCAGTAATTGTTTTAAGACGTTATCTGCATATATTTTTTAAAATCGTTTTTAAATTTTTCAATATAAGGACAGCCTTGATCTTCGCGTTGAAAAGGTTGAATCTACCTGGCTTGCGAGCCACACCCTGACTTTTTGAAAGTTTACATTTTTTGCCAATAACCAGTGAAAAAGACCATGCAACTACCGGTTAAATGGATCAGGTGAAACAATCCTCGAAAAATCGCTTCCATGAAGCCAAAAAAGAAAAAAGCATATCGCTGCGCCAAACATAAACCAGAGTGCATGGCAGTGAAGCTGGCTAGGGTATCCTGTAAATTTTTAGTTCCGTGAAAAGTTTGGTTCAGTTTTCTAGCTACCGTATTTTGCTCACCGTGAATCATTTGACTACTTATTGGATTCGTTTTTTTCATGAGCACATTTTTTAAAAAAACTGCGGGTGATGTTCACCATTCTTGCAAGGACACACAATCTGTGTGACTACAATCCCTTGCCAATATGTTTCGGCAACGTCAGAGTGAGTACCAAATAAAGTGCCTGACTTCTGCAAATGCTTTGGCTAGCGGCATATAGAAAAAATGAACATATTGGTATAGAAATTTTGTAAACGCACAAAACTGTGGTTTGTAGTGTTTGACGAGAGATTTGCAAAAGTTCATAGCAACTTTCATAAAGACGGACGTTATAATGGCGTAAATCACCCACTGGATGAGCACGACTTTAGTTTGTGTGTGTTACGTCTGATGTAGACATTAACCCAGTTTACTTCCTCGGATGATGTCGGCTTGCGATGCACAAGTGAAGCATCAAAAAGAGATTTCGCGTATTCGCATGAGCAAAAAAACAAACAAACATCAATACTCGGCCCCTGGAACGCACAAGGAATAAAAAAAAGACCGGCGTTAGGCGGAAAAACGCCTTTTGAAGATTCACTGTCGTGCATTCAGTTCTGCCTTTCGCAACACTAGCCGCTCTAGACCCGCAAATTCGCACAGGGCAACGGCTTTTTTTTTGCGACCCGGCAACCGTTTTGCACCTTGTGGCAAATTTTAACCCACATCAAAGAGTGGCCTCAATGACATCATTTTTTTGCATTAGGGTAGGTGAAAACTTGAGCAATACTCATCAGCGACAGGAACCAGATATTATGCGCTCGCCATCATATACTTAGCGGGAGAACTTTCGAGGCGGGGCCCCTAAAGATACTCATATCGCGTCCGGTGATCTAGCTCCAATCATGAGTCAGAGCGCGTCGAGGCCCGTCAACTATTGACAATACATTCGCGAACTTGCGTCTTACGCAGCTTGAGGGACTTGTCTCCCCTTTGCTCGTGTGAGTCGTGAACTCGTGTTTTAAACGAGATGCTGAATCGACACGACATTAACGCACCTAATATGAGATCAGCTGTGTATGCAGAACGTAAGTAAACCTGTCCGCACAAGCGCGTATCAATATACAGAACCAGCTCTAAGGAGGGGTCTAGATCCCGAGAACAGGTCGTGTGCTGGAGAATATACTTTAACGCGGAGGAGCGGATCGGCAAAGCCCTTTTCCGCAAATTCGCCTCAACGCTTGAAAGTATACTTTTGCGCTCGTCCTTTTCTAAGACGTAATTCCGGCAGAAGACGAGGATTCAGTCGGTAGCAAAAGTCTCAAAATTACAAACTGAATTGTATTAATCATCAGAGGCCAGGCTGTCGATTCCATTGCCCAGAAATCTATGGCTGAGTTTTCCGCGCGATGTGTGAGGCCGGCTCTAGGTGCCGGACTGATGAAACAAAATGTGAGAGAATCGGGCCTCGCCCACACAATTCCGCGCCGTGCGGCTCCCCGCGCGTTAAGCCTCGGCGGGATCTCGGGGCCAAGGATGCGACTCAGAATTGGTGAAATTGCCCGAGAACCCTGGGGCACCGTTAGCTTTGTGGGTCCGGCCAAGCGAAACAATAGGCAGTGGTGGAGCTTTTGTGGAGCATTGTCATCGCGAACACAAAGCCAAACGAGCGTGTTATGAATTGCACCAGAAGGAAGTAAATATTCTGTTTCATTGTTCTGACGACAAAGAGGTATTGTGGGCGAAAAGGGCTGGGCAAAACTGCAACACTCTGTTAGCATCGCACCCAATTTTGGTTGTAAATTTGCGTCCCAACGTTGTGACAAATTTACAACACTCTCCGCCAGTTTCAAGAGGACGCAAGCTCAACAAATCAAGGTATAGCTTAAATTATCCTAAACAAAGGGGTTGAGGATGTGTGCTATTAGAAATGTCGAGTTCTGGCCATATCTTGCCCAAAACGAAAGCTTAAGTGGCTTGCAAGAAGCCACGTTTCAGTTGTATTCGTTAGACTTATTTTCCCCGCTCGAAACACACGATAATAGTGTGTAGGGCATGAGCATCACCGTATCAACAATCGTTGTTACAAAAGCTTACCAATTTCTCACCACCTTTATTCAGGGTCTATTGGGCTAGACTTGGTGCCCAAACAATATAGGGGCAAGGGGCTATTCGTGGGCGCTTGTTGCGAGGCAAGGTTCGTAACAGACGACGGTAGCTTGCAGGCCGCGTCCTGTCAGTGGACGCAGGCTGCTGCACATTGCGATCTCGTAGACGGGGCGCCCGAACTTGTGGTGCGCACGCGAGAGAGCAATTGGACACTTAAGGTTTTGAAGGACGTCCGAAAAAGAATTGCACAATGCGCTTATACTTGACGGTAAGGTTTCAAAACTCGCTTCGGAACTTTAAAGAGATGTGAGCGTGAATAATGGTATTCCTACAATAGGCCAGGACGTGATAAAGGAATCTCAACCAATGTCTCCTGGTCAGATTCGTCAGATTCTTGCATGGCTTGTCCTGCAAGCTCAAGGCAAACATACCTGAGAATCCGCAGGTAAGCCGCCTAGAGCGCAACCACACACCGGTGATTGATGCACCTACCCATGCAGGTATGCACATGCACGTTTGTTGTATGCAGTCTTGGTACTGCACCGACCATCGACTTCTCGTCTCTCGCGGTCAAACTCCGGCCTGATTAGCCCAGGTCGATTTGGGTCTTGAGGGAGGAAATTTCGTCTCCCATCCCCTGAAGGACAAACCACTTTTTTCTTTCCACAATTGAACACCGCCGTTCTTCACATCTGTCCATCACCCTTTCGTTTCCTTTGTTTTCCGTCGTCCTCCTGCTGGCATACTCATATCTACTGCCACCAGTGAGATCTGAATATTTTTCACGCCTCCGTTCCGCCCTGGCCCCACATAGTGCAAAAAGGTGTTTTTTGTTGACATCAGCCTGGCAAGCCATTCAATCATTTATCGAAAGCTTACAAATCTCGCTCTAGATCGTATTCCACTGACCGTTTCTATTCCCCACGCAAAAAGGAATAGTTTGAAAACGGCAAAAATAAAAAAGAAATTTTGGACTACTGCGTGGTACTCATCTATCCCATACATCCGTCCGGATCTCCGTCACAGCAGAGTCATAGAAAACTTCATCACTTCAACAAAACACATATTCACACATATACAAGATGAGCGGTTTGGGTATAGTTCTTGAAGAATCAGGACGCCTGCCCGATCTACGAAATGGCGATGCGGAGGTCTCAACGCCCTCGATGGCGGAACAAGCAGAGGTATCAGAAACCAAATATTCGGCTGACGAGACGCTTTTACCGCCTTTGCCCGAAACTGAAGACGGAGAGCTCATCCAGCCGCCTCGACCCGGCCTCGGCGTGTTGTCGTCGGCCAGTTCTGTCGGTCACGTGCTCTCGCCCTCGGCATCATCCACCGGGCTACTACAATCAACAAACACGACCCCGCATTCCGAGCAAGGTGGCGAGAATATCTTTGTGGTGCCTGAGCTGTACGCATTGGACTCGCTGGCGCTTAGCATCGATACACCTCCGATTGCGTTCCCCTCGGTGGAATCACAGTCTTCAAGTCTATCATTGCAGAACGCGCCCAGCTTGGGACCAGCGCCGGCCCAGGCGTCGAACACACTGCCTCTCAGGCGGCTAAAGAGCTTGAAAAACGGAATCCGCAAACTCTCTTTCTCGCGCATGGGCTCCTTCACCTCGATGCCATCGCCTCAGGATTCTGCGCAAGGCAGACCCCAGTATTCGCCCACGCTGACCGAGCTGTGCCCGAACGACACTAGTCTGCTGTCCTCTGGCTGCGACAGCGTAAAGTCCACCTTCAGCTCGTCCGCAGTGCCCTCATCTGCATACACTTCGCATGGCCATCTGCACGCTTTTTCGTCAACCGCATCGACACCGCAGGGCCCCACACATACGCATACGCTGAGCCTGGGACTGGCGGGGCTGGCCACTAAGCTGCGCCGCCGCACGATCTCGTTGTCAAACTCGGCCAGCACACCCACGCCTCTGCTTCCGCTGCCGATCGTGACGCTTTCAGAGGACTTATCTTCCACGAAAAAGAACCTTGATTCAATCGAGCAGAACTTCTTTGAGAATTGGACAATTCCAGCCCCAGACTCGATGTCTCAGGCACTGGCGCTGCAAGTTACCACCGACGACGCCGACATTGATCAGTCCGACAAGCTAGCAATCTTGAACACGCCAGATGATTTGGTGGAGTACCTGAACTACTTGAGCCAACACAAAAAATCGGTCGAGTTGGCCTTTGACGTATCAAGGAACAGACTCATCAACTCTGGGTGGTGCTCGGGCCATGATATAGAGAATCTCAACCTACAGAGAGACTCGTCGTTGAGCCAGATCGACTCCAAGTTGTTGCAGATCGAAGAGAAGCTTAACAGTGAGTTCAACATCTCTTACCTAAACAACAAGCACATGCAGCAAATGAGCCCCCGGCAAAAATGTGCTGCCAGGGTAGCCTTGAGCCCCAGCTTGAAGGATTTGGAGAACAAGTGCTTGTATTTTTCTGCAGAGCACGGCAACATGTGCCAATAGGTGGCCAACACATTGCCACTCTTTCTTTTTTATTCTACTTTATGTATTATCTTTGGGAATGCTGGTTTGGATAGCATTATTTACTTAATAGACGAAGGATTTTTACGAGATGAATGACTCCGCAAACGCATCAGTTGGACAGTTTTGAATGTAGCTAAATATACAGACTACCGTGGGAGCTGCGGGAGCTGCGGGAACGAGAGAGATATCACGATTCCGCTTGAATCTCATGATAACCATTTTCGAAAAGAAAAACAAACGTCACGTTGCGAGCCCCGAATAGGGGCTGGACAAAGATAAGGCATTATTGCAAGTTGCCGTATACAACCTGTGGCTTGTTTGCACCAGAGCCGTGCAGCCGTGCGTGCGTGCGTGGCGCATCATTAGATGCAATACTCGATCGGTACTGTATATAATGTACTGCACATGCACGGTCATGAAATAGGAGTGCGCGCCGGCGGCATGGTCACGGCCAATCAGATGAGAGTCAAGACTAACGCAAGGAGCGGGCCTTTTTCGGACCGAATAATAACAATTGGCCGCAGAAGGCGGACATCGAGTTCCGCGCTCGCACGCTATGCGCGAAGAGTTCCAGTTTTATCGAAAGAAGTGGGTGGCTCGATCGCTCAATGCTACGTAAGCGCATTAGTCTAAAAGGGTTGTATCGAAAACGCAGAATCCAAACTGTCTATATGACAGACAGTTCAGTATGAGACGTATTTCGGCGATATTTTTCTCGTTACTCTTTCCCCTTCAGTCGTCCATTGCAATTGGGCGGTAAAGTGAATGAGCATCGTTTCTCGTTAAAGAAGAAAGGGAAGCGGTAGAAAGCGCGAAATTTTTTTTTCCTTTGTGCTCGCGCGCACCGACGCGGATGCACGGGTGTAACAATATACAGTGCGGTTTCATCTCGTGTGTTTATTAGGGCTTAGGTTAGTTTATCACGCTTGCCTTGATGTTGCCCTCGGCCCTTTTTGTGTTGCTTATGAGGCAGTTTTCTTCAAGAAAATTAGCATTATATTTGAATGTATGAGCATTTGTCTTCGGTGTCTAAACCTCTGGAGTTTCAGTCAGCTCAGCTTCATTGACGTGTAATGTGACACGCAATTTGACTGTAGCCTCGTTTGCCGGCCGAAGCTTGAAAGTAAGTCAAGCTTGAATCCCGTAATCTTTACAGCTTGCCGCTGCCAATCGGAGAGTCCTGAGTAAGAAGAAGATACAAGCACTTATGTAGGGGCGACGTTTTTATATGAGTGTCTTATATGTAGGTATATGCAGGATAAAAATTCTGTCGCCCTTGTTTTTGACAACAAAAGACGTTTTGGCTCAAGAAAAACTGACGTAAGAAAAGGGAGTTCAATAGCCGTCTCGGTTGCCTAATATGGATCTATCTCACAAATGCTACAAGGTAATCATCTGTAGCGCAATCTCATCTCGAAACTAGGACTGACAGGAAAGAGGGAATTCCACCATTTCAGTGAAAAAGCAAAGCAGATGAACTTGAAATCACGAAACAAGACGAAAGACAACTCTTCGTGGCTGTGTCAAAACGTGAGATTGGATCCACATGATCGTGGATTAAAAGTTGGTGTGTTGTCTTGTTGGGCAAGTCTTAGTAAAGCACCAAAAAGGGGGGTGGTCACGTGAACATCTAGAAATTGGGTAAATGTTCAAATAGAAACCCCCCTTTGAATTTGAATGCGGTTAGGCAGAACACCGCAAGGAATTGTAAAATAAATGTTGCTCTAGCTAACGCCCTCTGCCGTTTTCAAATGACAGTCCTGCATATAACGGGGGCAAAGTGGTGTGATTGCGAATTTCGGACTTAGCCATGTCGTTTGCGCCTCTCTCGGTTGCACCCGCAACAACCCGAACCCAGCCGCGGGCCGTGGGGCCACAATTTCCGTTGAGCTTCTAAGAGAGAAAAAATAGGGCCCGCTGATTTGCACTAATTGGTGACCAGAAAAACAATTTAGTAGCAATGTGTATACTTTCCTGGAATCGTTTACCATAAAAACTTTTTTATTCGATAATAATCAGCTTGTAGGAAACTTCTGGTGGGAGTTTATGATGCCCAACTTCAGGGCTCGAGCTAGCATTACGATGATGGGTCCCGCATCTGCCCGGGTGAAGTCGCACGCATACGATCCAAAAACCTTACGATTCTCCCGCAGTGAGGCCATCAGATAAATACAGACGCAGGGCTGAAAATGGCTTCTTGGTTTTCACCTTCAAAGAAAAGAACGATAAGAGATAACATTATCTCAACCGAAAAACTAAGACTATAACATTTTTGACAAAATTTAATTCAAGATACGTGCGCTCTTGAATTTTGTTGCCTGCACCGCTGATCTCTCTTTGACCTGCCCCTTTCAGCGATTATTCCGCTAGGCATCGAGGCTACAAGAGCAATTATTAGCACTCAAAACAGACACGTTAATTGATAAACACTTGATTCCCAGGAACAAGGGTGGATAAATTCTGGCGAAGCTTCAGATTCTGGATTGCATATTATTTTTTTCTAGAAAGAAGTGCAATTTCCTTGAAAGTCCGGGCCCGCATTCATACATTTTGCAACCCATTTTCTGGCCTGATCTAATCTAGCGTTCAAAAACACGCAATGGTGCTCCACGTTTTGCCGCTTCTTGACCCCAAGCCGTTCCACTCGGCGCCTGCACCCCCTCGTCCTACGCCCGTGGATAATAATCTTGACGGGTACGTGTTGAACAGCCGATTTCTATTTACAACCAAGATCGGTGCAGGCACGTTTGGGCTAATTTACTTGGTGCAAGACATGGCCACAGGCGCCAGCTACGCCGCCAAGATCATCTTGGCAGACCACACAACGCCTGAAAAGTCACGTGGCGTTGATGCTAAAGCCCTAATTCAGGAAAAAATACACCGGTACTTCGCGTGCCACCGTCCGTTGAAGGCGAAGGAGCTCAGCCTAGAGTCTGTGCAACGAGAGGGCGGCAATATTCCGGCCGTGAGGGAAATCGCCCTCCAACTAACCGTGCACAAACACCCGAATGTTGCCACTATCAGGCACGTGTTGCTTTTGGGCGAATTGGCCGTGATCACACTTATGGATTACTTCCCGCAGGGGGACTTGTTTGGTAACATCATCGACAGACAAATCTTCCAGTGTCCGCCGCCACATCAAGATAAACAGTTGCTCATGAAGAATTGCATGCTCCAGTTGATCGACGCGGTGGCATATTGTGCGTCAAAAAGCGTTTTCCATTGCGACTTGAAACCTGAAAACGTTATGGTTTCGTATAACCCAGAATACCGCCGGCCGGCCCACAACAAGAACGTGATTGATTACGGCGAGCTCCAGATATTTCTCATTGACTTTGGCTTGGCCATGTCCAATAACCTTATCTGCTGCAACGTATGCAGGGGCTCCAGTTTCTACATGGCGCCCGAGAGAATCGTCAACTATAACACATGCAGTCTAGTCAAGTCGCTTATCAACATGGAGGAGTTCTGCACCGACGAGAAACTGCGCTCGGAGCTGGCGCTGAAGCTATTTCCGACCTTGGCTGGCGATATCTGGTCGTTGGGCGTGTTATTTGTCAACATCACGTGCCTGAAGAACCCATGGCCGATTGCTAACATCAATGACAGGCAAGAGGTGTTCCACAACTACATTGTCAATGACAGCAGCGTGCTCCGCACGATTCTCCCGATTCTGCGGCAATTCAATCAGTTGCTCAACTCGATCTTTGCGCTCAATCCGAATCAGCGCATTCCGTTGCAGAAATTAGCACATAAAGTCGTTGCGTGTGACTTCTTCAACGACCCGATCGAGTACAATTCCCAGTTGTACACACCACCACAGGAGTTTCTTTCCATGGCCACCACGCCGGTGAGTACAAGCACGGATATGGACCTGTGTAAGGCCTCAATCAGGACGTTTGAGTGCCCACACCATACCTAATTCAGCGGATCTGCAGATTTCATTTCTTAGTCCTTCTTTCGGGCCTCTCACTTATTGACACTTTTTTCTTATATCTTTTCACTTCATTGGGGCTATGTGGTTTCTGGAACGCCCTTAATAGACCGGCTGGGCGTATATATACTATCAATTGACATTGTGATAGATCAGTATTGGTTAAATGTAACGCAGATGTCTACTTTGAGTTTTCCTCACAAGATTCATTAAACTTAAAATTGTCCACTATAGGTCGGCAATTGGCGATATCCTTACATCGTCAAATTGAAAGGTATAGTCTTTTTATAAGGGTTGTAGGATCTGGCCATACTTCAGAAGATACCATTTATGCCCGCAAAGCCTAAGTGCTTAAAGGTGAAAATAAGGGGAAAATCGAGGAGATTGACTCAGTAAGTCCTATTTTTCTCCCTTTTTAGCAAAACTCCTAGTAGGCATACCCAAAAACAGCTACAGTACGATTCTGTCGTGTTTCCAGCTACCATGGGTCGCCCTGGGCAACAGTTCCTCCGGCACATGATGCACGTCCCATTGTGCCCATTCAGCGAAGACACGTGCCAAAGGCTCGGCGTACCATCTATTATGCTTCACGTCAAACCAGCCCAAATGCCCACCGATAGACGTCACTATCATGTGCGTATATGGATTGAGCTTTACTTCCGAGACCGGGATTGTTTTCCCGCCAACAATCGGGTCATCACTACTGTTCACGATGATCATTGGCACACGCACATTCAAGAGCCGCTGGTCCGGTGACGCGTGACGGTAGTATTCTTGTGCCGAGTTGAACCCGAATAATTGCGATGTGAAGGCATCATCAAAATCGCGCAAGTTCTGGAGCCGGAATTTGCCAGGCTCGCTTTTGTACAGGGCAATGATCTCGTCAAGATGGAGTGACTCATCGTAGTGCTGGTCCAAGAGCCGGAGCAAGTTCTGGCACATTTTGGGCGAGTAAACTTTGTTGCCCAAGAAATTGTCAACTAACGCGGTGGATGCCTGTGGGAAGTCCCATGGAGACCCCATGATTGCAGCTCCTTTGATGTTTTTGTAGACTTCTGCGCCTTCCTGGCCCAAGTAGTTGGCAATGATCGACCCACCGAGCGAAAAACCTATCAAAAAGATCTTTTTTTGCGGCCATTTCTTGCGTATATGCTCGTTGATCAAGTATCGCAAATCATTTGTCCACAACGCGCAGAAAAGCTGCGGCGAAGTTATCGTGTGGTTGGCACAGCCCCGGGCGTTTAGCACAAGGCCATCAAAATCTTGTTCTCCCGTCACGCGTATCATAAACGCCCGGAGATATGACTCAAAAGAGCCACCTGCAAGCCCATGCAATGCTATCACCAACGGCTTGTCGTTATCCAACAAGGCGTGCTCGTGGCCCGGATCCATGAACTCCGTACGTGGCGGGAGATCAAACTTTTGGCTTTTCGGGCGGAATTGCTCGTGGTTGGCATCGCTTGCATGTTCACTGACCACGTAATCAACTGCAAACGTCGATTTTCCTTCCCATCTATCATAGGGCATTTTGTCGCCTTTCACCTCGTAGAATTTTTTGTCTGATTCAACATCGTAAATTCTTCTCTTGTAGTACACCTGATCGACGTTTTCGAATTTGTTCAACGCAGTATACGCCGTTTGGGCATGGCCACTGGACAAGAGTGGGTTGACGTAGAAAGAATAGCCCGGTGTTAACTCCGGCGCCGCGTCAGCAATGATCTGCTCCAAAGTTTTCGTATCTCTGGCCCGCCCGTATGTGACGGGCTTATTGGGTATTATGTTGGATACTCTGGACTTGAAATATCCCGACATTTGATGCTGTTACTCAAAGTTAAAATGGTTTTCAGATTGCTATGCACGTTATCTCCGACCCATGTTCTCGGCACAGGTCCGCGGGCCATGCGCTGCGCATCGGATCTCGGGCCTTCTTAGTGAGATTCAGCTCCACGAGTTGCCATCATTTGGGAAATGAAAGAATTTTGTTCTATTCTTTTTTGAGGTTTTTTAGATTTGACTTCTCCGTTTGGTCTGATGCAAAAAAAAAAACTGGGTTAGATATGACAACGGTCAAAATCATTCAATCAAGGCTTGTCTAGGGTCAGAGAATTGAGTGCAACATGCTCACCATTACATATTGGATGATGGAAATCTGTTGACTGACCAACCACAGCCTTCTCAGGCTTTCGCTTGAAATCAGACAAAATCTCCAAAAACGATTTTGAGTATAAGATCGTTTGAATTTGCAGACACTCATCTACAGATACTTTCCCGGTTTGATGTAAATGGTAACAATATGTGTTTCTATGCGTGTGCAGTAGAATGAACTCAGTCTCGGTACTGATATCGGAAACATAGCTACGTTTTGGCGTGTTTGTAAGGCTCAAAAACGCTTATAAAGATTCTCTTTTTTATAATTTTTCCCTTTTCGTGAATTCAGAAGACGTGGTTTGGGAAACACTCGAACAAACACAAGCTCGCCGGAGAGAGGGTTAATAGAATATGAGCATCACCCCCAAAATACCCGAAATTCTGGCTCATTTGGTGTCATTTCTTATTTGCTTCCAGTTGGCCGGTTCTTCGCCGGTCGTTCAGGCTGTATCATGGATCCAAATGGCGTCTTTTTCTTTCTTCACCAAATTCTCTTTCGAAAGCCTAGCTCACACGAATCTCGGTGAAAAATCGAAGTGAAATGAAACGGATGAACGGCCAAGCCCGCTTCTGCTGGATCGTTTAGCTTGAGAATACCTACATGATAATCAATAAATCTAAAGAGGAACAAATTCTTGCTCGGTATCAACTCTCAGGAATCCACAAATCGTATGTATTCTCACATGGTACGCGTCACGAGTGGGTATATCGTCTAACATACTCACAAGCACGACAGGAAACGTCGGAATCCCCAGAACTCCCCGCCAAAAAGCCTCTCGCGACTAAAATCAGATGAAACGGGAGTATTCACCTATACGTCAAGACCTGTACCTGTATATGCCCAGTTTCGTCTCTTTCGCCTGGGCGAAGACAAAAACAGTACCCACATGAAAGTCTCACAAACATAAAAGCATTATCTCATGTGTATCATGAAATCAGCAGTCAGTTTTATATCTTTTGCCGTAAACTTTTGTTAACAACAAACGCAACTGCATGTAGATACAGTAAGACCTGTTTATAAGGACCACATCTATTGAGCAGAAATAGAAATAGTACCCAGTTTATCTTCATGAAGAGCGCAATTTTGGTGTGAAGAACAATTTCTCGCGCTGTGTTTTGATGAGTACAGCCAGGTTTTCTCTTTAGCCAAGATCCTTATAATCAGGTCTTCCTATACCGTGATGTAAACACGGATCTTCTCAAGAAACAATGATTTTGAGACGCGCGTCGCGTCGCGTGGTGCGCGCAGATCACGCGCATACATTCATTGTTGGTTTTTGGATACCTGGGACGATCACGTGACCGCGTGAGCGCGGTGTGAAGTTTCTTCAAGCCGTGTGCTGAAGTAATTTCTTACACCTTAAGCCTTAGAATAGAGTAGATTTTGCCCAAATACTACACCGTGGATTAAGCTTAGAATACTCTTCGCCCAACCACGTTAAAAGCTGATAACTCACGTAATAAGCTACCAGTGTGCCAACGCATCTGACGCTCTGTTCTGAGATTTACCAACATTCATACAGTATTGAGCGAGACGCGAAAAGATTCCCTTGAAGAAAAACAGTCACGTAAACAGTCCCATTTTTTTTTTGCAGCCCTAGAAAACTCAATTCTCCATACCATGAGTCCGTCAGTTTCTTCAAATTCTGTTGTTGCTCTAGATCAATCACACAACAGAGCAGATGTACTGGGTGGTTTGATGGCCGAAATAGGGCGGCAAGAGCAAAACGCTGCAAGCTATAAAACAACTCTTCGGCATGCGATGAATATTTTAACGTGGGCACAAACATATTCAAAATATACGAGGGCTCATCAATCGCAGGTACGCCTCTTGAATATAAGTGAGATTGAAGATGACAAAATCGAGAAAAGTGACTGTTTGGATGTATACTTATGTGAATGTTCTGGAATAGCCGCTGGGCCCGCTGCTAAGCCCACCCCTGAGAAACAGACGATAAGTTTTGGAGAAAACGCTTGTCAGGCGAAATTCATTATCCATTACCCGCCTACTTTCGAGCACACTTCAGAAGGGGGTATCAATACCGAAAAGCACGGTAGCGATATGGTAAGCGTGATCTGGAATTGGGATCACAATCACCCCTTCAAGTCATTGAAAGCATTTCGCGAGCTTGACAATTCTCCATTGCAGAAATCTGATTTTGTAGTGGCTACTACCCTCGGTTTGGGCTGGAATGAAAATTCGCTATGGTTCATGAAAGGGAAGGACCCGTTTTTTGAGCACAAACCTGAGTTATTTAAGAAAATGATGCATTATCACGTGCGTGTAATCAGAGAGAGAATGCTTCTGGAAAGAGCGATCAAGAGTGACTCACTTAGTGAAAGCTTGATATGCTGGTCCAAGCAAATAGCCCGAGACGGATTTGCGGAGTTCAAGAATGAGGCTAGTTTTTTAATCGATTTGAAGGGAGAAACTCAGTTTGAGACGAGTCTGGGGAAAAAAATTTGGTCGTTTAAGTTCATGTCGAAATGGCAGCGGGTTCTCCTTGTGCGCCTGGGCGATACCATTTTCCTTGACTCTACCGAAAAAGTCTGCAGTGGGTTTGATAGTGAGGAAGACGTCTTTTTGCTGACGATCTTGGTGAAAGAAGGTCGCAACGGCCTTAGCTTCCCGGTAGCGTTCTTGCTCACGAATTCACAGAACGACTTCGTGCTAGCTGACTTTTTCAGGAAAATCAAGGAATACTGCCATTACACTCCAAAACGAATCTTGATTGACTGTGATATCGCTGAAAAACTAGCGCTAGAACGCGTGTGGCCTGGCACAAATATCATGCTGTGCCGCTGGCACATAATGAAAGGCTTGAAAAGGAAACTACTCACCGTTAATGTTTACAGTCTTCATCGAAAAATGAAGAAGCTCCCGAAACAGGCAGATACCGACTTCGATGAGATCTTGGCATGCCCGACGAGATTTCATGGCGCACAGAAAATGGCGGAGTTTTACAGCAAGTACGAAGACTCTCCGCTTATCCAGCGTTACATTGAGAACCGATGGCGGAATTACTTCAAAAACAGCACTTCAGGCACTTTCTTGCTGCTGGAAACGTTCACGGATATCATGAGCTCGTACAATGGCAAGTTGACCATGCCTTTTATGCGCGCGAGTGAACACCAGAGACCCGACGTTCTTGTGTACAAACTCTACAAACGCCTTGAGTCGGTATTCCGCGCAGAACCCACCACCAAACCTCCTACGCGCAACCAGATAGACAAAAAAGTGAAGTTCTTCAAAGGCCATGGCTTTTTAGATTTAGCCGGAGTACTAAAAAGTGTGTTTTTCGAAGGAGATTCGAGGTTTTCGGTGCAGTTCCTCAGAGACGAACCCTATTACGTCAACATTCTACATTCCACTGACATAAATGCGACGTGCTCGTGTCCTTCGTCCAATCGCCTGTCGTGGTGCATACACATCCACATGGCCTTTCGATGGATCTGCTTGTTAAAACGTCTGTTGAAGAAAAAAAAGTCTCCGAAGAGCGAGCGAAGGAGCCCGAAGGAGCCTGTGGAAAAGTTTTTGGAGGAGCTTTTGGAGAACCCCTTGGAAAAGCCTTTGGGGAAGCCTTTTGAAAATCAAAGTCAACTTGCTGTATTCACTCCGAAGTCTATGACGGCGATCGCTTCTCCGCCGACTATTTCGGGGATCAAACGGGAGACTGAGTTCCTGAAAGTGGATGTGAAGAAGATCAAGCTTGAAGTTTCGCAGGAAGTTGCCAAAATAAGCAAGGATGAGGGCCCCGAAAAAGATCACAAACAGTTTCAAAAGATGGAATCTTCGCAGCAAAAGCCTTTGGAAAATCACAGTCAACTTGCTATTTCCACTCTGAAGTCTAAAGCGGCGATCGCTTCTCCGCCGACTAAATCGGGGACTAAACGGGAGACTGAGTTACTGAAAGTTGATCTGAAAAGGGTTAAGCTCGAAGTTTCGCAGGGGGTTATTAAAATTAAAAAGTATGAGAGCCCCAGAACAGATCACGAACAAATCCAAAAGATGGTTCCTTCGCAACAAACTTTTCCCATGCCAATGCCTGATTGTGAGATCTCCTGCTATTCTGGGCCACAAGCTGATTTGAAAGCACCTTCTCCGTATTCAACACCCGCAGGACCCAATCTAGTTTCACAGCCCTACCCCATGCCACAACCAAATGCGATGATCCAGACCTTTCCTATGCCATTGCCTTTTTGTAAGGGCCCCTGCTGTTCTGGGCCACAAGCTGGTTTTAAGAAACCTCCGTTCTTAATACCGACAGGATCCGGTTCAATTTCACAACCTAACCATATGCCACAGCCCTACCATATGCCACAGCCCTACCATATGCCACAACCCTATCATATGCCACAACCCTATCATATGCCACAACCCTATCATATGCCACAACCCTATCCCATGCCACAACCGTACTCGAACACCCAAACATTTCCTATGATAATGCCTAATTGTAATGGCCCCTGCTCTTCTGGGCCACAAGTTGATTTGAAGGCACCTTCGTATGCAACGCCTGCAAGATCCACTTCAGTATCACAACCATCCCCCATGCCACAACCGTTTACTAGTCAACCCTCATCTAGTGGACATATCCTTCCAAATCTGGCTAATGACCTGTCTTCACACCCTAGGACGCCAGACAACTTCAGGTATTATACAGTTCCTCTGACGCCTTCTCGTGGGATACTGCAGCCTCATATGGCGACATGGAAAAATGGCATAATCCCTCAGAATGAAAAGACGCCTCAGACAAATAAATCGGCCCTTGTTCTTAGCACATCTCATAAGGGTTTGGTACCTGGCCAAAACAATCCTGAAGTCTCAACGCCACCCTCATATCCGACTCCTCCTTCTCATCAAAAGCATTGTGAACCACCCACAACAAAGGAAATTGTCATGGCTGCGGAACGTTCTGGTGTTGACTTGTCGAACAAAGATCATCTGCTGGTTTATGAAGAATTACTTTCAGCTCATGTTAGCAAAAACTCTGACCTGGTAGATGATGAGTTGTTGAAATACATGGATGGCTACTTGAAAAAACAAGTGAAAATTGGCATTGAGCAGTACCTTACACAACATAAGAAACTGACTAGTAACTGATTAGTGCTTTTTAATGAATTCTAATGCATTATCGATGAATCCTTTGAGATCTCTGGTGCTTATCATAATGTATGCTGTCAAGTGTATTTCCTTCTTATTTCCAGTTCATGACGCATTTGAGTAAGGTCACGTAAAATCAACTAAAAGTCCTTTGTTTCGCTGTTAGACTTGACTATCAAATTACTTCTTTTCTACGTGCTGCCATCTCGGATCGGAATATCGATGCCATAAATTCGCTGACCGTAAATGGTATGGAAGTCAGTGTGCTGAGTACAGTATGGACTAAGTAAAAGAAAAAGACATGAATTTTCAGTTCAATTTTGCCATAAATACACGTTTCCTAGAATTTTATGTACCAGGAGCATTATCAAAACAGATCAATGGCAAATAAGTATATGAGGCAAGCTCTTCTTTGAGAAACAAAGCAAAACCAACCGAAGTATCATTTAAAATCATGTTGCATTTTACACAATTCTACATAATCCCCCCTACTTACTTGACGTTTTGAAGCACTTGTCGTAGCCCACCATGGTGAACCTAAACTTGACGTCTCCCTCCTCCAACCTTTTCCAGGTTTTCCCCAAATTCTCCTCTGAAATGTCAACTGTTTCCACCCACGGCTTGATGTTGTGCTCGGCGGCAAACTCAAGCATATACTGGATATCATCCACAGACCCAATTGCCGAGCCTTGTACGGAAATGTTATTCAAGAGCAAGGGCATGGGTGGAAGCGAGAGCTGATGGCCCATTGGCGGCGCGGTGATAAACATCATTTTAGCCCGTGGTCTAAGCATGGCCAACGTCTTATCAAAAGCAGACCCTTCAAAAGAGTTGCTTGTGTTAACCAAGACATCGAGCGTGTCCTTATACTTGTCAACAAAGTCATCATCATTAGTGGCACAGAAATGGTCGGCGCCAAGCTCCTTGGCCGACTGCTCCTTCGCGTTGGAGCGAGAAATCGCAAATACTTCGGCGCCTAAGGCTTTGGCGAAAAGAATGGCCATATGGCCGATCCCGCCAATTCCAGAAACACCCACCTTGGTGCCTTTGCCGACATTTGCTTGTAAAAGAGGAGAAAAGGCGGTGATTCCACCACAGAGAAGCGGCGCCACGTGAGCAGTTTCCAAAGAATCGGGGATCTTGAAGGCAAACTTCGAGTTAACCCTGACATGCGAGGCGTTGCCGCCAATAGTGCGCTTCCCGGTCTCGGGATAAGTGCCCCTATAAGTGGTGACCAAGTTCCTGCAATTGTTTTCATATTTCTGCTCACATGCAATGCATGTCTCGTCACAATCGACCTGGGCGCCGACTCCAACTCTGTCGCCCAATTTCAACCCTTTCTTCGCATTGGGCCCGATTCTCACAATCTTCCCCACAATTTCATGGCCAACAGCCAATGGCGTGAAGGGACGACCCCATGCTCCGCTAGCACAATGCGTGTCGGACCCACATACACCACAGGCCATGACCTCAATATCCACATCGTGGTCACGGAAATACTGGGGCGTGTATTCAAATCTTTTGGTATTTAACCAATCGTCAAAGTCGTGCACGCCAATGGCTTCGAACGTTTCGGGATACATGTTAGATATGCGGTTTCAAAGAAGTTTCTGAGTATGAAAATACTTTTTGGAAAGGGATAAGAAGTGAAGAAATTGAAGCGCCTTTATACTTTTCGGCTTTTTTGTTCGAATTTTGATACGAACAATATCTCCGGTGAGCTTTTCCGGCGATTCTGTTCGGCTTTACCGTATTGAGTATCTCCGCGGAGTTTTCGGAGTTGGGTCATTGCGTTTTTGACTTGGGAATCTCCGAGGAGCAAGAATTGTTGCATATTCCAAGAATGACGCGTGACCAAAGTCATTGCCAGGTTATCAAAAAGGAGAAATGCACTCGCTTTCACCAAAAGTTGTGATCGAGCGTTCGCAGGTATCAGAATCGCAGACTATATTATTAACGCAGCATCGTCATTGAGTCAAGAACTAAAAAATGAAAAAAAAAGGTCAACATGAACATGAAACTTTGGGAAATGCAAGTCAATCTATGCAGTGTCTTCCGGAAATCTTCCCGAAATAAATAAGGTTTCTAAGAGAATCAAATCCAATGAATAAAAATAGCCACTGAACCTGAAGGAATGCAGATCCTGGCCTTGAATGGAAGAATCGAAGAGCTCATAATCTCTGATTTGTGAGTCACTCAAGGCTCACTAACAAAAATCGTTGTAGTTTTTGCTTTCTTTCTCTTCTTTGATGGATACAAATCGTTCGTTCAAACGATACTGGCGTCAGAGATAATGCACGAGCTTTTGCCAAGTTACCCATCAACGGATGCATACTGAAGAAACTAAATTAAAAAGGTTTTTTTGTCTTTTCGTTCAATACACGTGATTTAAGAGTGGAAGCCAGAACCTTTTACACAGCTACTCGAGAAAAGGCCAATAGTTTTCAAGCCTCAAATAAAAGAATGGCAGAAGATCCAAACGAAACTCTCATGTATTGGACTTACATTTTTCAAATATTGGATTATGTTTTCACCTTCATTCTGTTATGGCATCAAAAGTTCAGTAGAATCTATAAATTCCTGGGTTGTGGTCCTTTGTCGTCTGTTGGAAGAATGCAGTGACTCTTTTGAAAGCACGAAACAACAATGAAAAATCCCAAGCAAGTTTATTGGCGTAGAGTGTATATCATGATAAATTGAACCACAGTCTTCGCACAATTGGTTGAACGAAACGTGCGCCATCAGATCACATTGACCTAGTTTGCACCAAGCCTTTTAAGCCTCATGCCCGGTAATTCTAGAGGAATACAAAGTCAAAACGCACGCCACGGCTAGAAAAGATGATTCGATATTTTTTCACGAAGAAATCATGGGATTTCGCTTTTTCACAGACTCGTATCATATTGCATTCCAAATACGTAGAATCCTACATGGTTGCCGAACAAGAGAATGGGACTGGACACGCGTAAGCCTTTTTGCAAAGAAATTGACTTTTTCTCGCTTTTCTTTCCAACTGTCCAAAATCCGATGGAATCTACACTCTTATGCTTCGTCCTCCGTAAATAGTTCATAAAACAGCTGACCTAGAACTCAAGACGTTCCAAAATGGATTCATCTATCAGAAAGCCTACATCAAAGGAACGAATTCAAACTTCATACATCTCGTAATACACATTCATTCGATCGGACCAAGCCACCGGTCAGGCTCCGCAACTTACTTCTTGAAGCACTTGTCGTAGCCAACCATGGTGAATCTGAACTTGACATCGCCCTCTTCGGCCCTCTTCCAGGCCTTGCCCAAGTTCTCCTCTGAGATGTCGATAGTCTCAACCCATGGCTTGATGTTGTGTTCAGCCGCAAACTCAAGCATGTACTCGATCTCGTCCACTGGACCAATGGCAGATCCTTGCACAGATAGGTTGTTCATGAGCAACGACATTGGTGGGAGAGAAAGCGACTCGTCAGCCGGAGGCGCAGTGATGAAGATCATCTTGCCTCTGGGTCTGATCATGGAAAGCGTCTTTTCGAAAGAAGAGCCCTTGAAAGAGCTGCTCGTGTTCACCAAAAGATCGATCGAGTCGGCGAATTTCTCGGAAAAGTCCTCATCCTCCGTGGCACAGAAATGGTCGGCACCAAGCTCTTTGGCGAGCTTTTCTTTGGAATGGTTACGCGAAATGGCGAATACTTCTGCGCCCAAAGCCTTGGCAAAGAGAATAGTCATATGACCAATTCCGCCAATTCCGGAAACACCGACTTTCGAGCCCTTGCCGACCTTGGCCTGCAAAAGCGGGGAAAATCCCGTGATACCACCGCAAAGAAGCGGAGCAACATACTCTGTTTCCAAAGAGTCTGGGATTTTAAAAGCAAACTTCGAGTTCAATCTGATGTGCGAGGCGTTTCCACCAATGGTGTTGACTCCGGAATCGGCGTAGGTGCCGAAGTAAGTGCCCACCATGTTTCTGCAGTTGCTGTCTAACTTCTTCTCACACGCAATACAGGTTCCGTCGCTGTCACATTGCGCACCCACACCAACCCTATCGCCCAATTTCAAGCCTTTTTTGGCATTAGGGCCAATTTTCACGATTTTTCCGACAATTTCGTGGCCAACGGCGACAGGTGCGTACGGGCGACCCCAGTTCCCGCTGGCAGCATGGATGTCTGAGCCGCAAACACCACAGGCCATGATTTCAATGTCAACATCGTAATCTCTGAATTCCTGAGGCTTGAACTCAAATCTTTTCGGGTTCAACCAGTCGTCAAAGTCGTGGACGCCAATAGCTTCAAAAGTTTCTGGGTACATTTTATGGTTTGATATTCTTGATTTCAAAAAAAGGGGCAATTCGAAGTAGATGTCTCTCCCTTTATATATTTTTCATGCACCCGCACGTCGGAGTGATTTGCCTCCATGAATGAGCCGGTTTACCCGCGGTAAGCACCCCTTGTTGAACCCCGGTGCATAACAAAAGTTGCTAAATTTGTCGAGCAGGCGAGCCGCACGATGTGATGCGATGCAAAAACCGTTGGACTAGACATTTACCGATGAACTTAGTTAAAGCTGAACATCTTCCAAATAGATTCTGAAGCAACCCGAGCTGATTCGCTGAGTTTTTTGTGGAAAAAAATCGATAGGTCACATAAATTGGTAAATTTCAGCTCTTGCCTAGACCCAGCAACAAATGCAAGTCATAGCCCAGGAGTGCACAAAAAACTTTCCAGGCTGCAGCTCGCTTGAGTCCGGTCTGAACGCGAATTAGAGCCGCGCCGGAAACGGCTAAAGTCCGCGCGACAAGTGATCTAGCTCCGCGGCACTACCACAAATGGATTTTTTTGACTTATCACCGAAAGCCTCCATGCAGTTAGCAACTCTTTCCCCGCCGCCGAAACGCTTGCACTCATTTACCCTCATTTCCATTTGATCTTTCGAGACAATTTGTGGGTTATCGCTTGTTTTCCGAGAAGCGTTGGTCGTGAAGAGCCAGGATCACGAAATTTACCTGACCTGCATGTCTTGAGCAAGATCCACATTCCCCATTAAGTCGAGTTCTTTTTGGTGGATAATTGAGCGAGACATCAAATATTCCTGGTACAATCTGCCATATGAAAAAAATTCATTTTTCAAGAGATTTGTGGCGACTTATTGCGGGCTGCCTCACACGAGATTTCCCATCGGGCGCAACCCGGCGCACAAATGTCGACGTCTTCTAAAAGCAGACTGTAGGTCACGTGCCACTTTAAGGAGACAAAAAAATGCTTGAGATCTCATAAGTGGCAAATCGAGCATGCAAAGTCGACTTCCGGGCTTGTGAAGGGGATTGAAGCAAAGTGCGAGAAGCTATGATCATTGGTTGGCTCCCATACAATTACTGAAGCATGGATTCTTGTACAATCACACTTTTCGTCTGTCGGCTTTCCCATCTCAAGGCTAAGAAGGGGTTTGCCTTCATTTCAAACTTTGGCGCCTGAGTCTTAGGGTGTACACATCGCAATATCTGTTCTTCGTGTGAAGTCGTCAACAATCCTTCACCCACGCACACACACACACACATATATACACACACATCAACTCAGAATCTCTTGTCATCGAAAACCGACCTGAAAGTTCAACGCGTCATTTCAGCAAACACCAGCCTCGACCGATTGATATCTCTCGCTACCTCCTCCTTTAAAGATATTTTGAGGCTGGAAAAGCTATCAAATATGTATGTATGCGCCGAGTCGCGTAGATCTGCTGCGTTCACGGCCGAGCCGCGAAGAGACTTGATCGGCTTTGATTTAAGCACCCCTTGTATTCTGGGTGCAAGCGGCCGCTTCTTTTGTAGCTTTTAACCCTCCTTCTGAGAGGTTATCGTCCGACACGTTTCTCGAAATGAATTTCAAATTAGTTGGCGAAAGAACATTGTTCTCGTTGTCACGCACAATCACTTGTGCTGCAAATCCAGAGCTCTTTCGCTGCAACTTTGTTCAATTTTCAAAAGAAATTTTTGGCATGGAAGTGATTTTGGAGGGGCCCCTTCTTTTTGGTCACGCACAAGAGCTAGAGAAATTTGACCGTCGTTCACTCCCCGCTTTCGGCATGCATAAAGGGCGTAAGGTCTAGAACCCCAAATGTTGTTTATTTCGCAGTTCGCGTATCATATGAGTTTTTAGTCTGTAAAGAAAAATGCTTAATCTTGTGGGCTGACGGTCATTTATAAGAGGAAGATTTAGGCGGGCTCTGTAACCTCGCTGGTACTCGAAGGCTGCAAAAGAGAGATCTCGGACGCACGGCAAGCTGCAGGAGTCAGCAGTGAGAATTGTCTCCCTTTGCATATTCCAAAATGGCTGCAAAAGTTGATTGAGTCTATGACGGGAAATATTATAAATATGGCGCCAAGCCGCTCTTTTCTGCCTATTCTTACCACATCTTTCTTTTCCGAATCTGCTGCAAATTCGCACACATTGAATTCATTCTCGTCACTCGTTTTTTTTCCTGATTGGTATTAGAGACTCGATTCCGTGATGTCAGCGAGTAACTCTATTTCACTCTACGAGTCATATGTCTCGAGCTTGGCCACCTTTATTGATTACAACAGCGCTTATAACTACAGTTCAAATGTTACCACCGGAAATTTTTCAGGGAACGCAACACCCATCGCCGTACAAGTCGGTCAATTTGGATTCACTGATGACGTGAGCGCATCTTCAGGAATTTCGATCTCGAGTGTTCAAGTTGGTCAGTTCGGTCTCACAGACAACACTAATGATGTGACGTCTATAACTTCAGGTACGCGGTCTGGTCAGAGCATTTGGAGCGGTATCTCGTCCACAGAGTCAGGCCCACAGGTTGGTCAGTTTGGTTTCACGGACAGCTCGGGCGGGTCTGTTACAGCGAGCTCAGGTCCGCAGGTGGGTCAATTTGGTTACACTGATTCTGTCTCTGAATCAATCACCGCGACCTCGGGAGCACAAGTCGGGCAATTTGGCTTCACCGACACCACGACCAAATCTACTGACGACAGCCCAGTCGTAATCATCAATCATTTAGGAATCACCGCGACCATCACGAGAACTCTGTGCACTGCTTCCAAGTGTAAAGCAAGCCGGGATTCAGTTTTGAGTTCTTCAAAAGCGACGCTGGGTCAGGGAGGTCTGATAGGCCTCAGAGGGGTGTCTGTGTCCGATCTCTCTCCTTCCATCTCCGGCACGAGCTTGGCCTTGTCCGATCAATCGGGGCTGATCGCGGTCAGAGTTGTGAGTGTTGCGCCCGATTATACGCCATCTTCATCCAGTGTGCTGGCTCTGGTGGCAGTGAGAGTCGCGGGTGTTACTTCGGAAATCACTTCCACGGGATCTTCGTCGACGCTTCACTTATCTCTGTCGGGACTCGTGTCGTCTTCCAGACTCGACCTGATTGCCGTAAGGGTTGCTGGAGTTATCTCTGATATCTCGTCAGGTGCAGTCGCCCTGATCGCACAGAGAGTTGTGGGCGTGACTCCCGAAGCAACAACCACAGGGTCTGCAACCGTATCTGCTGTTGAATCTTCCGCCATACTCAACCTGATTGCTGTCAGAGTTGCCGGGATTGTTTCTGACTTATCATCGGGCGCTATTGCTCTGATTGCGCTTAGAGTTGGAGGTGCTACTTCTGAGGCAACACAAACTACGGTTGCTTCTTCTGCTAGACTAGAATTGATTGCGCAGAGGGTCGAGGGCGTAGTTTCTGACTTATCATCGGGTGCGATCGCCCTGATTGGGCTTCGGCTCGCTGGCGCAAACACCGAAACAACCACCACTGGTCATATGACTATGACTGGTGACATGGGTACGATGACAACATGCACCACCATCACTACAAATGGCGGAGAATCGGCTGGACGTGACTTTGGGTCAATCGGTTTGAGACTCGCAGGTTTCCTTTCTGATTTCTCAACTGATTTTAGTCGCATAGGCGCTTCCGTTGACGCCGGCCCAGCTGACACATCGACTAGACGCGAACTCGGGCGGATTGGCGCCACCGTCGGCGGCGGCCCTGCTGATATAGAAACACAGCGCGAATTCAGCCGCATCGGTGCTACCATTGGCGGTGGCCCTGCTGACACAACGACAAGGCGCGAGCTTGGGCGCATTGGCGCTACCGTTGACGCCGGCCCTGCTGATATAGAAACGCAGCGCGAATTCAGCCGCATCGGTGCTACCGTTGACGCCGGCCCTGCTGACACATCGACTAGACGCGAGCTTGGGCGCATTGGCGCAACCGTTGACGCCGGCCCTGCTGATATAGAAACACAGCGCGAATTCAGCCGCATCGGTGCTACCATTGGCGGTGGCCCTGCTGACACAACGACAAGGCGCGAGCTTGGGCGCATTGGCGCTACCGTTGACGGCGGCCCAGCTGATATAGAAACGGGGCGCGACATCACCCGCATTGGTGCGATCATTGGTGGCGGTCCCGCGGACACAACAACTGGACGTGATTTCGGTCTTATTGGAGTTGCTGTCGGAGGCGGACTGGCTGACACTACTACTGCTGGTCTTGACTTTGGACTTATCGCAATTGGAGTTGGCGGCAATGGTGGCACCACAGTCACAGACACGCGCGGCTTTGGGCTTATCGTCGGAGTTGCTGGCGGGGGTGATGCTGCCACAATCACGCGTGGAACTGGTGTCATCGGTGTTACCAATGCCGACGCCGGGACAACAATGGCAACACAAATAACCGTAGCAACTAACGGTGCAAACGTTGTTCTTGTTGCCGCAGCCGGTAATATCGCCGCAAATGCGGCGGTATCTCTTCAAGCTGGAGTGCAAGTGATAGCAGTCACCCTGAATGGGGTCGTCTTTGTTGGGACCACAACAAGCGCTGGATTTGGTGTGACAATTTCAACTTCCACCAATTTCCAAGGAGTGCCGAGGATTGGCGTCGGGGCTGATAGCGGGAATGGGAAATTGAGAGCCCCATTGGGCTGTTTCATTCTCCTTCTCGTTGTGTGTGCCCTAGCAGTTTGGTAGCGAAGCAGTTTGCGTCAATTTCGAGATGCAGTTTTTTTCGCATCACATTTCGAAGTGCCCTACGGGTTTCTATTTTATTATTATATCATATAACGTCACGGATAGGGTTCCCGCGCACGCCATACGAAACGCGTTTCCAAATATTCTTCTAGTTTTTAATCACGCGTCATGAATTTGCTTTTGTCTGTACCCCCTCCACTTTTGGACAATAAGAAGAAGAGAGTCTGAATTTTTCCTCAAGCTCACAAAAAAGGCAAATACTGCTCCTTGCGTGCAGCTGCGGTCAATTTTACAGATGCTGAAACGATCATGCGCCTTTGGCTACGCGACATGTTGCATGGCTCTTCAGCACACTTGAGATGGATGAAATTACTTTGGCTTGAGGCGATATTTTTATCAAGATAAAACCTTTATAATAATCAGAGTTTAGTCGCCAAGGGTGGCTGATGTATGAGATATGGCGAATTTTATGCTCGCACTGCGCAAATTTGGTGAAAGTCCTTCCCTGGCACATAAGTGTGCAACAAGAACCGTGTAAAGACATGGAGCTATAAAAACTTGTCTTTTCCAAACGCAATGACTATTAAACGGCCATGCGCAAATACCTGATTGTATTCTGTTCGTGATTTGGCGTGGTAAACAATACTAGAGTCGAAGTGGGAGTCTCAATGAAGGCACGTACATTGCCGGAGGAAAAGGTTCGAATACGGCACTTTCTGGGCCAAAAGTTGTTATTCCAGGTTCATACGTACGTTCAAAGCAAAAGAGTGCTACTGGTCAACACGGCGTTCTTCAAGGAGATCGAATGCATCAATGCGTAGGGATGGGTTCTTCGCGCGTGAATCCAAAAGGAGGACCTCCTCAAAGTCTTACCAAAACAAAAATTCTCTTGCACTAATTGCATCTAGTGGTTAATTAAGCTCCAAAGCCACAAGCTTGGTTACTTTCAGCCAACAAAAAGTCATCGACACGCTCGAAATACAGATCGATCTACAGACAACTTCGCGAGCGCAATCGGGAAGGATGTTGCCGTGCTCAGCGCCAAAAACCCCAGAAATCGTCGATTTGCTGAGCCAAATGAACGACGCTATCCACTAGCTTGTCAAGCCGTTGAATTTGGAACAAACGACGCCTCCGAACGCTTGCCGCAATTGGCTCGTTGCGCGCATCACTCAAAACCGCACAACTTGTTCTCGGACATCCTCGCTGAGATTAGAAGAAAATTAATCAAAAAGAATGTTATTGAAGAGCGTATAAGCGAAATAGCAGGTTTTAAGCTCTATGAATAATAAAAAACAGATCTGGCCGAGTTACACGCTCAAAAGTCGAAAAAGTCGGAGATTCGCAACCGTTCCATCGAGTGTTCATCGCTACGTAAACGAAACACCAGAAGGCATGAAATTTGTGAAGGACTGAGATACACCAGAGTAACCTGCCGAAAATCTACATTTTAGTTCAGATTTTCAAAATTATGGTTTTTTTACAATTTTGTTTGCAATCAAATATTTCGCAGCCGCGAGAGTGCGCGGGAACTGCGCGTGCGCGGAAACCCTATCCGTGACGTTACTACTATCGATAGCGCAGGTTTGCACTGCTGATTGTATCTGGGTTTGAACAAAGACGTCGTTTTCAGCGGGGCAAGAAAAGCACTCAAGTGAAACCAACGAAATGAAGGGGGCACGATCAGGTAGTTTCCGATGGAATCGCGCTTTGTATATCATAAAGCGTGGACGGCGGGGAAACGGTCCTCAAGGCTCAGAGTACAGGCTGAGAAAAAGATGTTGGGCTGCGCGCTTAGCCGCTCTTAAGGTGGTCAAGTGTAGCGGGAAAATTGGTCACCTTCTTATCAAACTGTCTCTCAAGATGGCCAGGAATGTGCCAAAATGACAAGAAATTCGTCATCCCCGTTTTCAAAAGTCTGATGACATCTAGAATTCACTTATTTTTCAAAAAAGAGCGACAAAGGGGCTTTGATCTACCTGATAAGCAAAGGAAGGCTCAAATCGGCCGTGAATAAAGCACACAAGATGTGATTTACGGCGAAGAAGAAACCCCCCACCCCGTGACGAGCTTTTCTGTCTGTTTGTACTGTGGTACTCAAAACCAGCGAAGTTCTGCCGAAGGCCTAGAAAATGTCACAAAAATAGGGTCTGTTGCGGCAAATCAGTTTTCTGACGCTCGCCTGGGGAATGGCTAAAGCAGAATTGAAACCCCCAAAACAAACAAGCTCCGTACACATATTGCCTCCACATTCAACAGAACTAAGCCTAGTGGACGTATTTTTTGTTACATACCAGCCTCTCCCAAATTGACCCTGAATAGAGTACCTATGATGCCTGGACTTTCCAACCGGCACATGGAACCAGGAACAGGAAGACCATCCTCAATTGAATACGTTATGTTGGAGTCGAACGCAATGAATCTGGTTCAGAGATTGTTTGCATAAAGGCTAGCTTTTCCTTTGTTGGTTGACACAGTACACCGAACGGTGTGATCTCTCTCATTTGAGGATTGCCTCATTTCGTCATGCTCTTACACTTTTGCGGGTCAGAAGTCGGTAAGCACAGGAAGCATAGAAGTACTCAAGGACAGTCGCAAGACACCTCAACAGCCTTCTTTAAAGTGTTTTTCCAATGTAAGTGGGTCGCAGTTGTGTCAGGGTGATTCCAGCTTTTGAAGCGACACATTCTCTGTATTCTCTAAGTATTCACTTTTTGTTTCGGAACACTATTAAATGGAAGCATCGTGCTTTATAAAGCCGAAAAACGGGCGGCTTTTTTATTTCACTCCTTCCTCTAGGGGTCTTGAAAAGCGTCCATGGTATTTTGGCCTCACGCCTGATTCACTTTCTTCATCTAAGCACTCCATCGACGTGCATGCTTCTCGAGGTCTGTTCTTAAAGTCTCGTGTCGAATCAGAATGCTGGATTAACAAGCGGGCTCTGGATGCGAACATTTTCTCTCCGGCTCTAAGACTCTTTACTTGCTCGCGGCCTATTCTACAATGCATTCTTTCAAACGGTTTTGGTCAAAGAGAAAAACATTTTATTCAAAAGAAGAGGCGCCACCTAACGTGGCCGAAAATACATAGCGAAAAGAGGCATGCACGGGGGCACGCCTCAAGCAAGGGCAAGTGCAAGGCTTACATCAAGAATGCAAGCACACCCACGGCACCAACGACACCAGCAGCATTCTTGGCGGCACCGTTGAAAGCACTCACCAGAGCAGTCTGGTTCGTCTTGGCACCGGCAGCAGCAGCAGGCGCAGAGGCCTTAGGAGCAGAGGCAGCAGAAGCCTTAGGAGCAGAGGCAGGGGCCGACTCAGGGGTCTTGGACGCGGGCGCAGCTTTACCAGCATCACCGCCCTTGGCTGGTCTCGAGTCACCTCCCTTGGCTGGGCTCGAGTCACCGCCCTTGCCGCCAGCATTGCCATTAGCAGGGCCAGCGACGCCTCCCGACGCCTTAGCAGCAACGGCAGCAGTAGCCTCGACAAGACACTCGCCAGTGATGGTCACGGTGGTCTCACCAGTCACGGTAATGGAGGTAGGCTTACACGTCTCTTGCACGCAAGTGGTCATGGTGATAGTGGTGGCCTCAGGGCAGTACGTGACCCAGTCCGTCACCGTGCTCATGGAGCTGTTAGATGACCTGCCTGGAGCACCGGCAGACGCAGGGGCCTTCGCTTTAGGGCTAGCCTGCTTGTAAATTTCAACTGGCTTGCAGTCCTCTGGAATCAGTCCGTTAAGCGAGATACCAACAGTCAATTGCGCCGACACGTAAAACTGCAAGTTCGTCACCTTGCCCTGGGCATTAAACTCGAGCTTCTGCTCAGTGACAGCGTGTGCGTCAGACTTTCCCGCGGCAAGAACCGCAGCGCCACCATGTGCCTCAACTTGGCCAACCACGCTAACCTTGCCCTCAGCTTTGACGCTGGCGACACCGTCCTTCAAGTCGAACTTGCGCGCGTCACCATCCTTCTTCACATAGATCACTGAAGCGCCGCCTTCCATCTTCTGAAGCTCAAGTGTGCCCTCAACGTTGGCACCAGAGGCATCCTTGACCACAAGAGCAACTTCCTGGACGCCAGCAGCGGCATTCTCGGCCTTATTGGCATCCATAGACGCGCCGTCGCCCAGAATCGTGGCGTCAATAGCGTCACCTTTGATAATGGACTCATCAGCGGGTGCACCATCGGCACCAGCGGCACCAAGAGCGGATCCACCTGGAGCACCGACGTTGCCAGGGGCACCAAGAGCGGATCCGCCAGGAGCGCCAACGTTGCCAGGGGCACCAAGAGCTGATCCACCAGGAGCGCCATCGTTGCCAGCGGCACCAAGAGCGGATCCACCTGGAGCGCCAACATCGTTGCCAGCGGCACCAAGAGCGGATCCACCAGGAGCGCCAACGTTGCCAGGGGCGCCAAGAGCTGATCCACCAGGAGCGCCAACGTTGCCAGGGGCACCAAGAGACGAATCAGCGGGCTTGTCACCGGAGACGAGGGCTTCATCAATCTTGGCGGCGTTGGAAGCAGCGGTGCCAGCGGCATTGTTGGACTCTCCAATCTTAATATTTTCGCCTGGGCCGGCAATCACATCGCCCTTAATATTTTGGTTGTCACCAATTTCAATGCCAGCGGTGGCAATAGCGACGGTGGAAAGCGAGAAAGCGAGAGTAGTGAGTTTCATTGCGAAAGGTTTGTTTGTGAAGAGAAAAAAAAAGTTTAACCAGACACATGAGCAGCTTCCTTTTATATACCTATTTTGGCTCCAGTGCCGGCCGGTGCTGTGGTCCCATTGTTCTTTGTCAATAGCGCCCACCACCTGCCTTATTCACGTGCTGGTTGTTGACGGGGAAAAATTGGTGCATTTTCGGAGACGAGATTTGCACCCGGCGCGCGACTGTCCCATTCATGCGGCGCCAGTCTACGCGCTGCAGTTCCGAGGGTAGCGTGCATACATTTTCTGCTGCAAATGGCGAATGCAGCTGAGCTAACAAGCATGTTGAGGCCCTCGGTCCTGGCCGTGTACACCTCTTTTCCGAGGGTGTCTTCATGATTCCATTCCCTGGTCACCTCAAGTTTGATTGTTTCGTGAACTTCTAAAAATAGATCTTCTGCGCCTACAAACGCTATTGATGTGATTTCAAGAGTCTCACCAACGCTGTTTGCAGCCCTTTGGTTGAACAATACCAGCACAGCCCGAAGCGATGCACGCTACGATTATAACCGGGGCTGAAATTGTTGCCAAGTATACGGTACCGTGAGGTTCTTTTTATCTTTTGGACTATTCCCGCAAAACCACTTTATTGATGTTCATCATCCAGGGACGGCAATAAGTGTTCTGATCTGCGAACAATGAACAAAACATGGCCGTGACAATCACGCGCGAAGTGAGCACAGTCATACTCTGTTTCTGGCAAGATTTTTACTCAAAAATTTCCCGGCTATCCCTGATTTGCAGGAGTTTCACTTTTCTATTGTCTGAGCCAGCGGCCAGAAACGCGCTGCGTCTGCACCGTGACTTTCGGCGTCCCATTGTTCTCGTGGCTGGGCCCACCACCGGAACGCGAACTAAATAAACACACGCAAACTCGCGCTATTGTTCAACAGGCTTGTTATTGAGCAAAACAAACAAACTTTTGTTTTGTAGTCACCTTTCGCCCGTACCCGTAAACTCGAAAATAGCATTGCTGAATGGCGTGCGATGGCACTTGAGAAACAGCCAATACTTCAGCGAAAATACTTTTCAGGTTCGGTAATCTCCGGGGGGATATGCCCCAAATATCTCAAGCAAAGTTTATTTCTGGGCGTTCAAAAGCCGTGGACTTTCTAATTTAGTGCCAAGAGTCTTTTCCTAATGGCTGGATCCGGGCCGGCTCTTTTCGGCTCCGCCCCTTTCTGGAAATGAGGCTTCTATGCTGTTTAACGAATAACTTGACGCATAACTTGGTTCTATTTTTATCGATAATTCATCTAGCGTGAAATCTACTTGGATTACATGTTTTTAAATAAGCATACATGTGAACTTTTTTGAATGAGTTTTGAATGAGTTCAAGAAACAAATAAACCAAATTTCATTCTTGACTCCATCGTTTCATTTATTCTCTTGCTCAAACCACACGATCGGCAGTTGGGATCCCAGGAAAAGCTCGCCTGGCTCTCGACAAAAATATCTATGTATAGAATATCCTAATGGGCTTCGCTAGCATGCACGGTATTTGGCATCTTGGCGTGGCTGTACACGGCATTTGGATTGTTTCTCATCGCCCTTAGGGCTAAACTTCGCCCACATGCTGCTGCAACGTTTAATACGGAAGGTGCAGTAACGCAAAGTTCGTCCCGTGATTCGCGCCGTCTCTAGGAATGGCTCTCTTTTCACGGTCTTAGCAAGCAAATTTAACACCGTAAGTTTTTACAGATGATGTGTTGACCGACGTCAACATGTTTTTGAGGTGCTTTGTGCCATCAAACCCTTTTTGCTGCCACCAGATGTTGGTGGTCTCACCTATGTCATGTTTGAAAATGGCCAAAAAAAAAATGTTTTGTGCCTTTTTATCATGTCAAAGTTCAAAAGGTGAAATTTTAGGAGCATTTGCCAAGTTTTGTCCCATAATCTCGTCGGTTGTGGTCCTTTGCGACAACGCACAGCTACCTGTAATTTCAAACTTAAGTTCCAGGAAGTAGCCCTGCGAGAGGAAAGAAAAAAAAAAAACGGAGAAACATTCTCGATTAAAATAAATCGACTCTCTTGATTCGCAAGATGGATATTCTTTTCATCAAATTTGTGTATCTCATTTGATGCGAGTGGATACCTTTTCTTTCCTTCTGCATATCTTATTTGGGGGCCCATTTCACTGATGGCTTTGAAAATTGTAATGGCCCGAACCTAGTTTTGTATCAATTTGTTTCTTTGAGGTTTTGTTAAATTGATTTCAGCTTAATTTTAGTCTACTGAACGATACTGGTAGATAAAAGAGGGTTTCTTACGGATCCGCAATTAGTGGATATGACAGTTCCCAAGAATATGTATGGAGCACATTTCCTCATTCCGGTTCCATATTCAAACCCACGTCTCATCTTCCCTTTTTGGTGAGGCTTGACGGCATTGCATAATTCTCGAAGTCAAACTCTTTCATTTTCAATTTCAGATAAACTTTGCACTTGATCAGGCATATTTGTGATCGCCCCAGTAATTCATGGGCAGCTACAGCAACGGTCCAATTACCAAGTTTTGTTTATTCTTCTAGATATGATTCAAAAGCTACTCCTCTCTGAGCGCATCGTACTTCAATACAGCACCCAAAAGCACTCTGAATCCTTCGTCGACCTGCTCTGGAGTGCTATATTCCTCAAAGTTATGAGAAACCCCATCTTTCGAGGGGATGAAAATCATTGCCGTGGGGATTCTGAGAGCAGTTAGTCCCGAATCATGGCCCGCACCACTGACTATAGGAAGCGACTCTTCCTTGCCAAAAATCTCGTCCGAAGACTCTTCTATGCACTTCATGCAGGTTTCATCGAAATGCACTGCCTTTTGATTAACAAGTTCTTTCTGCTCGAATTGCAACTTCACGCCTGCATTTGTGACAATTTGGGAAAGGTTTTCACTGAACTCCGCATACATGTTGTCGAGTTTCTCGTCGAGATGGTGTCTCATATCCACCACAAAGCGTACTTGTTGCGGGATCACATTCACCACTGCGGGCTCCAATTCCATGATGCCACAACTGAACAAGCCGCCGTGTTTCTTTGCAATTTCATTTCCTTTGACAACAACTTGAGCAGATGCAAGTAGAGCGTCTGATCTCGAGCCCAAGGGCGTGGTGCCTGTATGCTGCGCCTTTCCTTTCATGGTGAGTTCGATCCATCTGAGGGCCTGGATTCCCTGCACACGGCCGATTTTCTTGTTTTGTTCCTCGAGGATCGGGCCTTGCTCTATATGAAGCTCAAAGTGCGCTGCTAACGGGTTCGCCTCGTAAGAGCATGGAATGTCACCTAAATATCCTATGCGGCTCAATTCGTCACGCACGGAAACAGGCACTTTATCGGTCACTGACTTCATGGCGTAAATCTCATCAATATCAGCGGCTTTTGCCCACACAGAAGATGACATCATACTCATGGGAAACCTTGCACCTTCCTCATTCATCCAGTCCACCACGCAAATCGGGTAGTTGGGAACAAACCCATTATCCTTCATGGTACGCAAGACCTCCAAACCACTCAAAACACCCAAAATGCCATCGTATCTGCCACCCGTAGGCTGAGTGTCTAAATGCGAGCCAATTGCAGTAGGCTTGCCATCATTTTTCCCGGGGTAAATGCCGAAAATGTTGCCCAACTCGTCGATCTTCACTATGCAGTCCAAGCTCTTCAACTCGCCAACAAACCAGTCCCTGACGCCTTTATCCTCATCAGACAAGGCTAAGCGACACACGCCTGTCTCTGTCTCGTGTGATCCCCACTGTCCCTTGGCGCCAAAAGTGCCCGATGTGTGGTGAATTGTGTCGATTAAACGGTTTTTCTTTACCGTAAGCGCGGAAGCACTAGTGATTTGTGTTGTCAGAGGCATTGTGTTGATTTCTGAGAAACTGTTTTCTGTTTGAATTTTCTTGAAGAATTTCGACTTGCTGACTGGGAATTTTCTGGGCTTTATATGATTGAGAGCCGGTGGCTGATAACATCGGCTTACCCAATGTAGTAATCCGAGTTGCGCGGGATTTCGAATGACACGCTAGATAAGAGCGTTCGGGCTCGTAATCTGGGTTATGTGCATGAAAGCCGGTCCCTGATCACGATTTCACGGATTACCGAGTTAGGCAACCCGAAAATGTAGAATTTGTGCTCATTTCATATCTAGAATTTCTAATTGCAAACTTCGTCTAGCACTGTAGTGTCGAACAATAATTCAAAGGGTTCGTCACCCTTGTAAAGCTCCCAGAGCCCATCTAGGTGATTGAGAATTTGCACGATGATCCTTGACTTTGACCTGGTAAGAAGCACATCAAGGCGGTCCCTAAAGAAATCACGGTCATCTTTGGATGTACTGGTACTCGCAGCTATCATGAGCGACCATATAGGGAAAATGGTCGACTCGTTGTGTGGCCTGGAGATATCGGCGCGGATTCCTTGTACCAAATGCTGGAGACCCTCGGCTTTTACGTTATCATAGTCAATCATTTTCTGGAGCAAAATCATCGATGTCTGTAATACGACTTTTGCGATGGAGGTGGTGACTTTTTCGTTGGGGTGAGAGTATAGTTCGTCATCGTTTTCAAATGAGAGATGAAGCGCCTCTGCCAACTGAAGTAATTCCATGTGTAAAAGTTTTGCTTCATCATCAAGTGGGAGCTTGAGCCGGCACAGCCACGAGCTTTTTGCAGCAATCTGAAACGCAAGCATCGACCGGTACTTATACCTGAATTTGCTATCGTAGAATATCTCCACAAGTTTTCCACGCGACCGATGGAAAAACACAAAAGGCGACGGCACAAGTTGCGGAAGCTGTTTGTGATCGCAGAAGAATATAGTGATGGAATAGTTGAACAAAAAGTTCTCGATCATGATTTTTTCCAACTCCAGAAACGGTTTGGTAGAGGTACCCTTACCAGAAAGACGCAACAGTATAATCTTATACGCGGCACCAAAATGTGCTGCACATCTGGTGGCATTAGCATCGGCGAAAGTGTCACGGAGACACAAGGTCTGTAGAACCTGCACGGCGACAAAAAACCACGCCTCACCGCCTTTCACTGCGCCATGCTTGAGCTCATTCAAATAATGGTTGATCGCCTTTGTGTATCTCTCGTGAGCCATGGCTCTGTATTGCGCGTGGTTGAATGCTACAATTGACGCACCGCACGCAATGAATACTTCTTGGAGAAGCTCGGACTCTTTTGCAGCGGTTAGCACAAGCTGCAGAAACTGTGCTTGATCCTGAAAGTTCACTTGCGCGATTGTCGGTAGGAACCCCTGAACAAATTGCGAGAGGAAAAAGGAGTCCTGCTCTGCTTGAGGTGCAGATAGATGTAGAGCCACCGACTCAATACTTGAGTCGTCAGAGTTTTGTGAGCTTAGAGCAATATCAGCCTGCAGAGAGCGTTCCAACGTCTTTTTAGCATCTTCCATATCCCTGAACTCGGAAAAATCTACCCATGTGGAAGCCTGCACAAACGCCTTGCCTAAAGTTTCGAAAAGCCCTGTTTCGGGCGACGATCCAAATGGCTGCCTCGAAGGCAGAAAGCCTTTAGATCCTGAAGATTCATGAGCAATGGAAACCTCCTCCAGATTAGACCTGGGGGTTGGTTGGTCGGATTCTATCAGCAGCACTGTTGACGGCGGGTATTCACCAAGAATACTCCTGCTATGACTCAACTCCTGATTCACAAGAAACGGGGATCCTCCAGAACCCGGCGCTAAAGTATTCGGTAGAAGTCCCGCATTCGGTTCTCGCATAAAATCGACTGTTTTCGAAGTTCCATCCTTTTGACTAGGCCATTTACATTGTAGCAGGCTCCGGGCGCAATTGCGGCACTTTTCCTTCGTCTCGTCACATTTGATTCTCTTGCGTTTGCAGTTCAAACAACCCAGAAACGACCGTTTCGTAACTTTGCGCGGTTTGACCGAAGCAAGTGTATCTTCCCTGAGCTCAAAAACAGTTTGGTACTCACGGTATGTACTTGGGCTCATTGCGGGCCTTTTCTCGCTTCTTTGGCAAGTATTCCGCCCAAGGTGGTGTCAAATCCGTGTTATCTCGAATCGAATGAAGAAGGGCACGTGATGCACTACGGTAACGCGGATCTGACATGATAAGAAAACCGGTTTTTTCCTGCATGTGACTAATGGGAGATCGTGGAATCAATACCAACACACAGAGAAGAATGCCACAGGCAAGAAAATAAGGGTATCATAGTGTCAAAATCCCGTTTTTGTGATAGCTGAACTTATCTAGTTGCGAAATATCAATATGTTAATTACCGCAGAGAGATTCTTATCTGGGTAGACATGTCACCATGGAATGAGAGTGACCGACGCGATCAGTGCCAGATGGTACGGAATCTTTTGTGTTTCCCAGTATTTATCTGGAAATTTACTACATCTTATTGATGATTCGAAAGGGCAAAACCCATTTTCCAAAAACTTTGCTCGGTCGAAAGTCTCAGAATCAGATATTATGATGATTTAATATTTGACAATAACTACATGCCGTGGCGCCGCACGGCTTCCTCAAGATTCCGCGATTCCTTCCAATTTCTCTACTGTGGTGGCTTTCCGCGCGCATTGCTATCTATCTATCACCCCCACGTGAGCCGCACCCCTGGAATCTCCTTTTAATAAAACCATTCGCTTTTTTTTCTTTATCCTTCCTTTCCTCGAAAACCCGATAAATAAAAAAGACAATGTCTTTTTCGGAAAAGCCAATTCTGTTGGACGAGCCAGTGCGGCAAAAGTCGTCGACCTTGAAAAAGTTCGCTAAAGGCTTGGTCTTGGGCGCTGCTTTATGTATGGCCACATACAAATACACGCTGACGGACCCGCCCAAGGTCGAGGATCCGGTTGAATTTGTGATCAATGCATTGAAAGAAAACAACGCAGAAGAATGGCTGCGGAGGTACACGCTGGAGGCGCACTTACCCGGAACGAACTTCCCATTGGTGCAATGGACGAGGGACAAGTTCGAGGAGTACGGCTGGAAGACGGAGATTGATACATACGATATTTACGTGAGTTACCCGGAAAGCCACGACTTGAACCTTCTCGACAAGGATGGGAAAACCATCTACAAGGCGCCGTTGAAAGAGGACGTCATACCCGAGGATGCTACCAGTGGCGGTAACGATACCGTGCCCACGTTTTTGGCCTATGGTGCCAATGGCAACGTCACTGCAGAATATGTGTACGCTAACTACGGCACTAAGGAGGATTTCGCGTTGTTGAAGGACCTTGGCGTCGACGTGACGGGGAAAATTGTCGTGGTACGCTACGGCGCCATTTTCCGCGGGTTGAAAGTCAAATTCGCCCAGGAAAACGGAGCAGCTGGCGTGTTACTCTACACAGACCCTGCTGAAGATCATGGCTTGACTCCGGCTAACGGCTACAAGCAGTATCCGCACGGTCCTGCTAGACATGAGTCATCAGTGCAAAGAGGAAGTGTGCAATTTCTTGGTGGCATAGGCGCCGCGCCAGGCGACCCCACAACCCCTGGCTACGCTTCGAAGGGTGATGTCGAGAGGCAGGATCCTCATGCTAGTATAGGCAAAATCCCCGTGCTTCCGATCTCGTATCGAGAGGTGAAACCGATCTTGGAGAAATTGAACGGACAGGGCCAGAAGGCACCCAAAGGATGGGTCGGTGAGCTTGAAGGGTTTGATTACAGTTTGGGTCCACACCCAAACATTACGTTGAACTTGTACTCAAACCAGATCTTCAACATCACCCCGTTGTGGAATGTATATGCCGAGATAGAAGGCGAGAACAAGGATGAAGTCATCATTATTGGTAATCACCGTGATGCTTGGATCAAAGGTGGCGCGGGTGATCCAAACTCAGGCTCCGCCGCTTTGATCGAGATTGCAAGGGCGCTTGGCGCGTTGAAGAATGCGGGCTACAAGTTCGAAAGATCGATCATCTTGCAGAGTTACGACGGTGAAGAGTATGGCTTATTGGGCTCGACTGAGTTTGGTGAGTACGCAGCCAAGAAATTGCTGAAGACTGTCGTCGCTTACTTGAACTTGGATGCTTCCACCACCGGCCGTTACTTCAAGTTGGGCGCCTCTCCCGTTTTGAACAGGGTGTTGAGAAAGGTCGCTAAATGGTTGCGTTACCCCATTGAGGAAACTGGCAGTCTCTATGATCATTTCGTCAAAGAGAGGGGCGACCACATCTCGCACTTGGGTTCTGGCTCGGACTATACCGTGTTCTTGGAGCACTTGGGTATTCCCTCTGCTGACATAGGCTTCACCCAAGGTAAAGGCGACGCTATCTACCAGTACCATTCGAACTATGACTCGTTCTACTGGATGTCGAAGTTTGGCGACAAGGGCTTTGTGTACCATAACTTGGCCGCCAAGTATGTGTCCTTGGTGGCATTGGAGCTCTCCAAACACAAATTGATCGACTTTTCACTCAGCGACTATGCCAATGATTTGATCAAGTATTACAATGAGCTCAAGCTGGAGATTCCAAAGAGCTGGTACAGTAAGCCTGTTTCCGAAGGTGCTGCGACAGAGTATTTGGACAGCGAGTGGCAAAATGAGGAGCGGATCTTCGAAATCTCTGAGCAAACCTACTTTGTCAAGGAGAGATACTTTTTCCCAGAGTTGATGAAGCCGGTGCAATGTTCCCACAATAGGAGAATGGAGATGTTGAAACCAGAAAGCCATGAGCAGCTTACTTTCGGAGACATCTTTGCGCACACCAAAAAGCAGTTGGACCATTTTGCAGAGGTTGCGGAAGAATTCGACGGCAAAAGCGAGATCCTTCAAGTCGAGTACAACAACAGAGACTCTTTGAACTGGTGGGAGCGGATCAAGCTTCACTTCCGCATCTTACACCAGAATAAGTTGCTTCAATATTTCGAGAGGAACTTCTTGTACGCGCATGGGTTGCATGAGAGGGGCTGGTTTAAGCATATTGTGTTCGCCTCTGGTAGGTTCACTGGATACGCAGGCCAGACTTGGCCGGGCATCAGAGAGGCCGTTGAGGACAATGACATCGACAGGGCAGTCAAGTGGCTAGGCCTTGCTGCAAAAGCAGTCAAGCGCGTCACCGTGCTGTTGGAGTAAGACGATCCAATTCTTGGATCTATCATTTCAGTGTTCTTTTGGTCACACAGAATCAAACAACAGTTTCACTAGTCATCCACGTCTATAATCCGACGCGTCAGTAGACATTCATGGTAGTGCGCCTGCATATAAAAAATGCACATAACGTCATGACGCACCGCGTGGTGGACCCGAAGTGGTAATACGTAAACACCGAGCCAGATGAGATCTGTGAAACAACGATATGCGTCCCGCGATTCCAGGCCCAGCCAAGGCTACAAGTTTCAGGATATCTACACTAAAAGCCACTCGAAATCCATTTTTTTTTCAATCTAAAAACTGTCATACAAAATGTCACTTGTTCCTTTAGCAGCAGCTCCTATAATTTTCCACCTCGGATTTGCATACGCCAATAACGGCGGTTTAGATGGCGGTGGCACCACGGCAAATGGAAAGACTACGGCCAAGGCCACAACCGTAAAGACAGATACTAAGGCCACCAACACGAAAACTGCCACGAATACCGACACGGAAAAAAACACTGATACGGAAAAAAATACCAATACAAACACTGCTACAGGGACTGAAACGGCGACAACTGGTACGGGCACGACGTTTGCCACAGTCGGAACGGATTCGGTAATTGCTTCGTATAACCAGTGGGGCTTCACGGGCTCGCAGTCGAAATGGGGCGAGTCTGCGTCCTCAACACTGGGATCCGTCACGAAATCGGGATCCTCGTCTACTAAATCTGGCCATTCTTCATCTTCTTCACTGGATAGTGGAGCGTCAAATGCTAACAGAATGGCGCCCGTGGTTTCTGAAAAAGGCTGGAAATCAAGTGCGGTGATGGGCGCCATAGTCGCGGTCACGGTGGCTCTCCATTGCTTATGAGCTTGGAGATAGCAATATATGAGTCTTCGGTCTTAGAGGGCACAATGGAGGTAGACGAATATTGATTTGGCTAAATGGCACTTACTCTCAAATTGCGTGGTGTTCGACTTGCCGAAAAACAACTCTCTTTAATGGTGTTCTTGCGGAACTATCTATCTGAGACTTCGAAGCCAGCGTATGTATGCAACGTCGTTGTTGTGCGCCCTGTAAACGCATAGTATGAGTATGAGTGATCGCGTTTGTCAAAACAATCGAGTCCAGTTTCACTTTTTTTGTTTTTCTCGGGAGCTTCAAAGCTCAATGTGTTTGGGCATTAGAAAGTCCGTGCCAGCACAAAATCATAGAGATATCAGTGAAGGTCGATTACGTGTCAATATTATGAAGTCTCAAAAACGAAAGCCTGGTTTTCTTGTTAGAATACCAAACGGCAAATGCGAGGGTTCGAAGTTTAAAGAGGCTACTTTATGTCATTTGGTGGTGGGCTATGCTGTATAGTCCTTAGTGTGGGCAATGTTACGTAGATTAATGCAAGTAAGCAACGTTGAGAATACCTTTTTATGATCTGAGAAATGCATCTTTGAGATCTTCTTATAGCGCTCGAAACTCGAGACGGGTTTGCTCAGGAAAAAACTATCTCCAGCATTCAACTCCATCTTCACCTCGCGTATATGACAGTAATCACCAAATACGATAGGCAGTGATTTTTTTTTTTTTTTTGCTTGTCCATCTGATTAAGGACTGGGAGCCAGAATTCTTAGTTAGCACTGAAACCTGTCGTTTTACATGTCAAAGTTTGAAAACATCAGCCAGGCAAGTGGGGCCAAATTTCTGATGTACTTTCGAAGCACATCTGCTTCTTACATGTTTTTAAATTTATTCCGCGTCATTTTTAATATTTAAAACATCAATAATCGGCAGGAAAAATAGAAAGCTACATTTTAAAGCCCCAATTTTCTCATGAAACATGCATCAGGTACACATAATTACCAACAAATACCAAAAACTCTCGAATCATCAAGTGAATTTATCAGAATACATATTCTTCAGAAATATGCTTTTAAACTCCTCTGAAGTGACACCTCGCCCGTGCAGTCCACTAACTGAACTTTCGCACGCGATGAGACACGTGAAGAATCATCTATATGCAAACATGATAATGCGACTGAAGAATGCAAGAATCACGATTCAATAAAAAAAAGATAAGCCTGCGATTCATGGATTTCGAGAACTTGAAGTTCTAGACTTGTTTTTTTGACTTAATACTTGAAAGTTTATTGAATCGTACAGCAAACCAAAAAATTGGCAATCATGAGTGATTACAGCAGTGACGACTTTGAGGGTTTCTACCTGGACGATTCTAGCGATAACGACTTTATTGACAAGATCCAGAATGGGTATGATGATAGATATGACAATGAAGAAAACACCGATGCCAATGGAGATACAAAACTGTACCGCTGGGGCATCGACATTACACAATTCGAAAAGGAAATTGCGAATTACACCTCTCATATCAGCAAGAAGGAGGAGTTCAGGCTATACCGATCTCCAAAAGTGAGGGACCTCAGAAAACAAATGGACCGCGTGTACACGCGAAGCACCATACTATTTTCTTTGGATATAGAGGCCTGGGAGAAGGACATAAATAGAATTACCGAGATTGGTATTTCCATATATGACCCACGCCGACAAGAAGTCTCGCTCACGCCGTATATCAAGACCATCCATATAAGAATCGCGGAGCATAAACATTTGCGCAATGGAAAATACGTTCCGGATCATGCTGAGGACTTCATTGGCGAGAACTCGATGGTTTTACTGGAAAAAAAGGCTATAGCCCTATTGCGGCGTTTGATCAATCACTTCTTCTGCCCTTTTTATTCCTCACGTTGTATTCTCGTCGGCCATGATTTGAGAGGCGATTTGCAGTGGCTCAACAAGCTAGGAATTGAAATCCCACACGATGCACTTCAGCTTGATACTCAGGCAGTGTTTGCATATACACATGGGCAGAATGGAGCCAGCCTAAGTAATGCTCTCAGGGCCATCAAACAGCCATATGCGCTTTTGCACAATGCTGGAAACGATGCTTATTACACACTTTTGCTAGCGTTTAGATTGTGTGACCCGAATGTTCGCCTTTTGACCAAATTCGATGAAAAAGCTGTCGGAAGGCCATTATTGCCCATGGTTCATGCAATTTTCCACCATTTGACATGGAGCGGATAAATCATTTTATCCTTAGAAAAGATACTTATGTGAAGCTTTTCGTTTAGGAAAGTATTGCGTGTTGCCAAGCAATGCAAATTCTATTGTTGACGCCAGCGAGCGTGGCTGGCCTGGCCTGGCCAAACACGAACAATGGAAAGATAGACTCCAATACTTTCCTTGACTTTATTGATGAGGACTCGCTCGAATAATCAATTAGATAGCCAGGCTGGTTTCACTTGATGATTTACACGAAAAACATTACTTAGTCAAACACCCAGAATCTGATATACTTCGCTTGCGTGTAAAGCACGTGACACATGAGAAAATGCAATACCTGTGAGATGGCAATGGTTGCAACTCTGCATATTCGACTTTGATGAAAAAAAAAAAAAAGAAATGTATGATGGTGTGAAACCCGAAAAAGGCGTCTTAAATGAACTCAAGCCAAAGCTTGTTGTCCACATAAACTAAACTGTTTCGAGTTAGTATACTTCCCACCACTGTGAATATATTATTTACCGTTTCACTGGATGCAGGTCCATGCTTCTCAATACAGGTAAAATCAGTCCCACTGAACGATAGTGAGACACGAACATGTTTAATTTTGTAATTCATGAAGTAATGCCTAAACCGGCAAATGATAAGTAGGCTCGCTTCAGCCATCATTATAGGTGCCTAGGCCATATTTTCAGTGCTCTTAGTCGTATACGGCTTCAGTAATTCTTGCCATATCCCAATCATAAGCCCAGTTCAGTGACTCAGCAACTCCATGACTTCTCTTGCTTTTTTTTTTTCTTCTGTTTTGATATTATTTTGAATATCGAAAAAAAAACCCCTTTTTACCACCCCAAGCATGCTGGGCTTTTTCGGGTGAGAATATTTTGCAGTCAAATTTAAAACTCACACTCGTCGCACGACGCCAGTTAAGTGCAGTAGCCACCCGAAAAAGAGGCTCCATTCTCGACACCCGAGCCATCTGAAGACGCGGCCGAATTCCCATTGTTATCCTGATTTGGCGGCATTTGCCCTTATTTCGATATATACACACTGAAACACTCTAGAAACGGTCCTGATTTCAGGGGAAAAAGGTGCGCATTTTTCGGGCACAATGGGCAATTACGGGAATTATGACGAATTCGGCAACGGCCCAGAGGGCTCGGATGGCTACTATGACTATGACAGCTGCGGGGATAACGACGGTTACTATAGCAGCGACAACGGCATGTCTGAAGATAGCTATGGCAACGGCTACAATAGCGAATATAACAACAACTATAGCTCTGACGATGGCTATGGTAATAATAATGGGTACAACAATGACTATGACAGTGAGGGGTATGAGAGTTCCGAGGCCGGGAGCGAGGAAAGGTACGAGTGTCCCGTAGACATGCAGCAATTCGGAGAGCACATCGAAGCACATTTGGAAGATGTCCGTACACATCCTGATAGTCGGATGCGGTTCCGGTTGCGGCTCCGGCTGCTCCGTAAGCAAATGGAGCGAGTGTACACACGCTGTTCTGTGTTGTTCTGCGTGGACGTAGAGGCCTGGGAGCAGGACCACGATAAAGTCACCGAGATCGGCATTGCCATCTATGACCCACGTGACCAGGAATTGTCGCTTGCCCCAAACATCAAGACTTTCCACATGGTGATCATCGAGAACGAGCATTTGCGCAACGGGAAATATGTGCCCGATAACTCCAAGAAATTCTGCGGCGGGAAACTGTGGCGGTTTACCGAGGACCAGGCCCTGTGGTTTTTGCAGAGTCTCATAGACCACTACTTCGACCCAGACTACGAGATGCACTGCTCTTTGGTGGGCCATAATTTGAAGGGGGACTTGCAATGGTTAGATCGCCTCGGCGTGAGAATTGCGCCAAACGTACGTAAGCTAGACACACAGACGGTGTTTGCATACACGCATGGACGTGATGGCGCCAGCTTGAAGAAGGCGCTTACCACGGTGAGACAGCCATATGCGTTTTTGCACAATGCAGGAAACGATGCTTATTACACAGTCATGTTGGCGTTGAAATTGTGTGATCCTGGCGTGCGTGGGTTGGTGGGCATTGATTATTGGAGCAACGAGGATGACTCAAAGTCCGTCCCAACAGATGCGCTTTTGCAGAGCATGCTCAGATAAGCGTGTCGACTTTTGGGTTGAAGATGGTGTTTGATTATATTGCCCATGGTTGCGCTTTATTGAGAAACTTACACTAGATACGGGGTAAAGGGGGAACTTCACTGTATAACTTTCATTGATTATCATGCAAACCAGATCTCTCAGTCACGATTCATGCAAAACGCACACAAGAACTTCCGGAAATGGCTCTAGTAATGCTCTACATTTATTTTGGAGTTCTCAATAATTTGACGCTTCATGTCGTTAATTTCCCCTGTTCCGCTATATTTATACGACATATCGGACCAGAACCATAAACCAAATACCCGGACCAAAAACATTGTCACGTGACCTAGAAATCTGGTATCTCGCAGATCTCGCAACCCCATTACATCTCTAAAAAATGCGGCCTCGTGCCTGTAGTATTTTTCCTTCCCAGCGGCTATATATACATTCTTTTTCCGAACAGAGATCATCTGTTTCGTCGCAAAGATGTTTTCTCTTTACAATTACGATTATTCTAGCGGCGAATACTCGTCAGAAGACGATGGGTCTGATGTGGACCGCGAACAATTTGATAACAAAATCCGCAGCTACTTCTCTAAGTTGAAGTATAAGCGAAGGAAGAGGTTGAAAAAGGTTTCAGGTATCCAGGGGGTACAGAAGCATATGCATCGAGTATTTTCAAGGGAAAGCGTATTGTTTTGTGTCGACATTGAGGCCTGGGAACGTAATACCGACGTAATAACCGAGATCGGCGTTTCGATTTACGATCCAAGACACCAGGAGTTGGCCCTTACCCCAAACATCAAAACATACCATATATCTATCAGTGAGAATAGACATGTTAAGAATGGCCAGTTCGTGCCAGAGCACTCCCAGAACTTCTCGGGAGCAAGTACTCATGTGCTCACATTGAATGAGGCTCGCGGGTTATTGCAAGGCCTTGTTGACCATTATTTCGACGAGAGCCTTCCGATTCACTGCTCTTTAGTCGGTCATGATTTGAACGGTGACCTCAAGTGGCTAGCCAGACTCGGCGTGAGAATCAGGGCCAATGTGCGCAAGTTAGATACTCAAACCGTATTTGCCTACACGCACGGCCAGGAGGGCGCCAGTTTGAAAAACGCTCTTCGCAGAGTGAATCAGCCTTTCGCTTTTTTGCACAACGCTGGCAACGATGCTTACTTCACCATCATGTTGGCCTTGAAGTTGTGTGACCCCAGCGTGCGCCAGTTGACGCGTATAGATTTCTTGAGGGACGGCGAGGTTTATGGAAAGCCAGTCAAGTATGAAAAAATCGACACGAACAAGAGCACCGAAGCTCGTGACGATGTTTATGACATTCTCACCGACGCAACAAACCAACTTTCTCTCTAAAGATCTTTCATTGACGTTTAGGGATCTATTTGTATTAGATGTCCCGAGTTACCTTTCGTTATAACTGTTTCAATTTACTTGAATTGAGTGGGATGCTAAGACACCCGTTTCTTGCAAACCTTTCACTACCCGAATTAGACATAATTAAACGTTGTATCCTTTTATCGAGATATGGTGTAAGATTCTTGACAAATCAGGAGCACATCTCTGAGGTAACCAGTCTGGCTTTCGAATTCAATCTGATGGGGGATGCCAAAACATGTCCAGGCCAAAGACAGTAGGGCGTGCGGTTTTTTAGCTATGTCAATGACAACTCGGGAGACTGATCACCGAGAATTGTATAGCTCGACGTTTATAGTCAGAGACACCTCAACACATTGCTGATCCATCGGCGCGACTCACGCATAGAGAGCGCCATTCAATTGGTCCATTATCGTGCGCTCTAAGTTTTCCCGAAGCTGGTTGAGTCTGAGCAAAAGACCAGCACACAAGCTTTTCACACGGTCCTCAATGAGCGAATCCCACCACTGTGCAATGACGCTTTGTATAATGTGCAAGTTCCCGTCGAAAGTGGTCACGAGGTAGGTGTGGTCAACAGTCTCGCAGATGAGAAGCACACCAGTGACAATGCTCTCGATCACCTGTAATTGTTCAGTGTTGACCGTCTGTAATAGTGGCGTTACCAACGTCAAATACTCGCCTGCCATCTCCTTGAGGTCCGTTGCTGCTGGATACGCGCAGTGCAAAATCAACGAAAGTGTTCGTACGTAGTGTGCGATAAGCACAGGCGTGTAGTGGCCAATGTTGATGCCCCCACTTTCGTACCACACTGCAACGAGCGGAAAGAAGAACAATCGCCCCACAACATCGGGGAATGTGGTAATTTGATCTTTCGATACTTCAAGTGCAGCCGGCTGCTTCTTCAATCTGGCCGACACACGAAGCACTTTCCCGCCAAGAATCTCGTCACGTGCCTCCTCGGACGACTCTCTCATCAAGTCATTCTGGATCGTGTTTTCTATCCGCGAGTATCCGTAGTCTGCAGCAGTATATTGATCATGTAGTCTTTTGGGGAGCATTTCAGTGGGGAATTGTGTCGTGTCAAAACTGTGCTCCACAACTTCGTCTTTATAGCCACGCAAAGCACGTGCAGCAAACGACATGGATGAAAGCAAGCTGAGCCTTTGCTGCAACGAGTAATCGCCCGTTAAAAGCAACTTACACAATTCCGTCGTCACCTCAGGATAACTCACCACCACTGCTATCATGGCATTCAAGCGCAATGTCTCAAAATCCTTTTCCTCATAGTGGTTTGTCAACCCCACCAATTGCGCTAGAAGATCCAGCGCGTAAAACGATACTTCTGAGCCAAAAGCCAGTTTCTGCCTGAGTAATGTTGGCGCAACCTGGAGTGCGAGCCTGCGTTTCTCGTACGCGTTTTTATCCTTGGGTTCAACGCTGAGATATGACAAGAGGTCACGCACGTAGATTGGTTTTGGCACGTGATCTCTGGTAGCCAAAGTCGGGTCGTCTTCCTCGTCACTCATGTACTCGTCGATTCTCATGCCACCCTCGCCGGCGTCATGCAAATTCAACTTTTCTAATGTTGGAATATCTCCAGTCTCAGCCTGAATGATCTGCGGCAGCTCGAGAATCTCCCAGCAGGCTTCAATGGAAAGTGAGAAATCTGTCTTTTTGATGAACTCAGTGGGTATATCAAGCAGCCGCATATCGCTCAAGTCATTCATATCGAAAATGGGTGGCGCATCGGCCATTTTGCAGAGATTGTCTGCGAAAAACACACCCAAAAACTTGACCTGATTAGAGAGCGACGAGAGACGGCTGGTGATTGCCGATAAGAATTCCGACAGTTTCATCAAACCATGGAGCTCCACGGGCGGCATTTGTGCGCATAAACATAGTAGTAAATGCGTTCTGTAGCCTTGTTTCACTATAGGCTCGTTTGTAAGCACGGCAGAAGCGCCCCAGGCTGCAAGAAAATTCGTAAGTAAATCAGAAATGTTACTTATCAGGAGTGAAACCATTGTGTTGAGCGCATAGTTGTATCGCGAGACGACCTTTTCCAAAAACAATTCGTCCCAGATAGAATTATCCAATATCAGTCTATTGAGCACAGAAATGGCCGCCGCCGTCTCAGTGCTCGCCCGAGAGTCCAAAAAGCGAGATGAGGAGTAATCGAGGAACTTAATGAGAACATGTTTGCGCTCGAAACGCTTTAATTTGTTCAAATTTTGATGGAAATATGGCCCATTTTGTAGCGAGAACATAATATCGAAAAACGGAGCGGAATCTCCGAGAGAAAGAAGCAGCATGATAAAAGGGGCCAGATCATCAATTGAAAGAATCTCCCGCGTCAAATACGCCGTGTAGCCGTCCATATTCCGGAGCACAAGCGGCACGTGGAAATTGCTGAAATTGGCCACAGCTTCCTGTACAATGGCATAGGTTTTGCCCTTAAATAAAAGCTTTTCAACCTCTCTTTGCGTGACGGTTGAAGCTGACTTTGTTAGCGCTGCAACGAGCCCTGGCGCTAGCACTTTGTCTAATAGCCTCATGTGAGCATCTAACGCCCGAGATATATCCCTATGAAGGTCCGTTTTCAGGCGGGAAAACATTGCAATACGCGCCGTGAGGTTGCCCAAGCCAATGGCGGACCTGAACACGCATGCTATGGCTGTTTGCGTCGATGCAGGGAGCGATACGTAAGCTTCCGGGACGGTATATTTGAGTAAAGTCGATACAAGGCGAAGAAGCTCAACATCCTTCGATATATCCGTAGAATTTATGCATTGCTCGATCTGTGCAGGCAGCGGCGACAGTTTTAGTATATCCATGGCGAATTTCAGTGAAATTGAGTGGTCATGCACTGATGTATGGAGCGGAGTATATTATCTGGTGGAATCTGGATATAATATTGGCTTGTTGCGGCAGGTGGGGTCAGATCACGGCAATGCCAGCGGCTGGGCTGGGCTGGGGCAGGAAACCGCGCGCGACTGAGAGTCTTAGTTTACTCTGAGATAATTTCTATCCATAATTCATGATTACTACAAGATTGTTTTCAGTGATTCACTCGTGGCCATAATTGATACCAACGGCAAAGCAAGTGCAAAATCTCTTTTTATGGAATTATTGTTTTTACGGAGTAGACTGTCAGATTTATTACTCATATTGTCTCTCTTTTAAGGCTTTCGTGCTTGATGAATAGGTAAAGCCGGCTGGAAAGAGAATAGTGAACACATGCGCAGATGTAAAGATATGAGTTTGAGTTTAGTAATGTACTCAAGAAGATGCGCCATCAAAAATAATTTCGAAGGATGGCTTGAAAACCAAAAAGAATCGACTAAATGTTTCTAGTGGTGTTACTGTTTTGAATGGCAGACGGGGTTCGCACCAGAATCCAGATTTAGCACTACCCGTGGTAGATAGAATCCAGCCAAGCACACTTTAATCAAAAATGAAAGCGGCTAGGATAAGGAGGAAGACCTAAGGCTTGGGAAAGTCGGGGGACTTCATTACTCAGTGTTCTATCCAGACGTATGCAGGTTTTTTGTCTATAGATTTATAGATTTTTGACCGTTTAACCGCGGTTTCCTGTTAATACGATATGTTTCTTTAAAAAAAAAAAAAGAAAGATCCTGGCCACAAAACCTACCTGTTTTTAATCATAACAGATGCCTGTTCTCGAAAAAAGCCCAAAAGTCATACTCTTCAAGGAGAACTACGGAATCGTATACGTTTGTCCTTCAAGCATGGTCCTTATGGACAGGCCATATTGCTATCGAGCATTATTATTTCGCACCCACCCAAACGCTCTCATCGGCCTCATCACCATCTATAGATTTCTCTGCACCCCGCTTAAACAGCACGGAATCACCCTAAAATATTTTCTAAAATGCTCAAAATACAGCTAAGGCGCAACTCCACCGCCCAGCTTGTTAAATCGCAATTATCGGCGCGGCTTGAGCGGTATTTCGCAGAAACCACGTTTCAGTTCTCTAAACCACTGCATGTCGACGAACTTCGGCGCGTAATGGAGCTCGTGTACCTCCGAAAACGGCCTTTGGTTGCCGTGGACGTAGAGGCATATGAACGCCAGCCGAAATTTATCACAGAGCTCGGGATTGCGATCTACGACCCGGAAAACCAGTGGCTTCTGGCCCAGCCACATATCAAAACGGTGCATATCATAAGTCAGGAAAACAAGCGACTTTTGAACTCGCAGTTTGTCCCGAACCACAAATATCGCTTTAACGGTGGCACGCTGTACCAGATCACGAAGAAGGCGCTGCTGAAGTACTTGGAAGAGACGTTTAGGTACTATTTCCAGGAAAAAAACGCGGTTTTGGTGGGCCACAATTTGGCCGGCGACATCAAGTGGTTACAGAGCCATGGCGTTGGAAGTGGCGGCGACACGCCTCAGGTCGACACGCAGAAATTGTTTCACCTCTCGCGCAATAGAGGTGCCACTTTGAGGGGGATCCTTCAGGCAGTGGATATTCCTAACGCCAACCTCCATAACGCAGCGAATGACGCCTACTATACCTTGCTAGCGGCCATGTGCTACTGTGACCCTGAGAGGCGCCAGCATTTCGGATTGGATTCTTTTGTTGAGCAGAAAAAGATCACCGACAAGCAGAGGAAAGAGGCCATGCGCAAGAAAAAGTTCAGTGAGGCCGCGGACGTGCTGGCAGAAGACCCGCCGACAGTGATGTTTGCGTACCCGAAACCGGCGCGGGCTTGGGAGCCAGAATTGTAGTTCCGACAAGGCTTTGGTTGAGTTTACGGCTGTTCAAGTCTCGATGCGGAGTCTACTCATGGAGGTCTCAATGGGTGCATGAAAAAGAAAGGTGGAGACTATGCTGGGTAAGCAGCATATATATTCATTTTCGCAGATCGAGCTTGAAAGCTTTTCGACGCAAGCAAGGGGACTTTGTCAACTGGAATCGTTGGTACAAAGACACCGAAAGCGTTGTGCTCGCCGAATCTGGGATGCACTTAATCAGCAGCCAAGGACCAAAAGCGTGCTTTAGGGTATGGAAATGGAATTTTCCATCTTTAATTGCGCAGAATCCGCATACAATCGTTTAAGAGTATGATGTTTCTTATTCTTATTGCTGACTCATGTTTCTGACATGTGACTTTTGACCAAACAGTGCAGTCAGGCACAAAATGGCTTCCTTTGATTTCCATCAGAATCTGGAGAAAACGTTCAGATGTCTCTGACAATGTTGCATATTCTACCAAACACATGTTTCTGTTTGTTGTTAGACCTGACTTGTTGCACCCAGCTGCTAGCTTTCAATGCACAGAAAATAAAACAGTCGACCTTCACTAACGCAGAGTTGCGACTGTTCTGGATAGAATTATGGCTTTTTTTCGGAATATTCAATCAATGATTCTGACATTGGACCCTTCTGAAAATCAGAGTCTCCTTTTTATCAAAATACGTGTTCTGTCCTTCGAGCCAGAGATGATAAGGAGGTGAATTTCGGACAAAAATGTTTCACTAGAACAGCTGCAAGCCAACTCAACTTTGCACGATTGAACAGATACGGGAAACTCGAAGCGAGGGCTTTGGCGGGAAAGCAAATAATAGTCAACATGAATTACCGCAGCCTCATCTTGTCGAAAGTTTCACGGACCGCCAAAGCCCGTAATACCCTTAGTCCATCTAATGGTGTGTTCCAACTCGAATACTGGCATGATATAATTGCCCTGTGTGACCTGATATAAGCTTCACGCGAAAATGAATATTCAGTGTCACTTTCAGTTAATCTTTATGTGATATCCAGGCCATGGATAGTGACGTCAAAGTACTCAATACCTTCTTTCAACTTTCACGATGTGGCCTACTTAATGAAAGTCCATATCAAGTATATACAATTGTCTTGTAAGTACCGGTATAAAAGAAAAAAAAAACAGTTCAAACCATCTTTATATCACTGATTTTGATGCCCTTACACGTACCCAGCTGCCAATGTTTATATGCTTTGATATCAAGCCCCCTATGAACTCAATGAGATGTGCTGTCCGGCTTTCTGCTATAGAGAAGGGGACCAGCACTGCGGCTACAGTGCTCCTCGTGATGTTCTTTTGTATCTTACTGAGCCACTTCACGAGGCTATCATTTATGTACATCGCCACACCTGATGCCAGCTTGACGGGTGAGTCTGCTGAGGATGATGCGTCGGAGGAACTCTCAACCGAAAACGTACCCTCAGTCTCTTTTCTGAATTCTTTTTGGGCTGGGTTCGCTACTCTGTTTGCTAATGAATTTGCCGCAAGGTCAAGGTCTGGTCTTGGATTGTTTGCCGCCCAATTGATGCTTCCAGCTCCCGATTCGTAATTCTTTTTCATCAACCTGTTTGAATGCGGTGAGGTATTTTCTAGGTGTATCATAAAATGCGTTTTAATTCGAGCAATCTCCTGATCCATAGCCATAGTAAACTTTGATAGGGGTTCTGCGAGGAAGAACACCATGGCCTACAAAACGCAAAGAAACTCTCGTTGCGTCATGGAGTATTTTTTTGTTGTCTTGTTTCGAATTCGATGCCTAGGTACTCAGAAACTAGTCTGAATTTGGGTTTGAACTCTCGCTCAGTTGTCGGGGCCAGGATACCGATGGAGTCGGGCAGAAATGCAAACTTGTGGTCTTTCTCTGATATGTAGGATTATGTTGAAATATTGACATTGGGTGCAAGAGACTTCATGAATCCTTGCCAACTCTATAGCATACAAGGCACTGTACTTTTCGACCTGAGCTGCAGCAAATTTTCGTGTTGAGGCCACAGAGAAGCCTATTTTCGAAACCTCTTTGTGAAACCGCATAGGGAAGAGTAATATTTCCGGCAGCGAGCTTATTTCAAACATGAGCTGAATGAATAGAGCTCGATGAAAATTGCTATTAGACATCACTTGTTGATATTTCGATTTGTCGTGCACGCAAAGTTAAGTGGTGATCAATCACCTGCCAAAATGAAAATGAGTTACATCCATTCAGTTTAATTTTCGAACAAATCAACTCTCCCACCAAAATTGTTGCGTACTCACAATCAAGCAAAATGAAAGCTAAGAATACTGTTTTCACATTAAATTTCAAGAATCTTCATGGAAAATCAGCATGGTTTGCAAAAAACCGGCGGCTTTCAGCGCAGTGATTGTTCTAGCACACTCCAATGCTTTGACGTTGCTCGTGTTGTGCTATGTCGATGTAAAGCATTTTTCATTTGGGAAATCTCCTGCAAAAAAAAGACTCCTGTAAATAAATAGAAATGACAAATATAAACATTCCCTATTCACTTCAAATAACTTTTACATCAAAAGAACCGTTTCAGTGGTGGTTTCGACGAGACGAAAAGAAGAGCTCGAGACATTTGCATTGAAGTCTAAAACTCAAGCGATCTTTTTGGTATTCTCTGAAGCCAATTTTCCAGATTACCAATTGATTTTCTCTCTCTCTATTTTTGATATCCTATTGGCTAGATACTGGTTTGAAGTTTCGGTATCACATTTGGCTAACAGTTGACTCGCCTGCAGAGCATCAACGCTGATTGTTTCTTGATCATTTAAGGTAACATGTCAATTTTGTTGGCAATTACTTTCATTCAAACCTTTTGATGATATAGTGCCATTTGTATTCAAAGCTGAAAGATTAGGCCGAGAGGAGCATGACACAACAAACTACTAGCCAATTTATCCAATTTATCTTAGGCTGTGGAAGAATCATACATATACTCAAAGAGGTAGCCTCGTGCATGCGACCGTTTTGCACCCACGCGGCTTGCGAGATCTGAGAATGTCACGTGATACCGGCGACACGTATTCGGCGAGTGCACGAGTATGCTTAGGGATGTACGGGTGTTTTAGCATGACTATGTTTTGGGAAAAATCATAATGTCTTGAACCCGAAACTGCAATTATAAAAATGTCCTCATAATAACGAAATTTCCACTTATTCCAAGCATACACGTTTCATTCAGCGCGGGTGTATTGAAGGATTATGCTGTGCGCTGTCATTCGCCGGACCAGATTAGTTTATCCGCATTGGGAAGAACTGTCAGAAACGCGCACTCTAAATTATTCGCCGTTAAAGTCATCACTGAGGCTAGATAAAAAACACGTGAATCGACGTTTAATCTACACAAATTTGGAAGAATTTACATTTCAAAAGTCGCGATCTTCAAGTTTGACGAAAAAGCGGCGGGAAAATCCACAAATTTGAACCTTATTATGGCCCCAGCGTATGTATCTGAACCATACCATCAATAATTTCTCGTAAAACTAACAATTCCAGTCGAAAAGCCGTGGCAAAAGCCGTCAAGGGCGCCGAGCCTGTTTTCAAATATGCCAAAATCGAGTCTCCTTTCAAATTCGGGGCTCATGTGGCGATGGCTGGTGGCGTGAGCAAAGCTGTGTTGAATGCCATGGATATAGGCGCAAACAGTTTTGCGCTTTTCTTGAAACTGCCCCGAAAATGGGTCTCGCCAGATATCAAGCCCGAAGAGGCGGCCGAATTCAAACGGTTGTGTGAGAAATACGGATACAATCCGCGCACAGATGTGCTTCCGCACGGGTCTTACTTCATCAACTTGGCAAATCCGGACCACGAAAAAGAGGAAAAGGCGTATGGCGGATTTTTGGACGATTTGAAGCGGTGTGAGCAACTCGATATCGGGCTTTATAACTTCCATCCGGGACTGAGTCTCGACGGCGATTTCCAGGACGCGTTGGCCAAACTCGCCAAGAATATCAACCGCGCAATGAAGGAAACGTCGTTTGTGAAGATAGTGATCGAGAACATGGCGGGCCACGGAAACCTCATAGGCTCGAAGTTACAGGACTTGAAGGATGTGATCGAAATGATCGAGGACAAGTCACGCATTGGCGTTTGCATTGATACTTGCCACACGTTCGCTGCAGGATATGATATTACCACCCAGGAGAAATGGGATTCTTTCTGGAAACAGTATGAGGATATCGTTGGCTGGGAATACCTAAGTGCCATTCACCTTAATGACTCCAAGGCGCCGTTGGGCGCAAATCGTGACTTACATCAAAAGTTGGGCCATGGGTTTTTGGGGCTTGACGTTTTTCGCATGGTGGCCAATGACCCAAGGCTTCATAACATTCCGATTATCCTCGAAACGCCAGTGGAAAAGGACGATTCGGTATACGGCGAGGAAATCAAGCTTTTGGAATGGCTACAGGACAAGAAAGCAGACGATACGGAGTTTTTGAGCCGGGTAGAGGAATTGCTGGCGTCGGGTGCGAAAGACAGAAAGGAGCATTTGAAGAAGTTCGAGGAGAAAAACAAAAAAGAAGCAGCGAAACAGGAAAAGGCCGACCGTAAGAGACAGGGCACAGATATTCTGGCGCTTCTCACGAAAAAGGCGAAGAAGTAGTGCTCATGGCATAGGCGATTGATGGAGTGGGGTACATATGGGGGTAATAAGACGTACTGATCGGAATATTATTATTCGGGGAACATTGAACGCTCCTAGTATAACCAAGAAAAGTAAAAAGAAAAAAGAGTTAACAATCAAAGAGACAATATGTTGCAGTTTTAAATGACTTCGAATTGTGATTAAAACCTTTGGTTGCCTGGTCTGCAATGGTGCTGGTGTTTGAATTCGTCTATCTTTAAACTGTAGAGATTTTCGTCAAAATTCACCGCAACAAACACATGACCCCCAAGAGTATGCTCGACAAAAATCGGTCATCTTCAGGTAGAACCTGCATTCGGTCTCATTCGAGAATCACGGAGCCACTCATGAACAGATTGCCCAAGCTAAAGTACATGGATCACATGACCTGAAGAATGAATAAAGTGTTGACAAAATATACAAAGTTCTTAAAATACTATTGAAAAGCGATAACGCGGAAGCGCATGACGCATCAGATGCTTCTTTGGCTCAATCTGGACATTCTTTGCCCTACATGACTTATGTGTGAATTCAGTACGCTTCAGCTCGAGCCTTCTTTTTCGCAGTCGAGACTTCGAAGCAAAAAACAAAAAAGTATAAGTATTGCAGGAAAGAATCAGAGAATGTCATAAATTCGACCACAAAATCTGAAACCATGCTCATATCATTCTTCGTGGTTTACGCTGAGTTGAATTTATGTTTCGCCTCCTTGTATAACAAAAAATTCAACCAAAAGCGATCAACGTAAGACTTGCCTTTTGAAAGTCTCACCATCTCAAAGTGAACAGACATAGTACGCAGGAGTGCCTTGAAAATAGGAAAGCAACGGTGCCAAAAGCATGACCCAAGTCGTTTACCGAAAAGGACAATTGCAGTCAGTAAAAAGTCAAGCAAAAAAAGGTCATGCTCTTGATCAAGTTTTGCACAAACAAGTCAGTCTATAATCTTAAGGTGCCTAATGGCAAGGCAGAAAAGGCGGTACACGCACGCCCCCAAAACCAAGTCCGCGCGCACGCAAAACATCTCTGATTTCCAAGAATCTCTCTAGATCAACATCTTAAGCGCCAATTCAGCACACTATAGACAGTTATGTTTGGCAGAAGCACCTCTGGATTCGGCGGCTTTGGCGGTACTAACACCAACAGCCTGCCCTTTGGCGGCGGCGCAACCAACACGGGCGGCTCGCCATTTGGCAATTCTGGTGCGGGCACGACTCCGGCAACAGGGTTCGGTAGCTCGCAGCAAGCGGGCGGTGTGTTTGGTTCGGCGGCTAATAAGCCAGCAGGCACGGGTTTCGGGTCCAACACGACCGGTTTCGGGGCTCTGGCGAACCCCAGTGGCGCTGTGGGTGGCATCGTTGGCGGCGGCACTGGAACCTCGCCCTTTGGGGCGGCTAATTCCGGCGGGTTTGGCCTGTCTGGCTCGGTTTTTGGCCAAAATGCAGCCCCGGCTGCCCTGTCGCCATTTGGCGGTGCTGCAGCGGGTAATTCGGGCGGATTCGGTGCAAGCAACAGCACCGGATTTGGCGGCGCGAAGCCTTTTGGCAATTCTTTCGGCACGCCGCAAAACAACTCAGTCACGCCCTTTGGCGGTGCGGCAGCGGGCTCGACAGCTTTCGGTGCCGGCTCAGACCCGAATGCCAACAACGGCACGGCCGCAAAACCGTTCACTCCTTTTACGGAAAAAGATGCTTCCGGCACGAATTTCTACCAGAACGTGTCGCTGATGCCCGAGTATAAGAACTTTTCCTTTGAGGAGTTGCGGCTCAAAGATTACGAGCAGAACCGCCGTTTTGGCTCGGGTGCCCCGGCGGCAGGAGGTGCCTTTGGCGCTGCCCCAGCGGCTAACACCTCTTTCGGGTTTGGCGCCACCAATGCCAACACCCCTGCGACTGGATTTGGCGCCGGCGCGACCGGCACAGGTGCCTTTGGACAATCCAGCAACACGGGTGCCCCAAGCGCGTTTGGCCAGGCCTCGAACTCCGGGTTTGGAAACACTGGAGCTTCTGGCTTTGGCCTGACGCCTGCTGCCTCGGGTGGGCTTTTTGGACAGTCGAACACAAACGCGTCTCCTTTTGGCGCTGCTGCAAACAACACGGCATCTGGCGGATTCGGCTCGGGCGCATTTGGAAGTGGTGGTGGTTCAGCGTTTGGTGCATCTAAACCTGCTGGCTTTGGCTCGGGATTCGGCGCCGCAGCGAACAATACCACGTCTGGTTTTGGCGCTAACAATGCAACACTGACTGGTTTTGGCTCGGGCTCTGCTTTCGGCGCCAACAACGCTACCAGCTCGCCGTTTGGCCAGTCAAACACCAACAACAATGCTTTTGGTGCCAGTAATTCAACAAGCTCTCCATTTGGGGCCGGCGCAAACAATACAACGGGTGGTGGTCTTTTTGGGAGCAACAACAACAATAATGCTGGCGGTTTCGGTAACACTGGCGCCAGCACGGGCTTCGGAGCCAACAATGCGGCCGGGAGTACCGGTGGCGGGCTTTTTGGAAGTGGGAGTAGCGGTTTCGGAGCCAAACCAGCGGCTCCTAGTGGCGGGCTTTTTGGCCTGAACAATAACCAACAATCCTCAGGGTTCGGAGCGGGAAACACTGGCGGCGGGCTTTTTGGACAAAACAACAATTCCAATGCTGGCGGCTTTGGTAGCACGAACAACCAATCAACTGGTGGCGGTTTGTTTGGAGGCAACAACCAAACATCCAATACTGGGGGCGGTTTATTCGGAAACAACAATCAGACTGCAAATACTGGCGGAGGTCTTTTTGGAGCCAAGCCTGCTAGCTCCACTGGCGGCGGCTTGTTCGGAGGGAACAATACCACATCTAATACCGGAACTGGATTTGGGGCCCCTCAAAACAACAATACTTCTGGAGGTTTGTTTGGGTCGAAACCCGCAGGTACGACAGGGGGCGGCTTGTTTGGCGCTGGCAATAACACACAAAATACATCGGGTGGGTTGTTTGGCGCCAGCAACAACACCGCCTCTACCACTGGAGGTGGGGGGCTTTTCGGAGGTAACAACACCACATCGACGAATAATGCAGGCACGACAGGAGGTCTTTTCGGAAGCAAGCCTGCTACTGGTATGAGTAATGGACTCGGCGGCGGCGGGCTCTTCGGGAACAACAACAATCAGAATTCAACTACGAGCAACAACAACACATCTGGATCTTTGTTTGGTGGTAACGCTGGTGGCTCCTTGTTTGGCCAGCAATCTCAACCACAGCAACCACAACTGCAGCAAAATAACCAATCTTCTGGTTTAAATCTACTCACTCAGAACCCATACGGCAATAACGCTTTATTTCAAAGCCTCACTGCCCCCGCGCAATCAAACGGCGCCAACCCAAATATCCCTCTTGCCACTCCGGTCAACCCTCCTGCCAAGAAGGCTGTCAGCTTGCGCAGTGCGCACAGGGTGGAGCCTTTGTTCAGGGCCGAGAAGGTGCTACAGCCAAAGAGCACTGCGCTCTTGCCTCGCTCAGAGTCTCTCAACAACTCAATCTCGAGACAATCCACCCTCTTAGACGCTGATGTCGACAAGGCAATCATGTCATCCGATATTTTCGCCCCTAGAAAGGATTACAGAAAGTTGATTATACAAAGCTCGAGCCAAGGCTCTGCTGGTCTTGCGGCGAGCGACCAGAAGCCAAGCGATTCTAAACAAGTCACATTCGAAGCTGAGGTCAAAGAGAAAAGCGACGAGAAACCTCTTCTCGAGTATAGTGCCATGGAGCAGGTTGATGATGATGGATATTGGACTTACCCACCATTGTCGGAATTGAAGAAAAAGCCGTTGGCCGAATTGAGGTCAGTGGAGAATTTCAAGGTTGGACGTAAATACTACGGAGTCCTAGAATTTACGGAGCCGGTTGATCTTTCGGCTTTCAACTTGGACGACATTTGTGGAAATATTATCACATTTGGATCGAAGAGCGTCGTGTTGTACCCGGATGATGACCAGCCCAAGGTTGGCGAGGGCTTGAACATGCCGGCGGAAGTGACGTTGGAGGGATGCTACCCTATCAACCAAAAGACGAAATTAGCGATTTTGGATCCAAAAGATGAAATCGTGAAAAAACATATCAACAAGTTGAAGTCGTTACCCGACATGAAATTCAAGCACTACGATCCACCAACCGGTAACTGGACTTTCACGTTTGAGCACGTTTAGGTTCGGTGTGAGCGGACGCGTCTGGCATATAAGTGGCGCGCCCATCGCGTCTCTTCACCGTCGCGAAGGAGTAAAGGCAATTGGGCTTCACCCAGCATCACTCATTTGAAGCCTAAAAAATTGAAATATACTAATACAAGACCACACAATGGGAGTTAAAGGTATGATTTTACCAAAATTCAACATATGCATGAATACAACTTGTGCGCATTGAAATTCAATTCCAACACTAACATAGCATATAGGACTTAATCAGCTATTGAAAGAACACGCACCGGATGCATTCAAAGAGCTCACTATGAAAAGCCTTTTTGGCAGAAAGGTCGCTATCGACGCTTCCATGTGCTTATACCAGTACCTTATTGCCGTGAGACAACAGGATGGCCAGCAGTTGACCAGTGAGGATGGCGAAACAACGTCACATTTGCTGGGCATGTTCTACCGCACAATCCGCATGGTTGAAAACGGATTGAAGCCTCTTTATGTGTTTGACGGCAAGCCCCCAGTATTGAAAGGCGGCGAGTTGGAGAAAAGATTGCTTAAACGACAGGAAGCCGAGAAACAGATGGCCGAGTTAAAGGAAACAGGCACGGCGGAGGAATTGATGAAGTTCGAAAAGCGAACTGTGCGGGCGTCACGTGAGCAGAACGCAGAGGCCAAGAAGTTGTTGCAATTGATGGGAATTCCATATGTGGACGCACCCTCGGAAGCCGAGGCCCAGTGTGCGGAATTGGCCAGAAGTGGTAAGGTGTTCGCGGCGGCGCTGGAGGATATGGATACCTTGTGTTATGAGCCGAAATTTTTGTTGCGCCATTTGACCGTGGCCGAGGCGCGTAAACTTCCGGTGGACCAGATCGAGTTCTCCGAGGTGTTGAAGGGCTTGGACATGGACAAGCTGACGTTTGTCGATATGTGTATCTTGCTTGGTTGTGATTACTGTGAGACGATAAAGGGCGTGGGGCCTGTCACTGCATACAAGTTGATCAAAGAGCATGGCTCATTGGACAACATTGTCGAGTGGATCGAAAAGAACCCGGAGAAGACAAAATACAAGGTGCCTGAGAACTGGCCGTATAAGGAGGCCAAAGAGCTTTTCATGAACCCAGAGTTGCTCAACAACGACGACGTAGACGTCAAGTGGGTCGAGCCTAATGTTGATGGGCTTGTGGAGTTTATGGTAAAGGACAAAGGATTCAGTGAGGAAAGAATCCGCAGTGGTGCAGAGAAATTAAAGAAATCGCTCAAGGGAGGTGTTCAGGGCCGCCTAGACGGGTTTTTTACTGTGGTAAAGCTGTCGCCCGCAAAGAGAAAGGCTGAGCCAAAGGGGAAGGCCGGAAAGAAAAAGGCAAAGAAGTAGATTTGACGGCTATGAGGGCATTATAGTTGGCGGCCATTACTTCTGAGACTATATGGATCTGTGGATGCCTGATACTCGAAAGGCTGCACTTGAAAGGTCGTTTTTCCTCGATTCTCTCAACAAATACTTGTTTGCTAAGTCAAGATTTGTCCTAATTCTTTGCGGTCATACGACAAAGACTTTGAGTGGACTTAGTAAACTTTCATACATGGAATGGGCTGATGAAACTACATGTGTTCTCCATCAAATTGACCAAGGTTCGAACTGAACCTACCAAGCCTACAATAATACATGAATTGTACCCGGAAACAACTCTGCTTTTTTTCAAAAATTTCAAGCACGATCCAATTTCGGATTTACGAAGATTATTGAGCTCTTCACATATTTGGAATTGACGTAGTTAGTTTGCCAGTTTCGGCGCCCCGTCGCAAGCCCGCTCTATACACAAAATTTTGAGGACTTCTCATAAACCTACTTATCTAGTGCTTACTCCTTCTTCTTCTTCTTTTCTGCCTCGGCCTGTTTCTCAGCCTCGATCTCTGCCACATATTGCGAGATCTCATCGACCGTCAAGTTCTGAATTACGTTGTTTGGCTTTAATACAGAGATCTCGATATTCTTTGCGCCAGTCTGTACAACTTCCAACAATGACTTCACTGTCAACTTGACCGTGCTTTTCTCGTCGGCACCCTCGGCAAAATTCTTCTCCAAAAACTCCTTGACTGTCTTCGAGGACCGGCCAATTGCATGTGCCTTCCATGAATTATAAACTCCACTAGGCTCTGTCTGGTACAAGCGAGGAGTGGTATCGTTCAGGTCAAACCCGGCGATCATCGTGGCAATACCAAACGGCCGCACTCCGCCCGACTGCGTGTACTTCTGTTGCACACCCGCAACGTATTTCGTGAGATACTCAAGCAGCACTGCGTCCTCCAAGTTCAAACGGTGCGATTGCGCCTCAACACGCGCCTTATCGATCAAAATACGCGCGTCGGCGTTCAAGCCGGCAAATGTCAAGAGCACGTGATTGTCGACCTTACATATCTTCAGCGGCGTGATCCGCGGGTCCTGTAGCTTTAATGTCGTACGTTTCTCGCACCCGAGCACAACACAGTCGGCGCCCTTGACGCCTACAGCGCACGTACCGCGCTTCACGGCTTCACTGGCATACTCGACCTCTGGTAATGTTAGTAAAGGATTGGGATTGGGATTGGAGTTGACTTGGGGCAAGGCTCTCGTTGGTGCGTAAAAAAAAGTGCTGCAAAAACGGAATCTTGGTGTTGAAAAAGGGACGCCGGCGGGTAATCGTTGCGGAAATGAGGCAGGATAAATAGTTTTGGCGAGGGATTCTGGGCAGCCAGGAACAAACGATAAATTACACCCTGCAAATTGTATACCCAAATGTCGATTTATGTCATTGAGAAATCTGTTAAAACGAGGGAAATATCACCAATATCACCGCTTCGCCGGATGAGGAAATAAAGTCATTTGGGAACCTCACATATGTTGGCGCCGAGCCGAGCAATTCCCACATTTTAGTCAAACAGAAACGGGTGAACGTGTACACATACGGAAAACGTGACCATCTGGGCTGCAATATGTTAGTAACTCAATTCTTTGCGGCTCCATCCTGTTGACGTGGATTCATAGCATTTGGATGTATCATCCTTGGTAACACTGGCTGTAGCCTATTATTCACATCCGTGATGCTGTAAAGGTCATCGTAAACCTTCCAAATCGTACGTACGAGAAAATGGACAATGCACTGTCGTAGCCACTCATGATGTAATATGTATTTGGTGGAAGCTAAGGGTGAAATGTATACTCTTGAAGCGATAGTAAGCTCTAGTGGTGGCGTGCCTCGAGTGCGCTCCACCAAAATGATGGGGGACTATGCAGGTTGGTACAGGTTAAATAGGCCCCAGCAATAAGTCATTGCAACACTTGTTAAGAGTGTATAAGGGATGTTTTGGGGCATCGAAAACCTGTAAATTTTATGATAATCTCTATAATTATGTCAAGAATCATGGGGTTTCGAGATTTATTCCGCCTGGTATTTCATAGTGTATACCCGAGTCATACAATACGAAGCCAGCTTAGTGGCGATGAATGTAAAAACGGTGAAATTCATCCAGTTTTTCGATTTTCGGGATAAACTTCCCTATTTCAGTCTGAAAATAGACGAATGTGGATGATATCGCCAAAGTTTTGCTCCAAACGTGGACACATGCTTAAGTGGTCTGAGTCACGTGACATGAACCTATGCATCTAAGATGACTGGGCCAGTTTCATCATCTCCAGAAGTACATTCTTGATACATATTTCCCCATTGGTGACCAAGAATCCATCTGGCCCATTATCTTTGAATTCTTGGCAAAAATATCGCCCACTAAAATCCCGAGAAAATCCTTCGCATAAGATGGCCAAGCAACAAAAAACTCCAAAGGTGCATAAAGATCATTATGCTCGAACATCCTTTTTATTTCAGGCTGCCAACTTCTATGCTAGCCACGGCAACCCCATAATGTCTCGAATGATGCTGCGCAGTGTTGATTTGGTGGCCAAACGTACTGTTTTGAGGGTCCTGCCTCACGTCAAGCGACAAGTGTGCAAGAAATGCAGTTCTGTGTTAATTCCGGGACTAACAATGACGGTAAATATCGAGAATACGCTGAAAGATCCGGCAAATTCGCCCAAAGCAGATATAATGGTGTTTCAGTGCCTTGAATGTGACACGCAGAAACGTTTTCCAATAGGTAAAGACCCATCTTACGAGCTACATTGTGATAAAAACGCATTGCGTACTTAATGGGGTTTATATTGGAAATAAAACATAACCAAGCTGTTTTAAGGTACCGATAGTTCGATGTGGATTTTGATAAGGAAAATAGTGGTAACTATTGAGCTCAGTTGGGTCATTTATAGGTGGGAATTCATAGAAGATCTGGATGATCGAAGCAAGCTGGAAATTAAAGCACACTTTGTCTCATAAATACTTGTGGTATCGAACTTACACGTTGCGCATTGAGCGGATATGCCTACGTGGTAAATAATCGTGCCCTGGTACTCTCTGTGTATCCATCTATTACTCGAACGTTCCCAGTCTCAGATTGGGAACCTTGGCTCCACAGTGGTCTCTCCTGGCCCAATTTTCGGGCATCAAATTCTCGCAACTGCATAACTAACATTCAAATTTTTTCAAACGCTCATAACAAAGACCGCTGTTTGCGGCGTTCTTCGACTCTCCTCACCGGCTGCACTCTGGCGCCAAAAAACCCGTAATGGAACCCGATTTCATGGGCCAAAATCTCGCCAAATCCGAGCATGATACCGTTGATGAAGGGCAACACAAGGTTTATTGCACCTTTGCGAAACACGTCCCATAAACTGAATCTGACTACGACATTGCTATTTGTCAGGTCATATGGTAAATACTCCGCATCGATCTCCTCAAATGTGTCCTTTTCCGCTTGCGAAAACTCCTGCTGATCTCTCTGTAGTCTTTCCTCTAGTGACTGCTCCTCGTCCTCCTCGAGGTGGCTATTGGAGATGATAGCATGGAGATTGTCCATGTCTTCTGCACTCACCAATTCGTCAGAAGAAAGTGGCATCGGAAAAGGGCCAGTTGTGGAATTAGAGAATTGCGTGGTTTCGGATTTGCTCTGAAATGACATCAAAGAATAAGTAAGTTGATAAAAATTGCCTAGAATTAAGATGAAATCAATGTGGCGAAGGTAAGGGCTTATGTCCAATCATGGTGCTGACTTGGTCACGTGATGTGTTTCGGACCGGTTTGGAATTAGATCTGCTTGATACTTGCAGATCTACCAAAGTGAACAGAAATTTTACGTCAAAATCAATCATTCGTCCAACACTCATTGAATGTGCCTGATTTTTCGAAAATTGAGCCTTTCTGGGTTTAGCCATGCGTGGCTTAGGAGGATAATTGGCTGTAAGCGAGTCTCTTCGTAGATAATCATCATTTTCATTTCGAAAAACATTCCAAGAGCGTTAAAATCTTGATTGATCAAATAGCTCAAATTTTACGCAATTACGGTATAACTGATCCTGAAGCTGATTTGCCACTAGAGGAAATTCAGTACCTTATTCGCTACTCTGTGAACACAATATCTGCAAGGCCTCTCAACGGGTCAACCCCCTAACCATGAGTATTACTTTTTGGGTCAGATAGAGTTCTACTCGATTCTACTGGTCAGATTTAGCTGCAAAAACTCAGAAATATTGATTGAACTGACGTACGTTGCTGATACCCCGGGTGCACTCTATCATTAAACGTTAAACGTATGAAGCTCCCGAAACGACCCACCCCCTTTATTTAAAACTTAGATAAAAGAGACCACGGTGAATTTTTTTGAGCTGCCTTTTCAGTGTGCTCCTTTCTTACCACTCATAATAATTGCATGTAACTCAGATGCCTGAAATCACGGAACATACCATTCTGCCAGCAACATTTCCTGCCAATGGAACAAAAACTCTGTCCGGAGCTAGTAGTCCACTGAACAGTCGAAAACTCTTAAATATGTAGACGAAAAACCCACGTAAATCTTATTCAGGTTTATTTGTAATGCCGAGGAAAACACGCTACCAACACTGACCAACCCAAGTGTCTTTCTTGTGTTATCCTAGTCCCACCCTGCTGCGTAAGAATAGGTATTGCAAAACAGTCTTCTTCTATTGGCCTGAGCTCAAATCCTATGCACCTCAAAACGTTTCACAAATCCAAAAAAAAAACAAGCAATTTTCTATATTTTCTAGATGTATTCATAACGTCTTATTCATCGGCAAGTCTATTTCTATATACCCCTAACTAACGCAACGTCTAGTGGGTCTTGACACCCACGCTCTTGCCCGCGGCCAATCTCTTCTCGGTCAACGCGGCAATGACGGCGGCACCAACACCGGATCCGTCCTCGGCAGGCACAATCACAATAGGGTCTTGCACGTCCGCTGGCCACTCGAAGATATCCCTCAAGGCCTGGGCCGCACGCTCCTTGAAGCCTGGGTACTTCTCGTAAACGGAACCGTCGGCGGCACAGTGGGCGGTCTTGTAGCCTCTCTTCTGGCAGATGGCTGCAATTCCGCAAACGGCAAGACGCGAGGAACGCTCGCCAATGAGCTCAGCCAAGCGGCGCACGATCTTACGCTCGGGCTCGGAGGTCTCGATGCCCAACTTCTCGTTGAACAATTCCTGCACGTCAGACAAGTTCTCGAAAGGATCCTCCTCAACACGCGAGGGGAACGACGTGTCCATGATGTAAGGCTCGTGCAACTTGGCCAAGTCCTGGCCCTGGAAAATCAAGTTCTTGTTGTCGGCCAAGTCAAGCAACACCAAGCGCAACACCTCACCCAAGTAGTAGCCCGAGATCATCTTCTCGAACGCCTGCTGGCCCGGGCGAGGCGACTCGGCATCGATCTGGATGTCGTACTTCAAGCGTGGCAACACCAAGTGCTCGTTGTCGAAGGAACCGTACTCACAGTTGATTGCCATGGGCGTTTCGGCACTGACATCGTCGCATAAGCGGCCCTCCAACTTAGGAATGTCGCCGCACACGTCGAAGTAGGCGCCGTTGACACCGGTACCGAAAATGAGACCCATCTTCGTCTCAGGGTCGGCATACATCGACGCCACAAGCGTACCGGTCGTGTCGTTGATCAATGCAACCACCTTGACGGGCACCTGCACCTTTTCAATCGCAGCCTGCAACATGGGCACCACATCGTGGCCCTCGACACCCTCGATGTTGAAGCCCTTGGTCCATCTCTGCAAAATACCCTCGGTAATGTTGTCCTGCGAGGCAGGGTACGAGAAGGTGAAGCCAAGAGGCAAGTCATGGTCGACGCCATCGGGGAAAAACTCGTGCACGAACTTCTGGAGACACGTGGCGATGAAGCTCCACAACTCGTCCGATTTGGCCGTGCGCATGTGCTTGGGCAAAGCGTATTTCGATTGGGTGGTGTCGAATTTCGAGTCACCGGTCAACTTCACCAAAACCACTCTCAAGTTGGTTCCGCCAAGGTCGATTGCCAAGTAGTCGCCCGTCTCCTTGCCGGAAGGGAAGTCGAGCACCCACCCAGGAATCATGGGGATGTTGCCGCCCTTTTTCGACAAGCCTTTGTCCAACTCGGTGATGAAGTGCTTGGTGATCTGTTGCAACTTCTCGCCCGAGACGTGGAATTGCTCCTCCAAGACGTGGACTTCGTCAAGGAGTGCCTGGGGCACGTCCGAGAACGTGCCTTTTCTGTGCTGTGGGATTTTTGGACCTAATCTGACCATTTTGTGTGGATATGTGTTTTTTCTAAGATGGAGAAACCTAGTGCGTCGGCGGGGATTTTCCGGCTTTATAACGCGGGTTGCGCCCGGCCACCATGCCGCGCTAGCAACGTGTGCAAACCGGTAACCGCATACACGCATACGCACAGATGCGCGCACAGATTTCGGCGCCAACAGTGCCCAAAAAGAAATTTCTCGGCGCCATGATCTGAAAATGCATACTTTTTCGAATTTGAAGATCCATTTCAATCTGTGTCTACATGGGTATTTAGCTAAGACCTCTCTTCCTACTGACAAGTTTTAAAATCTTATTAATTTGATGAAATCTGTCGCCCGACGGTTGCTGCCGAAAATGTCGTTCCGGCGTGGTACGAGCCGTGACTGGCCTTTCGGAAAAAAGCACCGCAGCCTCAGGCGAGCCGCACTTGTCGGGTGATTTTGCTCCGCGACCCCGGACTGGGGTGCATTGGCAGAGATCCGCCCCGCCTTCCTAATGTGTAAAGAAGCTGATAGAAAGGCTCGAAAAAGAAAATCAAAACAAAAATACTTGAAGCTGTTTCAAAAACAACGTATCTATTGTAGATCTGTTGATTGTACAGATGGTACGGGTACAAGAATACGGCAGTCTTTTACGTGAAAAAATACAAATTATCCCATGCAGTGCTATGACATAAGTGAGTTTCGAAGTGCAATTTCCCCACCCCCACGAACTTTTGCGAGCTGCATGATGATCGTACTTTTCCAGTTGGAAATTTCCCCCGGAAAATCCCGCAAAAAACACGACGTCCAGTCTGGAAATGCATCCGACGATTAAATCCACATTGTGTGCAGTCGAACCATAATTCAGGAATGATTATGTTTGTTTTCAATTCACATTCAAAGTAAAATCTTTGACTTTTCTTACATGTAGGGAACATTCAGACAATATGTACTCGACGAAATAGTCTCTTGTTTTTGACCTGTTTGAGTAATTGTGAACAGTATTAGACCATAACCTTGAGTCTGAAATTATAAGAAAATTGACATGACACATCAGCTGATTCCGCTCGTTTCGCTCGTCTTCCACCAGAACACGGCGAGAGTTTCGGAAACTTTTTTGCAAGTTCTGTGCTGCAATGAGCCTCCACAAAATGTTTCCATATGCATCCATCCCTAGTGATAAGGTCAGAAATCTTGTGATTTTCAGAAGTCATGCGAACTAGCGGTCTCATTAAGTCTTATAAGTCACGCAATTGAATGACTAAAGTCCTCACGGATCTACAAATTGGCTCACAATTTTCGTAACTGCTTTTTGGTAAATGCTTTAACAAGAGGCGATATGTATAAGTATTGCATCCGAGAGTCTAGAGAACTCCAAACAATTTGATTGACGATTAGCACCAAATCTCTTTGGAACTGCGTTTTGAAACACAATCGAATTAGCCACGATCTCGCCACAGACTGGGCCTCCATTATCCAGCCGTTTAGAGAAGTCAGTGACTATTGGCTTTGCGCCCGAAAAAAATTTCGCAAATCCTCCTTATCTTCTCCACTTCATTCTCCAAGTATGGCACTTGCGTGTACGTGGTCTCGTTAAGCTGGCTCATAAGGTTTTCAGACTTTTTGACCTGTCTTTTCTCCAAGTTGTAAAACGCGTCAGAAAGCAACTTGCCCTGTCCCTCCACATATAACAATGGTGACGTGACATTGGTTTTCATTAATGTTAACCGTTTCGCGATGTTTTGGAAAATAGACTCTCGTATAGGCTTATTGATAGATTCACTGGTCGTCGTTACGACACTTTCATTCACCAGCAAAGGCACGTCGCAGTAGTTTGAGCTTGGGTTCAAATCTCTGAGATCCTCGTTGAGTGCCAAATAAGGCGTGACCACTTTACATTTCTCAAGACTCGTGTTTAAGTCAGATGGGGGTTTTATGATCTCTTTCATGGTGACAAAAGCACCATTATCGGCATCCTTGAATTTCTCCATCATCGGCTTTCCGTGCACCCTCACCAACGAATCGGGACAGTAAAATTCGTTTCCAAAGTGACTCGCAATCTCGATTTTCGAGTAACGTGTCCAAATGAGCGGATTTATTTGATACAATTCGTACGTTATGAAGGCCAATTTCCCGTTCTTGCTACATACACTCAAAGTTCGAGTCTTTGGAGCACCTTGAAATCGCTTCAATTCCTTTTGAGTATATCCACTTGTTCAGTTGGCAAGATATACTTCAATTTCATGGCCAAGCACATAGAAAAACAGCAAAAATTTGACTGTAGACTCAATGACCGAGAACAATCAGCGGATTATGTCACTACCATTCTTCTTTGAATCTATCAACTGCCTTGATGTTTTGATAGCGAGATAAAAAACAATATCTGTTATGGGACTTTGCAACTTGCACCAAACTTGTGAAGAGTACAGTGGTGCTACAATCGCACGATTGAAAAGAGCACCCAAACTTGCCCGTGAGACTGTCTTCTCGCTGTTGTAATTTTTAGCGGAAAGCTCATGATCCCAAAATTATGGTTTCTCGAAACGCAATTGGTGTTTGCTTTTTTTTTTCTTTTCTTTCATTGCTTCAGGAAAGCGAAGTTTATCTTTACTGGGGCCAGTAATTTTCCCGAATTTTCTAGTCCTAGTCTCACCCGCATGCTTCCTCTAAAGTCTCTTCTAACGATGGTCAACAGAATTTCCCCAGTTCGTTTAATTAGGCTCCTAAAGCTCTCATGAATGTTTGCGTGATTGACCAGCAGCACTTTTTTTTTAATAGCGTGAGCCGGTGGATCTCCTGAAGCCACTAGTGACTCATCTCCCCATAGATACTTTCCATGTGGAATAAGAGCTTCTCTAATCAGACACAATTGCCACCTGCTATCTTCAACATTCTATCTGAAGTCTCCCACAATCTGAGAGCCATTTACCCTTCGATTGAGTGCACCAGATGTAATCGTTTCTCTTGTGTTTTCTCAACTCTTCATTCTTTTTTTCTCACTTTGCTCGAAATTCTCTCTCAGAGTCAATTACTACCACAACTTCTTCGTGATTTCGTCGAATTGGGTCATTTTCTCGCTTACCTCACCAAGACCACGTCTCACCTCCAGCACGTATTCATTCAATTCGTCAAAATCACGCAGCTGAGCATTTTCAAGTGGTTCCGCAGGCCCTGCGAAAAACTCGCTCATGCGCTTTCGCGTTTGTTCCTGATAACTGCTGATTCCGTCTTCATCCACGCCCACCACTTTCGAGTGTTCTCGCGCTTGTTCTCTGCGCTGTTCTCGTGCCGTATCGCTCTGTGCCTGATGCCTCGAAATCACATCCAATAGTCTAGATTGTGAATGTTTTAGTTGATCGAGCGAATTTGAGAATTCCTCATTGAAAAACCCGCCTGTTCGCTCAACCTCCTCAGCCATGGCCTTTACGTCGTCTAACACATCGATTTGCGTCCATAATTTGTCCAGAATCGCAACGCTTGCTCTCGCAGTAGAGATCTGATCTACTGTGGCCATGCTTTGTGAATCCTGTGCGGAGATATCGGTATTACTGGTTTCCATGCCGCTGATCAGGCTCCGGAACCGGGCAAACGACGCCAGCGGCGCAGAAAGACTGTTGCGCTCGGACATAGTAGCGTTGATAAGTTTTTTTGATTGTAAAAAGACTAGAATAATGGGTTTCGACTATTTTTATCGCAATATTTTGGGTGCCAAAACAGAAATGAGTGGTCCTAGAGTTATAGTAAGTTATCACCCAGGGCTAAACAGAGATGGCGCGAAGAGAAATGCGGGGCGTGGCTGTGAGACGAGTGGCCCTATGGGATTATTATAAGTTTTAACACTTGTTGTTAATGAGAACTCGACCTGCGAAAATTTACTTGTCAAGATTTTTATTGATTTGATATTACAAGGATTTATTTTTTTCAATCAACTACACGTCATAGAATGACCGGGTTCATGATGATTGGGCATGTCAGTGTAATACAGTCACATTTATGCCGTTTCGGGGCCAGAAATAGCCCCACGGCCCGAACTTGGCGCGAATTCAGCGAAGAGAGCAGGAGCATGCCATCATAAATACACAGTAATATCAAAGAACAGAAAGCTTTAATATGCACATGATCAGGGTATTATAAAAATAGTTAATTTTCTTCAAGAATCAAATTCTAAAAAACTCGAAATAGCAAAAGGAAACCCACTGGTTACCCTAACTTTCATGAACTCATAACCGATGCCTCTCCCTTCCCTTTGGGCCCCAATCGCCAACTCCGCCGCGCCATGTGTGAGACTCAACTGGGGCCAAGTCTAAAACAGAACGGCCCCAAGCCAAGCATAATCTACCAATAATCACCATAATTTCACCTACACTCATTGATCTCGAGAGTCTGAACCAATGACCCACATTCATCTATATCTTCTCTGATTAGACCATGCAGAATACACATTCTTGTGCAATCAATAACCTGCCGTTGAGAACGCCGCCCCGGGCCCGGCAGTGGAAAAAACTACTTTACCTCCGACAACCTTTCCCCGATAATTATACCCACGTCTCGTTTCTTGACCAGCTCAAACGCAACACGACCGTGGCGCAATACTCATATTTCAAGCTTTTCAATGACTTCTCGCTCATTGCTTTCTACGGCCTGCTACTACTTCTAGCAAATGTCAATTTTTCCGCCATTTACTCGTCGCTTTGGGGTGCACACGTGCCCACGGTGATCTCGCTGGCTGTATCTGTAGTGTTGCTTGTGACAGACGCCAGCAGCGCCTCGGGCCGCCGAGAATTGAAACTGTATGCAGTTATCACCATGCTACTACTTATATTCTCGCCCACTCTTCGCTCCTTGACGCAGTCCACGTCGCTGGACTCTGTTTGGGCGCTCTCCTTTATACTTACATGCGTGAATGTTGTCTACCACGACTACGGGCTCGACTTGGCGTCGCTGTACAAATCCGTGGTTTCCACTAACTTATCCTTTGCAAACGCCATAGTTTTGGCGTCACGCCTCCTGCTGTCAATGGCTGCATTCTCATACCTAGTGTTTGCGCTCGAGGTGTGTGTATTGACGCCGGTGTTTGATTTCCGGTTGCGCAAAAGATTCGCCAAACTACACTATTTCGTCATGGCTGCAGTTTGCACACTCGTATTTTGCATGCTATACTTTGTTCATGGCTTGAAGTTTGCTGTGGGATATCTTGCAGGCGCGATGTTCGTGCTGTTTGGCCTCCCGCTGTATTTCTTGTTTTTGCAGCGGTACAAGAACGAGTTGCAAGGTCCCTGGGATACAGCAAAACCGGTGTTCAGATCGGGAAGGTGATCAACGATTTTTGACTCACTGTTTAGAGAAATGGATCAGCGAGAGTTGATAAAAGGAAAACGGAGTTGATTGCTCGAGTGTTGTGGAAGATATAATCGCCAGATTCTTCAAGGACGAAGCATAAGTGTTCAATTCTTGCCATTTTAGTTGCAATTTCTTGATTCTCGAAACGACATATACCCCCATTGTATGACTATGATTTAAATGAGTCGAGAGTCATGGTCCCGGGCACACGATCATTTTCTCTGTTAAAATCGTTGTTGTTATCCACTTCACTTTTCATTTCATGGACCTGCGGTGCTTCAAGTATATGAGGTTGTGGAATACCAATGTCAGACTTTACCGAATGGCAGGGCTCTTTATGGTATCGCATGGTTTCCATTACACTCAATGTCCTGATAAAATGACACAAGAATTCATACAAGAACTTGTTTGTCCCGCAAATGGTCAAATCATACACTTGAAGGCGCTGGTTGTCAAATTTGTTTAAAACCAAAGTATTTCTTCAAGAAATAGGACGACCAGGTTCCTTTAGTTACAGATTTGCCAGTCTCGAAACACGCTGTTTAATTTGAGCTCAAGAAGCTAAGTGAAAAATGTTCCACCATTCATCACAAAAGTCCCTTTGCTTGAATTTGGGTGCTTTTACCTGACAAAACTGCATTGTATGAGGCCATAATCTTAAAAAATGATTCAAGTACCGCACCGCATCGGTTTCGAAGTCTCCAGCCTCGGGCCTCGAGTTTCTGGTTTCTGCTTTTTTTCCCCTTTGATCCAATTTCTCCCACATTTCCTGGACCCAAGTTACCTTCGGCGTCTAAATTTACACACTTTATTAAAAAACCGTAATGACCACTTCACTGGAATAAGAAAAGCCCTGTTAAAGATTGAATGAGGGGACGCGTTTTCTGGCACATGTAATTTCGCAGCAGGCCGTTGGCTTAACCCAGGGACATAGCCAATAACCTCTGAAAGTCAATTCTTGAACTAATAGGTCCTTTAATAAAACACCGTAACATAAGGTTTCGAATTCTGCAAAAATAGAAAATTTTTATGCTCATGTGGTATCTTACGTTTCAACTTTATGGATAAGCCCATTTTCACACCACCAGGTTTGGGTCGTGCGCGGCCCTGCAAAGACGTCGCGAAACTACATCAACAAGAAACATCTAGGCTACCGTGCAAAATCAGCTCGACAACACCAGGATCTGAGCTGTATTAAGGTACAGCGTATCCTTAATTGTATTGGTTTCTCCGTGCTCGAAAAATCTTGCTAATTGTCACAACCGCATACAACAGCTGCACTCAAAATAACATAAATGGCTCAGAGTACGACTCCTGGCGCACCCGCCCAGCTGGCGAAAACACCCAATGCGGCAGGAAAAGGCCCTGCGGCGGCACAAGCAGGCCCAGGAGCCAACCCGCCAGCTGCAGGCACAGCTGCAAATGCAACACAGGCGGCTTCATCGACGGCGCCCGCGGCAGGACAACCCCCTGCGGGGAAACAGCCGCCGCGAAATGGGCAGCAACAATATACGCAAGCGGATCTCAACAGGATCGTGATGGAGTATCTCAACAAGAAGGGCTTCCACAAGACAGAGGCCATGTTTCGCATGGAGAGTCTGAACACGCCGACGCCCGCGTTTCCTGCGGTCAATCCTGCGCTGACACCCATGGCCGGGCCAGCGGAGATTTCACGAACTAGTAGCGGCGGCGCGCTGCGCGTCCGCTCGGAAAGCGAGCTTCGGGACTTGCGCGAACGTGTTGCAGTTGCCGAGCGCGAGTTGCGAGACACTAAGGATCGCGATCTGCATTTGGCCAAAGAAAGAGAGCTCCGCATGTTGCGAGAGGAAGAGGAGAAGTATCTCCGCGAAAACGACCCTGAAAACTACGCGCGTGCGTATCGCGTGTTGCGTGGCTGGGTCGAGCTGTCGTTGGACTTGTACAAGCCCGAGTTGTCTCGATTAATGTACCCGCTCTTCGTGCATTGTTACCTTGAACTTGTTGCCAAGGGGTACGCGAAAGAAGCGAAAATCTTCTATGATAAATTCAGCGCAGACCACAAAATTCTTCACGGCTTGGAAGTTCAGACTCTTGGCGGTATTTCATTGCCTGATCACCTCCGCGAGAACCCATTGGCACAAGCGTACCGCGCTAACAAGTATCGTATTCTCGTCTCAAAGACAACCATGAACTTGTTGCTTTACTTTCTTCATGAAAATGAGGCCGTTGGCGGCGCAGTGCTCATCAGAATCATCAATCAGTACCTTAATCCGGTGATCGCAACGACAAAGCCAGACAGAGTCGCACAAGAGGGCGAGGCCGACCCATCGGAAGGAATTCCAGGGTACATTGCGCGCACGAATGAGATTGAGAAGTTCAACGAGCAGCTGGTTTTGTTGGGAAAAATGCCGCTTGAACCAGAGGTCGAGAAGGAACTAGAAGCTGAGCTAAAAGTCAAAGACGAAAGCACCGCCCCAGTGAACGGCAAAACTCTCGTTGAAGAGTTCACAGAGATGAAAGAGCCAGAGAAAGACTCGCCAGCCCCGGAGTCACTCCCGTTACCGATGAAAGACGCCTCAGACATCAAACGTATGGTGCTAGCCGTTGAAGACTCGCGGTCCAAGATCAAGCTAGGCGCGATCCAGGCCTCCGCGCCATCTGTTTGCATGTACACTTTTCACAACACCAACAATGATCTTACTTGTCTTGAATTCAACCAAGACTCGAACATGGTTGCAGGCGGGTTTCAGGACAGCTATATCAAGCTCTGGAGTCTTGATGGGCGCCCGCTCAAATCGCTTTTGAAGCGCGATAGGCATAACAATGACAACACGCGCAAATTAATTGGTCACAGCGGGCCTGTCTATGGCATGTCGTTTTCTCCCGACAACAGGTACCTCATATCTGCATCTGAGGATAAAACTGCTCGACTCTGGTCGCTTGATACATACACTGCACTCGTTTCATACAAGGGCCATAATCTGCCAGTGTGGGACGTCAAGTTTTCGCCTCTTGGCCACTACTTTGCCACTGCGTCGCATGACCAGACGGCGCGCTTGTGGGCCACCGATCACATATATCCTTTGCGTATCTTCGCGGGCCACATCAACGACGTGGATTGCGTGGAATTCCACCCAAATTCAAATTATGTTTTCACCGGCTCTTCGGACAAGACATGTCGCATGTGGGACGTGCAATCCGGAAACGCTGTGAGGATTTTCATGGGCCATACTGGAGCCGTCAATTGTATTGCCGTGTCCCCTGACGGCAGGTGGCTCGCCAGTGCTGGTGAGGACAGTGTGATCAACATTTGGGATATAGGATCCGGAAGAAGGCTCAAGACGATGCGGGGCCATGGCCGTAGTTCGATTTATTCGTTGACCTTCTCCCGTGATGGAAGCGTGCTCGTGAGCGGCGGTGCAGATAATACTGTGCGTGTGTGGGACGTTAAGCGCAACACGCCTGACTCCGGTCCATTACCTGAGGCGTTTTCCGGGGACATCATAGAGAGCCAAAACGGTAGCTCGAATGGTAACGATGGTTCAAAAAAACCAGCAGAAAAGACAAATAGGAAGGAAATTGTCGCCTCGGCTGACCACTTAACCGCTTATTTTACCAAAAAAACGCCGGTTTACAAAGTTCACTTTTCGAGAAGGAACTTGTGTCTCGCTGGCGGAGCTTTGTTGCCATGAGCTGTCTGTTATCAAGGCTGAGCGTTACGCGTGAAAGTGCCATTGTGATGATGGAATCAAGAGGACGACTTGCTGTTGACTACTACATATCGTTGTACAGACTATGCCCACTCGTCGCCGATGAGGTATCCAAAAACCATGGTGCGACAAATCTAGGTCCATGACGGGCTAATACAAATCTGTTTAGAGATGATGCGTGTCCAAGGTCTGGATTTTACGTTCGGTCACGTTATACGGGCTTGGCGTTTCACGGCCAAGGGTACACGCGTCACACTAGCCGTTGCATGTGCAGGACATTACGAGCTCAAGCCTGCTCAGCCACCCATTAGTTACCCCTTCCGGCAAATCGGCGCGCAGCAAACGTACTGCAGCGTCGTATTCTGCTTCAAGATTTAGCCCACAGGAAAGGCTATAAATACGCCAATGTTCCTGGTCGGTCGCTTCTTTCAAACATTCAAACATTTTAGACACCACCATAGCGCATTTGAAAAGTCCGAGCGACCCGATTAAAAAAAAAAAAAGCATTTTATTACAATCATGAAGTTACACACAGTGTTGTCTATCGTCGCATTTGCAGCATTTGGCTTAGCCGACGCGGCCGATGATGCCCAATTTTTGACTGCATTTGTTTCCGATTTTGCCAGCAATAGAAGACAATATGTGAACTATTTTATGACGGCCAAAAGCATTCCTTCGGGCCTCACACTGTTGGCATTGGAAGTCGCGACATACACTGATGATTCTTACACGACTTTAGTTGAAGATCCGGCTTTAGACATCACCTCCTTAAAGTCTTTCGCAACAGGCTTGCCGTGGTACTCACGCATTAATGTACAAGATGTTGACTCTGGCTCGAGTGGCGGCGCGTCTGGCGCCAGCACCAGTCTGAGTTCAAGGAGTTCGTCTAGTTCTGAAGCAGGTGCAATGTCTTTCGTGGCACCGGGCGGAGCCCTCATGGGTGCAGTGGCACTAATTCTATTATAGGCCGAGATTTTCTGAAAGTTGGGCGCTTCCTTCTAGATTATAGTTTTCATAAATGAATGTGACGAGTGCACTGATAGGGCGACCTCCCCACCAATCCTCACCCCTACTTACTTGGTAGGGGCGGTGAGATAAAGCATGATATAATGTAGGATCCACAAAAAATGGTCAGCACAGTCTAGAGGAACGCTACCAACAGCAGAATGACCCATTGACTCATTGCCGTTGTAGCGCGAGTACGCATCTGCAAGCTCCGAAACAAATACCGTCAAATTTCGGCTCAAAAGTGCAAGGCCGCGCTCGAACCGCACATTACGAGGGTGTATTTGACCCTCTCCCATGGGTATACCCTCCAGAAGTTTTCGGGACTCCTCAGCATCATAATAGAGCGGATATGTGACTATTGTAGATACATGCATCGCCAGGGGTATACTTTTGTTGTTTTGAATGACCTGTTGTGGTGACAACCTTTCTATTAGAACGCTTTTGGAGCCATTGAATGCCATTTCGTATTTCAATGAAATTGCCGTCACTACAGAGAGCAAGTTCAATGCAGAAACGATCTGTGAGAGGCCAGCGTTGACGCATTCGACCAGCGAATCGTACACTTTTTTGGGTTCAAGCAGTGTTAGTTGAGACCCACTGTTTTGGAGGCTAGGCGTCTCGCAATAACACACACTGAGGATCTCTTTGATAGAATGCGGAAACTCGATTCCTGAAATGCTATAGTGACCATCTGTGTCGGCCAAAGTGATGGGAAATGCATCGTTGATTATGGCGACGATGTTGTGCGTAGCAGAAAGAATGTGTGGGTACACAGAATCAGCTAGAGATTCGTACAAGGGCGCTACTTGCGAAGCGACAATCTCTTGTTTTTCTAGAATGAGCTTTTCATAAGCAGGATAACTTTCAATTGTGTGTTTGGCTTCTTTCACACGATCCCGCATGGCAAGAATCTGCGCCTCTAGACTTTCGTTCGCTGACTCCTGCCGCGCAATCATTTGGTCTAACACGGCAATTTCATGTGAGAGCCGTCTTTGCTTTGCTTGACACAGTTCTAGATTCGATGCATTATGTTTCAAAGATGTTTCAATGTCATCCGAAGTCGTGAGCCTTATCAGGTCAAAATCCCGAAGCCCAAGAACAAGACTTCCAATGTGACGAGCGTCATCAATAGTGTAAGACCGCTTTTCGCGGGATTTCCGGTCTATCGATTTGCTAGCGGCTCCTGTCTGCGAAATGGTTTTGACAAGCGGCTCTCGTAAATCTGTCTTTAGGCAGTAATCATGGCCATCAAACTTCCATATGATCGCATTGGCATTGAACGCCGAGTCACCCTCTTTCATGAAAAGCTCATGATCGAGCAAAACCAAATTTCTCACATCCACAGAAATGTCAAGAATTAACGAAAAACTGTGATCATACTTTGACGGCGAAACCCAAATCTTCAAGCGTAAACGATAAGTCATTTGTGGAAGTGACGGTAGTGAAATCATACTGAAATTCATGCGTGTGCATGCAGTGACTACCTCGCTGACATACAAAAGATCCGACTTTTCAGAGCATTCAGCGAAACTTCCGATTTCGCTTTCATTTTCCTTGCCTTTAGTATCTTCTTTCATATCGTTGGGTACATAATGTAGAGAGAAGAATGCTTTTGCAGAGACGGGCAATCCCAAGGGGAGAAGCGAAACATTGACAAGTCTAATTAGGCTTAGATTAGGGAGACACGGGCCAATCATCGGCGGGCGTAAACCAGGAATATAGTCCTCGAAATATTGCCTGATGCTTTTTATGAAAAATCATTCGTTTACTGATTAGAGTCTATTTGGGTAAGATGCACCCGTACATCCGTAGTTTAGGTCTTGGTCTTGCGCGCCTTAATCGTGCAGATCGCCCTGGGTCTGTTTGTTTTAAAGAAATTAGTCACGAGGTATGAGTCAGGTTCGTATATCATGTGGGGTTACCCTTTAGTTTTTGTTTGTTCTGCCTGATTTCATTACTTGAAAAATTTATTTATTCATTTTGGCTAAATATTCTTAGAAAGTGCAACCTTATTGAATGACATAGGAGTGTTGTGCGCCTGAGGGCATCTACGCGCCCCATTGATAAAGAATGAAACGTGACTGATGGACAACAACTTGGAATTGAACCCCTTTTGTCGATTGTTCTCTTGGAGAGAAGATTCTGGCTTGGATTTAAGTATAACAAGTTTACTTACTCAATTGCTCAATGGTTATATTGCTCTGAAATATATGGCTGTACTCGACTCGACTTGACAGGCGCTATGTGCATTCCGGGGCCTGTTTTCTTGTGCACGCGCAGCTAGAGTGCGTTCCACGTTCAAATGAAAACCATATGAATTAGCGTACTTGGAATCGATAGACAGTTTCTGAAAAAAAAAGGCATTCCTTTCAGTCTTCTCAAGCACCCGAAGAAGACTACGCAAAATACGTGTCGCCCACGCGCAACATAGTTGACCCGCTGAAGGCGTAAAGCGCAACTGTTCACACGTGCGCTATCTACGATAAACCCGAAAAGATATCATACAGCTTGCAAGACTCTAGTACTTTCCACAAAAAACTATACGCTCTAGGTATTTGACCGAAAAACCTTTACATCCCCAAGCCATGTCTCCGCCACACTTTCTTATGTGCCTAGCGCATTTCTGCGAGATCCATGGGCCGTCTACGATTCTATGTACGCAGCGGAAAACTAGCACGGCGCCGATGCTGACTTCAACGCTCTCTTCATGTGGCAGCTGTGCTCTAGTCTTACCGGAAGACGCCACAAACATCATCACAAACGTGCCGAGAAATCCAGCGTTGAATAAACATCAAAACGACACGCCTTTGAACCGCAGCAGCTCACTACTGAAAAAGGGCAACCTGCAGGCCTCAGAATCCGAAGATAGCTATATCTCGACGAAGTATCCGCAGTCTCCAAGATTGTATACTTCGCTTATGAAGTTGGTGATGAAATGCTTATCAGTGGAGGCCGTGGCCGACCCGCTGAAACCGCTTTTTTTCGGTGACGCCACCAACGGGTATTGTCTCAGCAAAGTGTTCAGCATCCCCGACCTCCATGCCAGGGGTGCCGAGCGCAAATATGCGTTCTTGGTCGTATGTGACTCAGAAACACAACTTTTGCAGCAATGGCATTTTGCCTCGTCTTATATCTCAGAAATGATTGCGTTTTTGCAACAACAGGTCGAGGCCGTTAGGGACAAAGCAAAAGCAGAAAGCCAGGACAACGAGCGGTACTTGAGACGACTGAAAAACATGCCCCGCAGTTTGGTTGAGTTGGCGGGCGATAAGGAGCTTTTTGTCAGGCTACATCTCTGCGGAATAGAGCTTTTACGCGATGTGCAATAACAGCGAAAATGTGTTAGACAATGACTAGAAAGCTTACGGGTTTTCTGTATCTGGCTGCAAATTCACAACTTGATCTTTGACCTATTCAAGCAGAATGGAGGCTTGTATAACCCAGTCACCATCTCATATGATGAAGGTACAGGTTTTGGCACTGATGGAATCAGCATATATTTTGGAGAATCATTGATTCATCTTATACATGATGTGAGGATTGTGTGCGCCAATCCTCAAGATAACATATATAATCTGATTTGACGAATCTCGGCCAATTACATGAAATCACGATATTACCCGTGTACACTACACTCACACGCAAATAATTTTTGCTGAGATCCTGACAAGTCTGAAAGGTACTGAAGTACATAATAAACGAAGAAAAAGAGGCTTCGCGAAGGTAGGTATATACAATTTTTGCTTCACACTAGTCAGGCAGTGTTGAACTCATCAGGAATGGTAGTAAATGCACGCATCTTATTGTGCAAACAATGAGTAAGAAGCCGCGAGCATTGGTTCGGCTTTACGTCTGTTTCGGCACTTGTACAAAAAACGTGATTAGAGTCAGAATTTTTTTAAGTCAACTTCATCGGCTCGTTTTCCGTAATACAAATCTCGTTTTCGCGCGACCTCTTAAAGATAACCTATCGTGGGGTCAAAAATACATTTCATGTCACCCCCACCTTTTCCCCCACGTCCCCCCACTCAGTTAACAATTACTCACATTACGGCTGTATGCCCGCTGAACCATCCATAAAGTCGCCCAATGGACTGCTGAAATACTCGAATCTATCTTTACGCAGGTGTTGTGCTCGCTACCTCGTGCCTTTTGTCGTTGTATTGGTACTGCTGTTCCTCTATGTTTCGAGGCAATCTATCTCAAGGGAATCATGTTTGACTAATGTTGATGCTCAGACTTTTTGGCAGAATCGACATCCGCAATTGGGCCAATCAAATTTGGGCAAGTTTCTAAATAATTCAGCTAGTTTGGCAACTTGTAGTGATGCTTTTAGTTCTGAGCATGATTCGAGATTGATTCCGGCATTATGGCTAGATTTGATTGTGTCGAAAGTGGAAGGTGATAGCCAAATTAAACCGTTGTGCTTTAAAAGTGTTTGCCTATCGGACGAAGTCCGTTTACCTTTTCGATGGGGCTCTTTTCTAGGGCTAGATTGTGAAAACGGGCCCAAATTGAATTTGACAGATTGTTCACAACTTCGCTCGTTGATCAAAGGTCAAAGTCTTCAAAACGAATCGTATCTGGCTTTTTCGAAAGACCAAATTGTCTCCGAGGAATGTGAAATAAAAAGCCCCATGAGTCGGCCACTCACAGAGAATATTAGGCGGTACATTGGTGCCAACTACATGCTGAGAAATCGTCAAATTCCTGAAAAAGTTGTTATTTTGACTGCAGATGTATCTAAAAAGTCTACGTCACCATATTTGGCTACCGAAGTAGGTACTTACGAGGACACAATAGGCAACAGAGACATCAAGGAACTGGCCTCACAATTTTCACAAAAACATGGTGGAAAGAAAAGAATCTCCGTTCTGGAACAAACAAATGCCTTCAGAAAGGTCATGAATAAGATTTCCAACAAGAACTCCAGCTCAAGTGATGCCAAAACGTTGAATCTCACGGCTGAGGACTTTTATGAAAAATATCTCTTGTCATCTGCTGAAGAAAAAGCTCCCACATACAAATATTTCCATGAGGCTGAACTCAAGGGAACGCATCTTGGGTATCACTACGACTGGCGGTTTTTTCAAAAGCAAATCACCAACAATTACGAGCGGAAAGTGGTTTTGCACCGTCTCGCGAAAGCATGGCTCCGGTTTTCATATACGTTTGGGCTCAAATCATGGCTAGCTCACGGGTCCTTACTAGGCTGGTACTGGAATGGTCTCAATTTACCCTGGGACCAGGATATTGACGTGCAGATGCCGTATATGAGTTTTACTAAGTTGGCGGCTCATAACCAATCTTTGATTTTTGATCTCGTTGACGATCCAGATATTGCTGGCGTGCATCTGTACTTTTTGGATGTCAATCCTCACTTCAAGAATAGGATATGCGATAAGGAGAATGTGGTGGATGCAAGATTCATCGATACACACACGGGCATGTACGTGGACATCACAGCACTTGCCATCAGCCCCAAAAGCGAGCTTCACAGAGCTTTTGAAGCAGATGCAGAAAGTCGTTTGCTCCAAGTATTTGACGCAAACTATAGAGATGAAATCAGATCTGCCACTCTCGTTTCAAAGCCCTTCGTCCTAAACGAGTATCATGAACAACTTGAAAAAAAAGCTTCGAATTCCTGGCACTTAAACAATTTGTACAATTGCAAGGATTTCCATTTTTACCACCTCGAGGAACTTGGGCCACTTATCGAAACGTCTTTTGAGGGTGAAATTGCGTATGTGCCTCAAAACTTCAAAACTATTTTACAAAGAGAGTACCCGAAAGGGTTGACGTCTAAATGCCATGGCGATTGGCTATACAGGCCGTTTTTCGGGATCTGGACTCCGCTTTCGAAATGCTCAAACGATTTGTATGGTGACAAGTGCAATGATAGAGACATGATATTGGAAGAGGAGTACACGCGACCGTATAGGCTCAAAAGGGGCCATTGGAACATTTCAGTGAAACAGAGTCCGCGAGTTGACCCGTATATCTTGAAAAGAAATCAAGGCCTTAACTCCAGAGACTGTGAAGCCCAATAATTATCTCTTTTTGACTGCAGATTTCCTCAAATACCTGGGGTCTCAAGGTCTAATTGCGTTGGTTTATAGAATTTGAATGAGTCACAAAGCACTCTTCATGGGATTAATGAGAGAAAGTCGGTTTGGAAAATCTTCGGACTATAATCGCAATGGGCTAGAGATCCAAGCATATTCTTCTTTTTGCCGTGATATGTTTGATTGCAAACATCAACTCATTTCTTCGAGGCATTTTCGCCATATTCTTTTTCGAACGAATGGTAGGAAATCTCTTTCAGGTGGTCAGACAGGTAAAGCTCACCATCGCAAGTTTTGGCTCAGATAGGGGAGACGATAAATATATATGTGAGCGAGCCATGACATTCACCTTTGTTGTAGACTTTGAAGGAGAGAATAGGGCACTTCACGTCAAGAAATAAGTTTTATAGTGCAACCTTTTGCCCGTTTTTGGTTCCTGACACACCATTCCTCGCAAACACATCAAGTTCGAACATCTCATGCAACATAAGTACCTGGCAGCAATAACGGTTCTTTCGAATCTTGAGCATGCCGTTATCAGCCCGTATAGCAGAAGTTGTTCAAATAGAGAAATTGCAGCATTTTGAGATGCATTTATGCGACACTCATGAAGCATAGTAAATATGCGCATATCTAGCTTTGAAGCTCAAGTATAACTTTGGTACCATGCCGTCAACGAACCTCAGAATTCGAGATTTTCCGTTTCTCAGTGCTCGTGAATTCCAGCGAACTCTGATTCTGGCTTCTGTCCAAGTATTCAGGTGGTTCACCCTATTTTCTCAATCAATGCAAATAAAGTCAAATCCAGTGCAGATGATAGACCTCTCAAGGCCACGAAAAAGTCGCGAGAAATTCCCGATTTTCTATATTTTCTTCACTTCATGTCTAAAACTTTCTCATAATGATCCTAAATTGATTTGATCTCACGCAGCATGGCGTCACGGCCGCCTTTCGTGATGTCGGTGCCTATACGCAGTAGCGGCCAGATTATCCCCGTGACTTTACCGACCACAAGGCCCTGACTGATGGGCCCAAACTTATTTGAGTCAATCGAATGAAACGCGTTATCTCCCTCTACCCAGAGGTGATTTCGCGGTATGAGAGCCTGTTTTTTCGGGTACTCGCTGCGAGGCAAGATCACGTCGCCTTGAACTCCAACCACCCGTTTCGTGACGAGCTTTTCCGGGTCCTCGGGCGAGCGGTACATCACCACGTCGCCCCTTTCTAGCGCATTGGGCGATTTGAGGCCGTATTTGCGTATTATGACAACATCCTGGGCGGTGGTTTCTGTGCCGGGGTTGAACGTGGGGGACATCGAGAACCCAGACACTTGACACGGCAGGTACACGTGATCTAACACGGTGAATAGTACAGGAAACCACGTGACGGTAGCAACCGCTGTTTTCACATACGGATGTATGTAGAAGGCCATGATATAATCGTAATTTTTGTGTAAATTCGAGTCTTGGGAAATGATTCCATGTATGTGAGAGACGAGCAGTTTGCAATCTGCGCGAAAACTTCTTGGTGGGGGCACCATGGCTCCAGGTTTTGGTTTTTTTTGCTTGATTTTGATTTGTAGAAGGACAGAACAGAGCAGAAATAGTTTGTTAAGTTCTGCTCATTTTTCAGTGAATAAGTAATCTTCATCAAAACAAAAAAACAAGGATGTCATTACCTATTGCATAAAAATTATGTAACTCAAATCTGACTGCATCGCCGATCGCGGTGTTCATTAAGTCAAAGAACGTTCGAGCTTCATAAATCTACAACACATTTATTTCGATGTAGTCTGTATGCTGGGTAAAAGATGCTGATCTATGCAAATTCTATGTAAGAAGTCAAGGCCACCCAAAATCGGACGAGAGAGAATTGAAAGTTTCTCATTATAATGGGTCTAAGAACGCCATGTCCTAAAGTGAAATACGGTAGCAGCGGGCTCAATAGTGGATCATGCTCAATTTGCGCAATTCCAGCAATCCAGGGTGATGGAGAGTAAATTTGACGCTTCAAGCTTCAAGAAAAAAATCCGAATTGATCGTCGACTTGAATTGAAAATGTTGGGAATGAGGCCTTGTTCGTCATCCATCATAAAGATTCCACTCATGGCGTTAAAGCCTTGACATATAGCGTCTCTAAAGAGTCATTCACGCAGTTTTATAACACGAAAACACACATGCTACAGCACTGAATGCCACCTACCGTCAAATGCCGCAATGGCTGATGATTAGCCCTGGGCAATGTCTCTACCTGCAATCCAAGAACATGCAAGGTACGCAAAGTAGACTCACATGGGGCCTTTTACCAAATACAACGTTGCACCATTCATTACAGTCCCGCTGATTTTCGTGCTAGCGCCTAGCAAAGCCGGCACGTCTTTCTCGACTTTAAACAAATTGAGCCTTTCCTCGCTCAGCTGCGTGTTATTGTTTTTGTTGATTATGCTCAATGTCTCTGCAATTGAATCCAACGCCCGACCAATCGACCACTGTTTCAGCACCCAAACGCCTTTTCTCTCCTTTTCAACAGATATCTTATCCATATCTGCCTCATTACGGTTCACGAAAAGCACCCAGAAGTAAATCCGGTCCTGTACAGACACAGAATTTGGGCCCTTGGCGGATTTCTTGATTTGCGCAATTTCTGCAGTTAGACTAGGAGTTTTATTGGCGGATCTGCCAAATATCGCCATGCTTTTCTTGCTTTCGCGCTTGAGTTTTTGTATATGGAGAAATTTCGTGAGTTTCATCATCGGTGTACTGTTAGTGTTGGAATTGCCTAAATCGGCGCTTTTAAGCAGCGCCTCTAGCGCTTTTTGGCGTTTTTCTCGGTCGGGGAAAAGCGAGGCCGCCGTAGGTCCATTCTGGGATTGGTCAGAGCCAATACTAGAGGCTTTCTTTTGCGGTCTACCAATGCATTTGTGGACCTCCAAAGTGCGGTGAGCGGCGCAAAAAATGCCCTTACAGAACTCACAATGAAAAGGTAGAAAATCGAGCCTGTTACAAAAAGTACAGTTTTTCCCCAAGTTCATGATGCCCTGTTCATCGTGGGCCCGCTCGATTTTGCTCATGAAAAGCGAATGTGTGGACGCTTCCGAACCCTGGTCATTTTTGGGTCTATATGTAGACGACATTTTTTTTGGGGTTGAAGCTGGGTTGGCAGATCGCGCGATAGACGAGAATTGGCAGATTGGAAACGGGTGCGTGAAATTATGACAAAGATGACTTTATTATCGATTTGCTCGTATTTTCGAACCAATAATTTGTTGATTGATTCAATAGAGAAAAAGGCGTGGTAATTTTTTTCAACGAATTAAGGTTGTGATGTGGTTTGGTAGAATTTGGGTAGAATGTTCTGGAAGGCTCAGGCTTGGTGGGTAAAGATACTTAGTTCAACAAGATTAGTCAACACGATTGAACGATTTGTATTCACGGTCTCAATCAGTGACGTAAACAGATTTCAAGAAATTTCTTTGATCAAATAAGCGCAATAAAAAAAAACTCTATGCTTTTCGCATGAATTGCCGATTCTGTTGTTTATATACTTTTTGCCACTCTCACATGTTCCGAGCTTTGCCTTCCAAGTTTGCCATCAGGCTCTGGTGCGCGGAAAGCATAGAATGGGTGCAAAACTTGCAACCCCGGCTTACTAAGCTGGAAATGGAAGGCGGCAGAAGATGCTTGAACAGTGATAATGCATGCATTTTGTATTCAGTTGATAACCGGATTTGGACTCCGAGGTATGCATGTGAAGAATTCATTTATCGTGGGTGTGAATTTGACCCCGGGTTTGAGTATTTGGAACATCTGCTTTTCAGAATTCATGTGGAATCGAATGCAAGCGGCAAGGTAAGGAAGAAGAATTCATTTGGAGCCGATTGAGGTTTTGAGCTGTGTCGACTTAACTGAAGCTTGGAAAAAAACACGCACCGAAATATTCCCTCTGAAGTAAAACTAAACAGACCTATTTCTTTCAGATTCTGGGCACTTGAAATTAGGTCTAGGCGATATCTAGTGCACACCCTTGATTTTCATTTTTATGGCTAACTTTGGTTTTTAAACCACCCACTGCTTGTTGAGAGAATGACAGCTCATTATGAATTGTTGATCTAGTGCTCGTAGGGCCAGAAATCGCTGGTTTTTGAGCTAAGTTCTCATTTTTCACACAAAATTACCAGCAAGAGACACATCCCATGATGATATTGAATTAAAAAGAAAAAAAAAGGCTCTTTTGTTACAAGAGGTGCAGCCGCAGGTTGGTGAAATACATTCTCTGAAGCATTCTGACAAATAGCCCAAACTCTGCACGATACCATGTCAAGATCATGGTAGCGAAGCTCACTAAAGTTTCCTACATATGTATGTATAGTTGCAGCCCTTTCTTGGTTCTTCGACCAGATATATCAAGCGAAAGAAAAAGAGAAATTACTTCGATCAGATCTCCAAGAACTATCTTAAGACTTTTCTGAGACATTAAAGGCATGTACTGCCGGATTCCACTTGTTGAGTCATTCAAGACAAAAGCACTCCATTCCCAGTCCCAGTTTTGCAAGAACATTAAAAAAAAAAAAGACGAATTTCGCCCAGAACCTTTCAGAAAAAAAAACAACATTCTAGAGACTCTTTGAAACGCCAAATCACTCAAATTTGCCTGATCATCACCAATTTCATCAATGAGCAGATTCATCAATAAAGGGTAGAATCGATTCGCAACATGAGCTTGAGTAATACAGGCATACCAACTACTCCAGGGGGACCCAAAAAGTTCAACTCAACTCAGCTTCATCTTCAAAATCTAAGATCAAATTTTCTCAAAAAACATTGAATCACCTTTATACACTAAAAGGTAATCTATTCTCTTAATATAGTTACTTCTAGAAACCTCAAACCAGATATCGTCCGACGCGCGCCGCGCATCTCATCACCGAGCATAGAGCCCATATGGGTATGGAAAAACCAATAGACCTCCACCAAAGCACGATAAACGCAAACAAATCGGAAATTGGAAGAAGCCAAAAGCTTTAAAAATTTCAATTTTATTACAAAATCCAAATGTCATTATATGACTTGAACGTGGTGTGGCCAGGCACAGGGTACACGGACCCGAGCCCGGCGCAGCTAACAAATCTTCATAATACAATCACTATGCTCCATAGTTTCGGGTACAATTACCTAGCAATCAATTTCATTGTTGAAGAACACGTGAAAATCCCCGTGAACGCACCGCAGAAACTCAATCCGGTGCCCATGGCTGCACTCAGGGCCCAGTTTCTGGCGTTTCCAAAACTCCATCTTTTCTCACGCATCACTTTGGTGGTTTCTGATCCGGCAAAGGCACAGAGCATTCTGAAGATCAACAATACTGGCGCGTTTGACATAATTGCCGTACAGCCGACCACGGAAAAGGCGCTCCAGCTCACCACAACCAACCTAGACATCGACCTAGTGTCGTTGCCGATGGCCACTCGCATGCCTTTTTTCGTCAAGCATAAAACCGTTGGGCTGGCGTTGCAAAAAGGCATCAAATTTGAGATTTGCTATAGCGGGCTAATAGCTGGGCCCGCAGGCTACGAATCCTCGCTAGCTTTAGGCGCCACGGGCCACATCAGCCGCAAAAACTTCTTCTCGAACTGCCTCCAGCTCATCAGGGCCTCTAGGTGCAGAGGATTAGTGTTTTCAAGCGGCGCAACGGAACCGTTACACGTGCGGAACTACGCGGACATCCTAGCCATCATGGGTCCGCTCGGACTTAAGACTTCAAACAGTAAAGAGGGCTTCACTGCTCATCCAGAGTCGGTTTTGGTCAAGGGACGACTCAGGATCAAGTCCAATAAGCAGACTGTTATGATCGGTGGCTCGCTGGGTCAAGATACAAGCGCCGCAGCGTTATTTGGTGATGAGAATGCTAAAAGTGAGCTGATTGACGATTACAAGACGAAAATTACGCCCAAGAGAGCCGCAGAGACTGAAGATGTAACTCCGAAGCGTAAGAAAGTAGATTAGGCCACATAGTCCTGTTGTAAACTAGCATGAATCGGATTTAATCCCGTTTGAAACTTTCTCTCTAATTGAATATGGAAGATTTGATTGCCCTGACGGGTTTCCGCAGCTCCAACTTTGGCTCACTGGGGTCTTTATTTGGTGCCCTTTTTGTCGCCTGACCAGCGGGCGGCCTTTCGGGGACTCTCACTTTTTTTCGCTGATTAAGGAAAATCGATGGCGGCGGCCTTCGCTTGCGGACCTGCTTCGGAATAGGGCTCGATTCGGCCAGTTCACTTATGTCGCTATCCATGCTTTTGGCTATTGGCGATTGTGGCTCGGGATCGCCAATATTTGGTGAATTTTCAGCTCTAATAGGGATAGGCTGGCTGAACAGTTTTTGAGAAACACATCCTGTGACAGCCATGTCCTCCTTCTTTGCAGCCGAAGTGCAATTTTCTTTCTTGATCGCGTTTCTAGTCGGGCTCTTCACTTGTTTAGTGGCATTCGCATTTAGCGTCTGGAAAGGCTTGTAAGGGTCGTAGACTTTTGGAGCTCCGCCAAACATGAGCAGCCTTTGCAGCACGTCTCGCCTGGCTTTGCCCAAAATCGACGTTGGCCGCGCCTTTTGTGTGTTATAGCCCCTGCCATTTGCATTATATTGCGTGTTGCGGCGCCGTATCGTAGGATCGACCAAAATGCCCTGCACCGTCGTGATCGAGTTCTTCGATTTCTCTTTTCGTAGCTTCTCCGTCATGCGCCGGAGCCGATCGGCAGATGTAGCAAGAAACTGCTCTTTCTCGCTGGCGTACTGTTTGTATAGATTCCGCCTCGGCATCTGAGCGTTATCTCCCGATGGCAAAAGGCGTAGTTTTGCCGGATTAAACGGCCGATCGGGGAAATCTTTCTCTATTAGAAACCCCCATAACTCGTCTGTATGCGGCATGATTATCGGGCTATTCTCCTCTATTAGAGCTAGCTGTTTGGCATTTAGTCTTTTGAGGATTGGCTGGACCAAGTGGTATGGCGTATCTCCAACGTCAGTGATGCGTGAAGAGAGTTTTATGCATACAGATTGGGCTATACTGAAGAGCGACGGCACGCCAGAAACCATGGTGAATTTCAGGAAAATTCGTTGGGTGTGGGGGGAAAAGTGGTGAATATCAAGCCGTGAGTAGAATATGTATAGTGACCTCACTATGAGGTGGCAGATGCAGAGACAGATGCAGAGACAGAGCTTTTGAAAAGCTTGGATAATCAACGTTGAGAGAAAAAATGAATGATGAATGGGCGGGAAAAAATGGATTCACACTTTTTAATTGTGAGAAAACTTTTTTTTTTTTTTTTCGTGTATGCTAGAACAAAAAGTGTTTTATACTAGGTGGGTTTCTGTGGAATATGGGCCTGGTCAAAGATGCTCTCTGGAGTCTACTGTCTGTATGATGCACCGATTCGATGCGCAAGGAAGCGAGACTACCGTTGGCCATGGCCCGTGGCCCGTGGACCGTTATGCACGCACGCACTATAAGACGGGTAAAATGGTATCATAGTGTGACCAATTATTTAGTTCAGACTCAAAACATAGAAAAAAAGGTTTACAAAATTCAGTCATTTATTTTCGGTAGATATGCTGGCCGAATTTATAAGAAGGGCTGAAGATTGCAGTGTGCTTGTTCTTGGTCACGTGTCTTGGTAGGGGTAACCGTTATGCTCAAGGCAAGTGTCCTGCATCGACTGATCCTATTGTACTTCATTTTGTATGGCCCAGAAGCTAATTTGTAGAGCCGGAAGTGATTCACTGTAGCCGGGATCGAAGATTGTCTCTATAATATTCTACAAAGGGTTTCCATGAAGTTTTGCATGAAAATTGCATCCATCGGAACTCCTTTCACGAACCCGTACATCCCAGTAATTAGCGGACGCCCTTAGTCTAAAACGTGCTATAAGGCCCCCACTTTCCGCGACAAGCTTTAAGCCTTTTTAGCATTTCTGCAGCATGGGCGTGGATATGGCCATAGCAACCAAGTGAAATGATAACGTTTCATTTATGAAAAATGAGGTGTTTTTTTTTTCTGACCACAAATTTCAAACCATGAAATGGATGTTTCTATGACACGGTGTTTGAGCAAATTCAAGAAAGTACGCTCAGTTCAAAGGTTCAAGGTTCAGGTATGGCTAGTGTGCAATAAAAGTGTATAAAATGTATAGAGTGTATAAAATGAGCTTCGACGAAAGTGATTGTATGAGGATAAAAGTAATCATTTGGATGGAAACAATAAATAAATGTATGGCGATCTTATTCCTGGCCCCTGTGATTCCATCCTGGCCCTTTGTTTCTTCTTTGCGGTCATATCAACCGAAAGTGCATCGAGAACACGAATCTGAGATATTTTCTAAAATAGTCGTTAGCCAGATTTAGAACACGAGGAGTATTGTTGAGTCCCGCTCAATCAGTGCTCTTCATCTGTAAACTTCAACCACATTCCGGCCTGTGGGGGAGCTAGTTTGAACGTGCTTAGCTTTGAGAAAATGCTTTTGATTGCACCAGGCGAATTCAACTTGAATACAAGGCCCATATTGTTGGATCCGTCTTCTGTATTGGCCAAAGATACAGGGCGAGATATTTTTTGAATGACCGAACGAATAGCCAGGCTGCTCAAATATGCCACCAAGTCAATTGTAAGAATGGTCAAGACCGGAAGTAGTATTGCGAACATCGCTGCACCCAGGAGTCTTGAGATAACTGATTCCGTCTGTGACAAGAAACGGCTGCCTGTAGCCATAACGGCTTGACAAAGAACTTGTTGCTGTTCGCTTTGGGATGAAAAGAACATCGTATACAAAGAAGTGGTTAGTGTAAGTGACGATACTACAACCGAAAGTGTGCTGCTAGGCACCTACTTATATTCATGGGATGAGAGATGAGATTATTAGCTTTGCTCAAATAAGCTTCTGTGGCGTGCACACAAGCGTCCAGAATCGGGTCCTTCCTGCACATACGCTATCAGGCACGAAATTGAAACCGCGAGCGCTAATATTTGTTCGCACGAGGAACAAGGGGCGGAAAAGAAAAGAGTTACAAATGAGGTTAATTAAAAGTTTAAGCAATAAGGGACTGGAACAGCAATCAGGCAATTTTTGCTACAATTTTCTCTCACGATATTTCTGCGCTTTTCCATGAGCTTCATCTAAATCTGAGTTCCCTAATATGTTCTTTTTCAGTGGCACAAGCACTATGGTTGATTTGGATACAAGCTTTTCAAGTGTGTGTTGTTATTGTTTGTTGTTTGCAGGCTTACACACGAACCGTAGCGGCCGGAATATCCGCCTTCAGAATCCCGGTGTACAGGCCTCAAATTGGAAGCTCCTGTGTATGACGTGTGTGGCCCCTGAGGAGGCTGTGTGGGGCACTGGGGGAAGCATCTGTTAAATGAGCGGTAAAAAAAATGGCGAGATATTCATCTTGATGTTCATATACACACATCCTCGAGCACAACTCAATGAGCACGACGCATACGATGAACCTAATTTTTCTTGATTTTCACGTTTGAAAAAAACACGTGCGTTATTTATATGACATTTCTTACTGATTGCTCTGTGATATCTCTGCTGTTGATTCTAGGAACCACACTCTTCGCGAGAGTTGTGTGTACACCTGCCTGCTCAGTTACATCATGCTGATTGGGGCATCTCATTGAGGCGAGATACAGAGTCTTGTCCTCTCGAAATACCACATTGACCGTTAATCAGGCCTCTTTCACAAAATCAAGATGGAAATCACTTTAATCTTTGTTCGAACTGGCGATAATTCGGAAAAGTAGAACATTACTATTATTCTTGCCGGCATACCGTGTAACGACGGCGTGTTTCAAGAAGTATTTGCGCCCCGAAATTTGCGCTCAAAATTGCGCACTGTACTGGGTCTGCAAATTCACAGCGCCATTTTTTTTTTCTTTTGGCTTGGAGCAGAAACTTCGGCTTAATAGGATACAAAATTGGCTAGGGATAATATTTAGCCTGAAACCCATAAGCTGTTACCATTGAAGTTCATTCTCAAATTTGTTAATTCTTAACTTTGTCAATTGACGTTCGATTAGAGGCTAGGAGCGACTATGTAACACCATGCATTAAATGTGACAAGGTGTCGACGAACAAAATTTTGTTGTTGAATAGTCTGGTTCATTGGCCCGTATTGGCTTAGGCGCTGGCTAAAAAAAAGCAAATCTTGACTATACCAAGGTGTCATCTCTTGACCTTTCCTTTGGAATAAGGACTAGGTATCTATTTTGAGAGCATTGTGTAGCCTGCAGAGCGGATCTCGGACTTCACGGAAAGAGCCAATCAGAATGTGGTAATCTAATTCGTGCAAAGTCAAATACGAGAACATGCGAATGATACCTCTTCTTTCATGAATTTGAATCTCTTTTATATTTAATTTCGAATGAAGGACAACTAGTCACCAAGATTAATAGTCTAGTGTCAGTTTCTAGGCTTGATGCTTAGCCCGCAGAATTAACCCCTGACACGATTCTTCTTGGCACTGCCTGAGGACCAAAAAGCGCCAGGTCGTCAAATGTTTGGGTGATCATCAGATTTTCTGAATTTCTGAAGTTATGTAACCTATAAATTTTTCAAACCCTTGTAATAGTAATAACGCATGAGACTTGGATATCGTACCATTTTTAAGATACAGCCGGCATATACTGAGGGCCGAATCGGACTTCCACAACTCTCAGGCCGCGCGAGAAAGCGGCCCGTCCCGCCCGTGCGGCGCAGCCTGCTGCGTCAAGTCAAAGGTTCGTGCGCTATTCATTTTCAGTGCTACTATATCATCGACAATGATCACAACTGGAAGTATTTATTCAAATATGTGAGGTAGCAAGAAGGGCTATCATAAAACTGCTGCGCCCCGAAACAGTGCTAAGCGACGCTTAGTAAGCACAATGCCCAAGCAATGAAGGCTATAGCCAATGTCATGAACTGTGGAATGTGGCTAACCGGGAAAGAATAAAGCCGGGGTGTGAGGTGAGCCAACAACGGTTCTTGCATTACTGTCATGCAAGCCGGCATATAGTAAGCGTGAGCGGCGGCAAACAGGGTCAGAGAGATCCATATATACCGAACTGCCAAGAAATTAATAGCTTCGTGAAAAAGGGTTCTTGACTCGGAGACGTTGATTACTCATTATTGCAAAGCGCAATTTGCGCTGATGAATTTGGCTCCTCATGGCCAATTGACTTTGGAATAACAATTCGTGAGTTGTGCTCTCCTGGCTGTACAACGCAACGTGCATACAGTAAGCCAACTTCCGATTCATGCATTGCTGACGCGTAAAGATCAATGATCTTGATCTCTTAGCGCACTCAATGATGCGGCTATTCTTACAATTTTTGTAGCACTTGCAGCGTTGCGCCAATCACCGCGGAGCTCAATCGTAGGATCTGGCACAGAAACCACCGGTGCTGCATATGAGTCTGACGAGTCCGGCTGATCGGCGTGCTCAATGGCCTCAACTTCCCTAATTCAGCACATTGTTTTGACAGATTGGCAGTGGAAAATTTCATTGCTCCTTGGTTTGTAGCATTGTAAATCGAGTCGTGTTCACAACGAGACAAAAGAATTGCCTGATTTCGCCAGAATTTTGATTTACACTTGGGCGATGCGGTTATGAAGACGTTCAAGCGGGATTCATTCGGCAAAATGTCCGGAGCTAAGCTGCAAATCCCGCCAATCAGCAAGGCTGTGTCTCGAGCTAGATTATTTCATAACGTACGACGGGCGAGTATTCTTACAGGAGCCGGCCAATGTACACGACCGCCCATGTCTGCCTTGCATCAAATTTCTTGGCATTGCTTCACCGGCCCCCTGTGACCATTACATAGACATTAACCCAGTATAGATAGTGTTATTAGTTCCCGGACATTTTGCGAATTCACATGTTGAAGAGCTCAAGCACATAATTAATATTGTCTTCATGACATTCTACCCCACGAATTCCCCTTGAAAAATGTTTGGCGAAGGCTTAGGCCTCATGCGAAAGATGGATAAGATTCTGCACATGCTAGTATCATTTTCATCAAGCGCATTGACATGCATGAGCGTGCAGACGACAGTATGAAACAAAAGACAGAGCCAATTACATCGCCGCTTTAAGGATTCTTGCCGTGGAAGAGAATGTGCTATAAATACAGTAAGCCGTTCTCGGTGTAATGTGGGAGGTGTAATTTTCATTGTTGTCCGCACAATGAGAATCTTGGCCCTTTTTCTCGCTTCTATAATCTTCATCACCGACACTACTGCCTATGAATTCAAACGTTTCACCGTGTATGAAGAAGGCTTGGTCGAGGTGAGGGCCTGCCACATGGCTCTCTATTCGTCTGCAATTTTCTGCGCAAACCAAACGGCTAAAGGATACACGTGCTATTGCACCAACGAGAACGCCATGGCATCTATGGCGGGCTGTGTCCTGTACCTCACCCCCAGAACCGATAACGTGTTCACGTGGTTTGCAGACTACTGTCTGTCTTCGAAGAAAAAAGTGACGAAAGCACAGCTCGTGGATGCCCTCGAGTATCTCAACGAGAATGGCAAAAACTTCACTTCTGTTCCGAAATCGTCGAGTCTGAAGAACTCTACTTCGAGTAATTCCACATCTGCCTCATCAAAAGCTGTTTTGGCAAAAGTTCCGAGGAAAAAAGCAAAAAGTCCAACCCAGATCGACTATCCAATTTTTGCCAACCAGACACTGGCCGACATCTACTATGACGCATATCAAGGATACTACGGGAACTTCAACTGGTCGTACTGGTTCTCGGATGTGCTTTATGTATACTGGGCGCTTGTGTTTTTGATTGCCGCTGTGTCCAATTGGGCTGTTGTTGTGTTCCCGAACTTGAGAACTGTATGCAACGGCAGAATCTCCAAAATGTGGCGGAAATACGTGACGTTGCCGGCGCTTGTGAAGAAGAAGAAGACAAACCACCAGAAGTGCATTGGAATTCTCAACTTTCTTGTGCCTTCGCGTCTTGAGACCCTTATTCTCTCTGGTTTCTTCTGGTTGACTTTCATTCTAAATGCCGTGAAGTTGGACTGGAGCGAAGGAAATCCCGTGTACAAAACCAGGTACGATGCCATGTTACGCTATGTCTCGGACAGAACAGGTATCATTGGCACGATGTTGCTTCCATTACTCATTTTGATTGGCGGCAGAAACAATTTCTTGCAGTGGCTCACGAGATGGAAATTCTCCACGTTTGTGTTGTATCACCGGTGGATTGGGCGTGTCATTGTGGCGCTCGTGTTCATACATTCTGTTGGATACACCGTGATTGAGATCAACGCCAACAAATTCGCCGCTATCATCAAGAGAGAATATATCATTTATGGCGTGGCGGGCACAACTGCAGGAGGCATCATATGTTTCCAAGGACTACTTTTCTTACGTCGTCAGTTTTACGAGGTTTTCTTGGTCATTCATATCATGATGGCTGTAGCATTCCTTTTGGGCGCGTGGAGACACTTGGATATGCGTATGTACATGGAATGGCTTATCGCGTCGGTCGCGGTCTGGTCTTTTGACAGGTTTGTTAGAATCTGCAGAATGGTCTGGTTTGGCATGCCCAAGGCAACCGTTACTTTGCTTGCAGACGACTGTTTGCGTGTGACTGTGCCCAAACCAGGCCACTGGCCATCTGTGCCCGGCGGACACGCATGGGTATACTTTTGCCACAGCTGGTTCTTTTGGCAATCGCACCCATTCACATTCTTGGACTCAACCGTTGAGAAAAACAAAATTGTGTTTATTTTGAAGACGAAAAAAGGTGCCACTCACTATATCACCAAAATGTTGGCGAAAACACCGGGCAAAACTTGCCAGATCAGGGTATGCGTGGAAGGCCCATATGGCGAGGCATGCTCTGTGAAGCACCATGACCAGGTAGTGTTTGTTGCGGGCGGAAACGGTATCCCTGGAATCTTCTCTGAGTGCTATGATTTGGCCAGAAAATCCGTTGATAACGCTAAACAGCGCATAAAATTGATCTGGGTGCTTCGTGAAGTGCTGACCATCGAGTGGGTATGGCAGGAATTGCACTCGCTAAAGGATACAAAGATTCAGGCCACAGTTTATATCACGAGAGAAGGGGGCAACGAAAGTGTCCTTCTTGAACGCATTTTAACCAGAGAAGATTCATCGATCGAGGAAAAAGACTCGCTCACAAAGGAGGGCCGGGGTATTGTTGAGATACTCAATGAGCACTTCCCCCACGTGACTTTCAGATACGGGCGTCCGCTGATGGATGCTATTGTTGACGAAGAAACAGAAGAAGCTGCTAATAGTGCTGCGTTCATCACATGTGGCCATCCTGTCATGGTGGACGACCTCCGGTATGCGGTGGTGCAGAAGATTGACAAGACCGAGAAACGTGTCGATTTCTTCGAGCAATTGCAGGTGTGGGCATAAGCGTAAAGCGTGAGATTTAGATTCGTCTTTTCGACGACTAATTAGTAATTATATTATGACTATGCGTAAATTGGCTTGATGTAGTGTACATGTTCAGTTTTGCAGCCAGCCATAATGCCTTTTGTTCCAAACCTGCTCTGGTGAAGATCGGAATTCAATAATTTAGCATGAAATCTCCCTAGACCAAGACATATAGTCTTGTTTCCCTTTTTTAAAGATTACATTACACAGAAAGTACAAGCACATATCGTTTACCCTCGAAGCTTAACGTGTGCTCTTTGTGATTATAATGTGTTGAAGAAGACTCGCGATAATCTTATAAACAAACCAGCTAGTCATGCTCGAATCAGAACTACCAAGTTTCAACACAAATGAACAAAAGTGTTTTTCTTTTTTTCAGTGTAAAGTGTTTAAAGGGACAAAGATACGCTAAATTTGTACCAGGGGCTGTAGGCTACTCGTAACACACCTGGATATCTCGACATAATTGCAAAGGACGCATACGACGAAAAATGAGATACTCGAGCAAGATTTTGCGTTTATCCAAGGTGTACACAGCTTTCATCACGCAAGCAAATATAAAGCTACTCAAAGTTATAAACTACCAAGAGTAAGATACAAAATCATCGGTTCACCTTCAAATTGACCTCGTCAAATCTAGATACTGGCCATTTAGAGCCTTGACCTTGTTAGTCCCAATAGAAAATTGATTATGTGAGATTGTATCCTTTGTAAGGACTTTGTCTGACAATTACGATATACCTTGGCTTATATTGCAACTAGTATGTTATTTAAGATATGATACAGCTCTCTGAAGATCTTACAAGAAACATGGCTATAAACCAACTCGTTTGCCTGCATGGATTTCTGTTTGGAGAGATTTTTTTCAGTTTGCTTGAAGTGTAGCTTGCAGACCATAAATAAAGTAGAAATCACGTTTTTGTAATGATAAGAGGCATATTAGAGTGATCATTGGGATGCGTCAATAATATTATTAGGGAGAACACTCAATCTCCTGCCTTGAAATCACCTCCAATATCATCCCTTTTCGAGTTATCTACGGTACCATGCTAGCCGAAAAAGCACGAGCTTTTCAAAGAAAGGTTCCTGTTCTGGTAGGTTACTCAAGATGTGTCCCAGGAACTTGAATTTAGCTATGCAACGACAATAATAAAACAGGAACCTTGGTGTCTCCCCCGCCTATGTTCTGTCATTTTTTCGATTGTAGACTTGCAACTTCAATTCTGAGGCTTCTTCGCTGACTTCATCGCTCCTTTTTAGAGAAAAAAGCTTTTGTCAAAAAACTTGCATCCATTCACGGAAATCAACTCAATATTCGTGATCAGATGACAAGTAAGTAGATGTGAAATCATCCAATTCATGAGTTTGCAAAAGGCAACTTCTGCACAATGAACTTACCCAAAGTTTAGACCTGGTTTTGGTTGTCAAACACTTTTACGCCAAAGTAATGGAAGCCGGAACGAGAGTAACAAGCGCTATATTATACTCCCAAAGTTGGGTGTTTCTAACATGCAGATAATGGCTCAAGATATGATTCAAGTTTCCCAAGAAATGTGGCCTGCTGCAAAAGCTATTTTTTATTTAACAGCAGATTTTGGACGGCTCGGGGAACCTACAATAAATCTCGTATAAAGCAGTGAACTTCAGCCTGTAATTAGCACTTGCAAGAGAGAGTAAATCACTGATGGAGATTTGTTACGACAACTGTGTTGTAAGTATGAGCGAAAACGGGTTCTCGTCGATTTAATCCGGATTAGATAACAAACTTTTCAACTTCCGAGGCAACCTGCAGCCTTTTTCATTGGCCCGAATCCCTACATCGAGCAAGCCATGCACATCGGTTGAATTCAGTTTTCGTCCATAGCAAAAGCAGGTTTGGTACAGGTAGACGTCGAACGGTTCTCACGTGACTTTTGTTTCAGCAGTCTCGAGCCCTCGAAAATAGTCTATTTGAAAAAAATAATTATCATATCGTTTAATCACGTCATATAATCTGGCTGAAAATCTTTTAAAGCCTCCATTAGTTCCTTTTAATTCCACAACATGATTTCTTTTCATTCCACATCAATGATAGACGCCGAAACCCCATTCTTTGTCTGCTACTCCTTGCGCGCGGGTTACCCGGCCAGCTGGGCGATGTTCGCGTCTTTCAACGTTTTTGGTCTCCATCCCATATTCATATACCAGTAACATCCAAACGTTTCTACAAGCCTGGAACAACCTGGGATAAATAACAGTATGTGAATGATGATACAACCATAACAACCTTATCTACATTACCTGAAGCCTCCGGGCATGGATGTGAAAATAGTTCTGACTAACACATACAAGATTACCCAAAGCCATGTTTTTGCTATAACATGGGTGGGCAGGATCCCCGCCCAGCTCCACTTTTCTTCCTCTTTCTTTTTTTCGTCCAGCATATTTCACCACAGACCTCATTCATTGGATGGAAAGCATTTCTCCGTTTTCCAATATGAACGCTTTGTGCAAACATCGCGTATGTTCATGGTCACGTGACGGTTCACGTGACAAGCGCTCTCAGTCGCAACCAGACGTAGATTTATCGGATCGAGATCTGATAACGTAGACGATTCTCTTAACCGCTTTGATCATCAATTATTTCTTGAGTTGGTCGCCATTAAAAATCATGCGTGTTACCCGCTCGAGAAGTGCTGGGACTTTAGCAAAAGCTTTGGGGGCGCAAACGCCGCAGAAAGTGGCAAAACCAAGGAAACCGCCTAGCGCGACGGCAAACGGTATTGAGTCTACACTAGAACATGCCCAAAAAGATGCAGTAAAGGCGAAAAAACTCCAAGGGAAAGCGGTGAAAGATGAGTTTAATGCCGGTGTACTCGAAGAAGACGCCAAGCTCCCGCCTTCGCCGTCGAAGAGACAATCAAAGCCACATATAGAGCTGATATTTGCGCACATTGTCACCCCTACAGATCTCGCGCTTCCGTCAGAATTCGTGTCATATCATACCCCTGAGTTTGTGGAGGCGATTCAGCATGTAGTAAAGATTGACCCAACGCTATACCCGGCGGTTGCACACGATAATTTCGAGGCGTTTGCGAGAAAAGAGGAAGAATCCAGAACAGAACATGAATTGATCAACAATTATTGGTACTCGTTGATTTCGTCAGTGATATCCCAGCAAGTTTCTGGGTCCGCGGCTAAAGCGATCAAAACGCGGTTCAAAGACTTGTTTGCGGGCCCACCGTCGCCTACAGAAACACTTAAGTTGCCCCAGGATAAACTAAAGGCGGTTGGATTGCTGAGCATGAAACTCAAGTATGTGATACATATCAGTGAGGTATTTTCCGACCCTGCTTCCAATCTTACATCGGCTGATTTCTACAAAACCAGCACTTCTGCTGAGTTGGTGGCGGAATTGACCAAGTTGAAGGGCATTGGCGAATGGTCTGCTAGCATGTTCGCAGTTTTCACGCTCAAGGAGCTAGACGTTTTTGCATACGACGATTTGGGCGTGGCACGCGGGGTAGCACGATATTTACAAGTAAGGCCAGAGGTTTTGGAAGAAGTCAAAGCTGGCGTACATGCTGTGGAAGAGCTCAAAGCACGCTTAAAGAGGAGGTCCAAGTTTCATATGGACAAATCTAAGCGTGATTGGACGCCGCTTCATGATGAGTATGTGAAGTTTCTTGCGTTGAAGTTCGAGCCATTCCGGACGGCTTTCATGCTCATTATGTGGAGGCTTTCCGCCACCAACATCGATGCGTTGGAGAAGAAGTAAATTTTTTGTTTCGGATATTTGCGGCCAGACAGTTGTGATTCTGGAGGATGATGATACGTCATACACCAAGTTTAATAGGAGTTTGGCTTCGATCTGTGTTTCGCACCGAGAGACTACTCAAGGTCTCTAGAACTTACCCATATTTCTGCTTGTTATGCCGATCTTCTCATAAAAGACAGGAAATGGTGTTCACACTAGGCGAATGAAAACATGAGCACGACTTTTACGTTTCCCCACACCTAATATCTTTCTTCTCAGGACGCTTATGGACGCCTTCACTTTTCATTCACGACGCGACGAAGCCACCTTTCCTTTTTAAAACAGTCAAGTCCAGGTGGCTAGTCCGTAAAGACCCTTCCATTGCAATAGATCACCTACTGATCAGATGGCTTTACACACTCAGAACTGTGCATTGCATAAATTCATACGTGTTATCAAAATACACTATGCATGAATGATCTGCGTCAGATTGCAGATCTCAACACGTATAGAGGGGAAAGGTACTTCCAACAGTAGACATGAAAATACGAAAGCTGCAGCATGCAGCGTTTATCATGAAAAGAATCATTTGACAAATGTGTGTGGTTAAGAGCTTTCTGCGAGACCATGTGGATATCCTGAAAAAGAAGAGATTGCAGCACTGTACTTTTGCATTATTGTTGATCGGAAGAGAATCTAAGTTTTCTTCCGGTTTATTCTGTTGCCGCAACTGGCTTCACTTCTTGAAAAAGGACCTGTCCGATAAGGGCACTGCCAGTAGGTGCCGCGGAAGCCCATAATCCGAAGATCGGACATTTCAAACACACAGAGTGAAACACGGAGCTGCATGTGCAAAAGCTTCTCCGCACTTCCCCCGCGCTCGGGTCAAGGTTACACGGCCCAGTGGGTTTAAATAAGGACGACGCCCCAGGGGCCTAAACCGCTTGGGATACACACACTTTTAAAACCTGAAGTTGGACGGTGGTTATTCGTCTTTATACAATCGATCCAACTTTGAACATTGGACCTCCGTACATATCAAGCATAACAGCCTGTGATTATTAGCGACCTGCATAGTCTATGCAACAATTAGTAGAGCCAATTTAACTTCAAATTCGAAGTATAGAAAGAATGAACTCCGACTCAGTTGAACTGTCTACTATCCCGGAAGCCACCGGAACTACCCCTTTCAACGATGATGTTGACGTCTCCATCAGTAGTGGCCTGGTTTCTGATCCAAGACGCTACGAAAATGTCACTTCGAAGGAGATCAGCGACGAAAAAGACAAGGCCAGTTTCTATTCTGAACATTTGGAAACCTCCGCTAGAAAATCACCCAAAGATGAGTGTGTAAAAAAACCATGGAAGGACAGATCGGTTTATTTTGACCTCGTTGCCCTTAACAGGTCTATGCAATTACCGAAGATCGTGCTAAAGCTTGATGAACTCTGGAAATTGAATCAGATCTACGAGCGAAAGGTATCAGAAGAGGAATTTGAGGCACACCTCCTCAGGTGTGTTGTAAACCGCCATTGGAAAGTGCATTTGATATTGAAAAACACGTTTGAAGAAATGCTTGACACCTGCCAGCGTTTGATTAAGAGCTCTGAGAGGATGAGAGCAGTGGCCTTGGCTCGTAGAGAGTTTGGAGGCTTCAGATGCAAAAGGAGGAAGCAGGGAAAGAAAAACCATGGAAATCGGACATCCGGCGACTCATTGCAAAACTTCAGGGCAAGAAAGACTTTCAGAAAGGCGAGCTGAGGAAATGAAGGGAATACGCAAACCCTGATCGAGGGAAGTCAGGTAATGATAGGTTTGGTGCAAAACGTTTATTTTATCTTCGCGTACTGTGATATATGGTGTTCAAGAGAAAAGAGTATTTGAGATAATAGTGCCTTATGAAAATCTTGGAGCACCTATTGATACGTCCAGCTTGAAACTTTCCACTTAGGAGCTAGAAAAGGTGGAAGACCAAAGGCTTGAGAAAGTCGAGGGCTTTCATTTCCTAGTCTCTTTACCAGACGTATGCATTGTTTTTTGTTTTCTGAAGGAGTAGTGCGTACGAAGACTGGTGTAATTTCTGTCTCAATCCTCTTGATCCGAGTAACATCTCGCGTTTTTGGGCGGATCAATCCTATTGGTCGATGATAGTCTAATAATACAAATGAATTTATCTCATTTAGATTAGGGGCCTTGAAGTGGGTTAATTCTCACTGATGAGATCTCGAAATGATGAACGAAGTCTGGGGCAAACCTAAGATTTATCGTAAGTTTATTCTATATGATGCATGGTTCCAGAGATTGTCGAGGTGCGCCTTTTATACAATATACTCTGATGAGAGCGTCCTATAATGTGATAAATTTTTTTAAAAAAAAATGGTTGTGGCTGAGATAAGTAGTATTCATACATCATTAATGAAATTTACCCAATTTTTGAAATCTTGCGTGAAGAAGATAGAAGCTTTTATTATTGAATGGTATACTTTTTTTTGCTTTCGGTGGTTTTGACAAAACCGGATGTGGCTTGGTGGGCTGTATCCTCAAAATAGTTATTCTATCATCGAAAAAAAGGGTTCATGTTGTTCATGAGTTGAAAATTTCCTATCGTCTACTTCAATGGCTTATATAAGAAATAATGCATTTTTATCTGAAGTCAAATAAAATCTCTATTCTGTTTCTGGAAACTGATACTCACACTTATATGAATAGGCGTTTTGCGAATCTCAAAACCTCTGCACGAATCGTGCACTCGGCATGCGATAATGTTGATCGTTTTATTTTCACTCGCTTAGTTTTATCTCAATTGAGGAAGGTGACTGTTGTCATGGAGCTTCATGATGCGCCATAAAGATTCAGAAATATTTGAAAGACTCTTTATTTGCTTCGATAGTCAAGTCTTGTTTAGTTCATGCCGATTTTGAATGCTCAGAATTGTTGACATTCCCCTCTCCATGTGACAAATCATTATCTAGCAATTTGGCAAGAGACAATATGAAAATTGGTTTGCAAAGAATGCACTAGTTGCCTTTGCACAAAAAGCAAAAACACCAAACAGTGCATAATATATCCCTAAGTCCCACCGTAGATAGTTTCGCAAGAGATTCGGAAGTGGGTTCATAGTAAAGATACATTGAATATCGTCTATACTACTAGGTCTAGTCACACACACACACACAAACAAAAACCGAGATTCGTGTAAGCCTTATGAAGTCAGGTCGAGACTGTATCCCAACCAAACGACAAAAACCAACTAAAGTCTCATATGAGCGAAAGCATGATAGTTGCCGTCACAAGCCAAAATCCTTTCCAATCAAGCTTGCGTCCACTGCTCCTGAAAAACGCATCTGGTGAACTACGTGCAAGGTAATTTGCCTTCAAGGCCGTTAGCTCCTCGTCAATAGAGTCGTAGTCGCTGTCAAAATTTGAGTCATGAAGAAACTGCAAATCCTCGCGGCAAAAGCCCCGGTGTTTCACCAAATAATCAATGAAATCATCGATTTTGAGATCAATACACTCTGCGTCGGGGGACTCTTCAACAGGCACAAAATCCTCATCACGGTCATCCTCAACAATGAAACGCATCCACTCGCGCAAATCGGTATCATCCGATAAAATGCGCTCCAAATTGGTGAATTTGGTCTTGAGTGGGGCGTTATCGGTGGTGGAAAGGATGCGGAAATGACTGAGCGACAGGAACGCCAAGTATTCCTTTATATAGTCGGTTTTCAGCTTGACTCTGGTATCCGGAACCACTCCCATTAGCAATAAAGGCGAGCGGCTAGCAGCTGACGGCTCGGCGCTGACTGTGGTAGGGTTTGTACGTGAGTGGACTATGCGTTCTGGCACGTCTCGCACGCCCAGGACATTGATGGCCAAAGAAACGGGAAGCGGGAGAGAAATGACAAAAAGTAGAAGTAATTTTGTTGCAAGCATTATAGTTTGGATGTTACGCGTAGAATTAAGTAGTGAATAGAACAAGATGAACGTTTTTGCAGAGGCTATAGCAGATAGGATAGTGATTAGCACAAAAGAAGTGGCTGCGACAGTTGCCGGCTTGCGCGTAAAGTGTTCCAGATTTTGGGCAGTCACGTGATGTGCCCGTTTGGCGTGCGTCGGCTGTTTACTGTAATTGATAAACAACCATGAACATTTAGTGATGAAGAAGAAAAAAAAATCTGGCTGTCAAAATGTAACCATTCTCAAGTAAGATCTCGAAAGATTTATGAAATTTGTTGCTTACACTAGCCAAAAGTTTCTGTGAATATGCTCTTTGTCCAGTCTTTAGCAATATACTCGAGGCTTGTACCAATAAAAATATTATAAAACCATAATTATTTGTTGCTATCAAAGATTTTTCTCAAAACGAGGCATTAACAAAGAAAGATCTTCCAAAATAATCTAAGGGAAGTGGCCGATTCTAGGTCCGAAGTACCCATCCGGCGCAGTGCTTGCGTCTAAATTGGAGAAACTGGCTCCGTCGAGACCGGCATAAGGAACACTGTTGCCCCACCAGTCAATGTACTTGGACTTGTACTGCACTGAAAAGAAGATGATGATACTGCTAAAAGCCACACCTGCAGTCAAAGAACCGGACAACAAGAAAGTGTACTTCTTGAACCAATTGAGGTACCTTGTTCTAATCACCTTCATGAAAAAGAAGGAGGCGATGAGGCCCGGCGTGTAGTATGACAAATTGTAAGGCGCATAAATCAAAAAGCCACCAATCACCAACACAGGTTCGAAGTACTTCACGGCTTGGTACTTGCCAAAATACCTCTTGAAGCCGTAAAGGACAGGCGCAAGCAAGAAACCTATCAAGAAACACCATTTCAAGATCGGATAGAGGTGCGAGAAAACCCTCTCTGGACCAATGACACCCCAAATAACCGAAGCCGAGTAGAAAGTGCGTGCACTTGGGCAGGTGAACTTCTGGGCCTGGCCTGGCACACAGTAGTCCTCAATGTTGTCAATGGTGAAGTTGATTACAGCCAAACTAATGAAACAACTGACAAACGTGGAAAGAATTTGTGTTCTGAACAAAGCTCTAGGTGGGATTCTGAGGTAGTGTGCCATTTTCTGATCTGTGATATAGTTCTGGGCCTGGCCGTCGATGTTGTAACCCAAAGCCTTCACAAACATCAACGCAATACCGTTACCAGGCAAAGCGTAACCGGTGATCAACTGGACCAATACATTAAGACCGAAACTGAAACCGGTGATGGAGTAGACAAGTGTAAGCGGAATCAAGAACACAAAGTTGATGCCCAAGGCGAAGAAAATGGTCCACACAGGAGTCTGCATCGGGTACAACTTGACACAAAGAATGGCCATGACAATCGAAATCACCAAAACAATCAAGAAAGCCCACTCGGGAACTTCCTTATACTTCCGCATAGACTTGGAGTATGCATCGTGGTAGCCTTCATAGGTCGACCTTCCAAAGTTTCTGATGGCAGCATAAAGACCTCCAATGGCAAACTTGATGTGGGTCCAGTGCGTCAAACCCATGTAGAGTACCGTGAAGGGATAGATGGCAAAGAAAGAGCCATACACGACCATGTTAGCCGCCGTGTAGAATGGAGGACTGTACGCCTCGTATTTCTCCTGGTCGAGCAAATTGTTCTCGTTAAGAATTTTGCTCACCGTGAAACGCTCGCCCGTGTTGGTAAACAAAGAGTTCGAGTTGATTGGCAAGTACCCTGTCCACTTGTAATTCGAGTACCAGAGCCCAAGGATGGCGAAAAAACCAAGAACGGAACCAATGTACTGATTCACCTGAGAATAGAACGGAATAGTCAACGCATAGTTAAAGTCAATAATGTTCCAATCGAACGTGCTGATCGGGTTGAGACCCAAACCGCCAACTGAACCGGTGATCACAGCCAAAGTAGCATTGTTGGGCGAGATCCAAGTCATCCAGTTGAAATAAGACAATGCCTCAAAAAGATAGTTTGGCAACCAGAAGTACAAAAATGAGGCCGTGAAAGCAACAAGAAAGAAGTTGTATCTCGAAATCTTCCACCCGTTGATCACTTCTTTGGGCTCAGTCTGCAACAACGCCTTGTTCAAGGCGAGAGTGGGCAAGATACTCGGCCAAATCGCACGAGTAGGGTAAACTGCAAACTTTCTCATGATACCAGCAAATCCGAAACCCATGAACTGAGTGCAGAACACCAACAAGATCTGGTATCCCCAGTTCGCCCACTTGACTCCGTAAAAAATGTCCATTCTCATCACCGGGATGTTGTATGAGACATAAGGTGTTCCGCTAGAAACAGAGTAGAATAACGTAGCCAACATCTGCTCCTTGTGATTCCACGGGCCAGGGTTCAAATCGACAGACCATTTCCAGATCTTGACCTTGCGCTTAGGCAACGCCCATGCCAAAAACCAACCACTTGGGTAAAGAAAAACCTGCACAACCGCCGAATTCAAAGTAATGGCAGGCTGTCTTTGCTTGAAGAACTCGTTGATGAATGCGCCCAACGCAGTCCACACAAGCCCGACAATGTAGATACGGATAGTCTCGCAGTGCATGTCTGGATCATCGTAAGGTTCTGTAACGGCTCTCACTTCGGCGTATGGCGAATGGAATTCAATGATACCTGCTTCGGTTTTCACCTGCAATTCCCAGTCAAAGATGTCGTAGTCACCGTGCTCAACATCGTTCCACTCATTGATCTTGACGCTTTCGTCAGCATTCTTCTCCGCCACAACAATGGAATCAATGCCTTGTACATCATCTGTCGCTGCTGGCGCGGCTGCAACCAAACGTTCAGCAAACTCGTAATCTTTAGTTTGAATGTTCACATCACCGTCGTGGTCCTTGAGGTACTCTTTGAGAATGGCCAAAGCATCGGTCACAGATAAGTGTTGGATTTTCTCCAAAAGATAGGAAGCGGATAAAGGAAGCTCTTCCAACGAGACCAATGTATCGAAATTGAGCTTTTTCAAGATGTAAAGCTTTTGTTCAGAAGTGAAATCCTCGGCAACTTGGTTGATTGATAATGGATGGGATGCAACAGCTCTCAAAGTGTCCAGCGCTCTGGAGCTTGCATCTTCGATCGAGGCACTAGCCACAGTCAAGTCTGTTTGATTCTTTTCAGACATAGTGCTGTGAGAAGGTGAGGCTTTGGTAGTTGCAACGAGACACGCCGGGGGGCATTTATAAGAACAAACCTGTTTTCGCTTATCTCCTGATCTGGCCACGATAAGCCACACTTATCTATGATTTAAAGCCCTTGCCTCGCACGGCTCTGGGAATCTGGTAATTAGGCTGCAAAAAAGTACATAATTGAAGCGTGGAGCCACTTATGCCGAGAAATGACGCGGACCTTCGCCGGCGTCTGACTTCTTATCGCGCTCTGATACCACGCACGGCGCGGCTTCAAAACTTCAAGGACCCGCGGCGGTAAAAAATCACCCCACAGACCTAATCTGGGGGTAATGAGGATCACATCAGCCGTATGTGTCGTGATGAGTATGTTCGCAAACGGTGCGTGAGTCTGACCTAAGGTAGTTATGAGTGAACTCACGAAATGGTAACATCGAAGAGCCACAATTACAATGCGCCGACCGAAATCGTGAAATGCCTTGAATCAGCTTGGGCGTCATGCGTTCTCATTTGTTTCTTGGCATGGCCGTACAAAAAGCCTTGGCATGCCAGATGCCAAGCAATACATCTCATGTATGCAGGCCGTGCATATTATTGAAAAGGGCGTCCCCAAATTCCGAAGGTCTCATTTCTCGCGATCATTCGCAAGTCTCGTCACCGCCAAGAAAATGCATGGGGCCTCACATTCGATAAGACTGAAGCCACTTAGAGCCACACGGAACCACATCCCACAGCCCTATTGGATGTAAATTCCGTGAATTCTTTCCAAGTATGTAAGCATCGTCAGTGAGCTTTTGCAATGATTGGCTTCTTGGCAATTTTTCGTGAATTGAATATAATCCAAGCAAGTTCATGTCAAGGCTCAACTCTTGCTTTTGCAATTGTTTACAAGAATTTGGCGACCCTAACACCCCATTGCCGGAATTGGCTACATCACGTAAAGAAATACTACATGAGGAGCAGTAGAATCAGAATCTAGGCAGGAAAAAAAAGACCTAAACAAAAAATAAAAGTCTGTCGGAAACTGTTAAAAGATCTGTCGCGAGGCTTTGCTCGATTCCTTCTCAATTACGTAGGTGCACTTTATTTCGATCGAGAATGGTGGGGCCTCTTTCGCGAGCAACAGCTTTGCAAATGGTTCACTGCTTTTGCTCTTTTTTTTTTTTCATGATTCACCCTTCGAAAATCCTGAGGTAAAACTCTTAAGCGGTATAGTCAAACTAACTTAATCTTGGTTCAGTAACATTACTTGTGCTATTCTGAGTCTTCTGAAGGCGGATCTCGCATATCTCCTAACTCATGTATAAAGCTTAGTCAAGATGGATGGGCACGAATGACAATTATAGTGAAGGCCAGATATAGGAATTTTTTGGGTTCGCAATCCCGTGGCTCTCTCCTATCGGATAAAGGACTTTGTTGTTTGTCATAACCTCGATACCGTGACCTAAGGGGCTAAAAGTTGCATAAAGCGATATGATTGGTGTTTCATGTGTCACGTAGTTTAGATTTTTGAGGTTACAGAAAGATAGAAATGGAATCTAAAATACGGAATCTTGATAGCAGGCCCGTGGTTTTGTATCTGGACATGCTAACAATTTTCCTCGAAATGACCACCGATACCCGTCCTTAGATTGACGCCTTCACTTTGAGAAAGCGCATAACTTTTGAACATCTAGCTCAGAAACCGAAAAGGCGAAATTAGCCGCCAATACGTCAGATTCTAATCATTGAGCGCGAAAATGTAACGTGATATCCATTTAGCCAACATGGCATGTGCGCACATCGCTTCGAACCCCGAACCAAAAAATCTTGGCGCTTTTATCTTATCATGACGGCCAAGTGATTTGTTTCACATATTTGCTCAAGCCTAAGGGGACTGAAAAGACAAATGTCGCCGAATTGTCGTATGCAGCAAATATATGTTAATATATTTTTCTTGTATCTGTTGTTCAATTTAGCTGGTTAATGACTTATAGCAGGACAAGAACAAGAATTAAGTATAGCGCACTGGCGTGAAGAAATCGGTATTGGGCCTCCCAATTTCTGATGACGTTGGATGAGACAACAACAAAAGGGTCGATTTCACTCGCGGCTGCTGCACCGATAAAACCTGTTGATCAATAAGTATCATCATAAAACCGTTAATTTGAACAATACAGATATGATAAGCAGTGATCTTGCGTAAAAATGGCACGCCACACGAGACAATATACATTTTTTTTTTTTTGAGAAGGTGCATCCATTAGGGCGATGGCAGCCTCGTAAGTCTTACAAGCTGGCAAGCCGAGATTTGAGGACATGGTAGCGAAGCTGACTCGGGTTCTATATTGATCAAATGTAGTTTTTTGGAGAGCCAGGTAAGCGATTCTGGCTCCCTCTTAAAAATCAGAAGTATCTGGCAAAAAGGGGAAAGAAGAAAAAAAGAGATAAATATAATTCAAAAGACAGTCAAGCCACACAATACTGGATACACCATACAATCTCTAACATAATACGTCACGTGACTAACGAGAAGAGACTTTTGTAAACAATCAATACATAAGAAACAAAAGCTCCCTAGACTGATTCTCGTTCTATGGAAAGTGGCCAATTCTAGGACCAAAGTATCCGTCCGGGGCTGTGCTGGCATCCAAGCGGGACTTGGCGTGTCCGTCAGCACCTGCGTTAGACACGTTATTTCCCCACCAGTCAATATCCTTCTCATGATATTGCACCGCAAAAAAGATGATGATACTGCTGAAAGCAACACCTGCAGTCAAGGCTCCCGATAACAAAAAGTTGTATTTTTTGAACCAGTTGATATACCTGTTTCTGATCACATGCATGAAGAAGAATGACGCAATGAGCCCAGGAGTACGGTAGGATAAATTGTATGGCGCGTAGATCAAGAAGCCTCCAATGATCAAGACAGGCTCAAAATACTTGACAGTCTCATATTTCTTGAAGTATTTCTTGACCAAGAAAAGAACCGGGGCAAGCAAAAACCCAAGCAAGAAACACCACCTCAAAATTGGGTAGAGGTGTGAAAACACTTTTTCTGGACCAATGACACCCCAAATCACCGACGCCGAGTAGAACGTGCGGGCATCCGGACAAGTGAATTTCTGGGACTGGTTAGGAAAACAATAGTCCTTTATATGTTCGATGCTGAAGTTGATGACTGCCAAACTGATGAAACAACTGATTATAGTAGAGAGAATCTGCGTTCTGAACAAGGATCTAGGTGGGATTCTGAGATAATGCGCCATTTTCTGGTCGGTGATATAGTTCTCGGCCTGACCATCGATGTTATACCCCAAAGCCTTGACAAACATCAACGCTAGTCCATTTCCAGGTAAAGCGTAACCGACAATGAGCTCCACCAAGACGTTGAGACCAAAACTAAAACCAGTGATGGAGTAGATCAAAGTAAGTGGAATCAAGAAAACGAAATTGATCCCCACGGCGAAAAAAATACTCCAGACCGGCGTTTCCATGGGATATACCTCCACACAAATAATGGCCAAAACAATGGAAATGATCAAGACGATGAAAAAGCACCACTCAGGCACTTCTTTGTATTTGCGCATGGATTTCGAGTATGTGTCGTGGTAGCCTTCATACGTGGACTTTCTGAAATTCCTGATTGCACCCCAAAGACCGCCGAAGGCAAACTTAATGTGGGTCCATTGAGTCAACCCAACATAGAACACTGTGAATGGGTAAATTGCGAAAAAAGCGCCATATTGCACCAAATTGGCCGCCGTGTAGAACGGTGGCCCGTAAGAGTCATACTTCGCCTTGTCAACCAAATTGCTTTCATTAAGAATCTTCGAAACTCTGTATGGTTCTCCCTTATTCGTGAATAACCCGTTCGAGTTGATTGGCATGTATCCGGTCCACTTGTAGTTGCCGTACCAGACACCTAGGATACAGAAAAACCCGATGAGGGACCCAATATACTGGTTAACCTGAGAATAGAAAGGAATCACTAAAGCAGAGTTGTAATTAATGATGTTCCAATCAAAAGTTGTAATTGGATTGAGCCCTAAACCACCAACTGAACCGGTCACGACAGCCAACGTAGCATTTTTGGGTGAAATCCATGTCATCCAGTTGAAGGTCGACAACGCCTGGAAAATGTAGTCAGGGAACCAGAAGTACAAGAAGGACGCGGCGAAAGCAATGAGAAAGAACCTGTATCTCGAAATCGTCCATCCATTGATGTTTTCTTTGGGCTCTTTCTGAACCAAAGCTTTGTTCAAGGCGAGAGTCGGCAAGATACTTGGCCAGATTGCACGTGTGGGATAAACTGCAAACTTTCTCATGATTCCAGCGAAACCAAAACCCATAAACTGGGTTGACAAAATCAACGAAATCTGATAACCCCAAGTGACCCACTTGACCCCGTAGAATAAGTCCATCTTCAAGACTGGAATATTATAGGACACATAAGGAGTTCCTCCAGAAACCGAATAGAACAACGTGGCCAACATTTGCTCCTTATGGTTCCAAGGACCTGGGTTTAAATCGAGAGACCATTTCCAAACTTTGACTTTGCGCTTTGGTAATACCCATGCCAAAAACCATCCACTAGGGTAAAGAAACACCTGCACAACGGCGGAGTCCAATGTAATGGCGGGTTGTCTCTCCATGAAAAACTCATTTATAAACGCACCTAGCACCGTCCAGATGATTCCCACCACATACACTCTCAAAGTTTCCACTGGCAAATCAGCGTCGTCATAAGGCTCTGTGACTGCTCTCACCTCAGCGTAAGGAGAATAAAACTCGATGATTCCGGCCTCAAGCTTTGCCTGAAAAGCCCAGTCAAATACAAGATCAGCGCCATAATCACTTTCATCAAGCGAGTTCTCTTCACTGATCACTTTTTCACTAACCATCTTTTTTTCCGTGAGGGCATTATCGATTCCGTGGCTTTCCGGGTGAGGAGCCGAAGCAAGTAGTTTTTCGATGAACTCGAAGTCACTGGTTTTGATATTGACGTCATCCGCGTGATCGGCCACAAATTCCTCAAGAATTCTGACTGCATCGGGAAGAGGCAAATGCTCGATTTTTTGCATCATATAAGACACAGAAACAGGTAAGTCATCCAAAGATACCAAAGTTTCCACATTAAGTTTTTTCAAAATGTAGAGTTTCTGCCCAGTCGTCAATTCTTCCGCAACATCATTGATCGACATGGGTTGGGAAGTGACCGCTTTTAAAGTTTCCAGCACTCTGGAACTGGCATCTTCGAATGTGACTTTTGCAGCGTTCGAATCCGCGCGATCAATTTCGACCGACATTCTTTGTTTTAGAGTTGAGGGTGAATTTTGCATTTTCAAATTTTAAAGTTGTCTTGCTTAGAATAATTAGCCGAATTTATAGCGGAATACGCTTATCTATCACGCGTGATAGTCTATCAAGCTTATCGGCTTCGACTCATGCAAATTCATGAGTGCCGTACGGCAACGTGCGCCAGGTTTGTGTGTAATGACAAGTATCGGGATACATACAGGCATGTCAAAGATAACAATCCCTATAGATGGCTTCCGTACGCGGCCGTGTTTTGTTGTGGCGTCTCCATCTTTATTTAGACAACAAGGCCTTCTCTTGACTTCCATCTGCGTGATTTCACAATATACACCGATCCGCGGATTTCGAGGAGAGATTACAATTGGCTCCATGTGGATTCTTCTAACTTCCTGGCAAAAACTCAACCTTAAATTTTGCCGCCTTAAAATTTCCTTCCTAGCCGGAATTGTCACTTTCAAATTTAGTGCATGGACGAGCCTGTATCTTCCTTTCAACGCATATGCATGAACGGAGATGTGTCGCGAAGCTCTTTGCGTTGATTAAAATTGGGCACTTTGAATACTATCAGTCACCTGGCTCTAAACTCAAATAATCGAGGGCCCGATTTAGAATTCTTGGAAAATGCACGATCCGGAGTGTCCAAGAATGACTTGTCTGCTTGCTCTCTTCATACTCGCTCATAATTTGGGTCTTCACGCGAAGTCAAAAGTCACCGTCAAATTCGAAAAATCGGCACGCACAAAATCTAAAAATATGTCAAGAAACCGCGCGTACGCGAAATCAAGACATCTGCAGGTTGACATTGATGTCACATTTCCGGAATTATTCTTCACACTGGCAATTTGTATCTTGTTTTTATTGATAGTTTTGTCTCACTGAGAGCCAAGTTTGGGTCGATATAGACAAGTTTTACTCTATTCGTAACCTGTCGACCCGTGTTATGTAGGAGACATCACGTTGAGTATCATGTGGTATAGAGATTGAGCGGCTTATTCATACCGAGATTGCTGCATAAGATTGTGTCTCACTTACTTTCATCTTATCATGAGCTGGACATTATGATGGGATTGGAAAAGAAATTTTGACACAAGCAAGTTTTGGAGCCAATGGCGCGTATGGAGCATGGCGCGTGTGGACTTCCGCGCAAAACGGACGCAAATAAAACAGCAATAAGTCAGAAAACAAGAAAATTGTCTGCGGGGATGATGATGACAAAGCTTAATTGAGACAGTTTCTCTAGTTCTCATTCAATTTGATTATGACACAAAAAATTTATATCGGGGCTTTAAAGTACCTGACTTCATTGATTTTCGTTGAGTGACATATTGTTGCATGAGAGGGCGCTTCGTCGCATGAAGCCTTTCAGTCACGCGGCTTAATGTGGCTTGTGAGTGTAATTGTGTGGGGTGTGGGTATTTGCATGCGAGCCATAAATAGTCCCGTGCGATCCCGATCCGGCGGCAGCCGAGACCCAAAAAAAAATTGCAACATGATTGTCCCAGGTCAAAAGTTTTCGAATACTGGATAGCAGAATCTCAATGCCAATTTCAATTTTCCCTTCTGAGTGATCCCAATGTAACATTAAGCACTTGTTGCGTTCTGCTTTTGGCAGCTTGCTGAGCTTGCAGACAATCAATACTTCAATATTCACCGATAACGATTCTGGTTTTAGGCAGTTGGCAATTTTTTTTTGTAACGTAGCAGATAAGCCGCAAAGTTCAGTTCATCCTCGAATCGGGTTGAGCATTGCTATCATCAATCTCTTTGCGTAGACTTGGAAAACTGGTCTTGATCTTTTTTTCTTGCCTCTTCTTTCTTTCTTTTTTTACCTGATACGTTTAAGGATTCGAACCCTTGTGATTGAACACAATCAGAAACCAAGTTATTCTCGACCGTTTGAAAAATTGGGCGCTTGTTTTTGACCATTCCCACTGATATTTCAGAATTTAGGCGCCCAGTCGCGCTTTATGACGTCAATCACCGATTTCAGAATATCTGCCAAAATTCAGGAAGTTTCGTTCAGACCATGTGAATAGAATAAAAAGACAAAATGGAAGCGTGGTCTATAAGTAAACCAATTGAATGCAATAATTCAAGGATTTGTTGCGGAAACTAACGTACTGTGGAACTGAATGACCAATGCGCACAACACAAGATTTAGTAAACAATCAATTCAACAACGTTAGACTCCTGTTCGCGCGCGTGCCAATGCATCATATAGGTGAGTATTCTTGGATTGGACAATATTTTGTCGGTAACGACCTCAAATTTCCTTGAGTCTGATCCAGCTACAACGGTAAAGTGTTCACAGAAGAAGAATGATACGGGTCTAAGGAACCCATAACAAGGGAATGAACTGACGGATTGCTTACGAAACTCATACGCGAGATCGCAGCAGATTTGAAGGAAGAGGCAGAGCAGCAAGCCAGAGTGCCCTTCGAAGAAGGCATCCACTAACTTGCCATACTATGAAGTCTCTCCACCACAGCCATGAAATGAGTGTCAAAAATGGCATTTGAGACTTCTTTAGCCTCAAATTCCGACTACATTATAATTTGATTGCATGGACTCAAAATATTGGTTTGGTCTAACTGAAATTTAGATATATCTACTCGACTATGAGACCCGTTCTACTCTATCGATGAATCATCGTCCTGCACCAGCAAAAGAGCCAAAGGTAGGCTATGGGTAATGACCCTCTCTGGGCCCAAAATGTCCATCTGGCGCCGAGCTCACATTCAAGTTGGGGAAACTCGTTCCATCAAGGCCAGCATAAGGAACTGTGTTTCCCCACCATGATACCTTTTTCTCGTGGTAAGACACAGCGAAAAATATGATGATGCTGCTGAACGCGACTCCAGCGCTTAACGCTCCGGACAAGAGAAAATTGTACTTTTTGAACCAGGCCGAGTATCTGTTTCGTATCACGTGCATGAAGAAAAACGAAGCAATGAATCCAGGAGTATGATATGCCAAGTTGTTGGGTGCGTATATAGAGAACCCGCCGATGATCAATACTGGCTCGAAGTATTTGATGGCCTCGTGCTTTCTGAAATACTTCTTGACCAAGTACACAAACGGGGCGAGCAAAAATCCGAGCAAGAAGCACCATTTCAAAATCGGGTATAGATGGGAAAAAACCTTTTGGGGACCGATGACACCCCAGATGACGAAAGCCGAGTAGAATGTGCGGGCGCTTGGGCAAGAGAACTTTTGGGGCTGGCTTGGGTCGCAGTAGTCCTTTATGTTCTCGATGCAAAAGTTCATTACAGCCAAACTGATGAAGCAACTGATGAGAATCGACAAGATTTGAGTCCTGAAAAGTGCTCTTGGGGGAATTCTCACATAATGGGCCATCTTCTGGTCTGCTACATAACTCTGAGACTGGCCATCAATGTTGTAGCCCAAAGCTTTGATGAACATGAGTGCCATTCCATTGCCAGGCAATGCGTAGCCCACGATCAACTCAACCAAAATATTGAGACCAAAACTGTACCCTGTGATGGAGTATACGAGGGTGAGGGGGATCAAGAACACAAAATTGATGGCCAAGGCGAAAAAGATTCCCCAAACTGGGGTTTCTGTAGGGTACAATTTGCAGCAGAGAATGGCCAATATCACGGAAATGACCAAAACAATCAAAAAACACCATTCAGGAACCTCCTTATAATTCCGCATGGACTTCGAATAGGCATCGTGATACCCCTCATAGGTTGACTCCTTGAAGTTTCTGATGGCTCCTCAAAGCCCTTTGAAGGCAAACTTGATGTGCTTCCATTCGGCCAAACCAACGTAAAGTACCGTGAAAGGGTAAAGCGCGAAAGAAGATCCATACGAGACCAAGTTGGCCGCGGTGTAGAACGGAGGCCCATAAGCTTCGTATTTGGACTGATCCATCAAGTTGTTGCTATCAAGAATCTGAGAAACCTTGTATGATTTTCCCTTGTTGGTGAATAAGCCATTGGAATTGATGGGCAAGTACCCGGCCCACTTATAATTGGAGTACCACACGCCTATGATACAGGAAAAGCCAATGATCGAGCCAATATACTGGTTTAGCTGAGAATAGAAAGGAATGACCAATGCAGAGTTGTAACTGATGATGTTCCAGTCAAAACTAGCAATGGGGTTGAATCCCAACCCATTCACGGAGCCAGTGACCACGGCCAATGCTACGTTTTGTGGTGCTATCCACGTCATCCAGTTGAACGTTGATATAGCCTGAAAAAGATATTCCGGGAGCCAAAAGTACAAAAATGAACCGATAAAGGCGATGACAAAAAAGTTGAACCGTGTGATTTTCCATCCATTTATGATCTCTCTAGGCTCGCTCTGCAATAAAGCCTTGTTCAAAGCAAGTGTAGGCAACACATTGGGCCAGATTGCACGAGTTGGATAGACGGCAAACTTCCTCATGATTCCGGCGAAACCAAATCCCATAAATTGAGTCGATGAATTGAGCAAGATCTGGTATCCCCAGTCAGCCCACTTGACGCCGTAAAACATATCCATCTTCACAACAGGAATGTTGAAAGACGCGTAAGGGTATGAACTCGAAACGTTGTAGAACAATGTGGCCAACATCTGTTCCTTGTGGTTCCATGGTCCCGGGTTCAAGTCGACAGTCCATTTCCAGATTGTCACTTTCCGTTTGGGCAACACCCAGGCCAAGAATAAGCCACTTGGGTAGAGAAGAATTTGCACCACTGCAGACTCCAACAAAATCGATGGTCTTCTCTGCTTGAAGAACTCGTTGATGAATGACCCTATGGCGGTCCAAATAATACCAGCAATGTAAATCCGAATCGTCTCGCAGTACACCTCTGGATTATCATAAGGCTCTGTTACACCTCTCACTTCCGCATAAGGAGAATGAAACTCTATGACTCCAGCCTCTGTCTTCACCTGCAACTCCCAATCAAACACGTCATATGGGCCATACTCAAAGTCATGCCAGTCCACCTCCAGCACTAATTGCCTGTTATTGTCCTTTTCGGACTCAAGATCATCAGCCTGAACGAAGCTCACTGAGCTAGGAGTAGATGCAAGCAACTTCTCGATGAACTCAAAATCCTTTGTTCTGATGTTGACGTCATCTTCGTGCTCTGCCACAAAGTCCTCGAGGATCTTCACTGCATCAAGAACTTGCAAAAGTTGTATTTTCTCCAACAAATAAGATGCGGTCACGGGAAGGTCATCATAAGAGACCAAGTGATCGTAGTCAAGCTTCTTCAAGATGTATGACTTCTGTTCAGCGGTGAATTCTTTGGCAACGCCTCCAATCGACAAACGTCTGGAGGTAACAGCTCTGAGGGTGTCCAGCACTCGGGAACTGTCATCAGCAGAAGCCACTTCAACGACATTTGAGTCGATGACTTTTTTCTCGGATGCCATTGTCCAGAACTAGAATCTAGGCTGTGAAAGTGATGAGTGAATGAAGAAGGAGCATTCTCAACACCAACAATGACCCGATTGTGCCTTTCTATTCGTAAACCTTATCATGACCACCCCGCCACACTCAACTGTGGATATAGAGATAGGTGGCTTTTTGGTTGCGAGGATCAATTTATCGCAGAGTGCCGTTCAGACATTTGCAACTTTTGCCGTGCCGGGTCTGCAGGTAAGACGAGTGCCTGCATACTCATACCTAGCTCACTTTTCGACGCTCAGTCCTCAAGAACCATGCTCCTCAATAAGGTCTTCTATGAAATATAGAAAAAGCTGATACAAATTGATTCAACGACTGAACAGTATCATTTCTCAGGCTGAAATCTTGGAAACTCAGTGAAAGAGGTTCCCAGGGGTAGTTTCTCACCCCTGAACGTGCCCGGTTAAACTTGTCATAAAAAGATATAAAGAGTCAGTTGTTGCGACCAATCACGAGGTTTTTCCGACTTAAGCGTTGGCGCATATTCTGACTGCCTCCGTTGACAAGGGCTCAATCATGAGAGATAGTAAATTGAATGGCTTATCGAAAGAAAGCGCTCATCATTAGTTTTCCATGATTGCGCATCGTGCATGACAATATGATTGCTTTCATTTGGTTCGACAGCGTCAAAATACGTTTCTCGGAAACTCCGACGGAAACCCTGCCGAATCAAGTTGGCGCGCGCTTAAAGATTGTTTGGCATCACGTGGACGTCCGTCTTGAGTGCACACCTGAAGCGGCTGAAACTATTCAGGTTATTGGTTGAATGTTTGTTTATTTTTTTTTTTTTTTTTTTGGCTTCATACATCTGGAAGCCACAATTCAAAGTGGTTTAATTTTTTATCCCCATTGCGTTTGCCGTATAGTAGTATATGAATGGAGTGGCTGGATTTCGAAAAAAGGGTAAATTCTGATTCTGGCAAAGTACAACACCGCACTTTTTCTGCATCGTAGCATTCAAAGCCATTTCGCGTTACGACCTCCGTCCAGTCGGGGCTTTGGGGAAATGGTGAAGAGATAAGATAACACAAATCACTCATTTTCCCAAATTTGAGGAGGCATGAGATCCTGCTTGTAAATTGTTGAAATTCAGAGAAAAAAAAAAATGTGATACTCTCAAGAATTGAGGGTGGCTGACCTTCGGATCATCAGGAAAAGAGGAAATATATCCATACCGTTTTCGGTGGCATTTATGAAATTTAAAGTTATATGATCGATAAGCAACAAAAATACGGTAAACACTGGCAAGGAACTCTCAGCAAGTCAATCAAACAAAATAATCACCAGCAACAGTATCTACCTAAAAAAAACTCATCTCATGATTCGTAAGCTCATGTTCTTAAGTCAGTCGGGAATGCTACTTCATGGATTTATGCGAACATCCCACGTTATTGAAACAATCATTTTTGCCACATGACCTTAGATATCACTGCTACCGTCTAAAAAGCTCAGAAAAAATGTAACATCTTGTTCTGAATCCTGTACTCCTTCCACTGAAAGAAAAAATCTCATTAAACTTGAACTCCAGAGAAATACGAAAGCATTCACTACGAAGACAATGAAAAGTCGATTAATGTATTAGTTATTTAGGCAAACCTTCCAGTTCTGTTTTTCGAACATTAGAAGGACTATGGATAGTGGCCTTTTCTTGGCCCGAAGTAGCCGTCTGGAGCAGTGCTTATGTCCAAGTTGGCAAAACTGCCCGCGTCAAGACCAGCATAGGAAACAGTGTTGCCCCACCAGTTGATATCCTTCTCATGATATTGCACTGCAAAAAAGATGATGATACTGCTAAAGGCAACACCAGCAGTCAAGGCTCCCGACAACAAAAAGTTGTATTTTTTGAACCAGTTGATATACCTGTTTCTAATCACATGCATGAAAAAGTATGATGCAATGAGACCCGGGGTGTAGTAAGACAAGTTGTATGGAGCGTAAATCAAGAACCCACCGATAATCAAAACGGGCTCAAAGTACTTGATGGCCTCGTACTTCCTGAAGTACTTCTTGACCAAGAAAACGAAAGGAGCAAGCAAGAAACCGAGCAAAAAACACCACTTCAAGATAGGGTAAAGATGAGAAAACACTTTCTTTGGACCAATGACACCCCAAAGAACCGAGGACGAATAGAAAGTGCGAGCACTTGGACACGAAAACTTCTGAGCCTGTCCCGGGGTGCAGTAGTCCTTGATGTTCTCGATGCTGAAGTTGATGACTGCCAAACTGATAAAGGAACTGATGATCGTGGAAAGAATCTGAGTTCTGAACAATGCTCTTGGTGGAATCCGAAGGTAGTGTCCCATTTTCTGATCTGTGATATAGTTCTGGGCCTGGCCATCGATGTTGTAACCCAAAGCCTTCACAAACATCAAGGCCATACCGTTTCCGGGCAACGCATATCCCACAATCAACTCAACCAACACATTGAGACCGAAACTGAAACCTGTGATGGAATAAACGAGAGTAAGGGGAATCAAGAACACAAAATTGATACCCACCGCAAAGAAAATACTCCAGACTGGGGTCTCCATGGGGTACACCTCCACACACACAATGGCCAACACGATCGAGATGACCAAGACAATCAAAAAACACCATTCGGGAACTTCCTTATACTTGCGCATCGACCGCGAGTACGCATCATGGTATCCATCAAACGTCGATTTCCTGAAGTTTCTTATAGCAGCCCAGAGGCCTCCAAAGGCAAACTTAATATGCGTCCATTGCGTCAACCCAACATAAACGATAGTGAACGGGTAAAGCGCAAAGAAAGCACCATAACTGACCAAGTTCGCGGCAGTGTAGAATGGTGGGCCATACTCGTCGTATTTTGCCTGATCCATCAAATTGTTTTCATTGAGAATCTTGGTCACCAGGTATGACTCGCCGGTGTTGGTAAACAATCCATTAGAGTTGATTGGCAAATACCCTGACCATTTGTAATTTGAGTACCATACGCCAAGGATGCAGAAGAAGCCAATCATGGAACCAATGTACTGGTTGAGCTGGGAGTAAAATGGGATTGTCAAAGCCAAGTTGTAGTTGAGAACATTCCAGTCAAACGTGGTGATTGGATTGAAACCCAAGCCGCCAATAGATCCAGTGACCACGGCCAACGTAGCGTTGTTGGGAGAAATCCAAGTCATCCAGTTGAAATAAGATAAGGCTTGGAAGATGTAGTCAGGGAACCAGAAGTACAAGAACGATCCTGAGAAAGCAATGAGAAAGAAGTTGTACCTAGAGATTTTCCACCCGTTGATGTTTTCTCTTGGCTCTTTCTGAACCAATGCCTTGTTCAACGCAAGTGTAGGCAAAATGCTTGGCCAGATAGCACGCGTTGGGTAGACTGCAAACTTTCTCATGATACCAGCGAACCCAAAGCCCATGAACTGAGTAGACAAGATCAACAAGATTTGGTATCCCCAATTAGCCCATTTGACGCCGTAAAACATGTCCATTTTCATGACAGGGAGATTGTACGACACATAAGGCGTGCCACCCGAGACCGAATAAAACAACGTGGCCAACATCTGCTCCTTATGGTTCCAAGGTCCTGGGTTCAAGTCAATGACCCATTTCCAGACCCTGATCTTTTTCTTGGGCAAAACCCACGCCAAAAACCATCCGCTCGGGTAGAGAAACACCTGCACGACGGCAGAATCTAACGTGATGGCGGGCTGTCTCTCCATGAAGAACTCATTGATGAAAGCGCCAATGGCGGTCCAGATAATGCCCACAATGTACACTCTGAGCGTCTCCACGGGTAATTCAACGTCATCATAGGGCTCAGTGACGGCCCTTACCTCGGCATAAGGTGAATGGAACTCAATAATGCCGGCCTCAGTCTTCACCTGCAACGCCCAGTCGAAAATGTCATATGCATTATGGTCAATGTCATGCCAGTCATCCTCTTGTCTGACTTTCTCCCCAATATCTTTTTTCTCGTCAAAGTTAGCCTCAAACCCATTCTCGGTCGGGGCAGGGGCGGACGCAAGCAATTTCTCGATGAACTCAAAGTCACTGGTCTTGATGTTAACGTCATCTGCATGCTCAGTGACAAATTCCTGAAGGATTGTTACCGCATCAGTAATCGACAATTGCTCGATTTTCTCCAACAAATACGACGCTGACACTGGGAGATCGTCCAAGGTCACCAACGTGTCGTAATTGAGCTTTTTCAAGATGTACAACTTCTGCTCAGTGGTTAATTCCTCAGCAACATCTGTGATGGATAAAGGATGCGACGTGACCACCCGCAAGGTGTCCAGCACCCGAGAGCTGTCATCTGCAGAAGCAACACTGGTAACGTTCAAGTCTGGACGGCTCTTTTCTGTGGACATCTTTGCTTGACCGAGTGAAAATCCTGTAGCTTCTATTCTGTTGATTTTGACTGGTTAAAAAATATGGCTTTACTGCGTCATTCTGCCGGTTTATATGGACGAGTCCCATGATATCGACATTTTGCAATCTAACCACACTTATCAGTAATTCGAGCCCATGATTCGCACGGCTCCGCGTACAGCGCCAATCGCAATGGAACGAGTTTCCGAGGAAGGCAGATAGCCGGCGTCTGGCCTTATGTGCAAGGTTTTCCGCTATATAGACGTCCTCGAAAATCCGTTTTTAGAAGCGCGTACCGTCCCCGGGTCGCCTGATAACCGTGGCTCTCACGATAGATAGCGCCCCACACTTTTGCTACACCGTACATCTGTACGGCTCTGCTGGCCAAAAATCTGCAATTTTGAGAAAGATCACGTCGCGCGCCTAACCCCGACGATAACAGATATACGCCTACTATCCTTATTACAGCTCCTATGAGAAATGCCAAGACATGTCAATGCACTTTGGAAAAGGCTTAAATTATGCCGAACGTCAAAAATATCAGTGATTGTCTGAATTGTGGAAACTCATTTGAAATAAGACTGTAATTTCTTTGTTTTTCGGTGGAAATAAGCTTCTTTTTTTTTCGTCACTGTCTCTATCGCTCGAGTTTATTTGCGTGATTTTTCGAAGCCAATCAGGTCACGAGATATCACATTATTGGGGGTGTGGATTTCATGCAGGGACTGTACGCAGGGCGTCGTAATGCGTGAGTCCGTGCCGCGGTTGGTTAGAGAATAAGCAGGGATCTGAATTGCAAGAACGCTGGTAGGAGAAGAAGAAAAAAACCATTTTTTTCAGATATATTGACTGGAATTTCAAAAAACGCAAACATAGCTGTAATATTGGGTGATTTAAGCCGCCATGTACATGAATCACACCACCCTTACAGGGAGAGCGCGAGTTTAGTGGAAAGATGATAAGCATTACGAGAGGACCCTTCTATTCGCGCCACTATTGCTTTAGCAAATGCTTTAGCAATGTCAGGACACCGAGCTGAAAAGTGACATTTTGTTCATCAAAATTTTTGACATGCTCGGAAAACAAGGAAACTTGAAAATTTTGTTTTTGGCGGAGCCGCAGAAAAATGGAAACCAAGCCACTGCTGTGTGGAGATACTTGCTTATACAGTCCGGGTGTTTGGAGCCCTTTCCCGGGTAAGGTTCCGGGCCGAATTATCTGGAGGAAGAGATCAGGGCAATTGAACTTGCCCAGAATGACTTTGGATTGAGGCAAATGAGAAACAAAATCATCCGTTTTTTAGCTAGTTTTTTTTTTCCTCTCAAAGCTTCATTGAAATATCGTACCGAACAAAATCGAAATACTTAATCATCTAGTATATTCAGTGTGGCTCTTCCAAATATTTGGGAGCTCAATCATGCTGTGGCTCGATGACACCAAAAGGCAATGTATCCAGTGATAACACTTCCTCCGTAAGATGATATATTATTCAGCTATTTCTTTATTCTTTTTCAATAGAGCTTACATTCCTCTCACCCGATCTCGGTAACAAATAATATATTGCAAGTTGAATGGGTGACCAGAATTTGTTCTGGTTGACATGTGATGTGAGCTTAACTTCGGCTAAGCATCATAACATGAGCCGCTTTGTCTGATTTAACTTCATCAAATTCCAGCGAGTTTTGAGCGTTCACAAGGTGAAAAATGTTAGACGAATGCAACCAGATTCGTTTTAATTCGATGTCTCTTGGCTACATTCAACATTGACAATCCCAACCTACGAAGTGAAAAGGACCTCTTTTGTGGAATAGCAGCAGAAACGCACGAAGCCGAGGCTGCGTGTGGTGTGGAAAACCAATGAAGGCCAGTCACCGAGACGGCGCCGCACATTATCTTCACCAGTTCTACCGCCTTTGAACAAAGTTGAGGGCAGCCAGTTTTTCCCGATTTTGGGCGAACTCATCACTTTTTTACATTCAGATTTTATCGTTATTTCCCTAATTTTAGTTCAATCATCAATTAGTTATCTCAACACGACCCATTCACTTCATGCTTAATCATTATTGTTCAGGTTTGTTCCTGTCATCTTAAGAGTTGTTTTATGACATCAGTTGATGAAAAGTGTGGTCACTTTCCTCTCTGAAAAGGCGTTTGTCTAATTTGTCACTTTATTCTCTGAAAATGCTTATGTCCATTTTTTGGTGGAGAACATGTCTAATCATGTGAGTTTTGTATCATTGGTTTTTACGAAATAGATAAGGCTTGCAGGTGTAACACAAATGACGAAAGAAAGCTTTGATTAAAAACACGATCCAGACCGTTTGGCCGTATTCCTCTATTTTTTATGGCGGATAGAGTGTTGCTGAAAGGTAAAATGCGAGCCAAGAATCCTTCTCTCAAGAAACTAACGTCGAACACATTATCGAGTTTAGGACTCATAAACACTAAAGTGCGATGCAGAAGCGCGAGTGCGTTCCCGTAAAAATGTTCGTGGCTGATTATTCTTGATAAAAGGTTTTATTTCTTTTTCTTATCGATTTGATTCTTCTTACGAGAAAGCAACCACAAGAAGTGGAAACGTGATAATGATAAAAAAATAAATGAAAATGAGAGATCTTATGAATGCTTCGTGCTCTATGAGTGTCTAAATAAGGCAATTGAGGCAATTGGCCGGCTATCAGTCTTTTGTGGCGAGGATGGAATCACGAATCCATTTTGTCAGAAAGACAAATTTCAGGTCGAAATGTGTTTACCGTTTGCCCAAGAAATACTTTCGGGTGTTTGCCAAATCATCTCCAAACCTTAAGTTGTTTTACTCTTGACAATGAACGTTGTGTGCACTACGGTGGGCACGTCTACTAATTTCACCCCATGTACTTTGTAACTGTGAAGCCATGCACACCGAAATGGTATTTCAAAGAAGAACATTGAAAGAGAAAGAAAAAAAGTAGGTATGTTAGCCATTGTTAATTTTACAGCATCGCCGTTGCTATATCAATCAACCTGCCTTGATCTTTCACACTCGTTGAAGAATCATAGCTGCAAAGCTCAAAGCTCAAAGCTCCTGCTCACGCGCGTGTTACAAGTTCCAAGCGCAATGACATCACGTGTGTACCTCGCCGGGCCCAAAGTTTCAAATTCTATTCTGCGACAACAGATTGCGCGCCATTTCGATCGATTACGCCCCTCGATTCGGGTACGAATGAATTGAATGCTGCGAAAAAAAAACGAGCAAAGAAAAAATAAAAATCTGGTAATAATAAGCCTTGGCTACGATGCCAGGCATGAGAAACTATTGCAAGAACTACCAAGGGAATCTCGATAAGCAGGTATACGAGAACCCAATTTTTTCCAATATTTATATAAATATATAGTACGCAAACCGACTCTTTTAAACCAACACTGTAATAACGTCGCTAACAAGCACGAATATACGGTTGCTGCTTGTATGTAAGAGGCCTGTCTCATGTAGTGAGAAGAGGCCCGCAAGGCTACCACGGCTGGCGCGACCAAGCGAGTGCCTGCCAATCTCAAACCAACCTGCTCAGCCATTATCAAGACGCTCTTTTGGGAAACAGACATCCACCATAAACATTTCGCTGATTTTTCACAGCACGCCCTCGTTTCCTTTTTTTTTCTCCGTTCGTTCAAACACATGCCTGGCGCTACTCTGCGTTGCTCGTAAACGACAAACAAGGGCCATTTCTATTACTCTCCATAAACATTCCAAAACAGACAATTCATGATGCTGAGAACACATTCGCTCACATCCATATCCACATCAGCATCAACACCCTATGCTCCACTGGCCCGGCCGGCGTACCCTGAGCTTCCCCGGCAGGACCGGTCCACAGACAACCTTGTGCCCGAAGCCGGAACGTTTTCACGCAAAAGTCGCAAAAATGAGCCCCTGGGCAAATCTGCTTACAGTTTTCCTAATGGCGAGAAGTTCACGCCCAGACTAGGCCCCAAAAGACGTAACCGCCCAGCAAGAATACCCACTGCCGTTCCCGCTGAGTCTGTGCCCCTGAATTACCCGCCGAGACTCCCGCGTCTGGCGTCAATGGTACTGGTATCTTCCGCAACCTCCATGCCCGGGTATGATAATGCAACCCAGCAGCAAGCCCCCTTCCCGCCATCAAGTGCTGCCAATACGGGCAAGCACCCCGCGTCGTTTCTTAGCCGCTCGCATCTGTTCAACAACATCCGCCAAAGAAGTAAACAAGATTTGGTGCATTCGTTGCGGCATACGAAAGTCGATACACCCACCAATATTAGCGTACAGGTACCCAAGCCCGCGCCGCTGGCAGCTCCGCCCCCGCAGCATGTGCCTCATCTCCGCCTGATGTCTTTGACGAACAATCGATACCTGGAGAACGCGGCAAATATTGTGCGCCTGGAACTGATGTTGTCCACGTCCATTCAAGATGTGGACCCAGCCGCCAGCGACCGCACTGCTCGTCTGGAGTCGTCTCCTTCAAGCTTAACAAACTTCAATTTGAACCGGTCAAACTCAAACACTCCACAGACATCGGTGTCTGGTTCGGATATCGCAGCTGAAATCGCCATCAAGCTGTGGAGCAGCTCTGAGTCCGTCTCAAGCTTTCGGACAGCAAGGGATCCCTCGCCTTTGTCGTCGATCAAAGAGTCGGTCGGTACAGACACACCTCACCCAGTTCCTGTGTCGTTGACATCGCCAGGAAGAGAAGCGGACAGGGGCACTTTCTTGCAAGGATCTCAAAATGACGACTCGCCGTCCCCGTCGTCCACCTCCCTTGAAAGCGCACCGGCATTTGACTACGAAAACAGCAGCAGGAACGAAACGGCGGAGGTTGATATGATCAAAAATGATGATTTGCTGGACAAATCACCCCAGAAGCCAAAGCTGTCGCATGAGGCCACTAAATCCCGACCAGATGCAGAGCTACTTAATACAATGAGTACAATTAGTGAAACCTCCTCTTCCATGTTCGTCGCGGATTCTGAAAATATTTCAGAAGTCTCGGACTTGGATCACCCCAGCAATTTGGTGGCAGCGCAAGACGCGAATCGCGAAGCCCCTCCGCTCAAGCCAGAGCTCGACTTGACAGACAAAGAAAGGACAAACGAGCCGACTACTCGGCGGCTAGTTTCAAAAGCGGCCTCGTTGGAGAGTCAGAAAACACTCAAGCAGACTCAAGCAATTGATGCCACTGATAGGGCCGAGTCTTTTTTCGATCTTCATGCGCTTGAAGAACGCAAATCAACCACATCTGCTGAGATTTTTGAGCACGAGAAATCGGGTGACAAGGATGATGTGTATTCCGCCAATGGTAAAGTCACGATGAAAGGAGCTACATCTGGGCCGGAGTTAGAATCTGATGACCGCTCTTCAGTGTTGCTTCAACCAAAAGGGGATTTACACTCAGAAGCTTATGAGAGCTCTTTGATCGCCAAGGAGAGTTTTGAGGCTGGACTGAATTTTATGGATTGTAGGGCTGGCAATGAAGAAGCCCCACAAAATGTGCCTCAAGAACATGCTCACCAAGAATTTGGGGCTTCTCCCGGAATAACCATTTTCAAAAGGCGCAATCTTGATCTTGCCCCAATCCTAACACCTCCTGCCCTTGCAACTGATCGAGAATCTTTACCGGACACTCCTTCACCTGATGTGGAAGAGCCTGCTCGTGCCACCAAGCTGGACTCAGATCTCCCAGAGCTAATTGAGCAGTTGATTAATACGACTGAGGCTCCACCACGAGGAGATATACCCATTGAGTTGCAAGAAAATGCTCAATCTCCTCGTGAAGAACGCGCCAGCACCCTACAAACTCTGGTTGATGACGAAAAAACTATCATTGAGGCAGATGAAAGAAAAGGTTTTGCCATGAGCGAGTTATACTCCCCTATACACATTGACAAATTCTTAACCGATGATCAAGAGGCGGTGCCGCCCCGTGGGGATGTTGCCGTGAAAAATGGGGCGATCAAATTTCACAAACGGAACTCGTCCTCGGTCACTTCTATAAGCTCTTTTCAAAACCGCAGTACGAGCTTGTCTCCGGGACAATCTCATTCTCCATATGAGTGCGCAAAGGCAAATAAATCAACTGAAACATTGCGCTCGCCCGCGAAGCAGAAGCAGACTCCTCTTGCGAGAAACTCGATGCTTGCTGTCGTGGATGTTGACTATGACAAGCTTTTGCCACCAACCCCAAAGCGTGATTTCTTTTCAAAAGGACCGCATGTTCACTCACCTCCAAAGGTCAAGCCCAGTCTGCACAGGAAGGAGTCTCCCAAAGAAAAAGTGAAACTCCCCGATCGAAGTCCTTCCAAGTCAAGCTCTTCGAGCTCGAATTCAAAGGGTATAAAACGATTTTTCAAGTTTATGAAGTTCGGGTCCAAGGGAACGGAAGAGTCACCGCCCAAACTTCGTTGGAAATCTCTGATGAGTTCAATTCGAACATCAGTGTCATCTCATGATCGTAAAGTCGGCGAGGCTCCCGAACCTCGCCCGGCGCAGCCTTCTTCCAGGCGGCACAGCAAAGAACAACCTCGTGCACACGAAGCACGTGGACCGAAGCCCGCGAGCGATCGTAAGAAGGCGTTTTTGTCGAACTTAAAGTTGACAACTGGCTTCAAAGTCTACGACCTCCCTTCACCGGTGTACAGCGTGAGGGAAAGGACGCCAACTGGTGAAAGACAGTCGTTGAGCTCGGGAACGGAAACCCCGAAGTTTGATTTGCCAGAGTATGACGTGGAAAGTGACTCTTTTGGCGATGTGCTCTTGAAATTTCAGGAGGTAGAGAAGGAAATCGAAAACGAGGTTCGAGTGATGAGGAAAACGAAAAGCATACATGACTTTTTCCTTAAAGATGACGAGCTTTCGAAATCTCAGATATTTGACCTTCAGGCGAAAGACAATCAGGTTTCAAGTGATTCTTTGGCGGGGCAGCCGGATTCACAAAATGGCAGTGTCACAAAACTAGATACCTTGGGCAGCGATAGTGCGAACAGCAGTCAGGAAACTCTATGTAAAAAGCTCGGATACGCGATCACAGACTTTCCGGAAAGCGGTGATAAACGAGTTGTTACTGTGGATATCGCGAGCGCACTGGCTGCTCTCGCGGATTCTCATGGCGCCAGACAATCTTACCTTAGATTCGTGCGCCAATTTGCGGACTTCCAGGAGATGACAGTTGAGTTGAGTGGATTTGACCCAACAGAAAGGACTGATGTTCCAGTCAACTCTGAGCAGAAAGTGCCGAGCTTGAGAAAGAGCGGTCTGAGACCAGCACGAAACGTTAAATTCTCGAATTCTATCGCGATCTCTGAGACTTACGCCCCGCAATTATACAGGCGGAACAATAAATCGGTGACCCAGTATTACCTCACGGAGTATTCTGAGATCAATCGCATCAAAAACGAGCTCAATGCTTACAAATGCTACGAGATGCTTGTCCACGAGAAGTCTCAAGCTAACACACATTTCTTCTATTGATTAGACAATCAGCGCATGAATAAACAAGACATTTTTCTAATCTTCTCGATGCTCACTTCGAGCTTTCAATGAACATGTACACGCTTAGGCTTAACTTCCACGGTATGTCGAGTAGCTGTGATTGCTCAAGAGCAATGGCACGTGATAGTGGTGATCTGGAGGGTTGTCGATCTGGAAAGTTATGTCAACAAACGGGAAAAATGTACGATTGGAAGCATTCATATCGTGGAAATATTTACCCGTGAGAAACTTGATTTTGTATATGCCAGGCTTCAACGTGGCCCATTTCTCACCGGAAACTCCAACTTTACTATTCACCAGATCGCCATTAGCGGGATTTACCACCCAGGTTTTGATTCTTCCATCACTGTCTGTGCGGCTCATGGCAAAAGGCTTTTCCGTAGCGCCCACGTCATAGGCCGATTCCTCTTCCTTGTTCGTGATAAGTGGAGATAAGTAGTATATCGAGCACGTGACGTTACGGGCTGGCTTTCCGAGAGTGGTGTCTAAGATATGACACGTGATTGGATCGACGGACATGTTGATCTGGTTTTGGTTGTGATTTTTTGATGTTTTGAATTGGTTTAAGCAAATTGTTCACTTTTCACGTCTGATTTTGCAAAGCTCGTTTTTCGTTGCTTGAAGTTTTCTGTAGATAAGAGATCGCGGCAGAATTAGAGTTCGGAGAACACCGAGCGAGGCCAGGACCAAGGCCCAGGGAACATACTTGCACGCTACGTGAAGGTGATCATAGTGCGTAAGCGTTTTTAGACATAAGAAAAAAGAACTGTAAACTTTGGTAATTGGAATTTCATATTGAAGAGCAGTAATTTGATTCTCAATATGTCCGTGTGAGTATTAAAGCCTGGTATCAAATGGCTGATGGCCAATGTGGGAGACTCATATAATGTTTTTCATACAATTAGTCAAAAAATAATAAAAGACTCATTGCGGCTAGAATAGGATTTTCTTAGTCTTATCTCATTTGAGCATACTTTCAAGGTATAGAAACACTGATTACATGTAAGCAAGCAAGTTCATGGCCAGAGTTATCATGAGAAGGCCTCGCGTTTGCTTCAATATATCGAAAAGCATGGATTCTCCAGCCGTGTGTGAATAGCACTTTAACCTTAAAAACGCATACATTGAAATGTCATTGAGCCTAGTATCAATCAAAAACCCCACGTTTATGGGTTTGCCCTTGAACCCCAAATCCGCTCATTATTCGCTCGTGAGATCTATCACTTCGACAGTATCTACCTCCTGTGACCCGCACAACAGTTCCGAGCACCGAGAGATAGACGCATGCTTTTTTTGGTGGTCCTGAGGCACTGTCTTGCATCGAGTCTCACCAAGATTCCTATTGGGTTCCTCTGTTGCATATATAGCAAAAGAGTCCATCACTTGCGCTGGCTCATTTCTTGGATAGGCGAGACTATGACTATTGTCATCTGCAAGCGAACGCAAGACCTGCCGTTTCTGTTGTCTTATTTTCAAATCATTATACTGAAAGACAGGCGTTGGTGCATCGACATTGGTGGTTCTAGGCGGTATGTAAATCCATGGCGTTTGAAGAGACTTCCTTGTTTTTAACGCATGCGCCCACCACTCGCATTCCACCTCGATGTCTGCCTTTTTACCCACAATTCTGATTTCACTTGCCTGGATCTGCTTGAGGCCGTTGTGGAAAGGTGCCAAAACACCAGTAATCTCCACCAAAAGGCCATCTTTTTCCACATCTTTTGCTGTGATAAGACTCGGATCTACCTTCACGCAGATCGTCAGTTTATGGCCCAGCGAGTCATCCACATACAAGAGATAGAACTCGTAGTCCTTGTGTCCATATGCACTAGGAAAGTTATGACTGGTAAACAGCATCACGCGGCCACATATCTTTAGAGTTTTGATAGGGTGATTCTTCACCAATATATAGCCCTCCTGATTGATTCGTAACCCTTGCGCACCGTAGATTTCCAAAGGGTTTTTCGATCGTAGCACATCCCTAATAAGCAAAGGCACGATTTTCTGGTGCGTAGGCGCCATATGAAAGAGTGAGGGAACATAGTATGTCACGCCTTTCCGCCGTAGTGCTATGTGGGGCTCGCCCGGAGCGATATCTTTCTTGAGCCTGGACATACCATTCCAGAAAAGTGTAAGATGAGTTTAGAAAATCCTGGTGTAAGTGAATTGTGTGGGTATATACATGTTCTTTGTGGCCCGAACTGAGCACCGGAAAGGCTTGGACCTGCATATATACGGATATCTTGTGTACAAGACCCCACTTATAGTGGTTCCATGGCAGTGTTACATGATCAGGTTTTGGAACTGTTGAAAAATAAATTGAACAATGCTTGGATCTCTAATGGTTAAAAACGAGTTGCTTTGCTGGAAATCGAAGATTTCAGTGAAATTTATGCCCTAATGTGACCCATACGTATACATGCCGATGCCTTGTCCTGCACCTGCTGCAAGTTGAGATAATGAGATGCCTCCATCGTGAATTCGATAGAGCGTACTCCAGTAACACTAAATTTACACAAAATGGCTCTTTTTGACGTTGCCGGATGGGATATCAAGGCCAAGAACGTCCAAATGGGCGGGCTCAAAAAGAAAGAGGAGAAACCTAAAAAGGACTCAAAGAAAGCCAGCTCTGATGGTGGTAAGCTGGAAAGCAAAAAACGGTCTGCAAATGAAAAAGATAGTGAACATAAGAATAAAAAAAGAAACCAGGCGCATAGTGAAGACTCAAATGATTTGACAGATGAACAATCTGAAGAAATCCGGGCGCCAGTGCCAGATATGCCTGCAAACTTGACGCCTTTACAACAGAAAATGATGGCGAAACTCTCTGGATCTAGGTTCAGATGGATCAACGAACAGCTCTACACCACCACTTCTGACAACGCGTTAAAATTGGTCAAAAACCAGCCGGCACTTTTTGACGAATATCACCAAGGATTTAGGTCGCAAGTGCAGCTGTGGCCCGAGAACCCGGTGAATGTGTTAGTGGATCAATTTAAGGCCAGAACCGCGCGCCCAATCAACGCTCCAGGTGGCTTACCTGGCATGGCTACCAAGAAAATCGTACTTGCTGATATGGGGTGTGGTGAGGCGCAATTTGCGTTGGATATCAACAACTTTGTGAGGGAATATAACGGCAAAAAGGGCAAGAAAATCGACAAATCCGATAAGAAAAAAGTCGGACAGCAAGGTCCAAGGACATTAGATGTGGACGTGCACAGTTTTGACTTGAAGAAGGCAAATGAACGCATCACAGTGGCAGATATCAAAAATGTGCCAATGGAGGACGAGTCGTGCAATATTGCTATCTTTTGCCTTGCCTTGATGGGCACCAACTTCTTGGACTTTGTGGAAGAGGCATACAGGATTCTTGCGCCTAATGGTGAGCTATGGATTGCCGAAATCAAGTCGAGATTTAGTGAGTCCACGAATGCGAAGGCCAAGCCACATGGGGACAATGGTGTGGGTGAGGAATTTGTCAACTCGTTGAAATTGCTTGGGTTTTATCACAAAAAGACCGATAATAGCAACAAGATGTTCACTCGGTTCGAATTTTTCAAACCTTCGAGGGAAATCATCAATCAAAGAAAAGAGAAGTTGCAGAAACGCAAGAAGTTTGTGGAGCAGGAAACCCAGAAGGAAGAGCTCGAATCTAAGCGCAATAAGGTTCCTGAAGGCCAGTGGTTGTTGAAGCCGTGTATCTACAAGAGAAGATAGGTATGGCATATGATTTTGTAAGGAGTTGATGAAATGTGGAATGACTCGTTTTGACTATATGTGATGTATTGCTACTCAAACTGCATCAGTGGGAAGATTATCAAAACATAATACATAAGATGCTTTATGACCGTGATACTAGAAATCTAGAAAGAAAGGCTGTCCGCATGTGCTGTGACGAAGTGAGCAACGCCGCTTAATCATTACGAGATAGTCCTAAAGAGGTGTAGATTCAAATTAAGTCATGCCTAAAAAATCACATCTTTCGGACCAGAACAAAGATGGTGGCAAGGCTATTCTTCTGAAAAATGCTGCGAGTCCACCACAGGGTAGCAACTTTCACGCTTACTTGTGGAAAAGAAAATTGAAAATGATAAAAGTCGATAAACCTATTAGATCTGTACCTTTCTCATTCGGAAATTTCCGAGACATTAAATGCTCACGTGAAGAATCCTCAAAGGCATCGAATTCTTAATGCATCTTGAGTTTTTCATTACAAAACACCCGTACACCCGTAAAATAGCATTTGGTCACGTGGGTATTGTGCGCACCAGCCAGCAGCCGTTTTCGGCCAAAAGCCAGCGCAATGCGGCCCGTGTTGTCTGGCTCGATGAACAGAAAAAGACTTATCACCAGCAAAAGCATGCCAGGAATGTCTTTCCAATATGATAATTATGGCTGCTGGTCCGGGCTGTCCATGTAAAGTATAAACCTTTTTTTTCGCTAAAACATCTCCGAAACATCATCGAAACACTTGTCACTCTTTTCCTCTCGTTTACCAAACCCATTAATTTGCACCCAATGATGGAATACTACGAGCCCACCAGTCTCTTCAGACAGAACGCTGTACGCCGCACAAACTCCAATGAAAGTGGAGAATCACAGCACAGTCACGCCTTTTCGTATAATTCCACAAATAATTCGCTGACATGGCTATTGAACCAGAACCAGGCACTGGACACTAGTGTCATGAATAAGGCATGTTCTCTCGACAGAGTCAACATCAAATCGAACTACTGGAAAATCCCGGATGCAGAAATGAACCTCACGGCATTGGCAGTGAATGACCTGGCGGCAGATGTGCCTCTTTTGGCGATTCTGAGTGCAAACTCAACAAACAACCTTTTCATCCATGAGCTTGACTCGGTCAACCATTATTTGACCCACCATACCACTATCTCGTTACCTAATATCCACTCACTCGCTTGGGTGCCTAACACAAACTCGAGATATCTAATATCGGGGAACAATAAGGGCTATGCACACTTGGTGTCGATCCCTAGGCCTCTGCAAGAAGAATCAGAGGAGAGTGCAGAAATCGTTAAGCGCTTTAATCACAGAAAACATTTGCGACTTGTGAATAAGAACCCACTGATTCATTCCCACGGAAGCACGTGTATTTCCGAGCTCGGGTTTTTGGCCGACAAGTTGGTCACGTGTTATGATGATACGCTCTTCGTGTGGAATATGAACGATGTCGAACTGTCGATGCGTCCAAAGCCGGAATCCATCTCTATCGTTTCCGGAATCCGCAGATTCGACCCGGCTGCGGCCGATAGCACAACATTGGCCCTTTGTGGTGCTTTTGGCTTGTCTTTGTTCGACACAAGAACGGCCCTGCACAGTGTGCCGAAATCGACACTCCTGAGCAAAAGCAGGAGCCAGGTCATGACAAATAAGGTCAAATGGCACCCTCAAAATGAACACATACTTGCCAGCGCGCACGCGGACGGCGCCGTGCGATTGTGGGATATCAGAAAACAAGGCACTTTTGCCGAATTGACTGGCCATTGCGGGAAGACGGTGACCTCCATGTCATGGAATGGGAATGACTTGTTTACCGGCGCCAATGACGGAAATATCGTGCACTGGGATCTCCTGCTGGGCCTTGATCTGCAGGCGGACCTTTCACTGTATGGAGAGAGCCTTCTGCGCTGCTCGTTGCGGGAGGGCATTGATAGCGTGAAATTTGATACAGTGTCGAATTCGATGGTTGAGAAAGTGAATGAGCGCCAGTGTGGCACAGTGCTTCCGGCTCTGAACAACAAAATCGTGAGTATCTGTCCGATTGTTGGCTCGGGGCTGCTTGAATCCTGCAGTGTGCTTCTGATCGACGGCGCTGCGTTCCTTGGTCTTCACAACAAGATTTATGACGCCGCAAGACCAGATAGCGTATCGCTGGAGAAGCTTTTCTACACGCCTGATGATCTCAATTTGATCAGACAGGAAGGTTCCAGTGACACGTTTGTAGCATCGAGCGAGAATTTGACACAACCACTCTCCATAGCAAGGAGAAGGGGCCTGTTTGCAAGCGAGGAAACGTTGGAAACTGCACAGGAGGCAGTATCGGCCAAATTGCCAAAGGCTAGCTTTGACGTTGTTTCCATCACGGGCACAGAGGATTTCAATTTCGGCAAAGTCAATGCATCCCGTGAGTGGGATAATATTTCAGGCGTTGTTTCACTCCACTCCATTGACTCGCTGCCTGAGGCAGATGTGTCTCGATATGAAGGATCTCCATACTCGTCCGGGATGCTGGACTCGGGGTCCAATGCGTCTGTTTCTACCGTGGCTACGTTGATCGGGCCTGTGGACCCGGTCATGCAAAAAGAGCTGCTGTTCCAACTCTTGGATTTGGAGCCAGAGAGAATTTGCAACGAGTTTCCTAGTGCGGTCTGAACTATAGGTCTGGCCCGTTCGAACTACAGTAGTACTTTAGTTTCATGAAAACACTCTAATGATATTTTTTTGCCCAATTTTTCTTTTTTTTTCTTCACTTTCTGGGTTATTCATGTTTCGAGATTCATGTTTTTCTTTCACAATGCCGTCTTTCCTCGGCTAACGAGGTATGCCTTTTACAATGACTGACACGGGCAAGCCTCGATAATGAAACACATGCTCTTCAATTTATAGTTTTCCGTTTTTCCACTTTTCCACTTTTCAATCAATATCTTCATAAAAACATTGCGTGATTTTGGCCAAGACTGCCTATTGTTGAGTTAGCCTTATTGTCCCTGTAATTTCGGCCGGCCGTATGCACGCGACTTTACGTCAAAATCTGAAAGGCCATGGGTGTACGGGTTTTCAGTCTTTGCGGGCTCATAACGTATTCTGCGCAAACGTCAGGCGGTGTTTTCTTGCTGCGGCCTCACTATTGCTGTGCCGGCGTTTACTAAGCCCTTCAAGACATGCTACTAACAAGCTTAGTCATGAACAACATTAGATGAGTCACCAGAAAAAAAAGGCATGAAATAACAAAAAGCAATGTGCTTTGCTTTGCAGATCTGGTCTGTTTAGTAATATCTGACTAACAATGGAAAGAGGGGGACTCCCGTGGAGAATGGCGTAGTCTTTGCAGCAGATTGAGATCTGGAATTGCCGGAAACACTTGTTTGTTACGCCTGTCGCAGCATGGCTTGGCCCGGTTCTCAACGCAGTGGCGCGAGGTGCGATTAGCCCATGGAGATCAGAAAAACCCACGTAAAGGTAGACAATCAAACACACCAAAGCAAGGTTTTTTATTGATTTTTTTCCCTGATTTGGTTTTCATTCAGTATAGCACATGCTACTGTGTAGTTTAAAAACCTTTTACCATAAGCTTGCCCGGATTTCCTGCCGTTCCCACTCGGCAATGGTCCTGTGTCATGCGGTCTTCGCTCGGGGCTCGCACACGGAACCGTCCTGTCTCCAGGGCGCTTTTTCGCTCCACGGACTCTCAACCGCACTAGCCTTTTTTTATCCATATTCTATTTATCGTTCGATCATACGTGCTTCATCGACACAACCGCTGTCGAAACTCGTCTTTTTTTTTTCCTTGTGCAAGAGACCTCCCGCAGTCTCTTTACACACATTTGCGTGCCTGACGCCTGCTTATTCCTACCTTTTTACAGGTGTAAACGTGCGGCATTTGCCTATTTCAAACCTCCTGCCGCCACGCTTGCTTTAGACCCAGGAAAATGCCTCAGGTCAGCGTGAAAGTCGTTGCCGCAGAGAGCCTTTATAAGCGGGACGTATTTCGCCAGCCGGACCCGTTTGCCGTGATCACCGTGGACGGCTCGCAGACAAAAACAACCAAAACGGCGAAGAAAACGCTCAACCCATACTGGAATGAGACGTTTGCATTAGACGCCAGCGAGGACTCTATCCTTGTTATCCAGGTGTTCGATCAAAAGAAATTTAAGAAGAAGGACCAGGGCTTTTTGGGCGTGGTGAACGTGCGGATCGGCGACGTGATTGATCTCTCAACCGCCAGCTCCGAGGAGACGATCACACGTGATTTAAAGAAGCTGAACGAAAACTTGGCCGTCAGTGGGCGCGTAATCATCGTGCTCGGGCACAATCAGAACTCTGCCGCCAGCTCGCGGCCCGCCCCTCTGGCGCAAAATGCATCCTCAGCGGCTACTTCAGGAGCAGCGCCCCTGACAGCTAACTCGGCCCCGCCACCACATTCTGCCCCTGGCGCACTGACCAATCAACCTTCAGCATCCAACTCGGCAAACAGACAATACTCGTCATTTGAGGACCAATTCGGCCGCTTGCCTCCCGGATGGGAGCGCCGCACAGACAACTTTGGGCGCACATACTATGTGGATCACAACTCGCGAACCACCACTTGGCAACGGCCCACGTTGGAGCAGCTGGAATCTGACCGCGACCAACAACGTGACGATTATACAGAGGCTGAGAGGAGACAGCACCGTGGGCGCACGCTTCCTGGTCAAACTCCCCTGTCACCAGTTTTAACCGCCAACAACTCGACCAATAGCGGCAACGTCACCGTTAATTCTTCCGGTGCAAACACACCCGTAAGTCCCGCTGCCGCTGTCTCTATGGCTGCCACGGGTGCCACTACCAGGGGCTTGGGTGAGTTACCATCCGGATGGGAGCAGCGTTTCACGAACGAGGGCAGACCTTATTTTGTTGACCACAATACACGCACCACCACTTGGGTCGACCCAAGAAGACAGCAGTACATCCGCACGTTTGGGCCAAACACCACGATCCAGCAACAGCCAGTAAGTCAATTGGGCCCCTTGCCCTCTGGCTGGGAGATGCGTTTGACGAATACAGCGCGTGTGTACTTTGTCGATCACAACACCAAAACAACTACTTGGGACGATCCGCGCTTGCCATCCTCTTTGGACCAAAATGTGCCACAATACAAGCGTGACTTCAGGAGAAAGGTTATTTACTTTAGGTCTCAGCCGGCGTTACGTATTTTGCCAGGCCAATGTCACATCAAGGTCAGGAGAGACCACATTTTCGAGGACTCCTATCAAGAGATTATGAGACAGACGCCAGACGATTTGAAGAAGAGACTCATGATTAAGTTTGATGGCGAAGAGGGTTTAGATTACGGTGGAGTCTCAAGAGAGTTCTTCTTCTTGTTGTCGCACGACATGTTCAACCCATTCTACTGCCTTTTCGAGTATTCGAGTCACGATAACTACACGTTGCAGATCAACCCCAACTCGGGTATCAACCCAGAGCACTTGAACTACTTCAAATTCATTGGAAGAGTTGTTGGTTTGGGTGTTTTCCACAGAAGGTTTTTGGATGCCTTTTTCGTGGGTGCTCTTTATAAGATGATGTTGCACAAGAAAGTGGTGTTGCAGGATATGGAGGGTGTTGACGCCGAGTTCTACAGGTCTTTGCAATGGATCATCGACAACGACATCACAGATGTCTTGGAGCTCACATTTAGTGCGGAAGACGACAAGTTTGGTCAGGTTGTGGAAGTGGACTTGAAACCAGGAGGAAGAGATATCGAAGTCACGCAAGAAAACAAGCATGAGTATGTGGAGTTGATTTGCGAGTGGAAGATTCACAGAAGAATTGAGGAACAATTCAAGGCTTTCATAGATGGCTTCAATGAGTTGATACCTCAAGAGTTGGTGAATGTCTTCGATGAAAGAGAATTGGAGTTGTTGATTGGTGGCTTGGCGGATATTGACGTCGATGACTGGAAGAAACACACTGACTACAGAGGCTACCAAGAAAGCGATCAAGTCGTGCAATGGTTTTGGCGCTGTATTAAGGAGTGGGATTCTGAACAAAAAGCAAGGTTGTTGCAATTCACAACGGGTACGTCGAGAATTCCTGTTAATGGGTTCAAAGATTTGCAGGGTTCTGATGGTCCTAGAAGATTCACCATTGAGAAAGCGGGCGAGCCTCAGCAATTGCCTAAGTCACACACCTGCTTCAACAGAGTGGATTTGCCTCCATACACGAACTATGAGGCGTTGAAGCAAAAGCTTACCTTGGCTGTTGAAGAGACTGTTGGTTTTGGGCAGGAATAGATGCCGAAGAGGTTAAGCTCGGGTCAGGAAATGAAACAAAAGGAGACAGGCCAAACAAGTTGTGCTACCCATGATGTGCATCAACAAGTTCATCCACAAGGTGAACCCGGTCTCGAAGGATACTCGGTCATACGCTGCTCACGCATGGGCCTGTTGCTGACAGGCATTCACTTCTTTCACTACACGTCATGATTTGGCGAGCATATACATTTTTTTAGCAATATGCATTCCACCATTTATAACAAGGAGAAATTTACTCGAGCGGGGAACGGGTTTATTGGGATCTTGAAAAAAAGGCAGTTTCTCGCGCGGCGCAAGTGGAGAAATCACGGTCCATTCTCGATTTCAGCCGTCATCAAGCGCGGGGCCAAACTGCATGTCACTCAGTTCGCAGCAATCCTGACTTGATAAAGTGGTGAAAGCCAAAAAGAAACAAACCATGGTGTCTATCGTGATGCAATAACCCCTTAAGTGAAATTGCCCGATCCAGAGAATTCCCCTCTCTTGCTCTTGGGCAGAGATGACGGCGAAAAGATGTAGTATATATTCCAGCCAATGTCTCGGTTCTCAATTCTAATCTCTTTTCTGACATCATTGTATTTTCACTCAAATTAAACTACACAATGCCAGACTTATTTGACAACTTCTTCGGCCGCATCTCCACCACCATGAATGGAGGTAAAAGCAAGCCCAGATATGGAGGCGCTTCACAGGTGAACTCCGGCAAATATTACAGTTACCATAGCTCAAGCACAAACAACAATTCCTGGTTGCCAATTGCAAAACCAAAAGAGGAGAAACCTATGGATGTCATGGACGCAATGGAGCCCAAAGAACCAAAGCCTAGGATGGACTCGATTTCAAGTATGATGTCCTCAGAAAGTGCCAACAGCAAGGAATAGCGATGTGAGTGATTTGCGCTGGGGCTGGAACTCAGCACATTTATTTAGACTGTGTATCGATAAACAACCGTTCAATTTCGTGTTCAATCGTAGATACCATGTTCAATCGTAGATAATGAATCATATAGAAGAGTAGTGGACGACAACACACACTAGGTGTCGCAATGACATTTGAGGTCAGCGCTAAAGGGGGGTTTTCTGGCTTAGGACAGTCTCCTTTCCAACATACGTGAACATTCCCCACATTGGGTTATGGTTTTGACTCACACCAGTGGCTGGTCGCTGAGATATCCATCAATATTTGCGTTTTTGACCATTTTGAGCTAGCTTCTCAAAATAAAAGGTAAGTAAAGCAAACTTGGGTTAGAACACCACCGTCATAAATGTCAATATTTGATTTTTTTTTTTCCCCCACAAAGCACTTATCTTTGCGCAGCAACACTTTTCATGAAAAGCACCGCATTCACCTGAGTCAATGCTAGTGGGCTTGCCGAGTATGTGTGTGTGTGAGTCAACCCCAAAAGCAAATTAATCAAGTCATGTTTCAAAGAAGACGACCCCAGCTGTTGTGGTGCATATGCAATGCCACTCATGTGTTGAATCCTCTTGATGACATACACAAGCCATTGCCTAACGTCGTGTATATCATGCAAATGCTTTTGAGCAAATAACTCGTAGCCCCAGTTGGACTAACGTAAAGTCAAAGAGTCACTAAATAACTTTGTTTGATCTCATCCCGCGCGGACACCGCAACGTAAAGATTATCAGTGGTTTCTTAGATACAACAAAACGTTTTACGGAACCACGACCGCTGGTTCCTTCTTGCGTCAAAACTCGACGTGTCGGAGCGCAAGTCAGTGTCGTCATGTGCGAGCAAACCACGCGACGGGGAAGCTTTCGTCACATCCGTCAGATTATAGTTGGCATGTGTCATCAGCTGTGAGCGGCCGAGCCGCTGGGGCATTAGCGGCTGATTTTGCAGCATGTTCGGCGCACGCTTACTCTGGATCGCTGCGTTGCTGTTGTTGGTGGCCTTGCGCTGCCGCTGTGGCGGGTGCGGGTTGCCATATCCATGCAAATTGGCCTTCTTATTAAGTGCTGCATCCCACCCTCTCCCACCATTCAAGTCCATCCAGTCATAGTGGCCATCAGCCTTTTCATCGATTGAAATGAGCGCCTTGTCCATGAGTCCTAGCAAGTAATCATAGTCTGGTTCCTCGTCGAATTTGAGGTTTCGCACATACGTCAAGTACTGTGCGAATTGAATCGGAAAGCCGTAGCAAAGCTCGTTGATTGAAGTTGTTTGCTTCTTGAGACCGATTTTTTCGTACTTTTGCTTGTTCGTGGGCGCCTTGAGGCCTTGCCAGGGCAAAAAGCCCCGTAAAAAGTACATGAACACGTGACCCAAGCTCTCTAAGTCGTCTCGGCGCAGCTGCTCGCGCCCAAGATGCGTGTTTATGGACATGTACCGCGCCGTGCCGCTCAACGCTTTTTTCTCCTTGTACGGAATGTGTGTTTTCGTTTTCGGATCACGGTATTGCTTCGCCATGCCGAAATCCACCACATATACCATGTTAGCGTTCGGCGTCGATGGTTTCCCAATGAGGAAGTTGTCTGGTTTCACGTCTCGGTAAATAAGGTTGTGTTCGTGGATCAGCTGCATTCGCTGGAGCATCTGCTTGGCCACCTGTGCCACGGTTTTCGTCGAAAACTTGCGCCCGCACCAGTCAAACAAGTCCTCCAAGGAGGGACCCAAGAGATCAATGACAAGGATATTGTGCACACCCTCTTGCCCGAAGAAGTACGCCTTGGGCACGCCCTCGGCCTCGCTGAGGATTCGGTAGGAGCGGTACTCGTCGCGGAGTTGGGGGGCTTCGCATTTGCGCGGCTCAAACTTGATTGCAATCTGCTGATTGTTGAGAAGATTGATACCTTCAAAAATAATGCCAAACGAGCCCTCGCCGATTTTCTTCCCGACTTTATAATGCACGCCCACGCGGTTTCCGCTTCCAGCCAGTGCCATTCTCACAGTTTTCTGTTTTCTGTTGTCTAAGTGTGTTGGAGGTGGTGAATAACTGACTTTTGAAATTATGTCAAACGAGTATTATCGACGGTTTTGTTGTGTGGTTCGTCGTGGCTTGAGCAAGTTCCAGTGTTTTTTTTGGAGTTCAAAGTTTGAATATCAGATTGAAAAGGCGCCGTAAATGTTGTACCTGACAGAAGTGGGGTTTGAATAGATGACTGAGATATCTGTTTAGCGCTTGGGGCTGCAGCTATGTGACTCGATCAATACCGCAAAATATCGCTCGAAATTTTAATATTTCCACCTTTTTAATATGTTCTACCTCAATAACGAAATTCAACTGGAGCGAAAAAGTCTCGTGAAGCAAAATGGTATAAGTTATGCTCTCCTCTTTTCGACAATCTTTTCTCGTCAGGGCGTCCGGTCCAATGAGGCGAATTAGAAATACCACCTTCAGCCGTCAACGGAAGTCGTGGCTCTATCAAAAAATTTTGAGATGATAATGGAGAATATGCTTCAACGGTAGTACAATGAAACGGCGGTAGTGTGTTGTATTTTCCAATCTTGCTTCGGCTCGGGGCACTCCACTGTTGTGGCAGATAATGGTGCATCAGATGTACGGGTGTTTCCCAGAATGCTGGGGCGATTTTTTTTTTTTTTTCCTTCGCCTCAGATTTGGTATCTTGGCTCGCGTGCAGTCAATGTCTAGGCAGCATCTTTGCCATAGGGTGTTGTTTGCTTGGTACATGTCAAGGTCTGTACTTCACCCTCTACAGCTATTTTATTTTTTCTCTATTTGCACCATAATTTCAGCTTTGCCTAGTTATTGCATTATTGCTTATTGATTAGTGATTGATAGTTATGTTGACATTTTCTAGTGTAAATGATGTGGAATCTTGATTCGCAAAATTCTTGATCCAGCAAGTTATTATTGTGAAGACTTAGGGGTTTCTCCATGGTTAGGAAAAGTGAACTGCGAAACTTGTGATTGATTGGCAGTCAAAAAATGATAACGTCACGGAATTGCTCATAAATTTGGAATTTTAGATGTTCCAAGTGAAAATAAAATGAAGAAACTTACACTGCTTTCTAATGCTTGCAATCTTTCATGAGACTTGTGGTCACCATTGCTCATTCCACAGAGTGCTCGGGGTCGTTTATGTATGAACGAGATTAAAAAGGTATTTATGATAGGCCACAAAGATTGAAGCTACTGCAATAGAAAGAATTGAGAAAATTTAAAAGTTTAAGGCTTTTTCGACGCCTGAGACTATTCAAAGAATCAAACAAAACAGAAACAGATTGTGCAGATCGTACTCATCGAAATCTCACTTAAGGCTATCACACTCACTTATCGAGTCATATGCGATTCACCCAAATGTGGCCAAAACCCGAGAATATGTCGAAAAGAGCATAAAATAGGAAAGAAAAAAAGAAAAAAAAAAAGGCGAGGATAGGCTATTGAGATCAGCAGCTGTGGTCTTGAACTCTAAAGGTTTGTGAGATGGAGCCTCAAACAGAAATGAAGCCACTCTCAGAAACAACACAATTGTGTATCTCGGTATCATGTAGGAAAGATGTTCGAAGTTGATATAGAGGCCAAAACAAGATATCTTCTTCTGTCCGTAAAGGCCCAGCTATCAACTGGTTCAATACTTATAAATTTGTCTCTCAGTCCAATGTAACTGAATCATCATCGGAATCGCTTACTCAGCGGACAATCGCGCGTCGGCCAAACAGAGGTCAATTGTGGGGCGCATACTATATCCATCAATTTTGCCATTGAGCCCGACGGATCAAAGTTTTACTCTTGAATACTTATACCTCAGGGGCATATCCATTGATTTCCCGATTCGAAAGACAAAGCCGCCCATCAATAATTCATGGTTTTGGAGTCACGCCAAATCAATTCCTAAACTAGAGATCGGTGGTATTGAGTCCGAACCATGGAAACAGACGAATTCCTTTTACGGTGGTTCCCCAAATTGCCATGGACGGTCATTGGCGATGTTTGTCTGTACTTGTCTCTGGAAACGGTTTCGGAGATTCTACTTAAAGTCCCAGAGCTTAAGGACTCAATAATCGGACACTATTATAGCCAGGAGATTCATCTCATAGTGTCGCCAACGAAAAGACCGCACTTTTGCACTTTGAATGAGCAGCAGAAGGAGCTTATAGACATTGTGACATATGGCGAAATCGAGGATTTTTTGTTGGAAAATACGGAAATTGTTCCTCGCGTGTATAAAGTGATCACCCGGGGCGACTTCAAATCGATGGAAATCTTGCTAACAAAGTTCCGTGACCGTTTAGCCCAAGCCCCACGATTGGAGATCCATATCGAGAACTATGAGCTTGCTCCAGCCGATGTGGAACTCATATTCTCATTTTCCAACTTGGGCAAGTTCCAGACATCCGAAACCAAGCTTAAAAAGTGTTTCAAGCAGCTTTCAGAGTTGCTACTGCATCTGAAAAGCATGAGAGAACTTGTGTTTTTGGGCCACGAGATCAAAACCTGGAAAAATGTACATTTCCCCCCGAATTTATCGCATTTGGACATGTCGTGGTATCCCGATACTGATGTCACGACGGTGACACTCCCGCCCTCACTCAAGAATTTGTATTGGAATAGGGCAGGTATCAATGACCGTCTACGCTGGGATTCAGCCCGTGTTCCTTTCTTGAAGACGTTAATGCTCACGTATAATAACTTGACTACTATAAACGTGTCATGGCTTCCGCCCACATTGGAGACAATCGATCTTTCCTATAACAACATACTGTATTTTGAGCATGATGACAATAATCCACGTTGGCCAGCTGGTCTCAAGTCCATTTTGCTAAATGCAAATTTGATTGATGACGTTTCGATGTCTCAGCTTTCACCAATCGAGTGGCCTCCTTTTTTGGAACACTTACGTCTTGATCAAAATAAGTTGACCTCATTCAGAAACTTTTCGCTGTTGCCGCAATATCTCAAGTATTTGGACCTCTCGGATAATCCGCTCAGAAGCTTCCTTGTGGGTGCCAACGACAGTGGATACGAGTTCATGAAGTTTCCAAATTCCTTGGATACACTTAACTTGCAAGGCTGCAAGACACTCTCATATGCATACCTTGAACAGCTCGAGCCGATGTTCCCAGATAAGAGAATCCACTTTCCTGCAAACCTTGAAAGCTTGAACCTCTCAGAATGTAACATTCGCAAATTGCACTACTTTGTGTTCCCGTCTTCACTCAAGACACTTTCCCTCGCAGGAAACCGTATCCAGGACTTGAATACCTACAACCTCACCGTCGAGTCCAAGAGAATTGTGGATTGGAATCACATGACTCACCTCACAGACTTGGAATTGTACTATAATGAGATTGAAGATTTGAAGGGCTGGTATCCTCCTGAGTCTTTGCGCCGGATTGATTTACGCTGCAACAGAATCAAGCTACTAGAGGGGAACGATACCCCTTTGTTCAGCAAAAAGTTTTCGAAGGATCTCTACCACTTAGAGCATTTAAATCTTGAGCAAAACGAGATTTTTGGCATCGATTCGAGCTTTGAGCTTCCTCGATCTCTCATTGGGCTAAACTTGAGCAGGAACAAGCTCATGAGCTTTGTGTTTTCAGACTCGATTGCAAGCCACGAAAATTTGAGAAGATTAGATTTGTCGCACAATTACTTAGAGAGAATTTCTATCGCTGATCCTGACCAATCGCATTCGTCCAATCTCAAAGAATTCAATCTTTCGAGAAACGCATGCGCAAACTTCCAAATGAGCGTTGACGAGTTCTATAGCGTGTTTGAGAAATTGGGCCTTCAAGTGGTGAAAAGAAAGCATAACATCAAAAGCGAGCACGTGTTTAGGTAACTGTTACTAAACATCGAGGCTGAATTTTTGCAATGTATATACATCTCTATTAGCTCATCTTTCGTTACCCAAATTAGTGCATCGACGCGCGTCGCTCATTAGCCAAACCAATCTGAAGAATAAAGTCTGCGGAATCTACTTCTGGGGATAAACGGTGATAATTTGAGGAAAAGAATTGCTAAATTTATTATCCTGAAACGCACTTTTCACTTGAGGACTTGTATATAGCTTTAATCTAGCGTCTTAGCATTGAATTTTACTGGCCTTCATCTTTGGCTACGCACACGCCCAAATCAGAAGACTGTCGATCTGGAAAGTTGAACAATAAAAGCACTTTTTCGATGGAGACAGACCACCGAAACTTCGTTCCCGGGTCACGCGTGTTGGCTTACCACGGCCCGCTTGTCTACGAGGCGAAAGTGCTCAAATACCACGAGGTTGGCCTGGCGGTGGTGGACGTTGAGGAAGATAAAAGCGAGCCACTTGCAAAGAACAAGATCCCAGCGTTTCTTCTTGACAAGAACGCATATTTTCTTCATTACAAAGGCTGGAACCCGAAATGGGACGAGTGGGTTTCATCCGAGCGGATCATCGAGTTCAATAATGACAACTTGGGGCTTTCTCGTGAGCTCCGGAACGCTCGGAAAAAAACTGTCGAGAGACTTGATCTGGGAAAGGAGGCGAAAGCAGAGGCCGCCGAGCAGAAAATCCGGCGTGGTAAAAAAAAAGATTCGAGTGAAGCGCTAAAAAGATCTATTGATGCCTCCAGGGAACTGTCTAGAAGCAATGGTACGAGTCGTAAAAAGCACAAGACAGAGACTCGGTCAGGGTACGAAATCATGTTACCTTTTAGCCCGAAATTGAAGTGTATCATGGTGGACGACTGGGAAATAGTCACAAAAGACCGCAAGGTGATCGACCCAGAAACAACAACCCCCGTGGCCGATATCTTACGGAAGTACCTTGAATGGAAAAGTGCCAGGCAAAGCGATGAACTCAGCCGCACCACGAATGAGGCTGTTTCGGGTTTGAAGGTCTTATTTGACGAAACGTTTGGCGTGGACTTGCTCTACAAATTCGAGCGGCTCCAGTACAGCGAGTTACTAAGAACACGCAAAAGCGCTTGTGCCTCGGCGATCTACGGGGTAGAGCATCTATTGCGTCTTCTTATATCACTTCCTGGCCGCGTTGCCCAAACAACAATGGATGCCGTGAGCGTGAACATCATGATGTCTCAAATGAGCCAGCTCTTGGACTACATCGACGAAAACATGGCCACACTAGGCAGTTCATACATGAACGTTAGCTCACAATACGACCGCGTGGCCCGTGTCTAATCATAAAGGTTCGTATATTCGTGATACATAAAAAGACGTGAAGAGTGCCGCTCGAATGTCAAGCTAAGCGGAAAATTTCGACAAGTTCGCCAGGATTACAAAAAATCACTATTTGGTTCAAGGCCAGCTCAAGCTTAAGCTTAAACAGGCACGGCCATGTAATCAACCTCAACCAATGGGTTCTCGTTGTTGCATTTCACCTGCAATTCCAATTTCCAGTGGCGATTGTACATGTCATTTTCCTCGCTTGGAAACCCATGGTCACCCTCGTCCTGGAATTTCCACGTCATCAGTTTTGGTGTTTCCTCAATCGAGCCTTTCCCGAAATCCATCTGGAACCCCGAACATCTCTCCATATCCACCATCAAGTGGCGCTTGATGTGATGCTGGAGGTTTCTGCGGAACTTCCGTGAATTTTTATTCATGGTAGGCTTGATCTTGTCCAAATTCTCATGACACTCCTTCATGACAAATGGTGGGTAATACGTCAAGTGCGCATGGCAGTAGTCAAAGTCATTGTCCCAGGTTTCGTCGCGGATATAGGACTCGAAAGCCATGATATCCTCGAATTCCTTTTTCGGTGGCGCCTTCAAAACCTCCTTGATGGATCCGTCTTCGCTCTCGATTGAAGTGATGGATGACGACCGCAGCTTTGGCACGGGCTTGAGGTGCTCGAGTTTCTCAATGTTGTCGAAATTCAAATCGATTTTCTGCGTTTTCTTTGATTTCGTCATGATACGTATTCAAAATTTATTTGAGTGATGATCTTGTTAAAAATTGGCGCGGATGGGTTAATTGCTAAATCCGAAAGTTTGATTAATTATTCCTGATGATTTGGGTGCAAATTGTGCCTGAAGCTGAAGGCTCTTTTTATATTTGCCGGATGCACAACCCCGGATCCCCTGGCCGCGCATGCATGGCCCCGTTTTTTCAGGAGAGAGTCTCTCCACTTTTCGGACTACGATACAGTCAGAGTTGCTTTTTTTTCGTCTCTCCTATTTTGAGTTTTCCTAAAGGGGGGAATGTCACCTGTTTTCTCGGCCAAGAGGGTGACATTCGTTTTTGGGTGTGGATTTGGTTTCTTTAGCCCCTATTTGCTTTCCCGACTGGGCTTAGAGTCGACACTGAGTCCTAGAACGAGTCCTAGAACAGAGCTTTGTAGCCATACGAATCGCTCCCAGCCCCGATTTTATATGAGAAAAGAGGTCTGCACACGAAAATAACTAAAGTATGATAAGAAATATCTGGGAAGCCGTGCACGGAAAAGGTCTACTTTGCATGCTACAGGCCGGCATGTGCTCTTGTGAGCGATGAAGAACGGCTAAGCATTCCGTCAAGTGCACCGTGAATGCTCAGCCAATGCAACGTGTTTGAAAAACCCTAATGAATGATGTATCTCGAACCAGGATAACCTACGAAATAGGCCAAGAAATACTATAAAATATCCAAAAATTCTCAACTTTTTGTGCTGGACAAAGTGAAGTGAAGCAAAGTGGAGAAACGTCATTGTAATATGTTTTCATGCCGTTTTGGGTTTTGGTCAGCCGGGCTCGGGGGTCAGCGAGAGAGACATCGCGCGACACACGGGGCAGATATTACGAAAAGGGCCCCATCCCCTGCCAAAACAACACACGTTCGTGAAGAATTAATGACACTCCTGAATTTGAGAAGTTGAATAAAATCACGTATATTTAACGTTTTGACTTTGATCATGAGAAACCAATAGTCGTTTCTTCCATTTGATGCCTCATGCGATTATTGGGTGATCGGGTCTTTGAAATGTGGAGAACGCGCCGATTAGTGGCCCCGTGCATGCATGAGCAACTTTGGCCTTGTTCCAATTCCCGCACCGAATACCAGTCAAGTGGTGTGATAAGAAAAAAAAGGGTGACCCCCCGGATTTTGGTCACCCCACAAAAAATCGGACTATGGGCAGAAGAAATGGGCAACTTTAACCGAAAATAGTGATCACATAAACATAATTTTCTCCCGTGAGGTTGCATGTAGTCATTCGTATAGTGTTATCAATCGCGGGTCTTACTGAATAGGCATGGCCCCGATATCAGGCTTTATTGAGACTTCTGGAACGTTTCCCACGAAATTCCAAAATACATTCGCTTTCCAGAATTCAATTGGCGACTTTTTTCAAATTCGCTTTTTGATTTGGTCAAACGTACGCCTTTTTCGAATTTGTCCGTGAACTGTTTCGTTCAGAATTTTGCCTTAGCTTAATTTCTGGCCAGGGCCCACCAGTAGTAGTGGACACACTGGACAGCTATCGCGGAGGAGCATGTCCCCGATTCGGGCATAATCCTGTCGTGAGGCTCACGATGTACGAGATAAGACTGGGAGTTTTCGATGGCTTATTGGGCAAGAAATTATACTAAAAGCCAGAAGCTGTCATCTGTACGTTGGCTCGAAAATATGCTTCTTCATGATAACAAGCTCTTGGCATGTTTTAGTTGCCCATGCTCGCTTCTGCCTCAGGCTGAGCACATGGAACTCTTCAGGTATCACCCCCAAAATCTATAAGCATATTAATATCGAAATTTGATGAGGTGGAAATTGCAATTGGTATGGCAGCAGCAGATTTCACACCCTTTAAACACCAATTACTACAAAAAGAAATGTAAAATGAAAACATCAATCTGGATCTGCTCTTGTTCGTCTCAGGCTATACGATAGTTTAGATCTTGCCAAACTAAACACTGCGCGCTGAGTTTTCGCTGGCAAGACGCCATCTCAGTACACCGGATCGGGCACATCATCATCGGGTCCATCATACCTATACGGACAAAACCGCCGTGGGCTGCAGATTTTTCATATTCGGACGCCGCCAGTTCGTTGTTTATTTACACTGATTAATATTATAGCACATATAAACTCTCAAAATCATGGTGTTTGGCGTATACACGGGGCCTCAGGAGCCCGAAAAGCCACTTGCATTGATGTCACAAGAAGAGCAGGCCGAGATGGGCGCCAAGAAGATGGTCGAGGTCATGCAGTCGTGCCCTGGTAAGACCGTGATGGCTGGTGGGTCCGGGTTCTTTTTGGGAGGTTTTTTCGGGTTGTTCATGGCATCCATGGCGTATGACGTGCCTGTTGGAGGAAATGCCGTGAGCCATATAAGCGAGTTGCCATTCAAACAGCAAATGAAGCTCCAGTTCAGTGATATGGCCAAAAGATCGTATTCTAGTGCAAAGAATTTCGGCTACATCGGTATGATCTTCTCTGGAGTCGAATGTACGATTGAAAGTTTGCGTGCGAAACACGATATCTATAATGGAGTTTCTGCTGGCTGTATAACTGGAGCCGGGCTCTCGATAAAAGCAGGCCCCCAGGCAGCATTGCTCGGGTGTGCTGGCTTTGCCGCGTTTTCCACGGCTATTGATCTCTATATGAATTCGGAGCATGCGGCCCCGCCGAGAAATGACTATGATGATTAGATGCATGGCATTCTTCTGTATATATGTATAGTACAATTAAGCAAGGCTTGTTAGCAATGTGATAGCGGAAAGTTGCTTGGTAAATCATTGAAGCAAATCACGTTTTTATCATGAGATAGGTCAAGGCAACTTCGTGTTAGAAAACTCTCAGCTCAACGTGATCATTGATGCTTTAAGTAAAGACCCGAGAATCTGAAATGCGACTTTCCGTAAAATAAAACCATCGGTTTTCCATCCAGAATCCGAAACAATCAACAAACAGCAAAAGTCATTTGGGCTTGGAGGATTATACGGGCGGGAGCATTGATCTTCAGCAACATAAGTCTCTATCCTGCTCTTTCCTTTCGAAAATCTGGAACTTTTTCGCAAGAACATTATCTCACTGTAAACACTTCTAACAAAAGTAGTAACAGTATTCGTACGAGTGCTGGCCCGCAAGAAACGACGCCAGGAGCAAGAAAAATAGTGCTAGAACCCAAAACGCATACTTCCATTTTGAACTTTCCAGAGGGCTCGCCCTGCTTTGGCTCTGTATTCGCTCGAGCTCGTGGACAATGCTTTCTTGTTGTTTTTGTTCGGCAAGGTGCTGTAGCGAAGTCAAGATCTTGTCCAACTTCTTTTTATCGGCCTCGATCGCGTCTTTGCTATCGTATAATGTCTTTATGAGGTCTAGTTGCTGCTGTAGGTCGTCCAAGATTGTACCTTGAACGCCCAGATTTTCTTCAGTATCACTTTCTAAACCGGCGCTGGGCATCAGCACTCCCCTGTCACGGCGCCATATCGGTAGCGGCACGTGGTCGTCGTTCGTTGGGGCTTCGAAACTGAAATCTCGATTTCCCAGCACTTCTCTGCGCTCAAAAAGCCGCTTTTTTCGTATAGGCTCGTATACTATAGGAGCAGGTACCGCGGCTGTAGTCGGAGGCTCCTCACGGCGAAATTCGCTATTTATTCCCGTGTTATGGGCTCTATAAGGAAGCGGTAGCGGCTCGCCAAGCTGGGCCAAGATCTCTGTGGATTTTCGCTTGCGATTCATGTCATTTCTTGCTTTCAAGAATATTTGTACAAAGCGTGATCACCTGCAAATATATGTGTATGTATTTTATTAAGGATAGTGGGTGCAAAGTACCGTTTTTCAGTGCTGTTATAAATTTCAATGTCTGTTCAATGCAACCAGCTGGTGTTTACTTTTCCCTGTGCGTATTTTCCTCTGCGGCTGGCAGTCTCACTGTTTGTGCAGGCCATACGCGATATGCAGAACCAATTAGCAGCCAGTTACCAGAAAAGCCAATGAACAACTGTTTCGTTTGAAAAAAAAAATTATTTCCGACCACGCCTGAACATTTTCTTGAATGAGCGTTTGAACAAGTACATCATACATCCAGAAAAGCGGAAGAATGCCATGAATGCAACTGTCCAGAGAATCACTGTGAGGAAAATTTCCGAGCGACCCGAATCGGTAGTAGTAGACGCGTCAGAGTCGAACTGGTTAAACCCACCGGTTTCAAGCACAAGTGCCACAATGAGGAAATTCGAAAACATCCATACCAAAACCGTCATCGAGCGCACAAACGCATAGTAGTCCTCGTTAGTCGGTTTCGAATCATTACCCGAATCGTCCTGGGGCTTCTTAATCTTCTCTAATTGGTTGAGGTATGACTGGTTGATTTCCTCCTGCAAAACAGGAATATTGACATCGAAAGTTCCGTCTTCCCGCACCTTGGCCGCACCCAAATCCTTGGCTCCTGTGTCACCCTTTGTGCCCCAAGAAACATCGTCAATGTTGCAAAACGCGTAGATATTGAGCACGTTCACGTACGCTGGCGAGAGCAAAAGGTACTGGACGAAGGAGGTGAACATGTGCCATGGTTCCATGTAGAGAAATGACGCGAGAAAGTATAGCACGTAAGTGGAAGACGTGGCCACCACCAAGTCTCGGAATTGCGAGTTTTTGAAGAACAACGAAACGGTCATTTTCGTGTTGTCATTGATGATCGCCTGGATGGAGTGCACGGCCATGTAAATGGCGGCGAAAATCATGTAAAGCATCAAAATGGCAAAGAAGAGCACGATGACAATATAAAATTTCTCTGTGCCTTTTGGCTTGTTGCCGAAACTCAACACAAAAGTTGTCACGATGGACGCCAAGTAAAGCCAGAGAAATATGACAGAAAGCACATTTCCTGGGGCAAAGTTCAAATCAGATGAGCCAAGCGAGGTGGTCAATATACGAAACACCAAAAAGTACGAGCCGATCGAAAACCACGACACCACCAAACTGATGAATTGGTAAATGAACTCAATATGGAGCGCCAATTGGCGGCCCACACTGTGCGACGATTTCCATACTTTGGGGAAATGCACCAAGGAATATATGGCTGCGAAAAACGAACCATTAAGCCAGCGTCTTCGTTGCAAAATAAATTCGGCTAGTCCTTCCGGCACGTCGGTCTCTGCACTGGCCGATTTGCAGTATCGAAGAAGCCACGAACAGCCTCTTTTTGCAACAAGTTCGTAGCACAAAATCCTATCCTCGGCAAGATACATGTTGGAAGTGAAAATGCCTGCTTCGTCTTTGAGTAAATTGCGCTTGAGCTCATACTCGTCATCGTCTGGATCGAGCTCGCCGCTGCCATGCAAAAACTCACCTTTGAAGTACTTTTCGAGTGGGCCTTTCCCGTTTATATCGTTTTGGAGCGCGATATATCTGTACGCCGAGAATGCTCCCGGAAGCACCGATATGAACCCAAACACAGATTCCGTTGGCTTATCCAAAATGTTGGATATCTTATACTCGAAGTTTTGGCCATACACCAACGGGTTAGTGAGCATTTGGCGTTTTTTCAAGGACGCCTTGATTTCACCACACGCACCGGCAACCTGTGGGTCGGAATCGAACTCTTTCCACAAATGATATAATGATTTCCCTGAAGGTTGCGTGCCGCAGTCTAACAAGATAACCACGTTCGGTTCCAACACTTGCGAAAGTGCCTCGAAACACCATCTGTGAGAATTGATTTTCTTCGCGTTCTGCTCCTTGAGACAGAATAGCATTTGCACAGGCACGGCTTTTTCGGTGGTGAGTTTCACAGTATCCTCCACCGAGGAGATCCCCACTCGGGTCGTATATTCGTAAATGTGAGCCTTGACTTTTTTGTCATCGATCCGCGACTTTGCCAATCCTTCTTGATAAACACCCAAAGCGGCCAACAACGCCTGTGCCCTCTCATTGATTTTCAGCCGCCCGTCACTCACAATGCAAACGACGATTTTCTTCCACGAATCCTTGCCCCACACGGGTGAACGCGTGCGTGACTCGAAATGCTTGATGTTTTTGAAAACACCCTTTAATGTACGTGCCAAGAGCACATCGTCCTCATTATACATGGTCACCACAATCATCAACTCGGTCTGCCTGCGTACGGGGTAATGAATCGGCCGCAAAATGTACCCGTCGCGCCAGAAGTTCAGCGGGCCACACGTGACGGCCGTGTATCTCATGTAGGAGAATTCTCTAGAAAGGCCACCATCCTTCACCTCAGGTCTATAATCGGGGAATTTTGAAAGCAACTCTGTCGCCACAGGGCAGTCTAGCACCAAGTGCCCGTTGTGGCCCGTGGCTATACCCACCCTCTGTTTTTCGCGGATTTCCTCGTTTTCAGGCGGCTCCACTGGGTCGAACGGCAGCTGTGGCTCATCATGGTCGTAAATCAAGTTACCCTGTGCGTGTTCCGGCACATGGATCGTCTGCAAGTCAAAATGGTCGCCGTGAAAGTCGTTATAACGTATATCGCGGTCAAATTCACGCTCCTCTTCGTCCGTATCGTGGGCATTACGCACGAACGCGGGGGAGTACGTTTGCAGCTCGTATATGGGCTGTGGAACTAGGTGGTTTTGCGAATAGTCGCCCATCTCGCCCATCTCGCCCATCTCGTATTCGCCAAACGGGTTCGGGCTGGCTCTATTGTAGTTATGTGTTGGCTCCGGGTAATTCTGGGCCGGGTTAAATATCTCCAGTGGCCGTGTGCCTTCGTAATATGCCATTAAGTCCTCTTCAGGCGGCGAGCTAGTATACGCCTGTGGTTGTTCAAATATCACCAGGCTGCTTCTGCTTCTGCTTCTGGTTCTAGTAGGCGAATAGTTGTATTCCCCTTCGGTCTGTGGCGGCTCGTCCGTATGGTACGTGTTGTACCCATGAGATCCATAACGCGAATACATGATGCCAGATTGTTAGGCTTCCGCCGTGGTTATGATCTGCCTGGGGCTCGAAAAGGCAAGTCCAGCAAGTCTGGTTGGCCTGTATGGAGCTTTCTTTGCTCAGATCCGGTGAATCCAGTAACAATAGTGATCGTTCTGAACAATAGCGAATCGCGTCCGCTAAAATTCTCAAGTCTGATGAACTGGAGAAATGTGCGATTTCAATAATCAATAAGTATACTGACTGTTGCTGGATTTTCTGAATATAGTCTAATAATGCTTTTTCCTGTACTATTTTTATGTTCAACGAATTCGTGGTCACCTCTTCCATGGTCATCCAGATCAGGGAATAACTACTTCTGGGCTGGTGCAGGCCACGCGTGCATACACCGCCAGGCTGAAACCGCGGCTCGAATGATGCCACAGCCTGGGGCTTAGACCGTAAAGGCATGTTGTACAATTTGCATGATGTTTCAGAAATCCAAGGGTTTTTTTTTGCTAAAAATAGACCAATTGTTTATCTGCCCCTGGACTCGTAAACTCCCACGAATCATTGCTTCTATGTGTGGTAATCGTGTAGCCTTTGTAATTTGGTTGTTTAGACAAGTCGCGGATCGGATCGAAGTCGCGTGGATGAATCTTACATGTGCAGTTTTGCATTGTCATCTTTTATTTGTTTGTTTGGTGATCTAAAGTGAAATATCTTGAATTCATGAATCATGATTCCTCCAGATTTTGAATTACTTTGATTTGGCTTGTTCCAAGTTTTTTTTCTTGAGTATTTTCATTGAGTTTGACTGATGCTCGATCTGTTTATCTCAAGGCACGCACAGCCTTCGAAGTTCGAACTTGCGGAGGCAGCAGCCGTTCGGAGACGCGCCAAAAATAGCCCCGGCCCGTAAACCCCATCACCAACGCCCAAAATAGGTGATGCCCAAAAGACGTGACGACCGAATGCATTGCGTAAAAATAGCAAGATATTTTTAAAGCTAAGGGTTAACGAAGAAGTCTTAGCTGTCACTAACAATAGGTGACGAAATCGAAAATGATTATTTCTTATTTTCTCAGCTTCTCCAACACCAATTCGGCGAACGGGCGTGTCTCCATGATCCTTTTATCTGGCTAATTATAAAATACGAATGGGTCTGAAAAGGGTAGCTTTTCCTTTGACAAAATGAGATCAGCAGCAACAATATTATCGGGCTAACAAATAAAAATTTAAAACCGAATCCGGGCAATAAGGGAGTCCGGAATGACTGTCATACGAAAACCTTTCACGTTCTCGAGTGAACGCACAACTCTGTTAAGTGCTATGAGGAGAAATACGACCACCTCAAATGTAGCAAGTCTACCATCCTTAATTTGTTCCAAATCTTGCCCCGTACGTTGTAACAGCGGAGACATAGAGAAATTTATCAAAACGGTATTTTTTTTTTTTGTCGCTTTAAATTAGAATGATAGGGTTGCCTTAGATTCATAAAGCTAATGAAGTATTGGGCCGAATGATAAGCTTATGTGGGCTTAGCTTCGTGGTAACAATTTGTCAATGCTGCTAAAAGGTCTCCAATACAGACACCTTGCCAACATAGTAAACCGGCCTGAAGTATATTTGTTCATCTTTATGAAAATGTAGCATATCACAATCATGAGATGGATCACGTGAGCCCCCTCATTCTCAGGAATTCAAAACGCCGCCCGGATCATTTTGACGCACGATAAAACGTCAATTTGTTTCCTACGAGGCTCGGCCCCACCCAAGGCACCATAAACTAGATGATAATTATATGAATGCTTTTAATCTTCCCAAAAAACAATTACAAGACCATCCACTCATCCTTGAGAGATCAAATCATTGGTCCTGCGAGGCTAAACTCAAATTTCTTTTTTTCTCTTATCTCGCGGCTCCAGATCTGTCAATTGTGCATGCACGCGGCGATGGCATCGCGCACCGGCATCTCCGCGGGCCCTACGCTGCAATCGTATACAGTTGAAAATTTTACTATAAAACCGAATTTCCAGCTATTTTGGTTACAAATCGCAAAATCACACCTAAAATGGCTCACCACGAGTGCACTTCCGAGATCAAACAATTTCTCAATGAGCTCCCTAAATGTGAGCACCACCTCCACCTAGAGGGCACTTTGGAGCCAGCGCTTTTGTTCAACTTGGCCAAGAGAAACAATATTGTGTTGCCCGAAATGTTTCCTCCTACAGTTGAGGCGTGTAATGAGAGATACGCCAATTTCGCCGATTTGCAAGATTTCTTGGACCACTACTACATTGGCATGAGTGTGTTGATCCAAGAAGAGGATTTCTATGACTTGGCCATGGCCTATTTCACACGTGCTCACCAGGACGGGTGTTTGCATTCCGAGGTGTTTTTCGACCCTCAAGGCCACGTTGAGAGAGGAATTAGTATCGATGTTGTGGTTCAAGGCTTTGACCGGGCATGTAAAGAGGCCACCAAAAAATTCGGCACCTCGAATAAGTTGATCATGTGTTTGTTGAGACACTTGCCAGCGGCAGCCGGGCTTGAGACAATTGAGTCTGCATCGAGATACTTCGCTAACGGTACGATCCACGGCATGGGGCTTGACTCTGCGGAAAAGCCGTTCCCACCGGAATTATTCACCGAGTGTTACACCACGTTGAAGGCCAAATACCCAAATGTCAATTTGACTGCGCATGCAGGTGAGGAAGGAGACCACACGTACGTGAGCAACTCCTTGGATTTGCTTAAAGTGACCAGGATTGATCACGGGGTCAATTCTGCACAGAGTGAAACTGTTATGGCCAGATTGGCTGCGGACCAGACAATGTTGTCAATGTGCCCATTGTCCAACGTTAAATTGCAGGTTGTGCAGGACGTGAGCGAGTTGCCAATCAAAACGTTTTTCGACAATAACATTCCGTTCTCCATTAATTCCGACGACCCAGCCTATTTCGGCGGCTACATCTTGGATAACTATGTTGCCGTGCACACGCGTTTTGGCTTTACGCGTGACCAGTGGTGCCAGATTGTGTTGAACGGAATCAACGGCTCATGGTGCGACGAGGCGAGAAAGGCAGAGTTGAGAGCAAAGGTTGAGACCGTGCGCGAGAAATTCGCCCTGTTATTGTAGGAGACCAGTAATTAGAATGATGTGTAATGGAAGTATTTTTTTTCATAGAGAAATTAATTGTATTGTAAAAAAAGCGCCTATAACGGGCAAAAATCCATAGATCTATACACACAAAGTCTGCATGCGTCCGGTCAAAGCACAGAGCCGTGAAGCTCCCCGACGAATGGGCCAAAGGGTTCGATTTTGAAATGTTTGTATTCACCTTAATAAAGCATTACTTGCACCGCGTAGAATTTTGCATCAAAGGCTCTGTGGCCGAGCGGTCTAAGGCGGCAGACTCAAGTTCTGTTATCGTAAGATGCGCGTGTTCGAATCACGCCGGAGTCATTATTTTTGTCTTTTTTTGTTAAAAAGATGATGATTCGACTCAAATTTGAGTGAAGCTTTGATTTTGTTTCTTTCAATGCCCTGTCTATCTCGCGAAAATGTTTTGCAAAGATCGACTACATGTAGTATTGTAACATCGCGCACTGGCTTGACTGGCCGGTACGAATCTCAGTAGTGTACGATTTGAATCAATCCAAACATATCTTTGAATAAAAAAAGAATCAATCAAAACAAAAACAAGAAATATCAATAGGTCTTCTTCAAAAGACTAATTCGGGCTTTTACTAATTATTTTCGGTATTTTCGTGTCTATGGAATGATTGAACGAGTACGTGAACAGCGAGCTGGAGGTTTGCAATGCCAAGATGACTCCACATTCGGTTTCCACCAATATTCCCGATAAGTTTGACATCTTTCCGCCCATCATGCCAATTCCTTTGTAGTTTCGTACTATTTGTCTTAGTTTCTCTTTGATGAATAATGACTAAAGCCTGTGTGGATGAAACCCATGATTGCTACTGCTTTGGGATTCATCTATTTTTTTATTCTTGTTCAGACCGCAATGAGGGACCAGATTGGAACCAACCTTGTTTGAGAACATCCTTGCTGGAGAGATAATCAGGCCATACTTCTCAAAAGCCGATTGCGATAACCTCCATTGAGAGACTACATGAGAATTATCTTTCGCTCGCATCATGTGATGTTTACACGCATATTCCACTGTCATTCTATTAGTGTAAGTTTTTCGATTCCGGGATACAAGTTTCGTTCGCAAAGGCACAACCGCCATTGAGATTGAGACACCTGGTCATAAAGTGTGTGTTACTTGTAATTAATGTGTGTGTAAGACTGCATGTATCTCCCCCACTTGCCTATTCGGGAAGTCACATGTCAAATGCTGGGGTAAGCAACGCTATCGCGAGACTTATCCCTAGCCGCAATATACTTCTGTTCATTACTTTAAACACACACATCCATCAACGATATTCAAGATAGATCTCCAAAAGGTTTTGTTTGGAAATCTCTTCGATTAAACGAGTTTGCTGTTCTGAAAAAATCACATAAACAAAAAAAAACGTCAGGCACTGATGGAAATGGCACGTGCTCCCAAATTGCTAGCGCTTATTTTCACGGCAATCGTGGGCGCCTTCTTTGTGTTTAGCCGCAGTAACGGGGCGCCGCCGCACGATGTCCTTAGCATGGCCCGGCTTCATTTGGACGATGGCTATATTTTGTATTTCCAGCCGGAACAGGCGCTGGCAGAGGTGAATCTGGACGTGTTGAAAACGCTTGCTCTTGAATACGCTGGGTTCGTTGAGTCGGCTCTTGACGGCCACATATTGCAGCAGTACGATACTTTAGTGCACGGGCTTAGTTTCCGCCTTGAATACACCGACAAAGTATATAAAGCATTAGGTTCTGAGAGTGTGCCTCAGGACGTGGTGCAGACCACGGACGAGCGTCTTTTTGCGTTTTTGAGGCTGTTCAAAGCTGACGCCTTGGAGCTGAACGGCGTGAAAATGACTTTGGAGCGCGACAAAACCGTGACCACACAGGAAGACGAGGCCTGAGTTATAGGTTCCTGGTCATTTGGCTCTACCATAAGGCTTGACGGAGTATCATTTAGCCGCAAGAACTGGCCCTGGTGGATCAGTACAAGTGTATGTAAGTCAATAAATCGTTCTTTCCGAGGTCCCGATTCTGAAATTATAGCAATTTTTGGACCCATAAACGCCTAGAGATCTTTCTTCAGAAAGAAAAGAGTATACTGTGCTTTATGAATATAGTCGGCACGCTCTTGTCGAAAAGAATCTTAGGCAGCGTGCTTTATTGAGCAGCCTATCGACCAAAAGTACGCTTAGCCTTTTACAGTAGCTGGATATCTGATCAATCAGTTGACAGATGACTACGGTAGCTCGTTTATTTAGAGATAATTTGTATTGACACTGATGAATACAGAGGAAGTGATAGAGATGCCAGAATGTGTTAGATAAGAGAAATACTTGCCTGGAATCCCTGTCAAGTCCCCCAACTTCGAGTCCCAGAGGCCAGCCAGCAACTTCAAAGGACTCGAATAGACATCTAGCACCAAATTTGAAAAGAAAAGGAAACATGAGAGGAAAAGCAACGGGTTTAGGGAATGTATGGTCAATGGCGGGGCACGTCAGAAAAGTCCAACAGCGCAAAATCAACCTGCCCAAACGTGTTTTCACCCGAGTACAACACGTATAAGAAGCCGTCCTCATCCTTGTGCTCCTCGTAGATCGTGCTCATCAACGCGGCTGTTGGGGGCAATATGTCGTTGACAAAGATGAAAATGGCCTTTTCTGAGGGCAACTTGATCCGCTTCCGAATCACATACACAAACTGGCCCACGGTCAAATCGCCAGGCACCAAGTACTTTCTCTTGTCAATCTCCTGGATGTCCGAATTCTCGACCTTCTCACAGATCACAGGAAGCCGGTCTTTGAACCGCTGCAAGATCCGGGCCAGCTCCGAGCTTCTTTTCTCTGATGGTTAGTAAGAAAAAAATTGCAATAATAACTATTTAAGGCCTTAAGTGGAACACAATTGGCGCTGAAATTCTATACGGCACTTGTATCTGTGCTTTCGCCCCTATCGTGATAAGTAGTTTAGGGGCCTTTCTAGCCACATAGTTGCCACATTGAGCTCAGACAAAAAGAAGAATGAATACATACCGAGCGAGTTTTCGTCTTTGAATTGTGACCTCATGTTCTTTGAAAAAGCTAGAATATTAGTAAATGTATACAGTGCACGGGGTTTTTTGTGGGTTGTGGTTGGTGATATTGTGGCGCTGTTTGCTTATCTGAGCGGAGATAAGGCCCCAGTCACGAGCACAAAATAAACACGTGTGGCAGGGTCATATCGAGGGAGATCCAAAGCTGTAAAGGTCCCAGAAATTACCCGGCGTACAAATACACATACTTGAAAGGGTAAGTCTTTGGTTTTTATCTGTTTTGATTCCTTGCGTTTATGTCGCTTTTTGGTACGTGAAACAAGTAAAGTTGGGTTATCGATGTGGGTCGGTGTCATCCCTTAGAGGGGAGGTTAGCGGGAGTGCACACGGCGCCCCTCGGACGTGGAGACTGCCTTGCGGGCCAGATAGATCATGAATCATGAATCGCGGGGCGTACGCGGGCCGGCATGCCAACAAGATCGAGTAGTGCTAGCATATAGTTTGTACACTGGTAAGTTGAACAAACTGTATTAGCAAAAAGTGTATAAGTTTCTTTTTCATGGCAAATGACTTATTTGTCTAGAATCTAAGTCTTTCGTGAACCACTGAATTCATTGAATTCTTGTCGTACCACTTTTCAGGATATTCTTGAGTTTCACCTGCCAATATTGTAGGGCTCGTTTCTCGCTCGCTCGCAGCACAGCTGAAGCAAACAGGAAGTTGAGATCCATGAATGCATATGGAGTTAAGCCAAGATTGAACTAAACGGCAGGAATGAAGTATATTAATATACTTTTGAAACTTTGAGCTAAAAATAAAAGAATTATGGTGCCACGATCTCAGTATTATTTGTCCAAAACTGTTCAGATATCGTGTTTTTTCTTCCGTGAGAATGTGCTTGTGAGATTCGACAGTTTCTGGAGGCCCTCATATTTCGCAGCCAGCGCCCAAATGTCGAATTGACATAGAGTTGACGCGGAGGAATTTCGAAAAGTATGAAGAAACCAATTTCGGATGAGATAATGGATTTCTGGCCAAAGCTCAAATCGTGTTCCTCTTGCAAACGATGAAGTATCACAGTGAGACATTCGTAGGATCGTGGATGGATTCGTTTTCTGACCAATTCCTTCTTTAGCGCGGCTTCAGGTAAAAATTTCAACACAAAGAATTGCGCTTTTTTGTCTTTAAACTCAAAAATATTTTGACAATACATATATTCTTTTTTCAAAAGAAGCGGTCTTCAAAAGGAGGTTCTACAGTATTGTATCACCTTCCTTTATTTCCGAAACCTCCATCCACCCACCGCGCTTTTGGCATCGCGCAGGCCTGTCCTCCATAGTAGCTTCATTATAATTGAGTCCATATTCATCCACCACTAATCCGTATCAACTGCTGACCCAAATGATACCGAAAGCGCTACAAGCGTGGCGGCCCGAGCCAGGGTTCCCCTTTAAGTGTGGCTTGGAGATCCATACGCAGCTCAAGACCAAACATAAGCTTTTCTCGCTATCGAAAAACTGTGCCGAAAGTGCTCCAAATAAGAATGCGTCATTCTTTGACGTTGGGCTTCCAGGCACATTTCCGAAATTGAATCCCGAGGCACTTTTGCTTGCATTGAAGGCCGCTACGGTGATGAAGTCACGTGTAAACCCAGTCCTGTCTTTTGACAGAAAGCATTATTTCTACTTAGACCAGCCTTTGGGATACCAGCTCACCCAGCATTATAGACCGTTGGCAAAAGGCGGGTATTTGAAGCTCAACAAGTCATTTGATGATGTCACGGAAGATAAATCCATAGGCATTGAGCAGATTCAATTAGAGCAAGATACGGCAAAATTGAACTATGACGCGTATGAGAAAGCCGTGGCAATCGACTTTAACCGCGCCAATGTGCCGCTCATAGAACTAGTCACGAAACCCGACTTCGACCATTTGTTGCAAGTGCGTGCGTTCATCAAAAAGTACATTGGAATCATGACCCATTTGGGTGTTTGTTCGGGCGACATGGAGAATGGTGCCATGCGGTGTGACGTGAACGTGAGCGTTGCCGGCGGGAACCGAGTGGAGATCAAGAATTTGGGCAGTACTTCGGAGATCACTGCTGCTGTTGTCCATGAATACGCTCGGCAGGTGGCACACCTCAAATCGTCTCTGGATCCTATTGATCAGGAAACAAGGGCATGGAATGGCAAGGAAACGGTACGTACACGCTCAAAGGAGGACGCTGTTGATTACAGGTACTTTCCCGACATCGAGCTTCCACTCGTACATTTGGAGCCTACAATCACAGAGGAGATTGCCGCTGTGCTTCCGGATCTCCCAGAACAGGTCATCAAAAGTTTAATGCTGGCGCCATTTTCGCTCGAAAAAAAGCACGCCAAGTTTCTTGTCGAAGAGCCATCTCTTCTTGCCTACTATAAAGAGCTACATCGTTTGTTAGTATCCGAGAACAAGGCGTGTCTGGCGAAAACAGTGAACAATTGGTTCTTTCATAAGTTACTTGGCACTTTCAAGAAGTTTGACCAGGCGGTTGACCCTTCGATTCTATCTGCTGCCAAGTTCGCCTCGCTTATTGAGATGGTTCAAAGAAAAGAGGTGTCGCTGACATCAGCCAAACTTATATTGAACGCTTTAGTGCAGTCGCCTGAGACTACCAAAGATTTGGGCATAGCCGAAATAATTGAACACTACGATTTGGGCGCGCCCGCCGATTTGGACGAAGGCGAGTTTGCCGCCGCAGTAAAGGATATTTGCCTTGATGTCATCACGGCACATCCAGGGGTCGCAGAAACTGTCAGAAAGGGGAAACACAACTCCATCAAGTTTTTGATCGGTCAAGCTATGAGGGAAACTCAGGGCAAAGTCGACTCGAAGAGTTTTGAAGCAGAATTTAGAAAAATATTGTTGAATGATGTTTGATTGAAAAGAACTGCGAATTAATCTATCTAAAACCACAATTAGTGGCGAGAATAAAAAGTGGCGGCGTCGTTGGAGTCTGGCAGCAAGGAAAACGGCTCTTTCTCAAGCACCAATGTCTGGAAGTGCTCGTACTCGATCAGGCTCAACCCCACCGTTTCTTCCGTGGACTGCGTCTGCTTGGAAGTCTGGCGGCTCTCGTGGAAATCTTTGGCCACATAGAAATCCTTAGGCTCGTTTTTCCTGAGGCTCTTGAACCCAAGAGAGACCAAAAAGCTTCTGTACATCTTGAGTGCTTCTGTGCCCAAGCCGAAAAGGAAAAAAGTTATGAAGGAGAAGATTATCGGCACGATCTTAGCACTGATGTTGCTCATGCCAATATCGTATGCATATATGTCGGACCACTTGATACTTGAATAAGCCATTCTCACTTCATCCGTCACCGACGATGCGGCCCTCACGTCGGCTGCAAAACTCACCAACGTCACTGGAGAGAACACAAGCACAATCAAGAAACTCAAGATGATCAAACGCAGGAATTTCCGCATGTTAAGCCCTGAGTTGGTGCACCGCAAAATGTCCAGGATATCCTTCCGTTTCCGCGCAAGCTCTATGATTGTCAAAATAGCAAATACACATGCCACAGCAATCCATATGACGTTCCACACAGACACGAGCATAACCGAGCCCAAAGTGTAACTCCACGGCGCGGAACAGCCGTAATACCGAGCCACATCGTACCTGTGAGTCTGTGCAAGGACGGTGATACCCATGAGCAATAGCGGGTTTGCCCAACACATCAAAATGTTGACTATTAGCTTGGTTTTGGAGTCGCGTGCTAAGTACCCGTGGTTCCTGGCGGCGATAATCATGAACAAGTTGAAAATTATACACGCCGTGGCACACAACAGGCCCACGGTAGCCCCACTCAATATGCGCACGGTAATATCACAGTAAACTTTACCGTCATAGCCCTGAGTATAATCTTCGCCGCTCCAAATCACGGCATTTATGAATGTGGTTAGGTTTTGGATACAGAACCATGTTATCAAGCTGGCTGCCGGTATATTGCGGTTCTGAACATGGTAACATAGTGGTGGCACGAGAATGACAAGTGCAATAAAGGAAAATGCCGCTAGGATTTGACCTGTTGCATCCGACATCTTTATTTGAGGTTTAGTTTGAGACGTTTTTACCTAAACAGGGGTCGTCTCGCCATTTCTCGGGGTTTATAAATGTTCGATGCAAGGCGGCATCGCCGCCGCATCCTGGTATAGAGAAGTGCCCTTTGAAACCCCGATTTGGCAAGTCTTCACACACATACACACCTGTTGGCCGTGCATTTGCATGGGCGCATGGGTGGTCGCCCTGGTTTTCTGGTTAAGCGCCCGCCCGATACTGCTTATTACTTGCATCTCATGTACGTTTGCTTCTATCTGAAGGCGATATGGTTTAACATTTCTCTTTGAGCGCTACAAACAAAATTTCTGAAACGCCTTATTCGCTCCTGGAATCTGCTCTGATGCTCTTTGAAAACTGTTTATTTAGATATTTTACACAGGGTCTCCTAGAGGGTTGAGATTCCAAGAAAGTTTTGATTTTTGGATATGTTGTTGATAGGGCTACGGGTGGTGGGCATGATACTACTATCCAGATCAATCATTGGCTTAACAAACGTCTCCGGCAACTATTCATTATCTTTTGCTTGGCATCTCTTATTGATACGCCAAGCTCTCTTTGAAAACTCAAAAAGAAATAATGGACATGTATCTGCTCCTGGTATTCCCACCATCCATTTAGTGGGTTCATGTTTCAACAAGTACGATGCTCCATGTTTTCACAACGACAGGGGAATTTACTACTCTTGAATTAATAAATCAATTTGGATAACTGATATTAGTTCATCTAAAAGATTTGTTCGATTTGCTCTTCCCAATGGCAACACATAGTATAGTAGCAGGGCACTGAAAAGAGGAAGAATGGGGCGTGACACGATACGTTTTCCCTCTTCACACAACGGCGCCATCTGTAGATCAAGGCTAAACTTTGAAAAATTCCAAGAAATCAAAAATTTGGTGGAAAACAACCCGGCGCCCACATTTGCGATTTCTTGTAACTCTGTTCTCATGAACCAACTTCAATGCTTCTGGGCCATCCAAATCGCCGCTAAATGCGCATGTTCAAGAGCTCATAAAAATTGTGTGATTCAAATACTATATACTGCGACTGGTGTCGATTATGCAACAACGGACTTCAAGATCTCGTGAGAGGCCACGGCGGCAGGATACTTTTGGTTTAAATGCTTGACCAACGTGACAACCTGCTCCTGCAACTCCTTGGTTGGGAACTGCTTGTTCTTGTGGAGATTCTCCTCTCTACCTAAGGTGCTCTCCTCGGCCAACTTGATCCTGTCGGCCTCTTTCTGGAAGATGTCGGCAAACACTTTGATAACACGCTCGCTCTGAGCCTCGATCAAGCTGTCGCCACTCTCGTATAACTTGATGATCCAGGTCAAGATTGGTGTGTTTTCCTCGAAACCAGCGTCCAATGGCAAGTGGCTAAGCAAAGCGGGCAACACGTGCTCAACAGGCACTGCGGCGGCATTCTTCAACGCCATTCTGGCGACACAGCCGCACGCATTTGCGTTGGAGCGCTTGACCACATCCTTGGACTCGCTGTCGTCCATCTTGGCCTGCTCATCAGACTTGCTCAATAAATGGAACATCGTCTGCAAAATCTGCGAGTAGCTGGCCGAGAAGTCGGTAGTACTGTGCTCAATAATAATACCAACACCATATGCAGAGTTACCCTTGACCTCCAATGATTTGTCGTTTGCTAAGCGGTCCGAGAACACGTGCAAAAACTCCTCCATGTAAGGGTTGGAGGCCTTCATACCGGCAGAGATCTCGGCCAAACCGCCAATAGAGCTGACACGCTTGGCAGACGACTTGGAAGCAGCGCTGGCGATGATCACGTCCTTGAATGAGGCAAGGATCTTGACAAAGTCCGGTCCGAGCACGTCGGACAACGCAATCAATACCTCCAAAGCCGAGTCAAACAACATTGCCTCGGCCTCCAGGGTGTCTTCGCCTTCGTCAACAGGCTCCTCGTCGTCCAATTGACAGCCGTGCTCCTTCTTCAAGACGCTCATCAACTGCACACAAAGTTTCTCGAGGAAGCTGGTGTCGGCGGCCAGCGAAACGACCGCGGCGGCGCCGCACATGTGTAGCGCCTCAGTCAAGTTGTCGAGGTCGCACACAACCAAGTTGAATTCGAATTCCTCCTCCAAGTTTCCAACAGTAAGCGCGCGCGCCAGTTCAATCAATTGCAAGAGGTTGGCATCAACATAAGGCTGTTGTGGCACGCCCTTTGGTGCCTTAAAGTCGTCTCCGTAGGTAGCCTTGAACATCGCACGCACAATCTTCCAAAGCGAGTTCATGGCCGCCTCGCGCATGCCGTAAGAGACCTCAACTTGCTCGGAGAGCGTTTTCACCGCAGGCTCAACAAATTTGGCGAATGCAGCACCTGTGCCCATGGCCAACTCGGCCAACGCAACCGACGCGATCTCCTTTTCGATGGTGATACCGGAGTTGAACTTGAACTTGTTGTCGTCGTCCTCTTCATCGGCTTCAAAGTCCTCTTCGTCGCCGTCACCGCCTTCAAATGAGAACTCCTCCTGCTCCAAGCACTGCAAGATCTGAGGCACGATCTCGTCCAAGAAACCGGCAAACTCTGCGCCGTAAACCTTGGCCATGTTCAGGATAAAAGCAAACCCGGACTCTCTGATTCTTGGGTGCTCGGCGCCGATAGACGAGTATGCGGCCTCTACCAAAGGCTTGGCGTACGCGGCAAATGGCTCGGAGCCAACGGCACGCGCCATGGTCGAGATGTTCTCGAACGTCAGCGCACGCAACTCAATGTCCTCCTCGGACATGCCCTCAGTCTGTGCAGCATTTGAGATGAAAGGCTCGAGCACATGGATCAGCTCATTGAAGTACGGGGTGAAACCTTTGCCGCCGGCAAAAGCGGTGGAGCCGATCGCGGACACGATGGCGGTCTTCAAAGAAGATGAGTTTGCTGTCAGCAACATGCTGAATAATTTCTGCATCAATGGTGCCATGTACTGGGCAATTGCGTCGTGGCCCATGAACTCAATAATACCGTCCAACGCATAGCACGCGTACTTGTATGCCATCACGTGCGCAGCAGAGTCGATGTTGGCCATGATCAAGGGCAAGAGCTGCTCGTGGTAATCGGCAAGGTTGTCCTGCAATTCAGACGAAAGTTGTGCCACGGCACGAACGGCCGCTACCTTCACCACCACCTCAGGGTCCTGCAAGCCGTTGACCAAAAGCGGCACGATCTTGGCCACCTGCGTGGCGAGGTAGTCTGGCGCGCCAGCGGAGGCGACACCAATGATCAAGAGAGCAGCACGGCGAGCAAACAAATTCTGCGACGACACCATGCCGGGCAACTGGTCAAAGAACGGCGCAATCACCTGCGAGGGCGGCAACTCTCCCAGAAGCACGCCCATCAAACGCAAGGCCAATGCCGCAGGGGTGTTTTCCTCGTTCTCGTTCTCCTCATCTTCATTGTCTAACTCGTCCTCTACATCGATCTCCTCCAGAGCAATCTGCGTGGCCACCACAGTAAGCTGTGGGCCGAGGTTGTTACTCGAGACCTTGGTCTTGCGCAAAGACACAACCGACACCAAGAACTGCAATGCCATGCAGCGGTACTCCTCATCCAAGCTGGTGTTGGCGGCTATTTCCGCAATCGATGCAATCAACCGCACGATCTGCTCGCCCACCAACTTGTTATCCAAGAACAACAAGGAGTTCATCACGTCAAACACGGCCTTGGTCTTGTCGGCGTCGTCGGCGGCAATCACCGCTTGCAACACGTCCAACATGCCTGAAATCAGAGCCTTAAACTGCGCGGCAGTGGCTGCGTTCGCGTCACTCTCGTCCAAGAACTGCAGAAGACAGTCAAGGCACAGCACGGCATTGACACGGATCTCTAACGATGCGTCCGTGAGCAACTGCGCGAAAAGAGCCACGAAATCGTCCTGGTGCGCGGCAAGCGCTGGCGACTGGGTCTCCAACAACGTGTAGAGGGCGTACACGGCCATTTCCTTGGTCTGCGAGTCGCTGCTCTGCACCGCAGACACGAGCGCGGGCAACAACTCGGGCCACGCGCCATCGTCCATGTCGTACTCGGCAATAGCCGCCACCACACGTGCCGACGAGTGTCTCACGAGCTTCTGCGGCTGCAGAAACGTGTTTTGCAACAACCCGGCACGGATTTGCAGCTTCTGTGCTGGGTCCACTTTCTCCCACTGCACGGGCACGAGTTTGCGCGCCTCCACGGCGGCTAGCTGCTTGACCTGGTCCTGTTCGGCGGTCTGCAATACATGCAAAAGACAGGGTAATGCTCTGTCGTCGGTGTAGAACTCTTTCGATAAGCGCGCGGTGGCCAGTTTCACTGTGGCAGGCTCGAATGTCTGCACAAGCGTTTCCTGCAACGCCGCAAGGTATTGGGGGTCCATTTTTGCAGCCTTTTTATCGAATCAACTGGGGTCAACAGATGAAGATGGGTGGGTATCTTGAGGCTGGAGCCGAGAGAAAAAATGTTGGCGCGCGATGCTCTCACGTGAAGCCGCGGCCGTATCATGCCACAGGTAAAGGCAAGATAAGGTCAATGCAAAACACCTGATTTGGGAGGATTTTGCAAACGAATTAATAATTTGTATATATCAGCTTTCGGTTCGTTGGCCTGTCTAATTTTCTTCGTGAAAAAGCTTGCACCTTGTACGCTTTATGGTGAATGATTCATAGGTCACGTGATCTCATCGCCCAAGGCCTCGCCTATGCGTGCCCGGCAATCACACATGCCCGCTAATAGCTGCAATTAGTGAAGCTACCAAAGTCTTTTTTATTTCTTCTTGTTTCGCAATATGACGGTTGTTCTATCCTAGACCATTTTTGATTGTAAATTGTTTAGTTTTAGTCGATGTGTCGAGATGGAGATGGATCAGTTTGCTGCCGAGTCTCACACCTGTTTCAGAGGGTTCTCACACGGCGCTGACAAAGTTACGCCAGAGATTGTAGCATAACACAATCGATTATTTTTCTGTTCTTTCGGTCTTTTTCTTGCCTTGAAGTACCAAGCGCTTTGTTTTTTCATCTGAATGAATTCCGAGTCATAAATCCAGGCCGCATCAAAACATATGCTTAATGTTGGATTTCGATACTACATGGGATGTCATTCGTCTCAATTATTATGCCTAAATTGCTGATAAAAGTCAAAATTTCGAAATGAAATTGCGTTTCGAAGCGGTGTAGCTGGAATTGACACGCAAATAGTAAAAAGAATTGATTCAGGAAGATGACTTCATGTTATACTTTCATTCATTCTGGAATGTGGGACTGTCGCGGGTTGTATACTAGTCTGATGTAAGCAGGCATTGAGTGAAGGAAGTTTCCAGTTCGAAAAAAGCTTCAATAAAAAATAATGTGTTTGTCCACAGATTTCGGTGTTATTCACAATTGCTCATCCATTTATGTTAAAGCCTACACTTACACATGCTGCTAATTTGTCTGAGATAGTGTAATCGATATAATCATTCATATCGCGAAACAACCAGTTGGTATATGACTAGCAAGACGCTTTTATTTGTCCACATCTTTTTTATGCTATTTTCAGTCTGTCAAAACTCTCGCAGAAAAAGTAACTTGAATAGTAGGCCTTGGAATTCACCAGAATTCCCTTCAAATTCTTGAAATTTACAAGATCTCCTTGAACTTTCAAAGTGCTTGGCTGCTGTGATCTTCCTGGATGTACAGTTTGCCTCTCATTCGGGGCTAATTCCGCTTTTAAACACATTTTTTGCTCTGAGAAAGTCTTCACCTCCAGCCATATTGATGATGTCAAATCTGGTGTCGTGGTAGGACAAAAAGTTGCAGCCAGACTGGTCACCATTTTAAGGCTCTCAACCAACTTAGTAGTCGTACCACAGAAAAGAGTGTACTTCTGTGAAGGAACTTTTTCGAAAATCACGGAGGATGGCGATTGGGCGCCTCATACTTTTCAAGCACAAAAAAACAAGGAAAACATGATTGCACCCACTTTTTCAAGGACAGTCACAGTGGCACGAAACATATTGCATGCATCGCAAGTAACACAAGCCTTGGTAGAATCAGAATCATCAAAAAACACCCTAATTCAAAAACAAAACATCCAGGAAAATCCTCAAACTGTATCACCCTCACAAACTGGTCAAGTCCAGGGGCATTTCCCTGATTTTGATCCTGTAGTGGCGCTCTAGGTCTCGAAGCTCCTGCATGTCGTCCTTTGTCAACAAATTGATCGCCACACCCTTCCTGCCGAACCGGCCCGAACGGCCAATTCTGTGGATGTAGTTTTCTTTATCCAAAGGCAAGTCGTAGTTGATCACTAGTGACACCTGCTGCACATCGATACCCCTTGCCCACACGTCTGTCGAGATCAAAACACGCGAGTTTCCAGAACGGAAATCACTCATGATAGAGTCTCGCTCGTCCTGCTTCATATCGCCATGCATGGCCACCACGGCAAAGTTCGCCTTACGGAGCTGCTCGGCCAACCACGTGACCTTGCTTTTCGTGTTGCAGAAGATTACTGCCTGTGTGATAGTGAGTGAGTCATAAAGGTCACATAGCGTGTCAAACTTCCACTCCTCCTTCTCGCACTGCACCTGGTACTGTTTGATGCCTTCTAGCGACACGTCTTCCTTCTTCACCAAGATTTTGACCGGGTCCGAGGTGAATTTGGCCGTCATTTCAAGCACCTCGCGCGTGAGCGTGGCACTCACCACCACCACCTGCACCGTGGCCGGGAGCTGCCTATAAATCTCGTAGATCTGCTCCTTGAAGCCCTTGGTCATCAACTCGTCTGCCTCGTCCAACACGAGCATTTTCACGCCGCGCGTGCTGAGGTTCCGTCGTTTGATCACATCCAAGACCCGGCCTGGGGTTCCACTAACAATGTGCTGGCCCTGGCCCAATTTTCGAGTATCCTCGCCCACCTGCTTGCCGCCGATGCACGCGTGTGTTTGCACGTTCATGTAGTTGCCCAAATTCATGATCACGCTATGAATCTGCACGGCTAGCTCTCTTGTCGGCGAAACCACAAGCGCCTGGCAACTGCGCACCTTGGTGTCGACGATCTGGAGCATTCCGATCGAGAACGTGGCGGTTTTGCCCGTGCCTGACTGTGCCTGTGCGATCGTGTCTTTTCCCGAGATGATCTGCATGATCGCACGACTCTGGATCGCTGATGGGGCCTCGAAGCCGTATGAATATATACCCTTCAAGAGCTCAGGCTTGAGCCGCATGCTCTCAAATGTCGCATGCACCTTGACGTTTTTCGTCAGTTTGTGCGAGAACTGGAGCTCGCGGTCGGCGCTTGGGTCGAAATCCATTTTTCTATTCACTATTTTCAAACCTTTTTTTTCTAAGGTTTCTTATCTTTCGATATCAGATGCTTGTCGTCTATAATTGATCCGGGCTCATCGCCGGCCCATGCGCACTCATCGCGCGGCCGCATCTGGCAGATGCGTGCCCATAGTTAAGCTCGATTTGGACTAAACCGTTTTGAAATAGACGTTCAAAGGTTCAGAAATGGGCAGAAACAATATTGTTTTGTTGATTGGCGGAGGCCACGCAGCGGGGAAGGCCACGGCGGCGTATAGCATCAAAAAAGAGCTCCAGGCGCTCCCGGAATATACTGCCTCGCAGCTTGAAATAGAGGTGATTGACATGAAAACGTATATGGACCCCACCGTGCAAACCACCCTGACATTTGCTGCGAATGCAGCCATTACTGTTGGGGACAAGGTTGAGTTTACTTTGAAGCCATCTAGGTTCGATTTCCAGGCGCTAAAATCATATTTACATGCGCGAATGGCGCCCTCGGAAGCGACCCCGCAGAAACTCCTCATCGTGCACGGGTTGTACGCCTTATACGATAAAGAGCTATGTGACATGTCGCTATTTAAGGTCTATATCGATAGTGATGCCGACACGCGGCTTGTGCGGCGGATCCGACGCGATGTATTACCGGCCGAGGGCAAAGCGGCAAGCTTGGAGTCTGTCATTAACCTGTACCTCCACGGGGCCAAGCAGGAGATGGCCGATTACATCTTCCAAACCAAAGAACGCGCTGACGTGATCATGCCGCGCGGCTCTGAGGCAAATGGCATTGCGTTGATCGTTGATGGGCTCGTGTCATCCTTAGGCTCAGACTCCGTGCTGGAGCGCAAGCCCCGCAACTCCTTGCGTCCGTTTGCCAACGAGCGCTTGGACGGTGACAAGCACAAATTCTACGAGCTCAACTAGTATATCTCCATGTTTCTCACATCATAAACACTTACTCAAATGAATGTGCTCTGAGTTTTGATCCACTCAGCAATCGGGTCAGTCTCGATGTTGTACTCGACCATTGTGGCAACCGTAGGCTCCGGAATTGCATCTCTCAATCGTTTGTCTCTCTGGTACCAACTCTGTATCAAGTAAACCATTTCGCTGTTCTTCAACAACAGGGTGAAGCCCGAGTGCATATCGTATGAGTTGTGCTCGATCAAAGTTTTGACAGTCACATAGAGCGTCTCGTACGCCACGCCAGACTTGATGAATGTGTCAATGACGACTCCCTTGGTCGGTGGCTGCTTCAAATCAGTTTCTGCTTCCTGGATGTACTTGCACATCAATTTGATCAACCTATCCACGGGAAACACAAAGTCGTTGTTGTGCAACTTAGTGCCGACAGAAATTAACTCGTCGCTCAACACGAGGCTCAACGGTTTCAGTGAATCTGTTTTCTCCGTGTACTCATAGTATAGTTTCTCAAAGAAAAGCTCCCAGCGCTTGAAAATGTCGTCGGGATTTCTGTAGTCTGAAATGTGGAAGATACTAAAACAAATTTCGTAGTATCCCAATGGGTCTGCATAGCTGTTGAAGAGCTCGCTTGCATTTTGGATCTTATTGTTCAAGGTTTCGGCAGCTATGTCCTGATTCTCAGCTTTGATTCGCGGATCGGCTTGGATTGTTGTCAAGAGATCAAGTTGCACATTCGCAACCTCGAAAAGCTCCTGAATAAGCGTGGAAAGCTGAATAATACTTTGTCTCAAATTGGGAGGGCACGTGCAATTGCAGAATCCATTCGCTCTAGAGAGATACTCGATTCTTTGCTTCAAAGACAATTTAAAGCTCGAGATTGCCAAAAAATATAGAATTTTAGCAGCCGGATAATAGTTTTCTCTTTTTGCATGGTATAGCCATAAAAGCTCCGTCAATGCAAGATTGTCTTGGGAAACCTCTTCCAAAAATGGCAACACGAAAGGTGTATTGACGGTAAGTAACCTTTCGCTGCATCCTTGCCTGATAAACCAGCGATAGAATTCGTACTGAAACGACTTGTCTGTGGAAGCAAAACAGGTGTCGTACGTAACATCCCTGAGCTCAATAAACTCGTTAATCGCAAGCTGGTTGTTGGAGGCCTTGATCTGAATAGCCTTCACATCGAGTTTAGTGAGGATCCTGAAAATCAAGTCATAAAGCTGCAAACGCTTCTTTTCCTTTTGCTCGATGCTGTTTTGCACGTGCGCCATGTTGCTCTCTTCACTCGCGTGCAATACAACGCTTGATGCAGCCCCAGAAACGCTTTGGAGTCTCATGGCAAGCTTCAACAAGAACTCAACTGCACCTGTGTAATAGTCGAGCGACAACATAATGTCAATCGAGTTTTCGATGTTTTCCAATGTAAGAGAGTCACTGGCTTGTTCAAAAAGAGTCACAGCTGTGCGAAGACATTTGACTCTCATTTCATGGTCTCTATTGCCAATGCTCTTTGCCCGTGTAAGATTTTCAATTGCCTTGAAAATGTAAACATCGTCACTTGAACAAAACGACCCACAGCGACCTTGCAAAGACGAAGCAATCAAGTCGATAGATCCGCCCTTTAAAATTGTTTTATTAATTATCGAAGACAACAAGTCCTTTATAAGATTCTTGACTTCGAGAGTAGGAAGCAACAAGTCCTTGAGCGTCAACGTCAACAAATTGAGCTGGTTCGTGAGCGAGAGAAATTTGAAAATGTCATTAGGGACCATTGACTGGACTTGGGTCTCTTCAATTAGTACCATCAAAAATGACAAGGCCTCCTTCATCGATGTCAACGATCTCAAGATAGATGTGAATGCAATATGCTCAGCACGAACGCAAACCTCATTCTCGAGCTTGGTAGGGTCGGAGCTATAAGACGGCGCATTGAGGCCAGGAATGCTCGATTGGCTTTCATTCAAAAAGTCAAGGAGCACAATGACGGAGCCCATGAGGTACTCCACTTGCTGCTTGTTGATCGTCATGCCTTGAATGAGAAGATTGTCATCTTTAACCGACGCCACCTCGACGGAACCATTTGGTAAAGTCTTGATATGAGGCAATGGGGCAAACACTTTTGTGTTCCACAAGTCCCGAAATAAACGAGAGATGAGCAAGCACGTGCCGTAAAATCTGTCACTCAAAACCACCAGCTCGACCATCGGTTGGGTCTCGGAGGGCATGATCGATGCGTGGGATTGGCTCGTATTGTTCTGATTTTCGATCAAACGAGCGTTGTTACCGGCATGAGAAAACAACAATTGAACTTTTCTCCTTAAATAATCATCAGAAGTCTTGTGCCCCGACGAACAAGCTAAGTAAAGCAAAGTAGAGCATGTTTCCTCGTACCCATTCTCTTCAATGAAGTTTTCGATGACCTTCTCATCAAGCGAGTTTATAGTCTGGTCTGGGGTCTTATACCTGTAGATGCTAATGCCAAAGTTGGTCAAGACGGCAAACTCGAGTGGTTTCTTTGTATATTGAGACGCGAGCACATTGGCGTACCCACTTGGAGTCTCGGTGGCATTCATGGAGGGAGTGAGCTGGATTATATCGTGAATTGTCGCAGGCGCCGAATCGCTTCCACCCAGAACTGGCAAGAACTCCGCGTCCTCAACCAATTTGTTGTTGTGCTTCAAGAACCCGTAGTTGACAGAGCTGACGAACAAGCGATCACTGGTCTTCGTTCTCTTCACTGCCAAAAACACCCCTGGGCTGATCACTTTCGCGAACTTCGTGCTCTTCAAGAGCTCAGAGTTCTGTTGATTTGCAGCCATCTGGGCCACATACAGCTTGATGCGGATGTATGAGTCCAACTCCGGATTCATTTTCGGCTCCTCGCGTGCGGGAGGAAACCTCATACTCGCGACCGAGAGCTTGACCGAGGAAGAGCCCCTGGAGGCGGCAGACATGAATGTGTAGGACGGAGTGGCCCCCAACTTCAAGTAGATACGGTTACCATAATTTGTGACTGCAATGAGCTGAACATTAGCAGATTCCTTCTGTGACACCAGCTGGATGCTCATGATGCGAAACTTGCGGAACGACTTGATGTTGGCCAGGTCTGGAATCAACTGAGACAACGACTTAAACATTTCCGAGGGCAGTAACTGGCTATGCAGGACAAATTGTTCCTGATTGGGCGCCAACTTATAGGCACGTATCACGGAATTGTTTGAAAGCGAGTACAAGACGCCGCGGGCAGAGTCGATTTCCAATTGCACGATCGCCTCTGGGATCAGGCCCGTTTTGCCCTGTTTCTTGGTCTTTTCGTCAGCCTCAGCATTGAATAAATCGAACCCGGGGATTTTGCCGATCGGAAGGACCGACAGCAAGCCACTCTTGGTGAGGCAGACTTTGTCACACTTATTCTTGATAAAGGAAACATTGTTCGAGTAGTCAAGACGCCACACGTTGGCTCCATTGCCCAGGCCCGAAAAGTAGATGTCATTGGTTGCCTCATTGACAACGAACTGATCCACGATGAGGCCCTGTGCATTAACAACCAAGTTGGGGTTGAAGATCTCGAGGCTGTTTGTCACGGCATCATGTTTCACCACATAGATCTGAATATCCATTGTTGTGGCAACCACAAGAAGATAGTTTGCGTCCTCCACGAAAACGCCTTTCTTTGGCCGCACCAATTTGACCGTGAGGATCTGGTGGCGGATCAGGTCGACGGTGAGAAACTGATGTGCGGTGTTGAATGAGGACTGAGGGAGTGTGTAGTTCCAGAAAAGCAACTTATTGTCCACAATTATCCAAGCGCGGCTAATCTCGGAGAAAAGACCCATTTTCGTCAGGCATTGCGCCGTGTTATGCTCCTCGAAAAAGCGCTCGGGCAAGTCCGTCTGTGCCACTTTCTCGAAGCGTGAGAATTTGCCGAGCCCGTTTTCGTTATCGAAGTAGTAATTGTCCAAGCCCAGAGTTTTGTTTAGGTAGTTCGTACCGTATATATCACCGGGAGTCATCGCGTCAATCTTGATCATGTCCGTGATATACTTTGCGCCCAAGCGGAGCGGCGGTAGCGAGCTGAAATTGGGCACGCTGATCTTGTAGCTGACCTCGTTGACGGAGTCCACCACCATGGGAAGAAAAAAACGCAGATTTGGAGCCTGGGCGGCCGGATTTGCACCGTTTTCGCCAGAATTGCCGCCAGTTACGCCTGGCTGGAACCTGGGTGCGTCGGTGCCATCGTTCGTTGACGAAAGCGTTGGGTGAAGGAACTTGCCCAGCACAGAGGATTGTTGATTCGGTCCATTTGCAGGGCCCGCGGGCGCGGCAGACTTCCCGGGCAAAACAGACGCCAAAATGCTCATTTTTTTGGGGGAAAAAGGCCAATCAGCTAGTGCTGTGGTCTGGTAATGAGTGGGATGGGTCTATGGCGTGATTGGCCGTGTGTTTAAGCCGGCTTTTGCGTGTGTTGTAGTGTCTGTTTAGTGAGATGCGATCGGTGAATGTGGTTTCTGGGCAAAAAATTCAACGTCCGTGCACGACTGGCGCGGGCCTCACCATTGAAGTAATTTGCATAAACATAAGAAATGTACTGATCAAAATTTTGATTATAAGCATCATTGAAATTTGACTGGGTACTTTTTTTCGTTTTTTAATTTGCAGTCACTTCTTCATGTAAATAAAAAACAAAGTATTTTGTTTGGAATTGGCACATGTTTGCGTGGCATAAAGACCACTGATGAACATTCTGAACCGTGAGCAACCCTATTGACATGGCAAGCCCATGAAACGACTAAAGCTTTAAGCAAACTACTTTTTCGATATTATTTGAATAGACATAGATAAACCGCTTTGGGTGCTTTCCAGACTTGAATATTATATCGGTCACTGTTTTCTCCTCGATTGTTTGAAGCAAAAAGGGTATCGGATATCCTATATTTTGGTCTACTAACCTGCAGTAAGGCCGCCCAGCCTCAGGCTCATAGTACGCTTTCACCAATTATCATTCTCTGCAAGCGATCCCGTTACCCGTGTAGCACAGAGAATTATTTGTTTTGTTATTTTTGGTTTCGATTTTTGGTTTCGATTTTTGGTTTTTCTGAAGAATCTGATCAAGGTCAACGAAGTCTCGCTTCAGGTTTCATCAAATAATTTAAACCACAATGATGGACTCACGGGCTGGTCTACTTCCCTATATGACATCGCTCTCATCACCTCAAACAATACAGGACCTTGACCAGAGGTCTTAGAAGCCAGTGAAGAAAGAAAAAGAAAACAAAAACACTTCATTATCTTTTTGAGAGTCTCATTTTTTATGATAGTATCACATTACCAGAAAAAAATCAGCAGTAGCAAAAAATGGCTGGCAATGCCTCAGAGAAATGAGCACCCAGGCTTAATTCTGCTTACCTCCAAACTAGTAGTATGGTGCGGCCCCGCATTCTGGAGTCTGGACGCACGCAAGCCCGGGCCGGGGCCGCGCCATGGGTTGGCTTTAACTTATCTACCATTTTGGCTCTTGACTTTTCCTCACAATTCTTTTCACAGATTTTTGTATAACAAATGAAATTACCTATTTTGCTCGTGCTTGCTGCGGCGGCGACGAACGCTTTATCTTTACAGACCTTTACTAGTCTTTTCACGGAGTCTCCGGATAGGGTCTTGAAAACGGGGCCCGAGACGTATCAATTAGCGTCCGAGGCCGATAAGTTAAACATGAGACGGAACGGGAAAAAGTTTATGGATGTTACGGGAGTCATTTCTGTAGAGGAGGCCCTCTCGCAGGGAATCATTGCCGGGGCGGGTAACAACAATCTCATCAACGTGTTCTCGAAACAGCTTCATACACTAAAGACGCCTGTGCCGGAGTATAACTACCCGCAGAAAGCAGGCTACAACAAATTGGTCACATCCTTGCTTGGAAAAATAGATGTGGATGCCGTCAAGGCCAATTTGGCCAAGTTCACGAGTTTTTACACACGCTATTACAAGTCTGCCTCGGGCGTAGAATCGGCCGAATGGCTCTATGCGCAAGTGTCTGAATTGGTCAAGACCGTGCCTGGCGCTACGGTCACGAAAATTGAGCATGGCGGGTGGGACCAGTTTTCGATTGTGGCCTCGATTCCGGGTAAATCAACAGATAAGGTGGTCGTGGGCGCCCATCAGGATTCCATAAACTTATTATTCCCAAACTTGTTAGGCGCGCCTGGCGCGGACGATGACGGGTCCGGTACCGTGACCACGCTCGAGGCACTCAGGCTTGTTTCAGGGGCAATAGCCGCTGGCGACTACGCGCCCTATAATACATTGGAGTTCCACTACTACTCCGCCGAGGAAGGCGGGTTGTTGGGCTCGGTGGATGTGTTTTCGCGTTATTTCGACCAGAAGAAAACTGTCGTGGGTATGCTCCAGCAGGACATGACTGGGTACACACAGGGCACGGTTGACCTGGGCGTGGAGCCCCACTTCGGCTTAATCAATGACTATACGCTGGCGAAACAAAATGCGTTTATACGTGTTGTTGTCGATGCGTACTGCAGCATTCCAGTACATGAGACCGAATGTGGCTATGCGTGTTCTGACCATGCCTCAGCGTTGGAAAATGGGTACCCAGCCAGTTTTCTAATTGAGAGCGAGTTCAAATACTCTGCTAAACAGATTCATCTGACGATGGATACCATGGATCGCTTGGACTTTGAACATATCAAGGAGCATATTAAATTGACGGTGGGATACGCCATCGAGCTCGCTGGTGCAAAGAATCTCTATTAGAGACGAGACTCTTGGGATAGGGTCAATGGTATATCCAGTCATGGCCCTTAGCTGAAGTCTTATGCTTTTGATTGCATGTGGGTTATGAAATTGAGACATTGCAATGAACACGATTACACCAATTCAAGTGTTACGATGTAGCACATAAACTCCAGAGGCCTTTGTCATCTCTGGAATTGTTCGCGTTGTCCTAAAAAGTCTCGTTCTGCTCATTCTGTTTACGTACCGAGATACCAGATCTCCGCCTTGAATCACCAATTGCGATTCAATCTCAGAGCTTCATTATGATGGAATTTAGTGATCTGCGGGTAACCTCACAGACAAATGGAGTCAACCTCTGAATACTCATCTTTGTGAAAATTGGTATTGGTGAATGATTGTACTTATCAATTTGTTTAGGTATGCAGCCACACAATGTTTACCCAGTCTTTTCTAGCACAGCTACTCGTAGCTATAATTCAAGCAGTTCCGGATTAATACAGTGTTACAACGTTGATATCCAATTCCAGCAGTTATTTATCACATTTCTCGCCCGAGAGGCATATGGGTATACACAATATCAGCAAAGCCGTCTACTCTGCGGTGGGCTCCTTCTTCTTGGGGAAACGAATGACTTCATAACGAGTCTGGTACATCGTGGTGTACACCAGTTTCTCGCCGGCCTCGTCCTGAACGGTTTTCTGCTTGATATCAGCCTCGGCGTAAATCTGAGCACCTTTGTCCAAGTGATTCTGGAAAAACGCAACCTGCTTGTCGTCAAACACAGAAAGACTGTACCAGTCAGTGACGGTCAGCTTGCCCTCGGGGGCGTCGTTGGGCGCGTATCTGTCCACAGCCAAGGAGTAGTTGAGGAACGGGCGGTTATCCTTGGTCTCCTTATAAGTGATGTTACCGATCCGGCCCAACAACTGAATCTTTGCGAATTTGTTGCTTGCGGTCGAGGAAAAGGCGCGGGTGGCGGCAATTGATTTAAGCATTGCGTGTTTTTATTCTGGGACAAAGTGTTGTTTCAGTATTCCATGTCTATTTTTGTTAGGAAGTCGCGTATACCGCCGATGTGGTGGCGCACGACCACGTAACTGGCACGCGCTCAATGGGTCCAAAATGCGGCCGTTTTGGTAACTAGGCATGGGCCCAGACTCGCAGAGTGATTAACGTTACTTTTGATTGGCGAAGGTAGGAGGTTGACTATTTTTGACCTAAAATGAGTTGCAATAGCTTTTAAAGGTTCGCTTGCATGGTGATTATCTAATTTAGTGGAAAAATTTCTATCAAAAATCATTATCTGATGAATTGTAGACGGAAGGGCTCCTGGTTAGCTGGACCGCGTCAACCGCACGGGACTCGAGAATCGAATTATCAGATTCAACCACATTCCCACTTTAATTTGCTTCTGTTGATATTTTTTGCCATTTTGTGATCGTAAAATTTCTTCAATGCTCAAGTGACTATTTGAAGGCTTGCTAGTTTTTAAAAAGATGCAAGCAGACCCAGGCTTCAATCGATATTTTCCTTAAGCAGCACATACAAATGAAGCTGAGTCCGAATAAGACTTGAGTTGGGAAATGACTTATTTTTTTCAAAATCAGGCACATGTACACAAACTGTGCATCAACTTCGGACAGCCACTATGCTGCTTGAATTACGGGACTCTGGCAGTCGTGATCCACCGGCCGTATCCTCACTAAACAGGGCAGACTCAAAAGCCTGAATACTAATATCAATTTATTTGAAAACCACCTATGAATACTAAAAATTGGACAGATAAAAACCCAGTCTAGCTTATTAACAATTGGATCTGTGACGATGGTTTATGTCGCGTAAAGACCTGCTGCACGCTACCATTTATCCGTGTACTCATCATAGATCATTCCATGCCCCGCCGCTGCCCCCGCACAAGATCAATGATGATGATGTAGCAGTATCGGAAAATTCAGTGTCCTTGAAAACCGGCTCGTTCTGCAAGTGGGCACGTGACAAAGTGTTTGCAACATAATCATCCACTAGAGACCCCGATGAACGCAACAAGTCGCGCCACTTGATGAGGCTCAAGAGCTTGGAGATCATATCTGGGTCATGGCCGATGGATCCCTTTGTGGAAAGAGATTTCTGCAACACCGCACTGCATTTCCTAAATCGTAGATATTCCGATCGGGACATGTTTCTGAAAAGGTGGTCACCGTAGTATGCTGGGACCAGTTGTAACACCGTAGTATCCAAAACGTCATGTATCAAATCCTCATCTAGGTCCCACGACGCAACGTTGTCGGAAACAGATGTTTCTGTTGTGTTCTTTTGCCATGCGTTTATTCGGTGAGAGAGTGAGGGATTTAATCCGTCTATAAGCTCGTCATCGGTCTCATGGAGCGGCAAATACCGCCCTGTACATTCTTGCTCCTGATTCTGGAAGATTTGTGAGGTTTCATCGCCTTCTATCGCACTTTCAGATTCATCCTCCGTGCTAGTGAGTGGATTTTCGGTTGAAAACGACAAAATATCGTGTGATGGGAGTTCTGTTTGGCCAAAAACGACCCATGAGGTTTGTGAGTCCGAAAAGAACAGAGAGGCCCGGTCTTCCGATACGGCCTGAACCGAAGGTTTTCTCCTGGTTTCGAATCCGGAATTAAATGCCATTGCGAATCAAAGTTCTTGGCTTGCTTCCGATGACGATGAAAATGAGACAGCTGGGTAAGAAGCCAATGTAATTTTTTAAAAAAGCTTTCTCAGAAAAACTCTTATAAAAGCCCGGAGTTGAGTCTCGAAGAAAGGGACTGTTTGGATACCTTGGGCCGCGAGGTTCTTCGTTATCAAATCTGAAGTATCAATGTACAAACCAAGATTCAAGTCAGCATGCACAAACTTTAGAAGAGCGCTCTAGTTTGATTTCTTTATTTATGTTTTTTTGATGATTCACTCAAAGATGTGATTCCAAAGCAAAAGACGAATACTGTGGATTATTGCAGGGCAAAACAGCAAAGAACCGTGACGCCTGTATTTGGGCAAATAAATGCTTATCTACCAGACCGAACGCGGCCACAGTGACGTCGCGACATAGTCTAAGAGGCCGTCAACTCAGAGCCATGGCAAAAGGAAGAATTGATATGTGGAAAAAGGCATTGAAAAAGAAGTTGTGTTCCTGACATGCTATGATTTTGCTCACATTTTATTCTATCAAGTTCTGTGTTTTAATGAAATCGTTCAGAATTGGCCCTGTTATTATGTAAATCTAGATTCTATCAGCTCAGCTCAGGCTTATCGCGCATTTTGGGCTCAAACATTTGTTCTCCTCTGCACCCCAACATCTTTGAAGGTTATATGCAGGAACAGTGATATTATCTGTCCTGATCGTGATATATTAAACTCATCCTGTAATATATTGGGGAAACAAGTCCGACACACTCAAATAAATCTCAGTTGTGACTTTCCACCAATCTAGATGTCTCATAGATGTCTTATATTTCGACAAATGCTCTGATTTGACATGCCAAGCTAACGTATCACTATTCTTGCTCTTTTTTCCCTTCACATAATTCCATCCTTACTAGCGGTGGCTCAAACAGATCCGTACATCCACTGATTACCCTTGGTTATTTTGCGCGCAGGATTACCCGCAACTCTAACGAGCGCAGAAAAAAAACCTCGAGAAGAATTTGACGAAGAAAAAATTGTTTACTCAACCGTGCTACGAAGAATAAGAGAGGACTCTTACTCTGTGTAGTGTGATTTTGACTCACTATGCTTAATGATGATAATTTTATTTGACTGATAAATACTTGAAGATTTTATAAACTCGAAATTAGTCTTTCACCCCTATCTGAATGCATAGTCAAAACACATTATCGTGCTCGAAATCCGGCGTAGCCTTAGTCGCGTCACTTCAGTTCGCATTCCTTACACCCGGTAATTCTTCCAACATAAAAGTTTAAAAAAAACATGACCAAAATAAAAAATCCGAGATCAGAGCTGTGAATCTTTCGAATAAAAGAAAAAATTGACACGGACAGGAATCGAACCTGCAACCCTTTGATTTGGAATCAAAAGCTCTACCATTGAGCCACCGCATCTCTGTACAGAACAATGGGCTGTGTAGCAATATACAGAACGTTTTGGCATACTTCTTTGCTTCCAGGTGCCTGTTGACCCTCATTTGAGCTGCTTTTTTCACAAAACATCATCTCATCAGTATTCTAGTGAATCACAATGACTCATCGTTGTCTAGCAGCGTAAAACCTGAGAGGGAAGGCCCGGCTTTTTTTCCAAGAATCCAAATCGTGTGAACTGGAAGCCGCCATCTGTCACACTCTGATGAGAACGTCCTATAAAAAACAACCTACACAGGGGCTAGAATAAGGAGGAAGACCGAAGGCTAGGGAAAGTCGGGGGACTCTATTATTCAGTGTTCTAACCAAGCGTATGCAGGGTTTTTGTCTATAGATATATAAATTTTTGACCGTTTAACCGCGGTTTGTTCATACAATTTGTTTCTTTGGAAAAAAAAATCTAAAATAAAATTAGCGGCTATAAAAATCCACATTTTGGAGAGTGCGTCATCTAAGGTGAAAAGCCTTCAAGCGGAATTCCCAATGTTTCAATGGCAGCGAAAGCGCTTGAGCCCAAATTGCAGCCAAAGCAAGAATTTGTCGGTGCTTAACTCGCAACCATGTTCACGGCTAGCTACTCGTCATTCTCCATTCTGAGAATTTGAATCATATTGGGACTTCACTGATCAACATATGGAGGTCTACAAGAATGATTCCGTTTCCCTTAAAAATACGTGATGGTGTTCATTAGCCCAACTTGTCGTAAGTGGGTATTGCGCAATGTAGCAGACACATAGTGATCCGGATGTTTGGCCCTACGAAAGAGCCTTTACTTTTGGAGATATTCCTAAACTATTTAGCACGCCGGCCCATAAAAATTACATTAAAACCCCATGCTACTAGACTGAAATAGGGATCTTGAGCCTGCTTACACACTGTTTCATCACATATCAACGGACTGGGAAGGCTACGGGCCATAGACTTTAGTGTTTCTCATGCCTTATTGAGTTCATTATTGTCGATGACAGATAATCGATTATTGTGTAGATTTCATAATGGACATCCAACTTTATGAGATGAGAAATTGGGGTGATGAAGATGTATTTGAAAATCCGACCATGTCACGCACCAATCGTCGTATTGAAACAATGCGTCAACACGGCTAAACAATTGTGACACACGTAACACGAATCAATCTAAGCCCAGTTTTTGATGACATGTTCACTTCTCTTGTACTTCTTCGCTCCAACCTCGTTTCATTTCAAATATCACAAGAATCTGGGTTTTTCATCTTCCTACTGCTGTGGATCCAAGCATGAAACTCTGAGTGTGGTCGCAAATCTTTTTGTCAATGCGGGCCTGCTTGTTGACTTCAATGTGTTTAATACAGTTGAAATTTTCTGGAGTTATCGTTGCATTGGCCAAGACTCTACCCCCTAATGGGAACACACGGGTTCAAAGCAGCAATTCTATTTTCAGAACATCCCCAAAAGAGGGAGAGAATCAAACTCTCAGAATGTTTTTGGCGTATACTCGTGGCACGAAGTTGAACAATGTCATATTCTTGGTGGGGTCATTCTGTATAAATTACGCATACACTCAGCACACAACGCCAATTCGCAATACCAAATGGTTTAAATCCACAGAAAAAGGATACATTTGTCGTGACTGAATACGCAATGAAAGCCGAGACTGCGCTGAAAAGCCGATACAAGTTCTGAACAACGCATCATCCTGGAATATGAAAAAAAAAAAATGCATCCGTACTTATTTTTTAGACAGAAAGAAATCCTCTTGTTCTACTTTCCCGCAAATAGTGGTTACTTGATTTTTGGTTAGACTTTTTAGAATTCAAAGTTTGAATTCCGCACCTTCCATTTTTTCGCAGTTTATTGCATCCACTGATCATTCTACAAATTCTTATCTCAACTATGAGTAATTGCGCGCATATAGTGGCCTTTTAATCCACGCAATAAGCTTTCAACTCTTATCAAATATTTTGTCTCTCAACCCTTCGTACGGCATTCAAAAAGCTCAAGAAAAACATATAAAAAAAAGGTATAGCAACCCTTCACGCCGAAGAATGGCTTATCTCTGGGCTCGCCCTGCATCTAAAAACACACAAGGACCTGCACATAACACGGGCGTGGTCGAGCTAGTCCTCACTCAACTTGTCTCATGATTATACTCTAAAATACGCTACAAAGACTATTTACTTACAGCACAATCAGCATGAAGCTCGCCTCTTTTAGCTCTGCCGTGCTATTGGGAGCATCCATAGTCTCTGCACTGAGCAAGATTGCTGTTTACGAGCTCCCTGGAAAACATAATGATGCCATTCCTTCCATATCCTTGAAATCCTCGTTGTTGTACTTGGCAGACAAGTTTGGCGCCGGCGAATACTACTCGCTCGGGCAAAAGGACCAAGCGGTGGAGTTCATAGACTTGTTGCATGAAAAGGAGTCCGGGAAACCAGAAATGTTGGTGATTCTCAAAGGTGTGGACTCCCCTGAACACATCCATAAGAACATGGCGCCTACGTTTCAAATCGAGACCGACAACAATGATAAGGTTGCGCACAATCTCGTCAAAACCTTGTTCAAAAAGCTTCCCAAGCAAGTTGCCGATGCACAAAACGCCACCGGTGTCTCGCAATTGACTGATGAGATCAGATTTGTCGCTGGCACCGCTAAGGGCGACGATTTACCCCAACAGTTCAAATACTTCAACCATGAGTTGCCACAGGCCTGGGAAAAGCTTGTAGAGGGAACTCCAAAAGGCCAGCAGGTGATGGGTGGAAGCTCCAGCTTGAAGCTCGTCAACGACAAGCTCTTCATCAACGAGATTATGCAGATGGTGAAGTTTGCCTCTGTGCAGGACCGCCCTAGTGATTTTGTCGTTGCCAACCTCGATTCGCTCCACTCGATCGGCCTGCGCATCGGATATACCTCGAAGACCTATAATGTTGCCAAGGGTGCGTTGATTGAGAGTCTTTTGTCATTGCAGCCCCTCTTTGACATCACCTTAGTGGCTGTCGGAACAGACCATAAGATCGCTTCGAACATTCCCGAGTTGCGCAAGAGAAATAGCGAGCTCGACGGCGTGTTTGCCACATTCGGCAAGAGGGGCGCGGTAGCTGCCAAGTCCTGCTACGCCGATGCCGACTCGTGCCAGGTCTCGACTAACAGCTGCAGTGGACACGGGGCCTGCACACAGGTGCAAGACGGGTGTTGGCAGTGTTTGTGTGCCGCCACCCAGGACGAGAAAACGTCCAAAACCACGAAATGGGCCGGCTACGACTGTAGCAAGAAGGACATTGCCGCGCAGGCTCACCTCTTGTTGTGGACCTCGGTGGCGTTGTTGGCCACATTGGTAGGAGGCATCAAGCTCCTCTATGCCGTGGGAAGCGACGCATTGCCTGGCGTGTTGCAAGCTGCCACTATTGACACTTCTAGATAATCAGTAAGTGAGTTGAGGTTGGAACGAGGCGGGGATCATTAGACAATGAATGAGCAGAGTAACCCTCGCCGTGTCGTATATAAGTTCTTCATTTCTTTGACACAACACATGAACAAATACAAAACATAGATTGAGCCTACGGTCACTCAACGATTATTGAGGCGTGTAAAAGTCTTCTTTGCCCATAAATACTTTGGATTCCGGAAATGAATTTTGCCTTGGCACACAGCATCGTGAAAAGTTATCTAGCCACGATCTGTAGACATTGACATAACTAGCGCACGTAGAAATATCGTTGTACGGGTGGTGTGAATTCGCGTCCTAGGTCTTACAAGGGCAAAAAATGGGAGGAACGTGCATGAAAACCAAACACGACCGCGGCTTTTTACCATCGGACGTTTATGCTTCCAGTACATTGATAGGTAGAACTGCTGAGATTCATTGAAGGATACTATAAGGAACATGACTCAAGCAGTAATTAAGATTCGGATGTTTTAGGAAAAAAAAACAATTTTCCACATTATTCTATCGTCTGCGAAAAGGCGAAAAGGCAAAAAAATAGAAACCATCTCCTGTCCAAATACACATTTAAATTCCAAGAGTCCATGGAAGCGAATTTGCCATATGTATGATATTTGATCTAAAAGCCGAAAGGTAGCTAATTTTGCCTCACTAGTACTTTTACAAACGAATCAAGCAAAAGAAAAAAAAACGTCATCAAAAATGAACTTCAGACAATGACTACCCGAAATGATCAACTTTCAACTTATGCACTAAACGGTGCGCGTGCGTCCTACTAGACCCAGAAGGCCGACTACATGTACTATTCATCCACTTCCACACAAGCCGATACCTAATGTAGAAGCGGTCAGCATAATACCAATTAGATCATAAATATCAAAACAACAGCAAAAATTGCCAAAACTGAATCTAGTAAATAGAAATAAGTGAACATTTCCAGCTCACATGCTGACACACGGAATCACGTCTCGCGTCGCGCCTGCGCAGGGCCAGAGTGGGCCCACAAGCTGAGGAATCCCGCGTCCCGTAGCACACCACCCACATGACCCATAATCTCAGATAATACCCCATAGTACCATACAGTAAAACGCCAATTTTCCGAAAAAAAATGAGTAGGGGAAATAGAAGACCATTTTACTCGATCATAGTGTTGCTCTGCGTGGCCTGTGCGATCTATTTTGTGGCTACAGGCGACACGAAGTCGCTTGGCCTGGCCAGGCCGCTTTCGTCATTGAATTTTGCACCGAAAATGGAGGTTTTGCCGCCCAAAGACCGCGATACGAAGGAGGAATTGATCCCCGAGAAGCCCAAACCCGCCGAAGAGGTGCTGACAAAGTTCACGGGCGAAAAAATTCCAGACTCAGGAGAAAAAGCGGCAGAATTGGCGCCGAAAACGCGTCCTGTAGCAGATGGCTTTACTGAGACGCCATTCATGCCAAAAATGGCAAATGAGACGCTCAAGGCGCAGCTAGGCAATTCTGCTTGGCACTTGTTCCACACCATCTTGGCACGCTACCCAGAACAGCCCACGGTCTCGGAGAAGACGACGCTCAAACTGTACATTCATCTTTTCTCACAGGTATACCCATGCGGTGATTGCGCCCGTCATTTTCAGCACTTATTGGTGAAATATCCGCCGCAAGTTGAGCTGCGCAAAACCGCTGCGTTATGGGGCTGTCACGTTCATAATAAGGTGAATGAAAAGTTGCACAAGGCAGAGTATGACTGTACGAAGATCCTAGAGGACTACGATTGCGGATGCGGGGATGACGAGAAGGAGGTGGACTACACTTTGGGCAACGACACCGCCGAGCATTTGAGAAAGGTAACTCTCGATGAGCAAGGCGGCAAGGAACTCGGGGGTTGATCCTTTGTTGCAGTCGTTCTAGATGCATAATTCAGTTCTTGCGGTTTGTCTCAGCAAATTGGCGATTTCGTGGCACATAAGGCTTCGTTCCAAAACAGCCACTATTTTCTCATATAAGGTAATGCGATTCTTTAGTTCCACTGTATTATTCTACTTAGCATGTGTGGGGACTTTTTGGTTCCTTGCATCACATATCGCAACTCACTTCGTTGCACCTTGTGGCATTTCGTTGCATCTGGAGGCACCCCGTGACATCTCGTCATACGCATATCAGCGTCATACTATCGTGCAGCACGAAACGCCTTTCCCACTCCCCATATTCTTTGCTTCTTGATAAACACGATATCGGTTTAGCTCTGGGGGAAGATGCCAAAGCGAAGGGATTAGAGGGTCGGGGATATCTTCCGAGGCCTGAATAATCAACGCCGCCGCCCGGGATGCGGGGATACGGTCTCTCTTCAAAGAATCCCTTAGCTTTTCGTTGAGCTGTTCGATGCGGCGTATTTTGAGGTCCAAGATGCGTTCATCCATGTTGGCTGGGCGTTTGCAGCAATGGCGTGCAAAAGAGGAAAAATCAACTCAAAACTCAGAATCACCAAAACGGGCGAGGGGCCGGCATAGAGCTCGTCGCAACTGGCCCCGTGGGTGGTGCGCCCGCAAAATGGGCTCACGAATGCAGGCACCGAGCTCACACTTCGATCTGGCAGCATGAAGCGGGTATATGCAGGTCCTGGAGTTTTCGACAACATCATTTCAACTCGTTTTCTTTGTAAAATCAGCTCTGAAGCGATATTTTTCTCATTCCTTTGACTCGTAGCAATCCATCAATGGGTCTCCTTCTCGTATGCAAAATTCATCACTGAGTAGTGAAAACAGTTCCATGGAAGCCTTTAATGAACTCAAATCAAAGCACGAATAGAATCGTACCAAAAGAAGAGACTCACGGATTTCAGGAACCAAGAAACACGCAAAACCTCTCGTTTTACCCAAAACTGGGATTTTTTAGCCTTCGAAGTAGCAATAACTCCTCTATCTGCAGGCATCACACAACGTATCATACAATCACATCAGATGATTCATGACAAGAAATACAACCCGAGAATGCAGATGGTAATCACAGAGGCCATGATCATGGTGTCGCGCTTGCGGCGCGTATTGATTCTTGAGACTAACGCATTGATGCCCGGTATAGTCAGAATGGTACCTTGAATTCTGCTCAGCGCGTTACGGAGAAAGTTTTGCTGGCCAATGAGCTCGTCACGTGTCTCGTATGCCTGCTGTAAGAGTCTCTCAGCAAACAGGTTTGCCAGGTCGACACGGCGGCCTTCCTCCAAGATGTATTCGTTGGCGTTTTCCGCCGCCAGCGACACGTGGCGCTGTTTATGCGCAGATATGTCCAGCTGCACCAGGAACAAGAGGTTGTTGCGATTGCGCTCATCATTGATACGGGCCTGAATCTTCGAAAACGACCCGCGGTCAGCGGCTAAGATCTCCTTATGCCGCTGTAATTGCTGAAGTTTTGACGTGGAGATGTTTATGTCCGAGTCGCTCAAGCGGTTAAGGCGGGCAATCACGTCTTCACGTTTCTGCAACACGTCAAGAATCTGCAGCACTAATTGCGCCTCGTCAGCGGTTGGTTCTACCGAGTTGCCCACTTGCTGGAGTTTCAGATACCGGCCCAAAAGCAGCTGTGTGGTATTCTCCAAGCTGATTGCGGAGTTGCGTGTCTGCGTAAACGTAGCAGAAGACATGGTGCTGGTTTGAAGGGAGAATTATGTAATTTGAGGGACTTCCGTGAGGTTGACGCTTCACTTAATTGAAGTTGAACTTTTGTGAGTACGATTGGCGGGTGCTTTTGTGGGCCTCAAACAGTATAGTGGATGCTCGGTGGAGGCAGTGCGCATAATCTGGTAACTCAGGCGCTCGAAGCTAAGAGAGAGAGAGAATATGAAAGAGGGATAGGGCAGAGGGTCGAAGACACGCGGTCAGTTTTCAATTCTGGCTTGAAAAATCTTATTAGCTGAGTGAAAAAGGATCAGCGCATTTTCTTTCAGTTGCTTTTGATGCCTTGATAGTTTCTTACTGTTTTGTTGTGATTGCATTCTGGGCTCTCAATGTATCCATAGCCTTAGATTGGCGTAGCCATTTATCTGGGGTCGCGGGCCTGTTTTCACCTCACCTATAGTATTGTTCGTGACAATGTATTAACCCAGTCTGAGACTAATTACCTTATTTAGTATACGTAGAACACATCACTAGATATTTTTATTTTAGTTCACAATCGAAACTTGCATAGTTATTGGAATGAGAAGTATGCTTGTCTCTACTTGCACCAGAACCAGTTTCGGCTCCATTATAAAAATGATTGATTACAAATTGGGAAAATCGTATTTTTGTTTTTATTTTTCAAACAGCATCAAGAAATATCAAGCCTGCACAATCAAAAAACCTGGGACCTTCAGCTGAGGCCAAGAAAGAGCATTTTTGCATCCGCGCTCAAACTGGGCCCGGCAAGATCGGTTCCAAGGCCAAGGCCAATATGAGAAGGTGCTTGAGTATATTGTATACGGCCGATTTTATGAATTTAAAGATAAAGTACAAAAGCGAAAAAGGCGAAGCTTCAAAAAAACAAAGAATCAAATCTTTAAAACTTTAAATGATAAGTCTGTCACAAACCACGTCTCATAACTGTTTCGTTAGATTCGGGTTCTCAGGTTCCCCCCAGGAAGTCTGCGCGCCTCGTGCCGGCTTAGTTTCGCTCTAGACATGATTGGACCGGGCCTCAGCATTGAAGCTCAAAAGACCATATTTCCCAGCCCATTCAAATTCAGGCACACTCAATTCAACACATAATCAAATTTCATTATACTGATGTCGTTGCTGGATCTCACACAAGTGCTTCCGCAGCCGCTAGAGCGGGCATTTTCAGAGAGTCTGTCATCAAACGAGCCGTCTAAGAAAGACCGCGAGCTTATAAAGAGGGTGCTTTTGGCTCTACAGAGGGCACAGAAATACTCGGCATACGGTTTCCTAGCCTTTTTCGGCCTCCATGTTTCGTCGGTGGTGGTGGCGCCTGCACTTGGTATAAACGCTGGAAAATGCCAGGACTTTTTCGAAATGACCAGAGCTATCTACTTATCTCCGCTTTTTGAGTACCCTGCAACATACATCACTGCTGGAGTCCATGTCATGTCAGGATTCATGGCAAGACTCGTCAGAAGCTTTTCGTCACCGAAAAAATTGTCACGCGCTGAAAGAGACATTGTCATAAAAGACCAGCATAGAGACGATATTGGCCTCGGGGGTATAGGCACGATTCTTGGCTTGGGATACAAGAAACTGTGGATTTCCGCGCATTTCCCGGCACTTACACCATTGACATTTTCGGGATACGTGATGGCAACGGCATTGGGGTTTCATTTGTACCGCATGAAAATCGGTGCTTTGCTTGTAGATGGCGATAGCGCACTCATAAACTTGAACTTCGTCACTCATTACCTTCACCAATCATTCTACGGGAAAGCTGGTGCTGTGCTAAATTATTTCATGCTTGGATTGCTTCTGTGGGTTTCATTTTATCATACAATAAGCGGTCTCTTCAAGTACAGAAGACAATTCAGTCTCCGGGCACGAAAAATCGCATACACTGTGATTGGAATTTTTTCGGGCCTCAGTTTTATTGCCATCACGAGAATGAAGCGGTGGGACTTGGACACAGGGTTTGTGGGCCGTCAATTCGCCAAGTACTTGTTTGTCCAAGTTTAACGGTTAAATCTTACAGATTGGGGGTTAAATACAAAGCTTGTATTGAATAAATAGAGGGTGTGTTGTGACCGGAAACGGCAGAAGGAAGACATGATGTGTACGTATGATGTGTGCATGACCTGAGTGAATAATTGGGCGCGTACCAAAAGCCCCACCTAGAGTACGATAAAATCCAAACCCCAACATTTGGGAAGTGCATCAATTCTCGCAAAGAATTCAGAATGTCGTTCGGAAGTATAAGTCCGTGGAACAGGTCAGGCAACGTACATCTATCAGGCCATCAACATGAAATCAGTCAAGAAGACAAAGACTCAAGGTCGAAAGAGACCAATTTATGCAGCCACAGCACCCAATGTGGGCTGCTTGGCGGCGCCGGCCCTCTTGGTCTTGTAGTCCTTTACAGCAGACTTGATAGCATCCTCAGCCAACATAGAGCAGTGCAATTTCACCGGCGGCAAAGACAATTCCTTGGCGATGGCGGTGTTCTTGATGGTCAAGGCCTCTTCAAGGGTCTTACCCTTCACAAGCTCCGTCACATAAGATGACGATGCAATTGCTGAGCCACAGCCAAAAGTCTTAAATTTGACATCCTTGATAACACCAGTGGCTTCATCAACCTGAATCTGTAATCTCATCACGTCACCGCACGCAGGAGCGCCGACGAGACCCGTACCAACATCCTCGTCGTTTTTGTTCAAAGAGCCGACATTTCTGGGGTTTGAATAGTGATCAAGCACTTTTTCGTGATAGCTTCTGTGCTGGGTCTTATTGATATTGAGTAAAGGCGTGGCGCGGGCGGCAAACGCAGGGCCGGCTGCCCTCCTGGCGGCAAATACCATAGCGGGTCTGTAGAGTTGTCTGAACATGATATATTTGTGTTAGTGGTATAAGAAGATGATGTTCTTGAAGTTCGGGAGAAGGAGGATTGTGCACTGTTAAAAAAGTGACTGGGAATGAGTGACGAGGGGCTTATATGCCTGAATTCGGATTTCAGAGGCAGACTAGATGCACGCGCGGAGACGGCTCGGCGACCGGCCCCGCCAGTTCCATCGAGTGATAAATTACTAAGCACACAAGAGAGATCCAGCCTGGATAGGGTTAGAAAAAAAATCGATGTCACGATACTTTTGTTGGCTCAAACCTTATCATGAATCTGTTCCAAAAAGTGCAAAAATCTTTTGAATTTGCGAGATTTGGGGATGATCTACTTTATCTGGCACATCTTTCATTATCACCCAGATAAGCGTTTCAGCGCGCACGCCTCCGAGCCCGGGCCCGCAAGAAATTTGTGAGGAAAAGTTTTTGCAGGGTGATTGGCTGCAGGGCTGGTCATCTGCGCGCACGCAAGCTGCGGGGATCTTGACGGGAGATGAGAGAGAAGGAAAGTGGACCCAAAAAGGAAAAGAATCTCCGATGAAATCAGGAGTCGAATGCAATTGTTACGTCTATAGGGTTATTTTGTCTCGTGATTTTTCTGCCTAGCTGCGTTGTCTCAAGAGGGTTTTGGTGTCAATTGAACTGTACACCCTGACGTCATCACGCTCAAGTTTTTGATTCTAGCACTACCCCTCGATTTGCTACCAGTTTCCCGACCTGCACAAGCTCTGCTAGTCACTTCAGACGGTGCCACAATTTCCTGAATAAGACAAATGAAAGGCTTCCGAATATTTTGATAAAAGAAATAGATTTGCACTACGTTTAGGAAAACTCTCAGCTTAACCAGTGTGAAGATGGATATCATACGTTTCTGTTGACCCCTCCTTTATGTATTCTGCCTTCTTCGGGCCCTCAAAGCTCAGAGGCTCAGAAGCTTGTGCTGACAGCAATCTCTCAATAAGCGTCTCCGTTCATGAGATTGGGAAACGGGCCAAATTTCAAATTTGTTTCGAAGATAAGCCTTAAAAGATCAAGAGGAGAACAAAAAACGTTTAAGGGATTCTTTTGGAAATTCTAGAGGGGCAGGTTGAGGAAGCTTTTTTGTCTTGTCAAGTTCCTCTTCTTCTGTAGGTTCCTGGCATCGTGGATGCCATACCCTATGAGTCTATCTACACGGTAAGCTGTTACGTTATGATGAACTTGATTTTTGCTTTTTTTTTTTTTCACATTAATTGAATCGGCAAGTCTCATGAGGACCACAATCAAAAACAAACAGAATTGGAAACAACAACAAACAAAACTTGCAGGCCAAACACGTTTGCCATTATACGCACACCAAATTGCTGGTGGCGGCCCGGGGCCCCGGGGCCCCTATTGTCGCAGATTGCGAAAATGGACGAACTCAGGGCCGGCAATTTCGGTAGATTCTATTCGCCGGCCCCACATGGCGCACGCACAGCTTTCCAATTACGAGGCCGGTTCAGGACATTCGAGTAAATGAGTTTAAAAAACTAATAAACGTATATTTTATACAACTTTTCAAGCTTGAATTTCCAGAACTTTGGGAAAAATCCGGGAATCTAATTTATCAGCTGCTTTTTTATTCGCATAATCTAGTGAAGCGTGCGCCACGAGCCCCACACTTGAGCACTCAAGCGAACACTACGTATGTGCGGTGCGGTGCTTCCACGCAGAGCACCGGGCACGACTCCAGAATCACGCTACATTAATTCTGCTCCCAAAAGTGACATTCGTAATTCTACAGCCACAATTCACAGTAAAAAATTATAATTGAAATACTTATCGAAAAGAGTGGACTCTTGTGTTTCAGGTTGAATATTCTTTGAATTAACATTCTCGTTTGAAGTATATTTTGGTCAAGCCAGACCGCTACGACCTGAAGGCTCTACGAAAAATCCATATATCACTTTGAAAGTCGCCCCATGTCGGCTGCGCCGCCCTCAGACATCGAAACGGGCGTGTCTAATGGAGACGTGGACTGGCTCTTTCGTGGAAAGTCGAAAAAACTAGAGAAAAAACGCAATTCAGAGAGGAAACCATCGGTATCTCTTGCGCCCGAGAAGCCAGACAGCCAGGAGAAGGACGGGGCGGGAACTGGTTCGGAATTAGCGAAATCCGAGGAGAAAAGTAAACCATGCCCATCATCGCCATCAATCCTGCAAACTCCATCGAAATGCCTGACTGCAGACTCCAAATTGCTGCCTCGGACGCTGGCGATGAAAAGTACCCAGCCAGACTCTTCAACGACACATTTGAATGAGAATCTTGACAATTTCAAGACGGCTTCGAAACCTGAAAACAAAGAAACGCCAAGTACGAGCCGTTCCCGCTCGTCGCTGGCGCCACAGCAGCCGCCGGGAGCTCCACAACCTGCCTCGCAGATTGCCCCCCTGGCGTCACGCCGAAGGTCCAGTTTGAACGTTTCTCCGCCTGCTAGTGGGACAGTCATACAACCTCAGGCACACAAGCCGCCATCGCTGCCACAACAGCAAGTTTCGCGCTCGAACTCGGGTAAAGGCCGCCTGTTTTTCAGCTCACTTTCACTGAAATTCAAGCCGTCGGCGTTCTCGTCGCCGTCATCGTCGTCCCTGGCGTCTACCGCGGCGTCTGCAAGCCAGATTCTGCGGGCAGCACTGCCGCTCTCAGCACACCCTCTGGCGGCGGGAAAGTCATCCAAAACACCCACTCAAATAGGCCACAAAGATCGTGAACAGGACCTCGCAGCGTCGGTCAAAAAGCCGCCGCAGGAGCTTGGAATCTCCATTCCTGCAAAGACAAGGCGCCCATCATTATCGTCGTTGTCCCCGCGGCTGTCGGTGGAGAAGGAGCGGGGCGGGTTTTTCAAGAGAAGACTGCTGGTGGCGGAACAGGCAAATAGTGGGCCAATCAACAGCGATAAGGGCACGAAAACGACCACAGGAAAGCCGCAAAAGCCTAAGCGCCAGTTGCGCCGTGTCTCGTTCGCTTTGGACAAGCTCGACGCCGACCCGCAGCAGCAAATCCCATCGAGAAGGCCGAGGAAGGGGAATGTATTGATTCCAGAGGACTTAAAAGCACCACCTCCCAGGCTAGCATTGGGGATCTCAACCACCGATGGATCCCGCACGGCGTCTGCATCCGAGCCAAAATACTCTGAAAAGGAAATGCAACTAGCTATTGAGGCGCAGAATCGGGCATTACTAGAGGCAGAAAAACATGCCATGGAAGCGCATTTATCGGCGAAAAAACTCGCATACCAAATCGCCAACCACCGGAGTTCAAACAAGACGGCCATGGCGAACGTGGACGAGGACGAAGTCTCGGAAAATGCAGGCAATATTGAGATCGACAACCCATTGCATATTCACGAAAACCACTTTGAAGATGTTACATCACTCGTCTCGGAAAATGAAGAAAAGGATCTCACACCGGAAACCATTTACACGCGGTGCTGCCATTTGCGGGAAATTTTGCCCATTCCGGCAACGTTGAAGCAGCTCAAGCATAAGTCCCGGCCGTTACAGATCCTCAAAATGCTCAATCCGAAACCTACATTGATTGATGTGCTTTCATTCAGTGATTTCATTGCTATCATGCCGATCAACACGGTGATCTTTGATAATGTGACCATGACCACCGAGATGTTGAAACACGTTTTGTCCGGCTTAGTGCACAATAAGCACTTGGAAAAACTTTCGCTTAGAAACGTGGCCATTGATGAAGTTGGCTGGGGTTACTTATGCGAGTTTATGTCGCGCAACCAAACTGTGAAAAAGCTTGATATCTCACAGCAACGTGTCAAACACTTGACGAAACCAACATCGTTCAGAGCATCGATGAACTGGAACCTATTTATTGATGCGCTCAAATTGCGAAACGGCATCGAGGAGTTGGTCATGGGCGGGTGCAAATTGAGCGACGAAACTTTCGAGAATCTATTGGAGAACGCCATCACAATCTCGACGTGCCGCCTTGGTGTCGCTGCCACTGAAATAAACGTGAGAAAATGTGAGATGCTCGCTGACTGGATCAGCAGGCCCAACTCCAAGTGCGTGGGAATTGATATCGCCTATAACGACTTGAGTCAGGGCCAGCTCCGACCGTTCATTGACGCATTCAACACCAAAACAGTCAACTTGGTGTTTTTCTCGTTGAACTCAACATCTCTCACAAATGTGGAGGAAGTGGGCGAGCTTTTGTGGGGATTGACACGGCTTAAAAATTTACGTTTCTTTGATTTTAGCTCGTTGCCTCAACTATTCCCGCATGTGATCTCCAAGCTAGGAAAACATTTACCAAACTTTGAGAGCTTGAGAAGAATACATTTCGACTTGAACGAGCTCACATCACAGTCGATTGCCGCGCTAGCCGATGTGTTCCCAAAGGTGCAGAATCTCGTCCATGTTTCACTTTTGGGTAACAAAAACTTGGATCGCGGGTCGATTGGTGCTTTATACACTGCCGTGAAGTCATCATCGATCTTTACTTTGGATCTTGACTATGATTTGGTTCCCGACGAGCTCTCACAGAGATTGGCATTGTACTTGATGCGAAACTTCGACAAGGTTGTCAAACCAAATATCGACGATTATGCAGGCGACAACGAGCAAGATGATGTCATGTTTGATGGTTCGCTTCTAATGGAAACCGCAGAAAAGATGCTAGTGGAAAGCGATCAAAACCTGGGTGAGGTTGATTTCAAGTTGCAGAAAATTATCACCAATGCACTCATCGAGAGAACAAATTCTGTGAGGAAAGAGATGCACCGTGTCATTGACACGCTTTTTGAAAAGAGAAGCAAGGGCAATTTATCTTTTGAGGGCAAGGAAAATCTTTTGCGGTTTTGTCTTCTTGATGCCTCGCTCGAAAAACTCGTCCATATGTTTGAACAGAAGGCCAAGATGTTTAGTGTCACACCCATGACGCCATCGCCATCGGTGCAAGAGACGAAAGACCCGATTGGGAATTTGGATCTTGGCCGTGAACAGCTTCATGAGGGTTCGTCTGCGTTGATCGCCACGGGCCCGATCTTGATGGCTGGCACCGCACGGTCGAATATGGCTAATATGATTCCAGGAAATGAGTCGACATTCCAGCCGCACCTGGTTGTGATCGACGCCAATTCAGAGGGCCGAAACGTCATCATTGACAATCTCACAGGCAGACCCATTCTTATGAAGTCTGTATCGCAAACCTCCATACACGCAAAGGAGCAGGAAGAAGAAGAAGGTGAATTTCTTAGATGGGGTTATTTCATGGAACATCGAGATGGCAGAGAGAGAGTTTCAGATAGCCCACCAGAGGAAAGTAAGCAAGAAGTGTCCGTCTTTGGTGCCGTACCCTCGGGCTCAGAGCTCCGAGAGGCGATTATTGATGCCAAGGGCGTGGAGTCCGTCACAGACCTCATTTCAAAAATCAACAACCAGCGCGTGAGCCTTGATAACATCTATAATGCGAAGATGTCCGGACATGTCTCTGGCGATGATGAGGGGGACGCGCCGTTGATGATGCGTAGCAAATCCGAAACTTTTCAAGATGCATTTGAAAAGCCAGCTAGTGACGACGATAACGCGTCGATCGACTCAAGTGAAAGCCATGACGTGCATCCTGTGGTTGACGAGGCCTACGACAAGTTACTCAACGAAGCACAGCGCGTGATGTCGAACAAGTGACCCACTACATGTAAATATTCGTTAATGATGCACGACAACGTGAAGAAGCCAGAAAACTGGAGACAAAAGAGCTTTTCGAGGTTTTTTGTGGTAAACTGACGATGTGATCTATCTGTATAATGTAATAGACGAGATGCGGGACTTATGTTCTCGAGTTCGGTAAGTAAGCAAAGGGAAGTCATCAGTTTTCGCCACTTTATGTTTTACGGATCGAATCCAGAGTTATGAAGAGAAATGAGCCTGCTTAGTACGAATAACGGAGCTTGTCATCTTGACACTTCCATGGGGTCGAATACTCATCAAACAAGAAAGAAGCATAGGAACTCTTCACGCCAGCAGAGTTCATTCATGCTGAAATCCAGCTTCATTGAAGTCAGTCAAGATTGTGAGTCAGGCTGACACTGACCAAAGCTGAGATTCAGCAAAAACGAAGCTTTCGGCGTCCTTACGCTATACCCTTGACACTCACACGTGACCGCTGACATTTAATCAAGTATTAAACCCCGTTCAGTCTATATTAAAATCATTGCTCAGGAATTACGACGTAAAGTTTGAAAGTTGAAATAGAAGTCATGTGAATACACTATCACAGCTCCATATGTAGTCATCATTCCTATTACAAGCAAGCCAACTGATGGCTACTATGTAGCGAGGGCCAATCATCGATTTGAAAGATAAAAAATGCTCATCTGATAAATCAGGCAAGAATTACATAAACTAAAATAAGGAAACCCGGGGCTGGGCGCATCTTAGCCATTCTTTCATGGATCTTACCAATAAGTCGCTTACGAGCCTCAGCTGAAGTAGTACTGTAAGACCTGTTTATAAGGATCACATCTATTGAGCAAAAATAGAAATAGTTTCCAGGTTATCTTCTGGAAGAGCGCATTTTTGGTGTGAAAAACAATTTCTCGCACTGTGTTTTGATGAATATGACCAGGTTATCTCTTTAACCAAGATCCTTATGAGCAGGTCTTACTGTAGTGGCAATGATGATACAGATTTGTTCGATCTGCAATTGTTGAAATTCATCAACAATATGTATGACCTGATTGACAAACGTCGAGCTGATGTCCAAGATCTTTCCAAAAGTTTGCTTGAGCAACGATCAGACCATCACATCCAAATCGGGCCTTCAGTTATGTTAAGAACTTAGTGGCAAACATATAAATACTACTAATACTACTTTTGCGAGAAGAAAAGGTGTCGATAAACATAACAGCTATAAACCGTATAACGCTTAGTTCTCGGCCTTGAAGGCAGCAATCTTCTCGTTGATTCTGGCCTGTCTCTCCTCTCTGGTCAACTTCTTGGCCTTGTACTTCTTCGACTCAGCGGCGTACTGCTCCTTGGTGAACTTCTTCTCGGTAGGCTTGTGGGCAGGGTCCTCTCTGATCTTCTCGTGAGCGTTGGCGTAGATCTCCTCAACGTCTTCAGGCTCAACCTCGTCCTCAATGTAGGACTTGAACACCTGCTTGTACTTCTCCTCATCGTCATCCATCAACTCCTCCATGTACTCGGCAATGTGGCCACCGAAAATGTACTTTCTCAAGAGCTCAGCGTCCAACTCCTCGGACTCAATGTCCCAACCGGGGAATCTCTTGGCCGAGTGAGGCACGTAGAGACCACCGTCAGAGGCACCCTTCAAAACACCAAAGATTCTGGCACCGGTGGTGGTTCTCTGCAAACCAATGTCCAAGAACACCTTGAATGGTCTTGGGGCGTCCTCAACGGCCTCGGTCAACTCGTACTCACCCTCAACCTCCTCAACACCGGTGTAGGTCTCGTCCAAGCCAAGCTTCTGCAACGCTCTTCTGGCAACCAAAAGACCAGTGGCATAGGCAGCAGACCAGTTGGTCAAACCGTACTTGATTCCGTAACGAGGCAACTCGTGGGCGTAGGCAGCGGTGAAGACAATGTCACCGGTGATGGTGGAAGACACGATCTGGGCAATGATGTCTCTGTTGGTGAATCTCACAACCAATCTGTACTTTGGAGAAGAGTACTTGGCCTTGTGCTGAGTCACCAATCTCTTTCTCTGGTAGTAGTCGGTCTTACCCTCCTGTCTTCTACGGAAAGGGGTCTGGAATCTCGAGGAGTACGCAGAGGTCTTGATAGCAGATTTGTCGAAAGCCATGGTTGCTGTGTTACAGAGTATAAAGGAGTGAATTTTTCATTTTTGGATAGAGGGTTTTTTTCCCCGGCAACTGCGCGATGCGGGTCGTGCGCCGCACAATTCAGATTTTTTCTTTGAAAATTAAAGCCTGTGTATAGGATACGTGTGTGCAGTGCGGGACTAGGTTTACGCGCTCATGTATGTGAATTACGCACCAGTCACGTGCGCGCCCCATGCTTTTTGGCATCTCCTTTAGTTTCACTCCATACCCGAATAAATTCGTGTTAGTCATTCTCATGGGCTGGCTATATGACGATAAAGTTACAGTTTGGCTCGCGGGATCAGTGGCTGCTGGAAGAATCCGACCGATCTGGTGTTGAAGCGATTGTTGTGACTTGTGACGGTCGTTTCGCAAGGTGCGAAGCTGCAAATTGTAGCGCGCTCCTGATAATATACGAGATAACATATTTCTTCACAACCTTCTCATCTACCACAATGTGTATGGCCTGACAGGCTTCCATTGGGGTCTACTTCTTATATTGAGCTCGTTTGGAAAAGCCGAATTGCGTATCTTTCGAAACGGAGAGAGCTCTTTGTTATTGTGTCGTGGCATACGAAGCACGGTCCTCCTTTACATCCCCTTGCATGACTTAACTGCATGGGATCTGGTTTGATACATCTTTGGAATATGTTAATCCTTGCCTCTAGAATGCCTTTTTTCTTTCAACATACTTCCGCAAATTTTCCACGTCAATGCGTGTCAAAGAGAGAGTCTGCCACTGAAAATTATGTTGCGAATTGATATTGGCTGTGGTATCCATACGGATTTTGCCTGGGAACAGAAGCAGGCAAACGTGTTCAAGCCCTTCTTTGAAAAGTTACTATTCGATTTACTTCAATTTTTGAGAAACACTGAAAGGTCATTCTTCCCAAAACTGACACCCCTTACACTTGATCCACTTCACTGGAAGTGCAATGTGCTGTCACGTCCGTTCATCGATCCATTAAGGTTTTTTTGATCTACAATATACGAATATCTTCTGCTTTACATCTGGTTGTCCTAAGTGGATTCAAATGGACCTTGGTCCCGCGTAGTTTTACCCAGGCTCGAGATGGATCCTTGTATCTCCGAGTGTTGAGCAAAAGGAAATCCAATTCATGCATTGGTAGGTTCATTCGTTCGCCAGCACCACAAGAGTATGTAGTTCGATTCACACTACCATAAAAACGCAAATTTAAAAAGCAAGTCAACATGAAAAATGGACGGAAGTTTATGGCAATTGGTGGTGAGATCTTACTGCAGGCACCTGTCAACAACTTGATGTGTAGGATGCCAAGAAATGTAACTTCAGGACCAAGGGGGCTTGCAACCATCTTTGATTCATTGATGACTAGATAGATCGTTTGTGAACTGGCGATAAAAGGTACTTTTTATTTGCTGGGGATCATAAGAATGGTCACCTTTTATTCTCGTAATCATGGTCCCAGAATCTGACCAATTGAGGCGCTAGATCGTGGCACTGCATCGGTGGAAACCGCAGCCATTGGAGTTTGCGGCCTGCATCGGCGCACGCAACGTGCGGCAAGATGCATAATCCGCTAAAGTATACTTTGGAACCGATTGACACCGATCGGCCATGTCTCAACACCGCTAAATCCTTCCTTATCTCCGTGTTTTTCTCCCGCTAAATCAATTTAACTGAATGCTTCTCATGTTTACATTTCAACCTTTTGCTCTATCCGCGGATGGCCCTCTCTGAATAGAGTCACCACATGCTAACTTTATCCATTGACTAGCATCCACATGACAAATGATGCTTTTTCTTCCTTTTTCTTTACAATTGGAAAATTGTATTGTTCGAATGATCAATTTCGGAAAGTGCCAAAAACTTACATCTCAGTGTTTTGTTGTTTGCTCCTGTTTAGGCTAGGCTTTAGCGCATTTTGACCGCTCTCAAGATGCGCGGATGATGGCGTGGTGCACCGATTGGTGAATCTTAGCGGGTCGGCAAATCCAGAAACGAGCTTACAGTTGCACCTCTCTTAGTTATTTTTTAATCATTTCGTCTTCGAATAAAGGCTGATGGTCTACAGGAATGAAAAATAGTTTGTTTATCAAGGATAGGCCCATTTCTGAAAGTGGAATTGATATGCTCTTTTTATATGCTTAAGCATCAATCGTGTGATTTGTTAGTATCAGTGCGCCGCATGAAAACGCCGCGTGGTGCCTTATCGAACAAAGGGAGATGGTGCATTGACAGTCTCTGGCGACATGCGTCTTCAAAAGAGACATGCACGCATGCTTAGAATGCTGAGAATTCATATATATGCGTAGATTCCCTTAAGGAGTTTGATTGAAAAGACATAAGCGAAACTTTTCATCAGACGACTCATTTCGTACCTGTCCGTACTGGCTGCACCATTGATTCAGAAGATACAAATCGTCTTCATACATCCACACGAACATGATCGAAGCCACCCTTTCGAGAAGAGAAGTGCTCGAGGCTGTGGTGTCACATCCCGAGTACTACAATAACATACAAAACGTACAGACACCGCACATAGATCCCATAAAATCCCGAACTGACAATGACCTTTTGGCACAAATTGGGTACAAGCCCGAATTGAAAAGAAGATTTTCTGCGATCCAAGTTTTCGGTGTCGCCTTCTCTATCATGGGGTTGCTTCCTTCGATCGCGTCTATGCTAGGCACTGCGCTCCTAGCGGGCCCAGCAGGGGCCATTTGGGGCTGGCTAATTTCATCCTTATTGGTGTTGACAATTGGGGTTGCAATGAGTGAAAACGCTTCTTTTCAGCCCACAAGCGGCGGCTTATACTACTGGACAAACTTCTATGCTCCCCCAAAATACAAGTCTGTTGTGTCTTTTATTATTGGAAACACTAACTCCATGGCGCTTGTTGGTGGCTTATGTTCCATCGACTACGGGTTTGCGCTAGAGCTTCTTTCGATTGTTGTTATTGCAAAAGACGGGGATTTTGAGGTCACACAAGGGAAAACATACGGTGTTTTTGTAGCTTGCGTGGTGGCGCATATTGCGCTCACGTGTGCTTCTTCTAAGCATTGCGCATGGTTGCAAACCGCATCGATTATCGTTAATGTGGTGTTGATCTTACTATTTATTATTGCCTTGCCAATTGCAGCATGTCGTGGAAATACAAGACCGGCCTCATGGGTATTTGGGAACTTCCAGACGCTCACTGGGTTCCCAATTGGATGGGTGCAACTCTCGCAAGCCTGGTTGCCCGCAATTTGGACGATTGGATCGTTTGACTCTTGTGTCCACATGGCCGAAGAGTGTAAGAATGCAACCAAAACAATCCCCATTGGCATCATCGGATCCATCAGCTCTGTGTCGCTTTTGGGGTTCATCGTGTTAATAGTGACAATGTTTTCGTTGCAGTCGTACGATCTCGACAGAATCTTGAACACAGAATTTGGACAGCCCATGGCCCAAGTCATCTATGACGCTTTCGATACCGTTCCCGGCCAAGGGAAAAAGATGGCAATTTTTTTCATGGTTTTGATTGCCCTTGCGCAGTTCCTAATGGGTGCCTCGATTCTTACCGCTATCTCGAGACAAATCTTTGCTTTCGCCAGAGACAATGGGTTGCCCATGTCCTGGTGGATCAAACAAGTGAACAAGAAGCTTTCTGTACCAATTCACGCGGTTATAACTGGTGGGGTCATGGCAATTATCGTGGGGCTCTTGTGTCTCATTGGCTCTACTGCTGCCAATGCTTTGTTCACTCTTGCAGTTGCCGGCAACTATCTTGCATGGGGAATGCCAACGTTTTTGAGACTCATCTACATGAAAAGTAAATTTGTGCCCGGAAAGTTCTTTCTTGGGCCTTTCTGGAGCAGACTCAATGGCTGGGTATCCACGATCTTTGTTGTTTACACGATTGTCATGGTGATGTTTCCAACCGACACCAATCCCAACAAAGACACTATGAACTATACTGTTGTCCTCACACCAGGTGTATGGATACTTTCTGCAGTCTACTACTACGTGTATGCTCGCAAATATTACCATGGCCCAGCCAAAACGGTTGAAGAAGAAGATTTCGGTGGGGAATCAGATGAAGAGACTTCCGAGTATAACGCCCAGGTGATTGAAGGGAAGCATACCGGGGTAAAAGAGCCAGTTAAAGCTATGAAGATCTAAACAAATGTTCAGTTTGGGTATTGACATGCACAACCCCCTACCAACATTTTTTATGATTATTGCTTGTAGGTCATAGTATACTCAACAGTACCGGAACATTACCTAGAAGCAACCTTGAAATTGTACAAGGCTTTCATCTTCATGTATACCACAGACATTATGGTCGTTGCAATTGACCACTTAACTTCTTTTTACTGAAGTGAGTATTGTGAGGCTCTCTTGGCTCGACCGCCAATGCTATTGTGATTCAGTGTGATTTCAAGCCTTTTCAGCTTGAAAAGTGTGTTCTTTCAAGGATGCCAGCTACACAAACACTTCTTCCATTGGTTAGATAAGCATGATTGTTTTGTTAAATTGACAAGACAGCAGCGGATAAAGGAAGTAGGTAAGCAGGTTAGAAATAAATTTGAAATTTTACTAAAAATTTCACATACCACTTTGAAGTCCCAATGCAGCTTGCAACGCTGTATATTCCTAGACTTTTTGGGTGTGGTACAGAACACTCTAAAATATCGGGTGAGACGATTTGTTTTCGTCTTTGGAAAAACACGGCCATATTCACCATTCTCAGAATGCTTGGCGTTGGTCGGTTCCCAGACTTAATGTGTTGTTCAGCTCATGTATCATGCGGCGATAGCCCAATCATGAGCACGCTTGAAAATTCAATAGTTGTATGATATTTTGTAGCCTGTACTCAATTTTGGTCTTTCAAATCCACGGTTCGATTTGCCACACGAACTTTCATGAATTGTGTTTTGCTTATTGATTATTCCTTCATTGATCAATTTATTGTACTCCGCCTCAAGATGGAGTTTAGCCTTAGCCGTTAATAACGCAATATGCAAAGCAGGCTAATCCTTATCGCGCACATGCTCAATTAGGAATCTCATAGCGTCTGGTGACGCCCCGAATGGCGGCAAGTGATTAGATTAGATTCTTCCTTGCCAGGCTATTTATCCCCGTTGAATATCGTTTTTTTTTCTTTGAATTCTACAAAACCCCTAGTCGTGACAATAAGGTGCGCTCGTGTGTGAGGGTTCGTTCGGAATTTGTTCATCTGTCCCTTTTTTTTATCCAGTTATTGCCAGATCGTTTATATTTAGCATTCCTCGCATATTGATTAAGCACTGCTCCTGCGTTAGATAAGCTGGATGGGTAGTCTCATGCATAATCCGTCCCGGCCATGGCGAGATCCAATAATCAATTGCTTTGCCGATATGCGTTCAACTTAGTGATACACAAAGTGGCGGAGATATGAAATTACTAGCACACGATGATATTTAAAGTCACATTCCGCTCGAAGCTAAGTAGGCCTTGATATTCGAAACAACTTTTAGTCTACATCCAGGCTACTATCAGCCATAATGGAGCGCATACTTTCCAATCAACAGGTCCTTGAGGCTGTCACATCGAACCCGAAATTTTACAACAATATTCAAAACGTGCAAACACCTCACATCGACCCAATTTTCTCCTCAAGTGATAATGACCTCTTGGCGCAGATCGGGTATAAACCCGAATTGAGAAGGCAGTTCACAGCGATTCAGGTTTTCGGCGTTGCCTTCTCTATCATGGGTTTGCTTCCTTCAATAGCGTCGACTTTAGGAATTGCGCTTCTTGCAGGCCCAGCGGGCGCAATCTGGGGCTGGCTAATCTCCTCCGTGTTGATATTGACAATCGGAATTGCCATGAGCGAGAATGCCTCATTTCAGCCCACAAGCGGCGGGTTATATTACTGGACGAACTTCTACGCTCCACCAAAGTTGAAGACTATTGTTTCGTTTATCATCGGAAACACAAACTCCTTGGCCTTAGTTGGCGGCTTGTGCTCTATCGACTACGGCTTTGCCACGGAAGTACTTTCCATAGTTGTCATTGCCAAAGATGGCAACTTCGAGATCACACCAGCCAAAACGTATGGCGTGTTTGTGGCATGTGTGGCTGCCCATATTGCTATTACATGTGCTTCTTCCAAGCACTGTGCATGGTTGCAAACCACATCTATAGTGGCTAATGTTGTTTTGATCATTTTGTTTCTTATCGCGTTGCCTATTGCGGCAAGAAGGGGCGAGCCAAGACTGGCTTCATGGATATTTGGCAATTTTGAAACGCTCACGGGGTTCCCGATAGGCTGGGTCCAGATCACACAGGCTTGGTTGCCCGCCATTTGGACCATTGGTGCGTTTGATTCTTGCGTGCACATGTCTGAAGAGTGCACAAACGCTACGAAGACAATTCCTATTGGTATCATCGGCTCAATCAGTGCATGTGGCACATTGGGGTTCATTATCTTGATTGTGGCCATGTATTCGTTGCAGTCGTCTGACCTCGAAGGAATTTTGGGCACAGAGTTTGGCCAGCCCATGGCGCAGATCATCTATAATGCATTTGACACTGTGCCTGGTCAAGGAAAGAAAATGGCGATTTTCTTCATGGTTTTGATCGCTCTTGCGCAATTTTTGATGGGCGCCTCAATTTTGACGGCCATCTCCAGACAAATCTTTGCCTTTGCCAGAGACAACGGGTTGCCCTTCTCGTGGTGGGTGAGAAAAGTCAACAAGCTGCTTTCTGTGCCCATCAATGCTGTTATTACAGGTGGCTTGGCTGCGGTGGTGATCGGACTCTTGTGTCTCATTGGCCCCACGGCTGCAAATGCGTTGTTTACGCTTGCCGTGGCCGGTAATTATCTTGCGTGGGGAATGCCAACGTTTTTGAGACTCATCTATATGAACGATAAGTTCGTGCCAGGAAAGTTCTTCCTTGGTCCAGTTTGGAGCAGAGTCAATGGCTGGGTTTCCATTGTTTTTATCGTTTACACCATCATCATGGTAATGTTCCCCACCGACACTCACCCTAATAGGGAAACCATGAACTACACTGTGGTTCTCACGCCAGGGGTCTGGATTCTTTCCGCCGTATATTACTACGTGTATGCACACAAACACTATCACGGCCCGGCCAAGACGATCGACGAGGAAGTGGAGTCTAACGGGGAGACGGCAGAGTATTTGACGCACGTGATCGAAGGTAAATCCGTTAAGGAGCGAAGCGAGAGCCCGGTGCTTAAAGCGTGAGTTTTTATGTCATATTAGGTGTGCTTTACGCCGGTGAGAGCACCCGTGGAATTCGTTGTATTTCTTGATTGTGAATAAAGATGCTGCTTGATTTCGGGCAATAGTTTTGGCAACCATGGTTGTTTTAAGTGCAAAACATTGCTGCACTAAATGTAATTATATAAATATCCTCCCAAATACCCATAGAATTGGGACTTTGCCTCAAACTCGCAGCGACACAACGTGTCAGATACAAGTGTGTTTACCGGGTATAATATTCTAAGTTCTAGGGGTGCCCAACTTTTTACTTGCATATTATTGTGCACCTCATTCGACCAGTGACCCCATATTTTTCAGGTTTACTCTACCATCACGGTAAATATATGTGTGGCTGAATCCTCGCTCGAAAGGTATCAAATGTATGGTCTACCATGAGAGACTACTTTACGAGAATATAGAAGTGGCCCTGTGCGACATCACGCACGATAACAATGTGAAAGTTCGATTTGGATACACTCTTGGTTCCCAAAAATTAAGGCCACTTGTGACAGACTCCACTGATTGCTTTGTGCTACTCGATGTTTCTCTTGCAGCAGCGCTTTGCAAACAGCGGATTCATTGTGTATTCCCGCGATGCAGAAACAGCAAAATTGCTTCAGGAACCACGGGCTCAAATGTTCTGAAAAACGTTTTTTTTTTTTTTTGGCGCCAGTGACGATTTCTTTATTCCTGAAAATCGTAAAGACGAAGTCAATACCTTTCATTCCCGTTATTCCCTTCGAAGACTCTGCTTTTTTGCAACCAATGGTTAGGAACGAGACAGGAAGAGAACGAATTATCGAGATTCCCGGCAGTGGACCAGATCATGATGATTTCAGTACTTTTTGTCAATCAAAAACTCACGGAAAAGCCGCCACTAAAGCTACGCATGCTTTTTCAAACCAAAAATCACCATCTCTTTATTTTTCGGTACTGGAAACATGTCAAACGGCGGCCGGCCCGCAGGACCGCGCAGACGCGTTTACGAAAGGCCCACCCTGCTCATATAAGTATTGAACCATATCTGTATCGATGAAGTGATGCTGACGAATAAGCAATTCTATAAACGCTGACCAAATAGCCGGCTCTCTTTGAACCTCAAAATGCCTCAGTCTTGACGTTACTTGTTGCTCAAAAGTCGACTAACCAAAGCAAACCATAACGCCGGGGCCAGTCCCGAATTTCGAGATCCGAACGCATGTTGAGATAGAATTCTCAGTACATGAGTAATACACGACCTTTGTCTATTGTTACTCTATTCTACTCTTCTATGCTGATGTTTATTTTAGGTATGCCGTAACACGTAAGTGTTCTGGCATAGCATAGTCATATGAAGTTCTATCTCTATATTATTTAAAGAGGTATAATCATTCCTTGTGTCTGATTATACTATCGATCCTTGACTTGTTAACCTCTGACATATACTTCATTATTATCTGACTAATACTCATAATGTCTAGACGTACTAGAGAGACAGCTGCTGCTGTCGATGCTACTAGTACTGATCCTACAAGTTCAGTTGAACTTGATGTTACCAAGAACATGGTGGAACCATTCCGTATGTTTAGCTTCCTGCTGAAATCATACGTTGAGTCAGAGAACTCAAATATGCAGTTTCAGTTTAATGCTGCGCACATTGTGCTTCAACAGGTTATTGAGCCTTTCAAATACTCGGACTACGTTCCCTACCGTCTTGAGTTGGACAAATCCAATTGTTTCCCTGAATTTTACTTTCGGTTTAAGAGAGCTTTTTCTAGGCTTTCAGATGAGCACAAAGCTTATTGTTTGTTTGATAGGGACAAGTTTCAATCCTGCTACATTGGTACAGAGAATGAGATTCTTAGTGCTGTTCTCAAAGTCGAATCTGAGTTCAAGAAAAAGTTTAAGCATTGTCTTGATCCTGCGTTTGAACAACTTTACCCCACCTTGTCGTTTGACAGAAAATGTGTGGAGACTGAATTTAAGGAAATTCTTGAGAAGGACATTAACTATTTGCCCAGGTTTGCAAGATTGCAAGAATTGAGTGCAAAAGCCCATAAAGGAGACTTCCTTCCTTATATGGAGTATCTTATGGCATATGAATACCCAGAAGAGATGATTTGGTCTCAGTTTGTGACAATTTATTATGCTCATATCTCTAATGACAAACAAACTCTTTTCTTGGAAAAGAAAATCAAGCACTGGATGTCGGTTAAGACTCCAATCCAGCTTCAAATGAAGGGTTTTGTGAAAGATCTTAAAGCTGAGGGGATCATTAAAGAGCTGGTCACGTCTACAAAGGGTACCGACAAGAACACACTGAAGAGTGCTCAATCTGTCGTGAATGCTAAAGATCAGGGGGGAAAGGAAAGTTCTATTGCAAGTGTGATTACACAAAAGCAGGGAAACCCTCCTGGGAAGAAACGGAAATTTACTGCAGCCCAGACTAAAGCCTATTACCAACGTTTACAGAGGAGAACTAATTCTCAGAACGAAAATCAGTCCTCTACTGCTGGGTCATCTACTGGCTCAGAGAAGAAGGATGGAGACTCTGATGGTAGTAATAAAAGGAGAAAGTTTGGAACAATGCAGATACCAGTATCGCCCTCGTCGTTTAATACAAATTTAACTGAGTATTCTCGAGTTGTATTTAAGTGGGATGGAGGAGCTGCGTTACATGCCGTTAATGATAAGTCTTTGTTGTCTAATTTTGATCCAGATGCAACTTGTTCATATGCTGCCGCTAAAACTTTGCATGAGATAAAAGGTGCTGGTGACATAAAGATAAGACTCAAAGATAACACCACTGTTGTGTTAAAGCAGGTCTTTTATGACAAAGACTTGTTTTCTAATGTCATAAGTACTACCTTATGTAACCCATTTTTCACAGGTGTTGTTGGGAATGACCTTGTGAGGTTGGATAATGGATTTGTGCTTGGACATATTGTGGATGGGGCTCCTGAAGTGGAAGTCGAGATCATTAAAGATGATTCACCAATCACAACTACAGCAGAAGGTGGTCCATCAACGTTTTCGGAGCAGCTTAATGAACTGTCTCAGGATTCAGCTGATGAAGAAATTGAAGATGAAGAATTTGCAGTTGCTGTTCAAGAGAATCCAGTTGGAACGTCTCTGATAGTAAATCCCTCGGAAATGTCGGTGGAGTGGCATGGAAAACTTGGTCATCCTGGTGAAAAAGCCTTTGATCAGTTCAAGAAAGATTTGCACTTGACGGGTGTTAAACATGTTCCATTGACCAAATGTGATGCGTGTCTTGCTGCGAAGCTAAAGAACGTATATCCAAAAACACTGCAATCTTTGGATCCTATTACGAGACCCTTTGAGGTTCTTCATTGTGATTTATGTGGGCCCTTCAAGCATACCATGGCGCTTGACAACTCGATGTATTTCTTGACTGTTGTTGACCGGGTTTCTAGAGTAACACATGCTGTTCCCATAAGATACAAAAGCACAGGTACTACAGAACTTTTAAAGTTTATTCTGGAAACGTACACCAGCTTTGGCTCGAAGGCGTACCCACGACAATTGCGTTCAGATAATGGATCTGAGTTTTTGAATGATAATGTTCAGAACTTCTTGAATGCACATGGTATCAAGAATTGCCTTACTCAAAGTTATTCGTCTTATCAAAATGGTATAGCTGAGAGGAAAAATCAATCTCTACAGGTGAAAGCGAGATGTCTTTTGGCATGCGGGCATGTTCCCCTAATTTTCTGGCCTGAAGCCATTCGCTGTGCTGCGTTTTTGTTGAACTGGACTCCTATGAAGGTTCTTGACTGGAAAGCTCCAATGGATGTGTGGTATTCTGAGATCAGAAAGCGACCAACCTTTCATACTTTTGGCTGTGTTGCATACGCCCGAGTTCCTAGTCATTTGGTGACGAATGCTTTTGGTGCGACCTCACTTCAAGTTGCTTACCTAGGACCATCCCTTAATAGAATGGGTCACCGAGTGGTTTCTTTTGATCCTCCCTTGGTGTTCGACAGTGCACAAGTCACATTTTGTGAAGGAAGATTTTATTTCAAGGAATATGATTGGGATGCTTTGCAATTAAAATATCATAACAGAGTACCTCTGTCAATCTTGCCTGGAATTAAAAGGCCTTCGTCCGCAAAGAAGAAGTCAGATGAAACATCTAACCAAGAGCTTGAATTTGCTAGAGACTTCTTCAACTTGCCTAGAGAAATTGATGTGTCGGACAAACTGAAGAAACGACTGAGTTCCACTCGTGAGGAGGTATCTTCTCAGCCAAAGAAAAGGGCTAAGACTAAGTCTGGTTCAAGAGGGAGCAAAGAAGTGAATTCTTTAGACGCTGGCAGAAAGGTGAAGAAATCGAAGATTTCAGATACCAGTAAGGTAATTGCGCATAGTAATTTATCTTGCGAAACCGGAAACGCTAACCCAACTCCGGATGGCTTAGGGGAATTAACCACATCCCTGACGGTCTCAAATGTGATTGACGGTGTTACAACAACTGAAGCAGAGACTTCAATAGTTGATGATCCTATTGTTTTGGAGAGCCTCAACAGGCAATATCCTGACAAACGGATTACCCGAGCGGAGCGTGTTGCTAAACGAAAACTATTGCGTCTGATGTCAAAGAGAAGTACTTTTACCTCAAGAGGGAGAAACCATATCGGTATTCATAAACTTTTACCAACAAGTTGTGTTCGTCATGTGAATGTAACTGGTGCAGTAATGTACACAATGAGAGTGATTGAAAATCCCGATACTTATGAGAATGAGGTAAGAGAGAGGTTTAACTCAGAACTTATTGACAATAATACAGATGAGGAAGAAGATCTTGAAAGTATAAGAACTGATATCACGAGATCTGTCTATCATGCAACAGAGCAGTTTGTGATGCAGAGTACTAGTCTCTTAGAAGATATACCTGAGTCGTACAGTCAAGCTAAAGCTTCTCCTCAGAGTGAACAATGGTTACAAGCTTGTGAGGAGGAAATGGATTCTCTAAGAGTGAGTGGTACTTTTACTCTCGTACCTAGAGAAGACTGGATGAAACTCATAGGCTGCAGTTGGGTCTTTGCAAAGAAAGATGGAGGTATTTACAAAGCGAGACTTGTTGCCAAAGGCTTTACTCAGGTCAAAGGGATAGATTACGGAGAAACTTTTTCACCAGTCATCAAACACACAAGCTTGAGGTTGCTTTTTGCAATTGCTTCAATGCGTGGTATGGTTATGCACCATCAGGATGTCAAGAGTGCATTCTTACATGGCCTGCTTAAGGAAGAGATCTACATGAGACAACCGCCTGGTTACACTGAAACTCTTGATGGGTTGAAGAGGAAAGGTGAGAATGTCCTAAGACTCAACAAGTCACTTTACGGATTAAAGCAAGCGCCTTTAGTCTGGAATGAGACAATAGACAAGGAATTGAAAAATCAAAACTTCAAAAATTGCATCAACGAACCCTGTCTTTACTACAAAGGAAGGGATAAAGACCTAGTTTTACTAGCCTTATACGTGGATGATCTTCTTATCGTTAGTTCCAATGAAACGGAAATTGATAAAGTTAAGAAAGGCTTAAGCCAGACTTTCAGAATGAAAGATCTTGGTATAGTTAAGAAGTTCCTTGGACTAAATGTTGAGTTTCACTCTACTTATACAAAGGTACACCTTAATGACTATATAAATTCGTTGTTGAGAGACTATGGGATGGAAGATTGCAATTACAAGCAAACTCCAGCCAGAATGGTTAACTTGGATGAGTTTCAAGATGGCAAAGAGGACTTTTGTGATGAAACAGAGTACCGATCAATTGTTGGAAAACTATTGTATGCGGCCAATACAGTGAGATTTGATATTGGTTTCATAGTGCTGAAACTTTCAAGATACTTGATTAATCCAAGGGACAAACATCTAGATGCTGCAAAGTGGGTTCTTCGTTACCTAAAAGGGACAGCAGATATTGGGATCATTTATGAGAAAGGATCTCTGCTGGGTCTTGTTTCTTATTGTGATGCTGGTTACAACACTGCGAAAGAACCTGGCAGCAAACCCAGAACGGGCTCTATCATTTTATATGGTGGTTCGCCGATAAGTTGGAAGTCAAAACTCCAAACTTTAGTTGCTTTATCAACTGTCAATGCTGAGTTAGTGGCACTTTGTTACACTGTCGCCGAGTCAATATGGTTGCAGAACCTTCTACAAGAAATTGGACTAGCTCATGAATGTCAGATCTGGTGTGATAGTGAGGGTGCTATTAAAACTGTTCGAAACCCTACTTTACTTGAGGGAACAAAACATATTCGAAACAAAGCACACTTCGTCAAACAATATCTTGATCTAAAGCGTTTCTGCTTGGGATATGTACACACGAAACAGAATCTAGCTGACATACTCACTAAAGCATTGGGAAGAGTTGAGCATGCTTACTTGCGGCTAATGGGTAATATGAGAGATAAACCTCATGAGGAGGTGTTGAGATAGAATTCTCAGTACATGAGTAATACACGACCTTTGTCTATTGTTACTCTATTCTACTCTTCTATGCTGATGTTTATTTTAGGTATGCCGTAACACGTAAGTGTTCTGGCATAGCATAGTCATATGAAGTTCTATCTCTATATTATTTAAAGAGGTATAATCATTCCTTGTGTCTGATTATACTATCGATCCTTGACTTGTTAACCTCTGACATATACTTCATTATTATCTGACTAATACTCATAATGTCTAGACGTACTAGAGAGACAGCTGCTGCTGTCGATGCTACTAGTACTGATCCTACAAGTTCAGTTGAACTTGATGTTACCAAGAACATGGTGGAACCATTCCGTATGTTTAGCTTCCTGCTGAAATCATACGTTGAGTCAGAGAACTCAAATATGCAGTTTCAGTTTAATGCTGCGCACATTGTGCTTCAACAGGTTATTGAGCCTTTCAAATACTCGGACTACGTTCCCTACCGTCTTGAGTTGGACAAATCCAATTGTTTCCCTGAATTTTACTTTCGGTTTAAGAGAGCTTTTTCTAGGCTTTCAGATGAGCACAAAGCTTATTGTTTGTTTGATAGGGACAAGTTTCAATCCTGCTACATTGGTACAGAGAATGAGATTCTTAGTGCTGTTCTCAAAGTCGAATCTGAGTTCAAGAAAAAGTTTAAGCATTGTCTTGATCCTGCGTTTGAACAACTTTACCCCACCTTGTCGTTTGACAGAAAATGTGTGGAGACTGAATTTAAGGAAATTCTTGAGAAGGACATTAACTATTTGCCCAGGTTTGCAAGATTGCAAGAATTGAGTGCAAAAGCCCATAAAGGAGACTTCCTTCCTTATATGGAGTATCTTATGGCATATGAATACCCAGAAGAGATGATTTGGTCTCAGTTTGTGACAATTTATTATGCTCATATCTCTAATGACAAACAAACTCTTTTCTTGGAAAAGAAAATCAAGCACTGGATGTCGGTTAAGACTCCAATCCAGCTTCAAATGAAGGGTTTTGTGAAAGATCTTAAAGCTGAGGGGATCATTAAAGAGCTGGTCACGTCTACAAAGGGTACCGACAAGAACACACTGAAGAGTGCTCAATCTGTCGTGAATGCTAAAGATCAGGGGGGAAAGGAAAGTTCTATTGCAAGTGTGATTACACAAAAGCAGGGAAACCCTCCTGGGAAGAAACGGAAATTTACTGCAGCCCAGACTAAAGCCTATTACCAACGTTTACAGAGGAGAACTAATTCTCAGAACGAAAATCAGTCCTCTACTGCTGGGTCATCTACTGGCTCAGAGAAGAAGGATGGAGACTCTGATGGTAGTAATAAAAGGAGAAAGTTTGGAACAATGCAGATACCAGTATCGCCCTCGTCGTTTAATACAAATTTAACTGAGTATTCTCGAGTTGTATTTAAGTGGGATGGAGGAGCTGCGTTACATGCCGTTAATGATAAGTCTTTGTTGTCTAATTTTGATCCAGATGCAACTTGTTCATATGCTGCCGCTAAAACTTTGCATGAGATAAAAGGTGCTGGTGACATAAAGATAAGACTCAAAGATAACACCACTGTTGTGTTAAAGCAGGTCTTTTATGACAAAGACTTGTTTTCTAATGTCATAAGTACTACCTTATGTAACCCATTTTTCACAGGTGTTGTTGGGAATGACCTTGTGAGGTTGGATAATGGATTTGTGCTTGGACATATTGTGGATGGGGCTCCTGAAGTGGAAGTCGAGATCATTAAAGATGATTCACCAATCACAACTACAGCAGAAGGTGGTCCATCAACGTTTTCGGAGCAGCTTAATGAACTGTCTCAGGATTCAGCTGATGAAGAAATTGAAGATGAAGAATTTGCAGTTGCTGTTCAAGAGAATCCAGTTGGAACGTCTCTGATAGTAAATCCCTCGGAAATGTCGGTGGAGTGGCATGGAAAACTTGGTCATCCTGGTGAAAAAGCCTTTGATCAGTTCAAGAAAGATTTGCACTTGACGGGTGTTAAACATGTTCCATTGACCAAATGTGATGCGTGTCTTGCTGCGAAGCTAAAGAACGTATATCCAAAAACACTGCAATCTTTGGATCCTATTACGAGACCCTTTGAGGTTCTTCATTGTGATTTATGTGGGCCCTTCAAGCATACCATGGCGCTTGACAACTCGATGTATTTCTTGACTGTTGTTGACCGGGTTTCTAGAGTAACACATGCTGTTCCCATAAGATACAAAAGCACAGGTACTACAGAACTTTTAAAGTTTATTCTGGAAACGTACACCAGCTTTGGCTCGAAGGCGTACCCACGACAATTGCGTTCAGATAATGGATCTGAGTTTTTGAATGATAATGTTCAGAACTTCTTGAATGCACATGGTATCAAGAATTGCCTTACTCAAAGTTATTCGTCTTATCAAAATGGTATAGCTGAGAGGAAAAATCAATCTCTACAGGTGAAAGCGAGATGTCTTTTGGCATGCGGGCATGTTCCCCTAATTTTCTGGCCTGAAGCCATTCGCTGTGCTGCGTTTTTGTTGAACTGGACTCCTATGAAGGTTCTTGACTGGAAAGCTCCAATGGATGTGTGGTATTCTGAGATCAGAAAGCGACCAACCTTTCATACTTTTGGCTGTGTTGCATACGCCCGAGTTCCTAGTCATTTGGTGACGAATGCTTTTGGTGCGACCTCACTTCAAGTTGCTTACCTAGGACCATCCCTTAATAGAATGGGTCACCGAGTGGTTTCTTTTGATCCTCCCTTGGTGTTCGACAGTGCACAAGTCACATTTTGTGAAGGAAGATTTTATTTCAAGGAATATGATTGGGATGCTTTGCAATTAAAATATCATAACAGAGTACCTCTGTCAATCTTGCCTGGAATTAAAAGGCCTTCGTCCGCAAAGAAGAAGTCAGATGAAACATCTAACCAAGAGCTTGAATTTGCTAGAGACTTCTTCAACTTGCCTAGAGAAATTGATGTGTCGGACAAACTGAAGAAACGACTGAGTTCCACTCGTGAGGAGGTATCTTCTCAGCCAAAGAAAAGGGCTAAGACTAAGTCTGGTTCAAGAGGGAGCAAAGAAGTGAATTCTTTAGACGCTGGCAGAAAGGTGAAGAAATCGAAGATTTCAGATACCAGTAAGGTAATTGCGCATAGTAATTTATCTTGCGAAACCGGAAACGCTAACCCAACTCCGGATGGCTTAGGGGAATTAACCACATCCCTGACGGTCTCAAATGTGATTGACGGTGTTACAACAACTGAAGCAGAGACTTCAATAGTTGATGATCCTATTGTTTTGGAGAGCCTCAACAGGCAATATCCTGACAAACGGATTACCCGAGCGGAGCGTGTTGCTAAACGAAAACTATTGCGTCTGATGTCAAAGAGAAGTACTTTTACCTCAAGAGGGAGAAACCATATCGGTATTCATAAACTTTTACCAACAAGTTGTGTTCGTCATGTGAATGTAACTGGTGCAGTAATGTACACAATGAGAGTGATTGAAAATCCCGATACTTATGAGAATGAGGTAAGAGAGAGGTTTAACTCAGAACTTATTGACAATAATACAGATGAGGAAGAAGATCTTGAAAGTATAAGAACTGATATCACGAGATCTGTCTATCATGCAACAGAGCAGTTTGTGATGCAGAGTACTAGTCTCTTAGAAGATATACCTGAGTCGTACAGTCAAGCTAAAGCTTCTCCTCAGAGTGAACAATGGTTACAAGCTTGTGAGGAGGAAATGGATTCTCTAAGAGTGAGTGGTACTTTTACTCTCGTACCTAGAGAAGACTGGATGAAACTCATAGGCTGCAGTTGGGTCTTTGCAAAGAAAGATGGAGGTATTTACAAAGCGAGACTTGTTGCCAAAGGCTTTACTCAGGTCAAAGGGATAGATTACGGAGAAACTTTTTCACCAGTCATCAAACACACAAGCTTGAGGTTGCTTTTTGCAATTGCTTCAATGCGTGGTATGGTTATGCACCATCAGGATGTCAAGAGTGCATTCTTACATGGCCTGCTTAAGGAAGAGATCTACATGAGACAACCGCCTGGTTACACTGAAACTCTTGATGGGTTGAAGAGGAAAGGTGAGAATGTCCTAAGACTCAACAAGTCACTTTACGGATTAAAGCAAGCGCCTTTAGTCTGGAATGAGACAATAGACAAGGAATTGAAAAATCAAAACTTCAAAAATTGCATCAACGAACCCTGTCTTTACTACAAAGGAAGGGATAAAGACCTAGTTTTACTAGCCTTATACGTGGATGATCTTCTTATCGTTAGTTCCAATGAAACGGAAATTGATAAAGTTAAGAAAGGCTTAAGCCAGACTTTCAGAATGAAAGATCTTGGTATAGTTAAGAAGTTCCTTGGACTAAATGTTGAGTTTCACTCTACTTATACAAAGGTACACCTTAATGACTATATAAATTCGTTGTTGAGAGACTATGGGATGGAAGATTGCAATTACAAGCAAACTCCAGCCAGAATGGTTAACTTGGATGAGTTTCAAGATGGCAAAGAGGACTTTTGTGATGAAACAGAGTACCGATCAATTGTTGGAAAACTATTGTATGCGGCCAATACAGTGAGATTTGATATTGGTTTCATAGTGCTGAAACTTTCAAGATACTTGATTAATCCAAGGGACAAACATCTAGATGCTGCAAAGTGGGTTCTTCGTTACCTAAAAGGGACAGCAGATATTGGGATCATTTATGAGAAAGGATCTCTGCTGGGTCTTGTTTCTTATTGTGATGCTGGTTACAACACTGCGAAAGAACCTGGCAGCAAACCCAGAACGGGCTCTATCATTTTATATGGTGGTTCGCCGATAAGTTGGAAGTCAAAACTCCAAACTTTAGTTGCTTTATCAACTGTCAATGCTGAGTTAGTGGCACTTTGTTACACTGTCGCCGAGTCAATATGGTTGCAGAACCTTCTACAAGAAATTGGACTAGCTCATGAATGTCAGATCTGGTGTGATAGTGAGGGTGCTATTAAAACTGTTCGAAACCCTACTTTACTTGAGGGAACAAAACATATTCGAAACAAAGCACACTTCGTCAAACAATATCTTGATCTAAAGCGTTTCTGCTTGGGATATGTACACACGAAACAGAATCTAGCTGACATACTCACTAAAGCATTGGGAAGAGTTGAGCATGCTTACTTGCGGCTAATGGGTAATATGAGAGATAAACCTCATGAGGAGGTGTTGAGATAGAATTCTCAGTACATGAGTAATACACGACCTTTGTCTATTGTTACTCTATTCTACTCTTCTATGCTGATGTTTATTTTAGGTATGCCGTAACACGTAAGTGTTCTGGCATAGCATAGTCATATGAAGTTCTATCTCTATATTATTTAAAGAGGTATAATCATTCCTTGTGTCTGATTATACTATCGATCCTTGACTTGTTAACCTCTGACATATACTTCATTATTATCTGACTAATACTCATAATGTCTAGACGTACTAGAGAGACAGCTGCTGCTGTCGATGCTACTAGTACTGATCCTACAAGTTCAGTTGAACTTGATGTTACCAAGAACATGGTGGAACCATTCCGTATGTTTAGCTTCCTGCTGAAATCATACGTTGAGTCAGAGAACTCAAATATGCAGTTTCAGTTTAATGCTGCGCACATTGTGCTTCAACAGGTTATTGAGCCTTTCAAATACTCGGACTACGTTCCCTACCGTCTTGAGTTGGACAAATCCAATTGTTTCCCTGAATTTTACTTTCGGTTTAAGAGAGCTTTTTCTAGGCTTTCAGATGAGCACAAAGCTTATTGTTTGTTTGATAGGGACAAGTTTCAATCCTGCTACATTGGTACAGAGAATGAGATTCTTAGTGCTGTTCTCAAAGTCGAATCTGAGTTCAAGAAAAAGTTTAAGCATTGTCTTGATCCTGCGTTTGAACAACTTTACCCCACCTTGTCGTTTGACAGAAAATGTGTGGAGACTGAATTTAAGGAAATTCTTGAGAAGGACATTAACTATTTGCCCAGGTTTGCAAGATTGCAAGAATTGAGTGCAAAAGCCCATAAAGGAGACTTCCTTCCTTATATGGAGTATCTTATGGCATATGAATACCCAGAAGAGATGATTTGGTCTCAGTTTGTGACAATTTATTATGCTCATATCTCTAATGACAAACAAACTCTTTTCTTGGAAAAGAAAATCAAGCACTGGATGTCGGTTAAGACTCCAATCCAGCTTCAAATGAAGGGTTTTGTGAAAGATCTTAAAGCTGAGGGGATCATTAAAGAGCTGGTCACGTCTACAAAGGGTACCGACAAGAACACACTGAAGAGTGCTCAATCTGTCGTGAATGCTAAAGATCAGGGGGGAAAGGAAAGTTCTATTGCAAGTGTGATTACACAAAAGCAGGGAAACCCTCCTGGGAAGAAACGGAAATTTACTGCAGCCCAGACTAAAGCCTATTACCAACGTTTACAGAGGAGAACTAATTCTCAGAACGAAAATCAGTCCTCTACTGCTGGGTCATCTACTGGCTCAGAGAAGAAGGATGGAGACTCTGATGGTAGTAATAAAAGGAGAAAGTTTGGAACAATGCAGATACCAGTATCGCCCTCGTCGTTTAATACAAATTTAACTGAGTATTCTCGAGTTGTATTTAAGTGGGATGGAGGAGCTGCGTTACATGCCGTTAATGATAAGTCTTTGTTGTCTAATTTTGATCCAGATGCAACTTGTTCATATGCTGCCGCTAAAACTTTGCATGAGATAAAAGGTGCTGGTGACATAAAGATAAGACTCAAAGATAACACCACTGTTGTGTTAAAGCAGGTCTTTTATGACAAAGACTTGTTTTCTAATGTCATAAGTACTACCTTATGTAACCCATTTTTCACAGGTGTTGTTGGGAATGACCTTGTGAGGTTGGATAATGGATTTGTGCTTGGACATATTGTGGATGGGGCTCCTGAAGTGGAAGTCGAGATCATTAAAGATGATTCACCAATCACAACTACAGCAGAAGGTGGTCCATCAACGTTTTCGGAGCAGCTTAATGAACTGTCTCAGGATTCAGCTGATGAAGAAATTGAAGATGAAGAATTTGCAGTTGCTGTTCAAGAGAATCCAGTTGGAACGTCTCTGATAGTAAATCCCTCGGAAATGTCGGTGGAGTGGCATGGAAAACTTGGTCATCCTGGTGAAAAAGCCTTTGATCAGTTCAAGAAAGATTTGCACTTGACGGGTGTTAAACATGTTCCATTGACCAAATGTGATGCGTGTCTTGCTGCGAAGCTAAAGAACGTATATCCAAAAACACTGCAATCTTTGGATCCTATTACGAGACCCTTTGAGGTTCTTCATTGTGATTTATGTGGGCCCTTCAAGCATACCATGGCGCTTGACAACTCGATGTATTTCTTGACTGTTGTTGACCGGGTTTCTAGAGTAACACATGCTGTTCCCATAAGATACAAAAGCACAGGTACTACAGAACTTTTAAAGTTTATTCTGGAAACGTACACCAGCTTTGGCTCGAAGGCGTACCCACGACAATTGCGTTCAGATAATGGATCTGAGTTTTTGAATGATAATGTTCAGAACTTCTTGAATGCACATGGTATCAAGAATTGCCTTACTCAAAGTTATTCGTCTTATCAAAATGGTATAGCTGAGAGGAAAAATCAATCTCTACAGGTGAAAGCGAGATGTCTTTTGGCATGCGGGCATGTTCCCCTAATTTTCTGGCCTGAAGCCATTCGCTGTGCTGCGTTTTTGTTGAACTGGACTCCTATGAAGGTTCTTGACTGGAAAGCTCCAATGGATGTGTGGTATTCTGAGATCAGAAAGCGACCAACCTTTCATACTTTTGGCTGTGTTGCATACGCCCGAGTTCCTAGTCATTTGGTGACGAATGCTTTTGGTGCGACCTCACTTCAAGTTGCTTACCTAGGACCATCCCTTAATAGAATGGGTCACCGAGTGGTTTCTTTTGATCCTCCCTTGGTGTTCGACAGTGCACAAGTCACATTTTGTGAAGGAAGATTTTATTTCAAGGAATATGATTGGGATGCTTTGCAATTAAAATATCATAACAGAGTACCTCTGTCAATCTTGCCTGGAATTAAAAGGCCTTCGTCCGCAAAGAAGAAGTCAGATGAAACATCTAACCAAGAGCTTGAATTTGCTAGAGACTTCTTCAACTTGCCTAGAGAAATTGATGTGTCGGACAAACTGAAGAAACGACTGAGTTCCACTCGTGAGGAGGTATCTTCTCAGCCAAAGAAAAGGGCTAAGACTAAGTCTGGTTCAAGAGGGAGCAAAGAAGTGAATTCTTTAGACGCTGGCAGAAAGGTGAAGAAATCGAAGATTTCAGATACCAGTAAGGTAATTGCGCATAGTAATTTATCTTGCGAAACCGGAAACGCTAACCCAACTCCGGATGGCTTAGGGGAATTAACCACATCCCTGACGGTCTCAAATGTGATTGACGGTGTTACAACAACTGAAGCAGAGACTTCAATAGTTGATGATCCTATTGTTTTGGAGAGCCTCAACAGGCAATATCCTGACAAACGGATTACCCGAGCGGAGCGTGTTGCTAAACGAAAACTATTGCGTCTGATGTCAAAGAGAAGTACTTTTACCTCAAGAGGGAGAAACCATATCGGTATTCATAAACTTTTACCAACAAGTTGTGTTCGTCATGTGAATGTAACTGGTGCAGTAATGTACACAATGAGAGTGATTGAAAATCCCGATACTTATGAGAATGAGGTAAGAGAGAGGTTTAACTCAGAACTTATTGACAATAATACAGATGAGGAAGAAGATCTTGAAAGTATAAGAACTGATATCACGAGATCTGTCTATCATGCAACAGAGCAGTTTGTGATGCAGAGTACTAGTCTCTTAGAAGATATACCTGAGTCGTACAGTCAAGCTAAAGCTTCTCCTCAGAGTGAACAATGGTTACAAGCTTGTGAGGAGGAAATGGATTCTCTAAGAGTGAGTGGTACTTTTACTCTCGTACCTAGAGAAGACTGGATGAAACTCATAGGCTGCAGTTGGGTCTTTGCAAAGAAAGATGGAGGTATTTACAAAGCGAGACTTGTTGCCAAAGGCTTTACTCAGGTCAAAGGGATAGATTACGGAGAAACTTTTTCACCAGTCATCAAACACACAAGCTTGAGGTTGCTTTTTGCAATTGCTTCAATGCGTGGTATGGTTATGCACCATCAGGATGTCAAGAGTGCATTCTTACATGGCCTGCTTAAGGAAGAGATCTACATGAGACAACCGCCTGGTTACACTGAAACTCTTGATGGGTTGAAGAGGAAAGGTGAGAATGTCCTAAGACTCAACAAGTCACTTTACGGATTAAAGCAAGCGCCTTTAGTCTGGAATGAGACAATAGACAAGGAATTGAAAAATCAAAACTTCAAAAATTGCATCAACGAACCCTGTCTTTACTACAAAGGAAGGGATAAAGACCTAGTTTTACTAGCCTTATACGTGGATGATCTTCTTATCGTTAGTTCCAATGAAACGGAAATTGATAAAGTTAAGAAAGGCTTAAGCCAGACTTTCAGAATGAAAGATCTTGGTATAGTTAAGAAGTTCCTTGGACTAAATGTTGAGTTTCACTCTACTTATACAAAGGTACACCTTAATGACTATATAAATTCGTTGTTGAGAGACTATGGGATGGAAGATTGCAATTACAAGCAAACTCCAGCCAGAATGGTTAACTTGGATGAGTTTCAAGATGGCAAAGAGGACTTTTGTGATGAAACAGAGTACCGATCAATTGTTGGAAAACTATTGTATGCGGCCAATACAGTGAGATTTGATATTGGTTTCATAGTGCTGAAACTTTCAAGATACTTGATTAATCCAAGGGACAAACATCTAGATGCTGCAAAGTGGGTTCTTCGTTACCTAAAAGGGACAGCAGATATTGGGATCATTTATGAGAAAGGATCTCTGCTGGGTCTTGTTTCTTATTGTGATGCTGGTTACAACACTGCGAAAGAACCTGGCAGCAAACCCAGAACGGGCTCTATCATTTTATATGGTGGTTCGCCGATAAGTTGGAAGTCAAAACTCCAAACTTTAGTTGCTTTATCAACTGTCAATGCTGAGTTAGTGGCACTTTGTTACACTGTCGCCGAGTCAATATGGTTGCAGAACCTTCTACAAGAAATTGGACTAGCTCATGAATGTCAGATCTGGTGTGATAGTGAGGGTGCTATTAAAACTGTTCGAAACCCTACTTTACTTGAGGGAACAAAACATATTCGAAACAAAGCACACTTCGTCAAACAATATCTTGATCTAAAGCGTTTCTGCTTGGGATATGTACACACGAAACAGAATCTAGCTGACATACTCACTAAAGCATTGGGAAGAGTTGAGCATGCTTACTTGCGGCTAATGGGTAATATGAGAGATAAACCTCATGAGGAGGTGTTGAGATAGAATTCTCAGTACATGAGTAATACACGACCTTTGTCTATTGTTACTCTATTCTACTCTTCTATGCTGATGTTTATTTTAGGTATGCCGTAACACGTAAGTGTTCTGGCATAGCATAGTCATATGAAGTTCTATCTCTATATTATTTAAAGAGGTATAATCATTCCTTGTGTCTGATTATACTATCGATCCTTGACTTGTTAACCTCTGACATATACTTCATTATTATCTGACTAATACTCATAATGTCTAGACGTACTAGAGAGACAGCTGCTGCTGTCGATGCTACTAGTACTGATCCTACAAGTTCAGTTGAACTTGATGTTACCAAGAACATGGTGGAACCATTCCGTATGTTTAGCTTCCTGCTGAAATCATACGTTGAGTCAGAGAACTCAAATATGCAGTTTCAGTTTAATGCTGCGCACATTGTGCTTCAACAACGCAAGTTCCTGCACACACCCGTCGCGTGTTAACACGTAGCCCTTTCGGGCCCACCCAGAAACCATCTGCCAACACTCTTTCTCATCACAACCACACACCAAGATGTCTTCTTCCGGCGCTAGAGCAGCGGGCGAGACCGGCGTGCGGGCGAGAAAACCGCAGAACCCGGCATCCGCCGCGGCAGACCCGGTTTTGTCCGAAATTCCGGACCCTTCGGCCCAGGCCAAGTATGACCAGCTGACCGCGCTGGCACTCCTTGATTTGGAGGCCTGGTTGGCGCCATTGGTGTTCACCGTGGTGTCGTTTGTGTTGCGTATGTACAGGATCTCGGTCAACAATGCTGTTGTGTGGGACGAGGCGCATTTCGGCAAGTTTGGCTCTTATTATTTGCGTCACGAGTTTTACCATGACGTGCACCCGCCGTTGGCGAAGATGATGGTGGGGCTTTCCGGCTGGTTGGCCAATTATAATGGTTCGTGGGATTTCCCTTCGGGCGAGGTTTACCCGGACTATATTGACTACACGAAGATGCGCTTATTCCAGGCGACGTTTTCTGCCTTGTGCACGCCATTGGCGTACTTTACCGCCAAGGAAATAGGCTTTTCCATCCCCGCCACCTGGTTGTACACGACCATGGTCACGTTTGAGTTGTCTTATATCACGTTGGGCAAATTTATCTTGCTCGATTCGCCGCTCTTATTCTTCACCGCTTTGACGGTGTTTACGTTTGCTCGTTTCAACAACTTCAACACCCCTAAATTGCAGTTCTCGCGCAAATGGTGGAAGTGGCTTTTGCTTAACGGTGTGGCCATTGGCTTGACGTGCCTGACCAAGATGGTGGGTCTTTTCGTGACGACTTTAGTTGGCATTTACACCGTGGTGGACTTGTGGACCAAATTCGGCGACAAGTCCTTGTCTTGGAGACGCTACGCATACCACTGGGCCGCGCGCGGACTCGCCTTGATCGTGGTACCCACGTGTGTGTTTTTGTTGGCGTTTAAGGTGCATTTTGACCTCTTGTACCGTACCGGCACGGGTGACGCCAACATGTCATCGCTTTTCCAGGCGAACTTGCTCGGCTCCGACGTCGGCGGTGGCCCGCGTGATGTCCTGATTGGCCATTCATTTGCAACGTTGAAAAACCAAGGCTTAACCGGCGGCTTGCTTCACTCGCACGTGCAAACATTCCCTGAGGGCTCGAAACAGCAGCAGGTCACGACGTACCTGCACAAGGACTCGAACAACAACTGGGTTTTCCAGCGCTCGCGCTCCGTGGAGTTTTACGACACGGAGACTAACAAGGATGTCGAATTTGTGAAAGACGGCATGATGGTACGCTTGGTGCACGCCATGACTGGCAGAAACTTGCACACGCATAATGTGCAGGCGCCTGTACAGACCTCGGAGTACGAGGTTGCATGCTATGGTAACATGACCGTCGGCGATCTCAAGGACGACTGGCAAGTGGAGATTATGGAGAACTTCGGCTCGGAGGATAAGGCCGTGTTGCACCCATTGAGTACGTCTTTCCGCTTGAAGAACCGGGTGTTAGGCTGCTACTTGGGCGTGACGGGCAACAGCTTGCCGCAGTGGGGTTTCCGCCAGGGTGAGGTCGCTTGTTTCAAAAACCCATTCAAGAAAGACAAGCGTACGTGGTGGAACATCGAGAATAATCGCAACGACATTTTGCCCGATGCACCCGAGGACTTCAAATTGCCCAGAACTAAGTTCCTCAAGGACTTCATCCAGCTTAACTTAGCGATGATGGCGACCAATAACGCGTTAGTTCCTGACAATGAGAAGCAAGATGACTTGGCTTCTCAGTGGTGGCAGTGGCCCACTTTGAACACGGGAATCAGAATGTGCTCGTGGGCAGACGACAAGATCAAGTACTACTTGGTGGGCTCTCCTGCCACCACTTGGACTTCGTCCGCCGCGGTGGTGTTGTTTTGCTTCATCACTTTGTACCACTTGATCAGATGGCAGAGACAGATTGTGGACTTTGACGCGCAAACACTCAAGTTGTTTATCATGGGCGGTGTTTACCCTATGTTTGGCTGGGGTTTGCACTTCATGCCATTTGTCATCATGGGCAGAGTCACTTACGTACACCATTACCTCCCTGCTTTGTACTTCGCCATGATTGTCTTCGTTTACATTGTGGAGGCGTTCACTAGACCTTTGAAGAACTCGCCCAAGCAGGCCAACAAAATCATTTATGCCGCGATCTACGCGTCGTTGTACGCATTGATGATCGGAACGTTCTGGTACTTCAGATGGATCTCATGGGGTATGGAGGGACCTAAGGAAGACTGGAAGCACTTAAAGCTCTTAGAGTCTTGGAGAGTGTCCGACGACAACTACGTCTAGCTCGAATCAATCCTTCGAGAAATAGAGATGAATTTTAGAAAATAACGTGACTAGTATTAGCCATGGGTCAATTGCGTCTAGATGCATTGCAGAGTAAATAGCTTCTGGTGACCAGAATAGATACCAAAAATATTCAAGGCGTAGATGTACAACCCGAAACCTCGCTCATATACTCAACATAGCTAGATCCGATCCATTACTTGCATTTCATTAGAAATAGTTTGAATCATGTTTTGTCACGTGACTCGAAGAAAATGGGGGTCACTCGCATAAATGGGGTGCAATAAACAGCGAATCAAAACGAAATCCGCTTGTTTCTCACCCAATTGAGATTTCGGAAATATTGCTTAGGCGATTTTATTCCCTCTCTAATGAAAAATTTCAAAGTTTGTGGCTGTTTTTGCCCATTTCTCATCTGCAAATCAGGGTCGCGTTTAGTCAGCAGTGCGCAACAACTTCGCCAGTAATAAATGAGTGACCTGCACCCATAGGCTTCAGAGTAGACCTTATTCGAAAGAGAAAAGAAGTCATTCAAATTATACACTTTTCTACGATATTCACTCATCCACGATGATTAGAAACAGACTAACCCAAGCCAGGCTAGTTCCCTTCACAGGCCAATACACCAGGCATATGACCCTGGGCCAAAGCTGTAGGGCCCTTATACTGCCCTTTACCCGCCTATCCCAACGGTTCTATTCCATGCCCGAGGCGAAAACTTTCAAGCCGGCCTCGTTCTCGCTACCGAAGGATACGCCCCGCGTGAAATCGGCTGCTGGCGCCGAAACTCTGCAAAAAAATCTCCCTGAATTGACGGATTTTGATAAAACCATGCTCGTGCGCGGCAAGACCGAGTTGAAAATCGGTATAACGGACCGTGCTACGGAGAAATTGGTGGCTATAGCCGAGGAGGACCGGCGTGCCGATTCTGCGCTCAAGGTGAAGGTGGAAAGTGGTGGATGCCATGGATTCCAGTACAATTTCGAGCTAACTAGTTTGAAGAACGAGCTTGAAAACGATGAGGACTTGGCGGTGTTTCAGAGGCGCGATTCGGACATGGCCACGGTAATATTTGACGAGTCATCGCTCGAAATCCTTCAGGACTCGAAGTTGGACTACACCAAAGAGTTGATTGGTTCCTCTTTTAAGATGGTCGATTCGCCATACACTTCGACCTCATGTGGGTGCGGTGCGTCTTTCGACTTTGACTTCGATAAGCTCGAAAAAGCGAAAGGCCACGCTTGAGATTATTTAAAAAGAATTCCAATGATATTAACGACATATTTCGTTGACCTCGTAGATTTAGTTTCTGTCTCCGTCCCGTTCTCATAGCCTCGTGTATGTTGTTCTCTGACTGCTTCATATCCGGCGTACGCTCTTCTCAACAAGCATGAAAAGCCGCTAGACGTGTCGTTGCACAAGCGTTGTGACCCTCACGCAAAGCAGTCAGATCTTACGTGTCCTCGCTTTCGGCGCACACTACGCCGGTTCTCTGTCGGCCTCTATTTCTTTAGTTCGCCTTCTGCAGCAACTCCTTGATCGAGTCAAGACTGCTGTTCGCGTAATAACGCACGTCAACATCGGCATCTCCTTGCAACACATTTAAGTGGCGCACAATCTCGTCGTCGATCAATTTAGACACGTCCGCATCAGGGTTCTTAGCCAATGCCTCGACGATGACAAGATATGACTTGGCCACATTGAATCGTATATTAGGCACTGGGTCAGCAGTAAGGTGGCTGACAAAGGGCAAGATCTTGGAGACGATGACGCTCTGGTCAAGCACTGGCGTAAGCTTGGACACGACAAAGAGACACGTGATTCTGATGATGAAGTTGGAAAAGTCGACATGCTCGGCCAGGTCGGCATCGGCATCTGGGAGTTGCTCGTCCTTGATGCTCAACAAGCGAGAGACAATGTGCTGCTCCGCCCAGCTGGAGCCAAAAATCACCGTCAAATCGTGCAAATTGTTGACGGCGGCCTCACGCACAGCGTAGACTGGGTCCCACAACCAAGACATACACAAGGTCAAAAGCTCGTTGTTGAAGAAAGGCTCGCCCAACTGATGCGCCAATTTTGGAATGTATTCAATGATGGCCAAGCGCACGCGCCACTTACTATCCTGTGCCAACTCTGTGATCGCGGGCAAAAGACTCGTCAGCAATAGCGTAATGCCAATGGTCTCGTTAACCACAGACAAGTTCAGGATAATGTTTAAGCGCACATCCGGGAACTCGTCCTTTAACATGTTGAGGAAGATCGGCAACAACGTGTCGATCGTGGCCTGCTCGGCCAAAAGCGGACAGAGTCCGGTGACGGACGCCGCAACCGCCGCACGCACATTCTCGTGCGCATCCTGCGCCAACTGGCCCACCACAGGAATGATCTTCTTCTCGACCAAGTCCAGGTCTTTGATCAAAGTACAAAACTCGGGCAACTGGCGCGCGACCGCACGGCGCACCTCACCTTCGTTATCGCGCATCAAGCCGATGAACGGCTCAGTGAGCTTTTGTACGTCTTCCAGCGAGTGTGCAAGGCTACGTGCGATGGCTGCAAATTGGTCAGCTGCAGCGTACCTTACACGCCAGGAGTCGTCCTTCACCAATTTCAACGCACTAACAAGACAGTCTGCATTGTGCGAATGGTCGTTCACCGAATGGAAATAGCGCAAGATCGCAAGCAAAACGTCTACGCTTAAGAGTTTGACGCTGTCTTGTGCGTCGGTTATCAAGTGGTGGAACATCTTCAGGATAACCTCCAAGTCAGAGTCGCCCACACCGGGAGCGCCCGCGTCAGTCAACTTACCAATAATTTCGGGAAGATGTTTTGCCGCGCTGCGTCTCACCATTGGCGAGTCGTCCAGCACCAATGTATAGTATAACATCAACAAGTCACGCCTGGTGTTGGCATCCACGCGTGCCACCACGGCTTTAAACAAGCCACACAGCGACACTTTTTTCAGAAACCAGTCTCCGTGGGCCAAGTCACGTACCATTTCCAAAAAGAGTCCGTTGGCCTCCTCGTCAGTGAGTTCTGTACTAATATGATTTAAAGATTCGACGGCATTATCTCTCACGATCGGCTCCTCCATCAGGGCTAACAGCGCCAATACGCGTACCACTGGCTCGCTGTGAGCATGGCCGCCAACTAAAGGTACAAACGAGCCGAGTTTCTCTGCCATCACGGCAAATACTTCCTCCTCGTCGTCCTGCACAACGTCATTTAAGAAGGGCACTAACTCTTGTAATGCCCGCTCAGGGCCCAACGCAATGGCGATAGCGTCGAGTTTCTGCATCGCAGCAACGCGGTTGGCCACATCGTCATGCTTTAATTCGTCGATTAGCAACGCCAACGGGAAAAGATCGTCGTTCATGTTGTCCATGGTGGAAAAACGCGCTTTTTGCGGTTAAATTTGCGAGTTTTCTGTGGGTTTATGAAATCTAGCAGCAAAATAATGTCACAGCTTTCCTAAGCGTGTGTTTGTGGTGAGTTCGGAGACGGGGAAGTGTGTGTTTCGTGACTATTAACGCCAGGAGGATTATTGTATGGGGCCTCAGTCGCATTCGGTGCAGTGGCCGGTCGGCGGGAAAGCGGCCGCGCACGACTCGTTGAGGTGCTGGTGTGCATATAGGTGATCAAGGTAGGGCGATAGCTGGCTTTTCAAATAACAATGTAGGGGAACCATGGAGTTTTCCTCATTCTTTCCGGAAGAGATGAAAGTAGAAATATGACGGACTGGACTTTGAAAAGTATAGTATGACCAAAGCATGGAACGCTGCATTCTATGAGATTTGGAGGAAAGTACTGATGCAGGACAGTGACTCTTGAGATCTGGACTGGTAATTGTTGATGCGTTGCTGGAGGCTCAATTAGATTTGGATGTGGCAGCATTAGCGAGTTCCGTGAGATCTTCTCAAGTTTATTCAAAGGGCTTACAAGTTACGAAAAGGTCCACCTCGACTTCTCATCATTCTATGATGTCATACTACATAGGAGGGAAAAAAGGCCACATAGACGAGCATACGGCTCTAAAATTTTTGATACTGGGCAGTGCTAAGCCTTTAATGCCGAGAAATACAGCGATCCTTCTGATCTCATGCCTCAAGAGGATTTAAGTAAGGCGCTTTTCTGTCAGAAGGTGCCTACAGGAGCCAAAGCACTCGGAATTAGTCACGTGACGAAAAGATAGACAGAACACTTGGGACCGCTTTATTCAAGCAATCAAGTAGATTGTCTCTTCATTCAGTATTAATTCATTTCAAAGCGAGAGAGAAGAAATTTTGTCTTGTTCTTTCAGCATTTATAAATAATGGCCGATTATCACGTGTACATAAAGTAAGCTCCAGCGTGTTATGAGCAATCATACCACTTTTCGCGTGTCGAAAAAGAATTAACCTCAACTAAGATGATAATAACTTTTGAGTGGATGTGAGGCTACCTTTGATTACGTCACATTCACTGAAATTATACATTATTCTTTGTCTACGGAACTCCAACGAGACCGAGGGTGATGTTCGTTGGACTCGTTTGCTCTAAATGGCTACCATATAAGGGCTCGCAACCTGTAGCAAACGGTTATCAAATTTTAGCAACAATTTCGCAATTGTGGTGCAGTGACTTACTAATCAACCGCGTATAAAGCCTGAGTCGAATCTTTACATATATATCAATCAAACAGATATCGAGCAAGTTTATCAAAAAAAATTCTCACTTTTACCAACATTTCATCATGACCACATCTGTTTTCGTTTCCGGAGCCACGGGGTATATTGCCCAGCACATTCTCAAGTCACTCGTCGCCAAGAACTACAATGTTGTGGGATCCGTCAGAACGGCTGAAAAAGGCGAAAAGTTGAAAAAATTGCTCGCTTCTGACAAATTCAGTTTCGAGGTGGTGCCTGACGTCGAGCCTGCAGGAGCCTTCGATGAAGCCTTGAAGAAACACCCTGAAGTAACAGTATTTCTTCACACGGCGTCGCCTGTACAGTTCCAGATCAAGGATATCGAGCAGGAATTGCTCAAACCAGCCATCAATGGAACGAAAAACGCTTTGAGTGCAATCAAGGCATATGGGCCCCAAATCAAGAATGTCGTGGTGACGTCATCATACTCTGCTATCTTGACGGCATCCAAGCAAAGCGATCCTTCGTTTGTCGCCACCGAGGAGTCGTGGAACCCGATCACGTGGGAGGAGGCTAAAACCGACCCTCAGCTGGGATATAACGCACTGAAGACTTTTGCCGAAAAGGCTCTATGGGACTTTGTGAAGACAGAAAAGCCCAATTTCAAAGTCAATGTCGTGAACCCCGTGTATGTTTTTGGTCCACAGGCGTTTGACGCCGAAGTCAAGGGTGAGCTTAACTTTTCGGCAGAGATCATTAACAAGTTGTTGAAATTAAGGCCAGATTCAGACGTACCACTGGATCAAGGCGGATTTGTGGATGTGAGAGACGTGGCTAAAGCACATTTGGCTGCGTTTGAAAAAGGCTTCTCAAACCAACGTTTGTTTATGGTGTCAGAAAGATTTGCTGGCCAAGACTTGCTCGATATTTTGAACGAGAACTTCCCATCTTTGAAAGGCAAAATCCCAGTGGGCAAACCAGGTGCAGGCGAGGAAATCAAAGCTGGCAGATGTAAGCTCGACAATAGCAAGACCAGAGAGCTTTTGGGATTCCCGTTGATCGACTTGAAGACTTGCGTGGTGGATTCCTTGAACCAGATTTTCCGGACTAGAGACCAGAAATAGGATCATAAATATTATTTTCATGTTTCACAGACGACGTTCTGACTTTTGTTTGGTGGGCCTCCTTTTCCATTTAAGGTTATTAGATAAGTGTATCTGCAATTGATTATTCAAGTCGCATCCACCCAGCTAACGACAGTTCTGTCTCACAAACCAAGATAGCATTCCCTACTAAACACGAAGACTACCAGCAAAATTGCAAGATTTATCTCATTCAACGAATTTGTACTGCAATATTACTCAGAGAATATCCGACACTTCAAGAGATTACGGTTGAAGATTTCGGCTGAAGACTACGGTTGAAGATGTGAAAAACTTATATGATGACAATATCAGAGGTAGTGTTTCACAATATAACTTTGCTTTTTTTCTTTCCACGAAAGAATGGACTCTCTTTTCAATTCTGACAAAAACACTTGATATCCGTCGGCTATCTGCTCAAATTTGTTGTCGATAGCGCTAGCGACGTTGTGCAGCACGATTGATCAAAGTCTTTTATTATAGTCTTCTTATCGGTGTCAAGGCATTGTGGCTTGAAACACGACGTCACCAATCACGACATTTAGCTTTTATGGATAACGAGTCGATTTTAAAATGTTCAACCGAAAACTATGGTGTGAGTCAAAATTTCAGATATGATGATACGGTCGCAATCTGCTCTCGGCCATGTATCTGCAATAAGGATTTACTATGTACAACAATAGGTGCGAGAGAGAGAGCCATCTCTGGCCACCCTCTCACAATTCCAAGGAAATCACCAGAATATATGTAAATTTGCAGACAACTCTACTAAACGGTCAGATCAAGTGCAATTTCCCGTTCGGGCAGGCAGATCCAGGCATTGATCTTGTTAGCCGGCATTCTCACCACTATTCCGGCAAATTGCGCGTATCTCTTATCACGCCACACAATAGGGAGTGCACACAATATTTATTGTTCCTGCACAGTACACGAGCCTCACTAAGCTCGCCAGATTGCCTCACCTGTACGTGGCACCTGTCACAGATCCACGTCTGTAGAAAACAATTGTGTGGTGTGTTTCGTTTGTTTTTCTTGCTTTTTTCACTAAACTAGTCACCTTCGCTTACGTAATGTCGACAAAGCCAGACGCCATCGACGTCCACTACTCGATCATCAACACGGACGACCGTGAGCAATTTGCTCGTGCCCTGGCGCTTGAAACGGGCCCGAAATGGCACTTTGAAACCGTACCTGGGTACTTTAAGCAGCTGTTGCTCGACACAGACGAAACCACTTTTGACTATTTCAAGGAGAATTTCGGCAAATTGAAGCCATGGCCGCAAATCGCGCGGGAAATCAGCGAGCTCAATAAGAATAGCCCGGAAAACGTCCACTACAAGTTATTTTTGTTGGGCCGCCATGGACAGGGGTACCATAATTTGGCCAATTTGATTTACGGTGAGGCCGAGTGGAATGCCAAATGGCTGCATTTGACCACCGACGGCAAAATCGTCTGGGGCCCAGACCCGGAGTTAACGGAGTTAGGGCTAAAACAGGCCAAAGACAACTACGACCAGTTGGAGATAGAGTTGCGCGAAGGATTGCACTTGCCCACGCGCTGGTTTTCATCGCCTTTCCGCCGCCTGATCGATACTTTGATCGGTACTTGGGACGGGCACGTCGACTTGAAAAGCGTGCAGCCATTCATCAAGGAAGATTTGAGGGAAACTCTTGGAGTGCACACCTGCGACAAGAGATCTCCTCGTCGTGTGATCGCAGAGAAATACGAAAAAAAGGGGTTCGTGATTGAAGATGGATTCGAAGAAGAGGACACGTTGTTCAAGGAGGACTATAGAGAGAAAGTGTGGGAGCAGGCCGTGCGCCAGGACCGTGCGTTCCAGCACATATTTGGCGCCACCGACAAGTTTTCCGACGAGTTCATCAGCGTCACGTCACATCTGGGCCTGATCCGCACACAACTATTAGTGTTGGGCCACCGTGCGTTTGCAATTGGCACGGGCGGCATGATCCCCGTGGTGGTCAAGGGCACCTACAAATAGAGCAGAGTGTGTCATAAAGCATACATTAGATAGAATCACGTGAGCGAGCCTAAAAAGGGGTTCGTCATGGCAAGCTCGCTGTCGAAAAAGAGTGGCGTGTCCTCGATCACTTTTGACGGCCGCTCGTTATATAGAAGATCGTTTTCGAAATCAAACGGCGCGGTAGGCGTGGTTGCAAAGCGGTTTTTGTCAACATACCCGAAAGCATTCTGTGTCCCATCTAGCCCGTTGTACTCGTCTGCGTTTCTGACGCCAGCTGGTTCATGATGTTTCACTTGGTGTTGCGAATTCGAATAACTACTGCGGCCAGGCCCGGGGACCGTATGTGTTGCGAACAATTGCGGTGAGTGTACCGGCTTATGCACGTGCCCGCTATTTTTCCTCTTGATCAGCGCATACGACTGAGTCGAGTGCAGCCGGCGCACGTGATCGGGGTTCTGGTTTTCGAGTTTTATCAGAAGCGAGGAGATCGACAGCGGCGACGTGCTGGCGGTGTTGTGGAGAAATAGCAGATTTGAGCGCAGCGAAAACGGCTCGGTGTCGAGCGCCGAATCCGTATGCGGAATCTCTGGCGGCGAATTAAGGTAGCCACCAAACGGCTTCTCATCCTGTTTCACGTGGTATAGGCTAGTGTGACTAGCCGCCGAAAGTGCATCATTGGCTGTGGAATGTAACAGGTGGATCGAGCTAGACCGGCTGTGTGTAGGGCTGCCGTGGTTGTGAAAAAGAGATGCTGAGTCAAGCAAAGACCGGGCCGTGCGTGTGCTATGAGAGGTTTGCGCAATTTGCACATTTTGTAAATTGTACAGATTTTGCAGATTTTGCGACATGAGGCTTTGCGATTCGGTCATTTCCCCATGATATTCTTCATTCAATTCTGACTCCTCTGGCGAGTGTTCGCTTGTACTTCTTCTTGTCAAAGTCCCGTATTCGGGCATGTTCGCCGCGGCCTCGGCCCGCTGCACGTTCTGGGCCGGCTCATCGGCCAAAAGATTCATATCTGAAATTAAAAAACTCACAACCTCGTTGATGGGAATAGCAGGTTCTGGCAGCGGCAGAAAGTCCGAACCCAGGGGCGACATTCCCTCATGCTCCAATTTGGCCTTTTCCACGATTTGTTGTAGAAACGGTAGGTGCGGCTCGGCCATAGTCACCACCTTCAGTAAAGACCGCGTGAGAAGGTCGATTCGGGTTTCTAGAAGTTCAATGTATCCCGTCGGATGAGCCTTTTCCTTTGGCTTTTTCTTTTCTGTGAAAGCACAGAGCTTGTTATCGGCGATGCAACGCAGACACGGCTTTTTCCCGTCACATTTGGTTTTTTTGATTCGGCACAGGTCGCATGCCTTGCCGACCCGTTTTTTGCGGTGGTGGTGGTGCTCGTCCGGCGAGGAAACTGACATGTTGATTTGAAATGATAAGTGAAATTAAGGATCAAGAAAAGGATGGGATTGTGGACGTGAAAAGAATTGTGGTTATTAGATGCAAAAAATTCTGGCTTCGGATATCGCAACCTATATCCGAGATCTGGGACAAGTACTGCTTATTAGTAATGCATCCACGGAAGGTGCAGATGCTGCTGCGAGGTGTTTTCTGCCGGTGCGTGAATTCGTAAAAGCCGTTCCGAGGTGAAATTTCTCGCCCCTATCGATAACGGTCACGCAAACTGCTTTTTGCGAAATGTTATGTTTCCGCGGCTATTTGACTCTTTTCAAACACCGATTGACTAAGAATTCGCTCACGACTTAGTAATGGTGACTCAGACAGCGTGGGGGAATGTTCGCGGTATAGTTTGGTATCTGTGAACACAATTTAGTGCGAATCGTAATCCCCAAGTAAACTTCGGGGTTCCGCCGCGTTCTTTATATCAAAAACTCATGTGAGCAAGCACAAGCCGTGTGGCACAAAAACACATAGAACCGGAGCAAATGTTCGGAGTTTTGCCCAACGCAGCCATGGCGCACCGTCGGCTCGGGAACAACGCGCAAGGGGTAAACCTGCATGCCTGCCTGCGCAGTGTCAATTTGTGATCATAGCGGTGAGAAAAAGAAACGGGTAGGGAAAATTGTGAGCTGAGAAACCGCGAAAAGCAACAATATTTAGTTGTGCTCGGAGTTTCAGTTGCTGGGGTAACGGCCGGCCGATGTAGATTGACGAACTGGGCATACCCCGTACTCTTTATGATCCCCATGTGCAGGAACGCTAGGGGCTTTTTTAGATTTGACAAGGTTTGGATTCTGAACAGGAACTGTTTAATTGCTCTATTCGATCAAATCTTTAGAGCATAATGCTACCTCGATTATAACTTGGGACATTACGTAGATTGCGATCAGCACAAGTGGCTGCTGGATGTGTGGCCCACTTTATCTAGATAATCCACTTTGCACGCAGGTTTGACCGAATATCCACACAATGCAAACGAGAAGTGGAAATGACTAAAATTCGTCAATGCTAAAAACATAAAACTAAAATCCAAGATGCAACAGTTTTTGGCACACGAAAAGATGACATGTTACACGGTAGTCTCTTGGAGTAACTCTTTTGTTCATTTTAAATGAATAGCCAATGCTGCTTATCTGAGTCAAAAAAATACAATTCTGGCATTCGAGCAAGCGCATACCATCCTCATTGTGAGAATTGGGACATGGTGTATGCACACCGCGTGAGCGAACCATGCAGTCAAGAGAGGAGCAATCAAGACTCGGCCGAGCACACACATTGACTTAGAACTTTTTGACTATACCACGCCCAGACCTTTTCCACCGGGTTTAACTAGAAGTTTTCAAAGCAGTCCCTTGTTCAGCTGATATTGACTCTTTGATCAATATGGGTGAGAGAGTGCTGGAATGTGTGCTTTGTCAAGGGCTGGGGAATGCGGCATGCAATAGTTATGAGCAATGGTTACATGCCAAAAGAAAAAACATGAAAAAAACGGCTCATTTGAGTATAGGCCCCGGCCAGAACCCGTCGGGTATTTTTAGATGTGCGAGCGAGGGGGTGGGGTCACCGGCGCACTTTACGATCAACCATGACACATGGTTCCACATCACATTGAAAAGCATTACATCATTGTTGTGACCACTTTGCAATCCTGTGATTATCCTTTTGGAGACATTTTTTCGGCAAGATTGCCGGGACTCAATGCCGTCTCCAGAACAGCGGCGGGGGCAAACCCTGCAGCGCAAAAAATCCCGCACTGATGCACATGCATCAGAGTTTAATTCCCGCGAAAATCGTAAATGCGTGGTCGATAGTAATTCAACATTGGAGCAAGAAAAGGCGGGCCGCTGGATCGCAAATTGGTAGAGGTTAAAGGGGATGATAAGCCTCAATGTCTTTATCTTTATTGAACGAACTCTCACGCATATTGTCACCATTTTCTTGCTGCTCTGAGTCTCTATGTCACTTTTTTTTCTGGCCCCCAATTACGAACCCAGCATGAATAGATTACGTCAGTGATTATACATAAAAAAGCCCACAATGGCTCACGTGTGCCTTTGACGTATCTGCTGATGCAAAACAGATGATGACAAGACATTCACGTTCCACCGGCCCACACTCCAGTAGTTAGTGATGTATTGAAGCCAAGAAAAGCCAGGCGGAGCGGGTGTGGAGATTCAGTAGTGTGATTTTTTGCATTTATACACTTTTCTTGGCACAGGCCAGGGGATAGGGTGAATTAATGCGTGATTTTGAGAAACACGACTAGAATTCTCCCAGAAAAGTTTAACTCACTGACAAAGTTTCTTCTTGCTACAAGTCTTTCAGGAGGTAACATCATTTTTTCAGCTTCTCAACCAATATGTATGTGACTTCTTCTTTTTTCCTTCATTGAGTCAACATTCAGAATTAGGTTTTGGCTAGTATAAGCAAGTCCAGCATAGCTTCGATGGATTTGTGAGCACAACCTTCTGAAAGGCGCCTTTCCCCGCGTGCATTAATAATCACTAGAGATCTGCGAATGGACTAAGGGTGAAAGATGCCGGGAACTTGATGATTATTCGATTTTTGCTAAAAAGTTCGCCTCAGGTGTTCAAATCCAGGTCATCTTTCCTGTAATGAAGTAAACACAGCCCCTCATCAGTTTTTTCTTTCTTAAAGACACTAATCGTAATAACAGGAAACCGCGGTTAAACGATCAAAAATCTATATATCTATTGACAATAGGTGTAGGGAGATCATGTAGTCCAATGCGCAATTTTTGAATCAATATCTAGCTCGGCCAACCATGAGTAAATTTATAATCGATTAGATTAATTGTATTGAACTGAGCACGAAACGTCAATATCCTTCTTCGAGGTTGTTGATGGAATGACCTTGCTACTCCCAGGTCATAAGACTTTCATAAGTTTTGCAGGGAAAGATCGTATACCTGTTTGCCCAAAGCTTCAAGGAAAAACACAACCAATTTACGCAAAGTAACCAATCTATTTCGCAAGATGAATCTAATTGAGAGCAGATATAACTGAGGCACCCCATGAATCGAAATATCTCAATGTGCCTCAAAAGCTAAAGTCTGCCGCTAGGAAGTCATGGAACATGCTTATGCTTACCTACCGGCCAATGAGACCTCGCGATCGAGCCACGAAAAGATATTGAGCCTTTAAACCGCTTTATCTCATGAGTGTTTATGGCCACCTCTATTAAAAGGACTCTTTCCATTATAGCTGACAATACTAAGAATTATCGCACAATGTTCACAACAAGAGGAATTAACAACATCCATCCATGCTGATTAATGTCATAGGAGAACGTGCTTGTTTGGAGGTTGATTCTATCGCTTGGGTCTGAAGAATTCCTTCGTTCTGACAATCGCTCTTACATGGCCAATGATCTATACGTGTACGGACAAAAGCAAGCATACTTTGATTAAAACAGTAAAGAATGAGGTCATCCGCGTATCTCCAATTTAATTTCTTCGTCTCAGTTTAGACCCATTTTTTTTGAAAGATATATCACATTATAGGACGCTCTCGTCAGAGTATTACAGGCACGCCCAAACAAGCGCAAAAACTATACAACATATAAAGAAAACCTATAATAGATCGCAACTTCACCCCAGGCAACGTTTGGCGACACGATATCTCTCATCTGAATTGAATCCGCTTTGAGACCCCTACCCAGAATGAACTCAACTACCCAGATTTATCAGACTGTCCTCGGCACAGGGGGTTGGTCCTCCCAAGAGCAAATATAATTTTTTCGTCTCAGTTTAGGCCCATGGTGGGTAGCGTCAATTTGCATGGAAGCATCGATTCACTTCGCTTCAACGTTTCACTCAATCGTCTAAACTAAAAGGCGGGAGGACGATGTCTCCCGGTTCTCCCAGCGTTTGGAAGAATCAGACAGGCGGACTGTGTTGACATACCAATTAAGGTTGGGTAAATTGTCGTGGGTATTGCTTCATTGTGCCAAGGTCGAGTTCGAATTGAATGGTGCTTTTGCGCTCCAGCACTTATATTCCGTGTAGAGATAATGCAATAATTACTCAATTCAACTTTTCTCATAGAAAGGTCCACTCAGCGAATTTGTGCTAGAGGGGGCGGCCCAGCAGGATCGACCTTGTACCTTTTTTCACTTGGGGGGTTTTTTTTTTAAAGATATATCACATTATGTTATGCCCAGAGCAAGAACCATGATCTCCAGGATAATTTTTGTGGTAATTTATTGAGAGAAAAATAAAGGTTTTTTTTTGTTCCACGAGGTGTGTCGTTGAACGCTTAGAATCGGCGAAATAAGCCAAGCCAGAAATCCAATAATTTTAGTTGAAAAGCTATAGTCGACGAAAACAAAAAAGTTTCGAAGACGGGTTCTGTGGTCTAGTTGGTTATGGCGTCTGCTTTACACGCAGAATGTCCCCAGTTCGATCCTGGGCAGAATCATTTCTTCTTTTTTTCATGAATTTTTTTTTCTCTCAATTTTTTTTTCAAGAGCGCGTTCTTCCCCACGTGCGTAACATTTCTTTTGGTACTTTTTTTTTTCTCGTATCATCTCCAGTCGCACGATACTACAGGCCTAAACTTTCCGTTCTAGATATAAGCCAGCTAGCCGGCCAAAACTTTCCACCCAATACTACCCTTTTTTTTCGATTGGATTTTCTGTGTTGTCATTTTCGCTTCTTCACTCTTTGGTCACTACAACTGTTCTTCTTTGCCTATCAATTGGCCATATCATCAAATTGCAAAGCCATCTGAGAACTTATCTTATTCATTTGCAATACACCTATCGCTGGACGACTGAATAACTGCATCTTACGCAACCTCTCTCCCGGCTTAAATTTCGATATTTTTCCAATCAAGTTGTTAAGATTATCATCATTGGTGTTTTCTGCTTCATTCACAAGCAAAAAAGCTCAGATTACAATTGACTGAGTACTAATTCTCGAACCCAATTGGCTTTGACTCTCACGCGAATTCTGATATTGCAAGTTTTCACCGAATTCTAAATTCACAGAAGCCAACAAAGATATAAAAGTTATGAGTTTTGTCGCGAAAAGAAAAAGAGACGCCGAGCCCGATCTGAATAAAAAGCCAACTTTTGGCGAAAAAGAACAAGAGATTCTCAGTCAGACAAATGAATGGCCCATGTACAACCACCCTGACGGAGGCACAGTCAAAATCACACCCTGGGGATCTTTGAGGCAATGGATAGACCCCGTGACAGGCCAAGCCAACACCAAGTTTGAGGACGCGTCTTTTCTGGAAATTTCGTTCGCAATGTCGCCTAATAATATCCATAATCAGTGCTACGATTTGCCCACAACACCAATGTCGCTAAATCCGCTGAGCTCGAGCCGGTCCTCGCCTGCACCCGACCGTTTTAACTTCAGCCCCACCAATGAGGCCGAGCTCTATGTTATTGAAGGTTACGGCCAAAAACAGGCCAACCCTGGCTTTACTCAAGAGTATGCACAGGAACAGGAACATTATTTGGGCATGGAGGAAAGTGAGGACTTTTCCGACGACACGGCAATGTCGTAAACGTTTCTTTTCAGGAAACGATATCATTCAAAAAATAATTTTCGTACATGTACTATATAACAATCAAAATTTTACGCTATTCTTTGCCAGGTATTGGCCCAATCCATTCTTCATTCGGTGAGACAGTGTATAAATGAGTTGTGAAGTAGATAATATGCTATTGAAAGTCAAAGACTCTCAAATCATTCACCTACTTGAACCATCTATAAGAGGGACTCAGGCTATGGCCCATGTGTCACGTGTGACTTCTCGTTCCAATGCATCTACGTATTTCGGCACCTGTGCCGTACCTATATCAAGAGCGTTTAAGTCTGTGACGATTGTTTTTCTCTCAATCCATTTATAAGATTTACACAGCAGCTGCACTCGTTTCTGGCTGATCCGTTGCAATGTTGGTGTATGAAAGTCATGGCCTTTGGTCCAAGCTATGAAATGACATTAACCCAACCAAAGCTTCTGTGCCAAATATGTGAAGTCAGTGAATCTACACAGTCAAAATACACGATAGTGAAACTGGACTTTTCTAAAGATACATATAACGGCATCCTTATGTGAATCTTCATGGTGAGATTCTCATACGGTTTGCATCGGCACTGCCAGAGTGCTACATGCTATACACACACACACACAAATGTCACATTCTTTTCATTCCATTATCATTACACGGCCCTAGGTCTTTACTGTGGTATCAAGACTCACCAAACCCGCACTGTCCACGTAAAAGTCTTTACACTTCCTGACCCCAGCCAGAGGTGCGTGCTTGTTATAGTTGCGCACCAAAGTATTAAACGTATACTGCGAAATGAATACGCGGTTTTCCTCGTTAACATTCGATTTGTCGTTTTTCGGCATGAAACTTTCGTAATTGGAGATCGTAACTTTGGCACCGATCCATTTATCGAACGAGTTCAAGACGGGGATGCAGTTCGAGATGTACTGTTTCTCGATAGGAGTATAAATATTCTCAAGACACGCAATCTTCAGGCCATAGATATCCACCGCAGCTTTCTTACAGAAATCAGGGCATGCCTCGATACTGGATGCACGCGTGCCCGTCGAGCCCAAGCTGCACTCACTAAAACAGCTAGAACAGTCTTCGACAGACGAAAACGAGTCTCGGTGCGCCATTTTGCGGGTTTCCGGATTAAATGTTAGAGCCTCACGCGCAGAAGCCTCGAGCAATGCGTTATTGGCCAACGAAAAGTTTCGTGGAATCGACTTGATTTGCAGCACTTTGCGCTCATCAATTGACGCCGCCAAATCACGGCCCACACACAAGTTGCGGTACCAATGTACCATTCCATGGAAGGACCAGAAGTGCAAGAGCATTTGGGTATATTCGACACGAAGACGGAGTGCGTTCCTATATTTGACAAGGGCAAAACTATTATGCAGCTTGTCCTCTTTGTAATTGGCCAGCATCGACGAAGGAGCCTCGCCGACGCTAAGGTTCAGAAGGGTATAGCTGTGCAAAAGCTTACCTCTATAGGTGGCTGCGAAAGTAGTGTAGTTTTGTGGGTCCGATACCGGCTCAAAAAGCAAGTTGTTGTTGCACACATCTGGCGGGAGCGCATGAAGAAACTTTTGGGATTTTTTCTTATCGATCCGATTGCGAAGTTTCGAAAACATGGGTTTATGTGAATTTGGCAGCGCATCGCCATATGCGTCTCCATCAAAGAGGTAGTCGTCGGAGTTATCGGCCGCCTGTTCGTGGCTAGAACCGTCATCGTAATTTTGATGTTTGAATAGCTGTTTCACTGCATTTAATACGGTTTTATCTGCACAAAATTCGTATAAGTTGAGCTGGTTGCTATTTAGCTCCACCACCACTGGCTTCAACAGAGAGCTGCGGTCGCTCCAAGGCGTGTCGAACTCGACTTTATGAAGCGCAAGCCCATAAAACTGCAAAGACAGAGTATATTCCGGCAGTTCATCCTTGTAAGGCGGTAGACTTTCCTCATTATGGTTTGTGGCGTGATTTTGTGTGTTGCAGGAATTCATTATGGTGACTTATTAAGATTTGCCATCGCTTAAAAAGGCCCGATCGTATCAATAGTATTTGCTGTATAGGGTAGGAAAGAATCAAGCGGATGTATAAGCACTATCTGATTTTTTATTTCTCTTTAACAGATAAGTTAAGGCGAGATTTTGCAACTGCTGGTTTGAAGCAAATTTTCTCAGGAAAGTTGTGTTGGGCCATCTTGGGTTTATAACGGAATCACGCACGACGCAATCGTGCATGGTCACTTGACCCAGATCGACGTTTGACGTAAGCAATGAACCCGCGCATGGGCCGGCTCGACGCTCCGAATCGTGACCAACCCCATAGAGGACTAAACAATAGAATTTTATGATATACATATGAAATTGCCAGATATTAACTATTCACAGGAAACAGTAAATATCCTGGTTCAGCGTGCTTGACCATTTCGTTGAAATCTTTCTTTTTCTCGTGGGGGTTTATCCACCCCGATATATCCATACAATTATGCGTTTACCAAAAAGCGACGCTCGTACTTCTCGGGCCTGCACAGAACGCACACTTGCGGCAATTGTGCCAGCGAAAACTGGGGTGCGATTGTTGTGCGGACAGTTGGACCGGTCGGTTGGGGCCTCGCATTACTAATGGTATCCGCGGGATGTGTGATTGGCCCGGAACAAGCGGCATTTGGGTATCCGAAGCCATTGTTGAATAGATAATAGAAATTTCCAGAATATCTCTTTGAAAAAAACTGAAAATCAGGATCTCAAAGAGTAATAGATAGTAGTGTTCGTCTTGGCAAACACGCTGGAATGCTAATTTTGCCTGAGCCTTGGCCCCGCTTGTTTTTTTTTCCTTTTTCTTTTTCTGGGCCCTGGATATATCGGCGACGGCCCTCCACACACGGAACCGGCGCGCGTTCCGAGATTTTCGGCTCTCAATTGGGAATAAGCTCCGAAGTGGGGGTTCTTGGCACTCAAAGCACAAAATCGAGAGGAAATTAATTTTGAAGTTTTCTAGGTGAAACTTGAAATGAAGATGGAATGTTTTTATTTGCGATGACGGCATTGGGTTGGTCAGGTGCATTGCTATGGAAGTCGCGTTATATGATACGATTCTAATCAGACACTCTGCGCCGCACGCACTAATTCCGCCGCCGCCGCCGTCGCCCTGGCCCTAAATTAACTCGCCAAGTAAAAATAGGATTCCGTCTGAACTAAACAGAACCGACTTTGGCCACCAAAAACGAATAAAATAACCCGCTGTATCAAGTTTGAAAAATTCAAAAAATGATAGTCGTCATGGCTCGAATTTTTTCTTATTCTCTCTTTCTGCTCTCAAGATACTCTGTGATGTTCGCAATCATGTCTGCTTTCTTGGTGGCCCTTTTGATCGCGTCATACCTGCCCATAAACTCGCGGAGTTGATCTACCCGAACATTGTCCCAAGTGTTATTCTGCCACATGGTGATAACAGCAGCTTCACTTATTGGAGCAGCCCTCGGTTTCTTTGCCGACACATTGTTTTGTTCTGCGGCGCGTTTCAGCGCCCCTTTCAGCTCCACCTCTCGCAGAATCTTGGAAAGAACACGTAGAATCTCTTGAACTTCTGGATCGGCTTCGATTTTTTCACGCATCTCAAGAAGTCGGCGCACGCTCCAGTCGTTTGCCTTGAGACTGGGATCCTCGGTCTCGATATCCAATTGTAGCGCCTCGTGTTTGATCGTCTTATAAAAATAATGCAAGGTCGGATTGCTGAGCTTGCTGGGCTCATACGACGCCCATGGCTCGAACTTGTCCACAAGTGCTCCATATAGGTCAACTAGTTGCTGCGGCTCGATAGATTCATGTTTAGAAATCAAATGTTCATCGGTGAGCACATGATCTGGAAGACTTCGAATCTCACTCAACCAGGGAAGATTAAAGAGAAGGAAGCCATCTGGGGTCTTTGAAGCGCCGATTTTTGTAAAGTTTGTTGGATATAACGCATACAAATCCGGTTTTGAATTCTTTTTAGGACAGCCAAAAAGAATAGCGTATTTTTTTAGCCGGACACATGACTGGAAGAGTGTTTTGAATGTAGTGAATGAATTGGCATAGCCACCCTCATTGGACCCACCCAAGCCGTCATGCAAATCGGCGGCAACAAAAATAGGCGGTTTCATATTGAAATACGGCTGAAACCTTTTGACGTTTCTGAAACACAAGAGCTTCAAGTAAGGCGCATTTGAGAACTCAATCTGCGCATTGGCGTCACCATCCTCAACAACATTATCCCCCGTATCATTCGTTTTCTGATCATCGTATGCCGATGGCACATGGTCAAAAGCATAGCTCTTGATATAATCAGAAACTTCCGGGTTCAACAATAGTACCTTTTCGTTGAGGACGCCATTTGGCATTACGCTGGCATCTTTGACGGGAAATCCCTTGTAAACAACGATTTTCTCCTCGGTGTCGCCAACTTTAATTTCTTCCGAGGAGCCGCTTTTCACCTGTTTTGTGTCGTTATGAGCAATCTTGATCTCGCCACTTTCGGTGCTGACTTTTTTGAATTGCCTGATTTGCTCGTGATTGTATAAGGTGTAGCCTTTGACGGAACAACCTAGTTTGCCGCCAATCCCGGGCCCGTCACTCAAAATGAGATTACAAGAAAATTGCACACGCTTGACCTCTTTGAGCCGGAAAATCGAGTCTCGGATCTGAGAAGAAACAGTGGTGTTCAGCCACAGAACGTCGGCTTTCTTACTTGAAACCGTGAAGTCGTCATCGTCTCCAGTATTGGCACTTCTCAAATAATTTGTATTGAGAAAAATATTATGGTATAGCGACGCGTCAAACGGCTTTGCCCTCTCCTGCAGTTCGTCGGTGAAGGTATCCAAAAAGAGAGGACTCACGTAGATGTAGTTATCCTCGAAATCGCTCACCATGGTGCGCAAACTATCCTTCAATTTGTCATTGATGTACGGCTTATCGTTATTTGTGAACCAGAAGAGCTTTTTCCGGTTGTACTGGGGCTTGCGCTGGAACTCTCGGAGCACAGTTTTGAGCACCGTGTGAAGATTGTCCTGGACAGTTTTCGCCGGCGGAAATCGGCTTCTGAGCGGCCGCGACTCGTCAAATTCATCCTGGAGCATGTTTATGAGCAGTTTCATATTCAGGCTATTAAGATCGTTGAGCGAAAAGATCTTATTGAGTCTTGAGTTTTTGGCGTATTTCAGCCCAGTATTCTCACAATTGTAGAGATATATGCCAACACCGTTATTCGGGAACGTCATCACCATTTCCGAAAGCAAGTCGTTAATGCAACTAAGAATCTCGCCAATCTGGCTTTGTCCATCGAGCTGCTTAATTGGCGTGAAGATGGCTTCTGAGAGCTCTAGAAGAAACACTATGCCCTCACGAATCTCATATTGCTTATACGGTTCCTCAACAACGTCCATGGTATCTTTTCATTTGGGGTTTCTCAGGAAAAGGAGATGATTGGAATCAACTGTATTGGTTCAAACGATAACGAGATTTTCTTACTTAGTTTGTAGTCTTTTTCTTTTTCGAGACAATAGATGAAACCTTGAATGGTGAATATATATGGTCAGTCGCGTCATAAAATCTGGGGCAACTGGCTTCGCGATATCGCACTGCTTGTCCTGCCGAAATAAGAAGAGTGCCAGAGTTGCAAGTTTATGTGCTTTTCACGTTTAAAAATGAGAATTGAAAATTTCGCTTGTTTCTGGCCCTAAAGGCTAAGTTTAGAAATGTACAAAAAAAAAAGAGTTTCGCCTGGGACTTATCATCAGGCCCCATAAGCAGGTCTGATAAATCAAGCCTCACTATCTCTAGGTCCTCTTACTTCAGCATCAGTAGGAATATTAGATATAACCTCTTCAAGACGTCCAAACCAATAAGATCTAGTTTCTGAATTGTGTCAAATGCAAAAGTTCCAAGGTCATTAAGGCCGCTACCTCGTGAGGGCTAAGCCCAGGCCTGAAGATAAGAAGGGCGGAGTGAACGCCATGGTCCATATAGACCAAACGCTCATCCACGAACATCCCGACTGTCTGAACGAGCATGTTGAATGAAGGAGGCAAGAAAAGAAGATTGTAAGAAAACAAAACAAGAAGAAAAAATTATGCATCGACAAAGACCAAGTGAAGATCAACCATCAAATACTGAGATCCACTTTAGCACAGCTAATTATGCTGTTGCAGTTGCTTCCGCTCGGTAAGCCACGTGAATTCAATCATTTTGGTCATCGGAGCCCGATTCTTTCGTAATGCAAGATGAGGAGATGAAACACTGAGTTGCCGTTTGTCTCGACTTTGGTCAAGTAATACGCCCATTTCCATTCTTGCAGCCCCACGGAACACTGGTTCTTTTTGAAGCGCCTCGATTTACTTGATGATCACGACTCTTTTCTTGTAGAAAGACGGGGTTCTTCTCCATATTGCTTTGTAAAGTCGATCTCTTCCAACAATGCTGGAAATATTTCCTTTTGACTCATGCCATTTTTCGAGTACATCAGGGACCGTGTTGGTGACTAGTGACATCTGTAACTCCGGGCACTGCTTTGAAAACTCATGAATATGCCGGGCCATTCGCCTCGGCTCAAAGCTTTTTGTGGCGATCATGGCAGCGAGGGCTTGTATTGATGAAGGAGGAGACACTCACTCAATGGCACTTACATGTGGCATTGCCTCCCGTGAGCCTGAACTGCCCGTGACCGAGATTGACTCCAATACTCTATGCTGAGGAGGAGCCATATTTCCAGTCAACGCGTTGGCTAATTTTTCGAGCTGATTAGGTATAGTCTCTTCCCTCCAAGAAGCGAAGATAGAAAGGAACTTTCTTCTCTGGCTCTTGGATCACCCTCAAGCTAGTCCTCATGTTTATCAAGCATAGCTTCGAGCGCCTTCACACCATCTCTAAGCGTTTTCACATCGTCTGTGAGAGCCTTCACTCCGGCCCTGAGTCCAGCGAACGAAGGCCGAACTTGTTCTCTGAGATCCTCAACGGTGTCTTCAAAAGTACCAACAGATCGTTGGATCGCGGAACAGAAACCTTTTCAGACTAACAACCAGAACAGGCGAAAGCTAACTGGCCACATCTATCTCGGCTTCCGTGGCTTCGAAGTAAAACAAGTACACCATGAGCTTTTTGGAATGTTCTTGAATTTCACAGTTGGAAGACCCTGCTTAGTATTCTACTAACTAAAGTCTCTATTGGGTGCTTTGTCCAAGCGTTGAATGACGACGACTCTTGTTTTCTCCCAAATGTACCAAAACCGAGCCATTGCGTCGTCTCCTGCCTTTAAAATTGGTCCAGGCGGGTTCTCCTGACTATCTCCTGGCCATCAATCTGCAAAATTGCAAGGGCTTTGAAAATTCCCTCAGATTTTGGTAGATAAATATTTTGTTGCCGCAATTGAGTGATTTCTGAATACTACCCCAGAAACCACGCACGAGATTTATTCCTCGAGTTTTTCTTACCCCAGACTCCAGATAATACAGATTTAACCTAAAGCCTTAGTGCTCGCGAACCAATTAGCCGGGCCTGAATCGCTGGAATGCACCAGTGCATATAACCTAGACACCACCCCATACACCCCAAAAATACAAGCAAATATCACAGAAACCCCGGCTTAATTATAACAATACAAATGTCAATACACTACGTGCTTATTCTCAACCGACAGGGCAAGACGCGGCTCGCCAAGTGGTACGATAGCACGCTAAGTGAAGCACAACAGCTGGATACGGTCAATGAAGTCCACAGATTGGTCTCGTCGCGAGACCTGAAGTACCAGAGTAATTTCGTGGAGTTGCGTGATAGTATGATTGTTTACAGAAGGTACGCCGGGCTTTATTTTATCGTGCTGGCGGATTTCATCGACAATGAGCTCAGTGTCTTGGAGGCGATCCATTTTTTCGTGGAGATCTTGGACACCTATTTCGACAATGTGTGTGAACTCGATTTGGTGTTCAATTTCTATAAGTTGTACCCAGTGCTAGACGAGATTTTCATGGGCGGCGAGCTCATGGAGACGCTGAAGAGCAGGGTCCTACAAAGGCTCGAGTACATCGACACTATCTCGAGCTAGGGCGTGATGTTTTGATATAATTGTATGAGGAGTACTTTTTTGTTGCAGGAAACTGTATAACGTGTTAAAGATGTGGCGTCAATCAAGATCCAAATCGATTTTATTGATGTATCTATTGACTACGTTGGAACAGTGATTTGGCCTCTTGAAGTTCTTCCAGAGTCGTCGCAGAAACATCAACAATGCGCAGGTGACAACTAAATTGATTCCCTTCTGGATTGTGAAGACGACAAATTCAGTTGCGATCAAATTTCTCCAATCGATTTCGAAGATATAATCAACATTCACCCATGCATCTAGAGCTTTTGGGGCGCATGGCTCGATCAGGTGACCACATACATTCATAGCCTTCTTTGACCCTGTTTCCAGATCTCCAAGGTCTTAAAGGTCTCCAAATGGTCTTGAAAACCATCGTCCAAGAAGTGCCAAGGGCATCTGATCACGTGACCGCTGGTATTCTGGTCATTGATGATTAAAACGATCTTCGAATCTATACATAACCAGCCGGTACTTGAAAAAAGATTCGAAATTTTCTATTATATTTATATGTCAGTGTTTTGGATTTGTATGTCCGGCTGCCACTCTAGGTGAACCTATTTAATGGGGTTTTTTTGGGCAGATCAAGGCTGTTCTCGGCAATCGCTCGCCACACCATGTCCCTGGTCTGTTCTATCAGAAGTCTATCGACATTCACGAGCACGACCGAGTTGTCTTCTTCAGGTCGCAAAATCTCTAAAAAGCATTTCTTCACCTTTTCCTGGAAAGCCGTTTGTTCGTATCGTTCCTCGCCCCAGCCTTTGCGTCGCGCCAACTCTTCCATCAGGATAATTAAGAAAATCGTCAAGTCCGGATTGGGTAATCCTTTATCCGGGCTGTAAAGCCACTCGCGACTCTTCAGGCCCTCCTTCGCTAGCGAGTACGCAATGCCGGAATAAACGTACCGATCCAAAACAACATTTGTCCCGTTTGCTATTAATTTCTCGATCTTTGCAGCCAACTCCCATCTGTTGGCACTAAATAGGAGATGTGCGGCTTCGTCGGAAAGGTGGAATTCGGAGTTTGTCAAATATTCATTGATGAGTTTGCCTATGGGTGTGGACCGGTCAGGGAATTTGATGAGTGTCGCATCGAGGTGGCCTGCTAGGATTTCCGCCTGGGTGGATTTCCCAGAGCGATCCAAACCTTCTAAAAGTATCAAATTGCCACGCATGTGAAAGTTTTTGTTACGGTTTTGAAAGGTTATTATGGGATTTTATGACCTACTGAAAGCATCGAAAGTGTGGATCTTATGCGCAGGTGATCTGGCCCGACGCGGACGCGGACGCGTAGAGCCGCGAATGGTGGATGCTGAGAGTGAGACGAATGCCCAAGATATGCCATATGAATGAAGACATGCGCTAGCCATGAAATTGTTTCCTCTCCAGATAAGATAAGAATTCGAGTGGATGCGAAATTGCTTTTTTAGAAGTAAATTTGTCTCAAACGAGTCAAAAACTATATCTTGGTGAAATTCAAACAGTGTTCACCCGATCACATTGGGGCGATATTAAAAACTCACCATCTGCCTCGCAAAAGACATTTGAGGTTTTCAAAAAAGCATAAAACTTTGTTTAGAGGACTTCTTGCGTTTTTAGTCCTTGAAGACTTTGTGAATAACTTTGAACAAGAATGCCTATGAATGTTCCACCATGCGTCAACTTTCGCCTCGGTTTTCCGTAGATAAGCCCTGAAAACCCATAGAAACGAGTCGGCTCAGCTTTGGCAAAAAGAAGAAATGAAAAACTACGTTACACTTGCAAGCTTCAGAGTTCTCTTCCAATTCAGCCATACTCAACTCAAATGTAGTTTACGTGAAATATGCGAGGGATTATGACCGAGTGAGTCAGAGGAGGCCTCATCACCCGGAGATACACCCTGACTTTACTTGATATACAAGCCAGCAACCAGAGTCACACCCGCCAGCACGAAGGCTGGCGAGCAGAGTCAGCCGACGGCATCAAGCTGAAAGAATCGAAAAAAAGTTTCACAGCGACGCCACCGGGAAGGCTCGTGTGAAAGAAGAGAAAAGGAAAGTATCACCAGAGGGGAAAAAAAGTTTATGCTAGCGCAGTGCGTGCGAGTCTGGCCAAACTGAGCATGGCACGCACGACCAATTCCTGTTTAGGGCTCATTGAGCGTGAGCATGAGCGACTATGACTGGGGCCTGAATGTTGACAAGGAAAATGTTGACCACCCTTCCCGGTGAAATGGTTTGTATTCCCATTTTCATTCATAATTCTTGATATTATTAGTACAAAGAGCAGAACATAAGTTTCGAAACGCACTTGAATAGGCAGTGACTATGTGAACTTACTTGCTGAGAGTGAGACCTGGTCAAATATCTTATCTTTAGTGCTTATTGCATTTGATCCAATTATTTCCAGAGGCATTTTTTCATTCGGGTGGACTGACATGAACTTTAAGCCCTTTGCCACGATTGACCCGAATAGAGAGAGTAACTTGTCTTCGTGAAATCGACAGAAAGGGGTAAAATACTGATGATTTTAACAACAACAAATTGGTTTATCAAAGAGGATCGGGGTGGCGCCAGAAGAACAGAATACCTGGCCGTAGTGTATCGCGGTTGAATCTACCGTGACTTAATTTAAAACACTTTAATTAATGGTAAATAAAGATTCTTCAAGAACCCGTTTTTAATCCCTTTTCCCTTTTAATGGGCGAAATCAATACTGGTTCATTTTGACGCCATGTCCACAATCATGAACCCTTGTTCCTTGAACTGCCCCACCAGACGTGGTGTCATCCGTCTCTACAAGCGCTTTTTAATCCCGAAGCAAAAACCCCTAGCAGCACATGAAAAAGGAAAATCCAGAATGTTTTAGCTGAAGTGCCTAAAACCAATAAACAGAAAGAAACTAAAAAGTGAATACAACGTTGAGCGATATAAATAAGCCAGGTTTCAACCAATCTCATACGAGAAAGCCTTGTAATTAACAAAGCCTTGGCTGCGCGTCCAGCAGCTGGCAAAACCGCGCCTCCTTCGTAATTGCGAGGAAGTTGAGATGGATGCAAGCAAGGTATTGACACTTGCCAGACTTCACTTAAATTATGTGTTTTTGTTTTCTTGGCGTTCTCATGAAAGATAAGATAACGCTCTTGAAGATCCGAAACGGGACACAATGTCAAATGTTGAAAGCATTGTACACTTTCTCGAATCACACAGGGCACCTTGCAGTGACACATTGCTGACGTCAGCAGGAATGAGTTTCTTGAATCGAGCGAAAAAGGTCCACTGGCTCGTTTTTCCTTACGTTAACGCTCCAGAAGCCTCTGCAGGTAATTTGGATTCATAGATCATATTAAAAAACATGCCAGAAAAATTCAACTCTTCAGTAAGCTTGGTACGAAAAAGGGTTTTATAAATAAACAGCCTGCGCGGGTACCGGGCTGATCCGCAGCATCCGGATTCGAACATTCCTTCAAGCGGGTGGCACTCTATATACACCACTAAAAGTTATATGCAGAACATACATGGCCAAATCGAGACCGCGCGCATTGGAGGCAGGGGACAAGGAGGCGGGGCCCCACAGCAAGCACAAGCTTGGGCCTCGAAAAAAAGAAGATTAGTGGATTTCATACGCTAAATCCAAGACACTGAAGCATTTTGGAAAAGTGAGTTAGTTCGTAAAATTATGTGCAGTGAAATCTAAATAGTTTAATTGTGAAACCAGGAGGTCCACAGCGGTCCGATTAAGGTTGCGGTGATGAGGCGAGCCTGTGCGACGAAACTAAGAAAAAAAACAAAGCGCCCGGTCAACACACACCAGGGGCCCGGAACCAGGCTTAGAGCCCGAGCCCGAGTGCGCACCAAACCAAACCACCGATCGCATAAATGTTGAGCAACAGCACATAAGGGCCAATGCAAAAGCATGACAGGGACCATTAAGGATAATATGGTCATTCATTCTATGGAACACTTGTAGCAGTAAATCTAACAAACGAAAAATAATAGCGAAAAATCATTGGGGTTCCACGCAGGATCCGGAGATCTAGCATTCGGGCCCACGAATCCAAGTCTGGCCCAAGGCCGCATTTCCAGGGCCCGCTTCGATGCACGAGCGTGCGGCCTGTCGAGTTTCCGCCCGCGACTTCCCCGTGCTTTTCGCTCGCTGACACCTCGCTGCTTGAAACACGAGACTCGGGAAAAAAAAAAAAAATAATAATCTGAAGAACTGGATCCTTCAGTTATCTTATTAGACACACTTTGTGGAAGCACCGGCCAGAATCTGCAATCCCCCCTCCTCCCACCATGTCCATGCAGTTGCTCACAGGTATGTGTGATTGTCAAACACTGTTTCCCGGAAGTCGTTTGTTGCCTCGCCTCATAATCCATATATACTAACCATGACCAGTCGGAGAACACCCAAACTTGGCGTTCTATGCGTGGAGATTGCACGCCACCAAAGCGTGTGCCGTGACGATGGTGCTGGCCAGCCTAGATCCCGAAACCCCGCTCGAATGGCGGTCTCTGCAGCTTGGCGCCGCCACTTTTGCGCCAAAATCAATGGTTCAGAGCCTCCAGCAGCTCGATCCGCTGCGCAAATATGACGTGGTGATTGTCAGCGTATCGAATTTGCAGAGCTTCCAGGAAACCTGTACACAGCTCAGCCCTTTCCTCCACCAAAACTCGCTTATCGTGGTGGAATCCACGGGATACGTGCTGTTGGAGCCATTTGTCGTCCTGAGTTACCCCAAGCAGAAAAAAGTCACTGTGTGCTCGATCATGAACGAGGCCGACGTGAAGAGGCGCCCCAGCCTGAACGAGTTCTTGCATGCTGTCTTGAATCAGGACCAACGGATCTACCTAGGCACATGTTCGAATGAACTGAAACTGGTCTCTAAAGTAGCCGATCTGGCACAATATGCTAATTTCTACAAGCTCTTGCAGAAAGCGCAAGAACAGCTGGGCGGGTGTATCAGTCTCCTTCGCTCAAACAATTATAAAGAGTTCATGACCTATCAGTGGAAGCTCGCGTTGCCGCGGATCGTGTTAAACCCGCTCTCGGTGATCTTTGAGGAGCCGTACCCTGCCAATTTGGACAAGCAAATCTTGGCGAAGCCGTTGATTTCGGGGCTTGTCAATGAGATATTCAAAATCATCAAGAAAATGGAATGCAAGCTCATCAAGGGCTTCGAGAACGAGGGCAATATCATGAAAAACTGGCTGGCGCAATTTCCCGCGCTGAAAACCGCCGTGAGCCCTGAATTTGCGGACTCAAATTCTGTCTTTTACAATTTTTATCATCGTCTCGATGTCGACGTTGACTTGCTCTTGTTGCAGCCAATCTTGTTGGGAGACGACCATGGCGTGCGCACACCATATTTGGAGAACCTATACTCGATCGTTTGCCAGTTGCTCAAGATGAATTCGGCAGACTCGCTTTTCTTCACGCGCAAAACAGAGCTTTCCGAAAAACATTCTAAGGAAATGGGTAGTTTGCAGCAGCATTTGGCGAGTCTCAAGTTGGAACGCGAAAATGTCGAAAATGAGGTTCGAGAGCGCCTGAAGCACATGCATCAATTGGAAACCACATTCTCACAGCGGCAGCAGGCGCAGGACGCGCTTGTGCGCAAATTCGAGGAGCAATCGCGACTTTACGACGGAAAAATAGGCGAATTGGGCAAGATGCAGGCGCAGAAAGAGTCCGTTTTGGCCGATTTGGACTCACATTTGCAGCAGAAATCGGCTGCTCTAAGGGACGTGGAGGCGAGACTCGCACAGGGTGAGCGCGCCCTCGGAGCGCAGAAAACACAAGCCAATCAAGCCAACCAGGCAATTGCAGGCGAAAAGGAGACGGCGGCAAATGATGATCGGGGATTGAATCTGGCTGAGTCTGCCCCTCATGCCCCATCGGGCCAGAATGGGTCTGCGAATAGCCAAACTTTTGATCTTTCACACATGCAAACGCCCGACCTTTCTGAATATGCCGATGTGGCAGTTTACGGCGCTGCGTTGAACGGTGATATCGCTCCTCCGGTGCCCCAGGCGCCTCATAACTCTGTTAGCCAAAGCGCGGGCCAAAACGGACCGGTGACGCCCGAGAACAATCTTTCTCAAAAGGAAAAAGAGCTTATGCGCCGCGAACAGGCATTGCTCGAAAGAGAACGGGAACTTAGAAGCCAAGGGCAGCCGGCCAATATTCAGGGCGAAAACTTCTACGATAGCCAGAGCGGCGAGCAGTATCACGATGTTTCATCCGGTTATGCCGCGCAGCCAGGGCCCCACTCAGGCAACTTCAATGGTGCCAATGGTAACTTTAATGGAGCCAATGGCAATCCTGGGTTCCAGGGCCAGAATTACCGTCAGTCGTTTTCGCTCACGGGACCTAATCCATACAACCCGCAGTATGAGGGTAACAACTACGACCAGAGGCCGCCGCACGGATTACCTTCAAACGGATTCCCGCAACACTCGCTCCCGCCCACACTTAGAAACCCGCAACGGTACCAGCAGAATGGCGTCAATCAACAGATGCCACCAATGCAACAGCAAATGCAACAACAGCAAATGCAACAGATGCCACAGCCAAGACCCAGGGTTACATCACACTCGAGCGGGCCTGCAGGCTTGTCGTACCAGGCGCTGCAACAGAACTTGCAGCAACAAAATATCTCGCCCAACGGCGGGCAGCAGAACATGGGCCACCGTGCTAACAGCTTGGCGCTTCAGCAACAGTTGCTGCTGCAGATGAACCCACACCCACAGATGCAGAGCCTGGGGTCGCTGCAGTACCTTTTGAACCAACAGGCAGGGCACGGCGTTCTGCAGGGGTACCCCGGGAAGAAAAACCGGCGCTCGGCCTTTCCTGATCAGGCACTAAACATAGACTACGGTGGTCGAGGCGGCATGCCGATGCCTGCGGCCAACGGCGGCGGTAAGCACAAGTCAGTGATGATGGGAGGCTCGGGTTTGCAGGCGTCGCCGCCAATGATCCTGACGAAAAAGTCGTTTTCGGGCATAAACCCGTCTGCTCAAAGCCACCTTCGCATTCCAAACCAGAACACGTCGTCGAACTCAGACTCGTTGACGTCACATGGCAGCATGAACGAGGAATCGCCCAAACCAGCCACCCCTGACAGTCTGCGTGATATCAGGCTCGATGTGCCTGTGGCAGAACCGGTGGGGAAACCATTAGGTGCCATAGCGCCGCCTCCCGAGACGCAGAAGAAGAAGAAGAAGGGGCTTTTCAAAAAGCATTAATGCAGGCTGATGTGTGGATCCATAGAGAGTCGTCATGGGTATAAATGCCAGCCTTTCAAGTTGGGTTACCCATGAACCTCATTATGTTTGGTAGGTGGCATGACTAATACTAATAGGAGACGGCATGACTAATTTATAATTTTATACACGACGCTAGTCGCTAATTATGATACTTTTCGCAAAGCAAGCTTGAATGTAATGATGTCAATGATTGTTGGGGTCATGGGACATATCAGTGATACAAAAAAAAAGCCAGTAGCACCTGGTTATAAAAGGAACAACTTTAGAGCAGTAAGGGAGAAGGTGTCAAGATTATTTCATTATCATAAACGGCGCATTTCGGTATGAATGGCGATTTTCAGAACAACATTTGGAGGGTCTATTCAAGTTATGGGTCTTACCGTGGTCCTTATTGACACGTCCCACAGCCTATTCGAATGCACTGTAGGCCGTACCGTCCTGAATTAGCGTGTTTTCCAGGTTCAGCATATTTTGACATTAAAGCTTAGTGTGACAAGAGAAAAATTTGAATTTGGGGATAATCCCAGCAATGAAGTCTGGAATGTCTAATGTCAGCTTCGCCGCTCTAACGAAGTAATTCAGCGAGATTTGCAAACAAAAGCATTTTGAGAGATGCAACACGATTCAAATGACGAAAACAAAAAAAAGAAGAGAGAAAAAACAAGGAGTCTTCAAAAAAACCCAGGCACAAATTTTCTTTGGCCTCTGCATGTTTTTCAAGTTTGTTATCAGTATTTGGTCCTTATATCTGCTCTCTTGCATATCATCCGTATCTTAGCTGAGTTCATACCGAGTGCCTACCAAGGTACTGTGAAGAAACAACACTGATACTACATATACAGTGTGAAAACTTATGAGCATGGATCAGTTTTCCCAAAATACGTAAAAAACTTTAACTCATAGTTGTTTGACAAAAACAAGAAAAACAATAAGGAAAACAAACAAACAAAACCAGGTTACTTATCAATATGTACTGTTCTCGACCGGCTCCTCCACCGTCCCAATTGGACTGTCCAGTGAGGTGCGCGCATCGTGCGTCCTGCGCCAGCACCATACATATCTGAGATCTCGAATCAACATATAGGAAATAGGCCAATCCAGTGGAAGTGTATATACGGAAATCGACAGTTTTGGGCATAAAACACTTTGAAAAATGGCGCGCCGGTCTTTCTACGAGGACGATGAGCTCGTGACGACGAAACCAGGCATGAATGCCGAAATCCAGCCTGAATTGAGAGAGAAAGAGTCTTCTCACGGTAATATCTCCTTTGTTGATGGAATGGGCGTCAGAACCACGCCGTACCTCGAGAGACACTCGAATGCGCTCCGTGAATTCATACGTAACAACACCCGTGTGATATTGGCGGAACTTGGCACGCAGCAGACGGCTTTGCGCAACGAATGGCTGAATTTGAAAGCCAAGATCGATGAAACCATATTGGACCCGGTTTTCCCCGGGATCGTCAGCCTACTTTTCCCTGTGTTGGCCACCAACGTCTTTGTTGCCAGACGTGCGTTGCCCGTCCGTTTTTTGGCCTCCTCTGTGGTCTTTGGTGTGTCATTGAATTACAATATGCCGCTCACGTATTTGGCTGCGAAGGGCAAACTCTTGGCGTGGGAAAAACAGAATTTGCCTGAGTTTTATCAGCAGCGACACGAGCTAGTAACGGCAGCAAACGTGTGGGTCGATGACGCCCGTCTTTTGCGTGCACAGGCAAAAGCTGACTTGCAAAGCTCGATTCACAACGCTAGACTCGCGCTAATCAAGGCCTGGGACGACGAGTAAGCACCAAGAGCCGGGCTAGAAAATTGGTGACCCGGAAAACAAGCTTGATTCATAGACACGCTTGAATGCTTGTTTGTCCACTCATATACATATTCAACTAAACGATGCACAACGATTTTCGAGATTAAGAAGTGGGCATGTTAAGACAATGTCTATGTAGATGAGGAAACTTCAAAGAAAAGCATTATGTGTGTGCCTTGTGCAACTCATTACATCTCAAGCCCGCAATGATCATGTTTCATTAGTCCCATTTCGAGAAAGTTCTCGTAAATCAGAATGGCTTCACCTGAGTAGATCAGAAGATGCAAATATTTGTATTAGAATGACTAATTACTTTGAGACCAGCACAAGAGAATGTGGTGTTTCTGAAAGGAATGCATGATGATGCGCTGGATTCTGTGTGAGGCGGAAATGCTTGCGCCAAAGTTGATGCCTGAGCATGATAGACAGATGTTGGCCGCCCGCAAACTGTCTAGTGCATAAGAAGATCGTAAGTGGTGTAGACAAGGGCCACAGCACCCAAAATGATCATGGCATAATTGATCATCGCTGTAGCGAAAAGACGCCTTTTGTTTGTGGTGGCGTTTTTGTAGTCACAACACAACTTCAAGTGGAGCATGGGTGGGTACATGTATACCAAGGGGATACACGCAAAGCAGCCGACGAATGACACGAATTTGTCTAGATTTTTTCCACCATAAAAGGCAACAGAACACGTGCACAAAACAAACACCAGCCTTAAAAGATTTTTCAGCCATTTCACGAGACTGGACGATTTACCGGTCTTCGAGGAGGAAAAGATTTTTTGCTCAATTAACCGCACTGCAGGGAAGATCTGGATCGGTGTTGATAAGAGAATGGCAAATGCATAAAAGAGTTGCACCATGATAACAAATGGCGAATTTTGCGGCAAGTTGAGGAGAATCACCGTATCGATATTCTCCCCAAAAGTGATGTACCCTAATCCTCCAATGAAAACGAATATGGTGGATATCGTTAATATGACACTGCGCAAAACACGAGGAAAGTGGTCGGGGTAGATCATGGATTCCTGGATAGGGATAATTAGGCCAATCCCTTCGAATGCAAATATAGCCACGCCAATAAAGAGCGAAAACTCGGACTTGTTGAAAAGATAATATACTCCACTCCCCGCCTGTAAGTCGTTTTGAAACAATTGTAATGCCGTAAAACATACAATGGTAATGAGACCACCCATGATAAATATGTTTGCGATCAAAGCCAGCAAAGAAAGCCGTGTGATGTCCCTTATCAAGCTAAGCGGGGTCAAGATACATGCCTGTAAGGCGATGAACCATAGAATGTGCAAATCGGCCGTTTTATATGAGGACACATTGACGACAAATGCACGGAGGTTCTCGGCAGTGAACACAATGTACGTGGCGACAAATCCAACCTGCGAAAGTACGATCGAGAATAAAATCAACTGCTGGAAGAATGGCCCATAGCATAAGCGGCCCATTTCCGAGAAGCCCGATACTTTTGCTCGGAGTTTTGCATACACCAACACTACGTAGCACCAATAGGAGAGAAGCCCAAACAGAAACAACATGGCTGCAGAAAAGACGAGGCCGCCGCTCAGGAAAGCTTTGGGCAAAAACAAAACGCCCGTGCCGACAAACGCCTTCACCAAAAGAAAGTATGCCTTTAAATCTGTGGCAGTGCCCTGCGGATTGTAGTTTTCGGTGGTCAAAAGCGGGGTACCCTCATTGTCTAACTCGTTGAACTTATAGGGCGAGTAATGACACGCCACTGCATCCTCGTCCTCCAAATCCTCGCCGGCAAAATGGCCGTAAACGCTCAAAAACTCGACGAAATTGCGTGTGAGTAAATTAGGCCTCCGTTTATTGGCGTGACTCAAGACGAATTCGCGTCGGAATCCGCCAGGCACGTTCAAAGAGCTGGCCAGCGAGCCACGCCGAAATGTGTCATGATCCACCAGAGAAAGACTTTTGGATCGTTTCACGATGGGCCGCTCGCGATCACTATACTTGTAGATTTGTCGCGTGACATCAGCACCCTCGGCGGCTAACCCCTGATCCGACTCGGCCTTTAGATGCCTCTGGACAGTTTCGAGCATTTTCAGGTTATTTCTCGAGTCAAAATGCAGAATCTCGGTTTCTGACCCGGGGCTTGCGCTCTTCGAGTGATCGGGCGTTTTCGACAGTTCCAGAACGACGTCGTTTTTCATGAATATCGTGTTGTTTTGCAACAGACTTGCCATTGATTGCGAGAAGCGGGGCGAAGACTCGGCGGGCGACACTGCCCATGAAGAACGGGTGATTTTGGCCATCAGGCTCCGTCTTCGGCTGGCAATGTCACGTGGCACACTCATGGTAGTCTGGAGGTGGCAGTAACGGTAAATTTGAGCAATATCAAGGAAAGACTAAATCGATTATGAGTACCTTTCAATACAAAAAACAAGACTCGAAATATTTTACGTCTCTTTTTCGCAAATGCAAGCGATGTGATTGGGTTTGGTTCGAGGCTTATTGGATGATATGAGGGAGTAGAGTCTTGCGCGATGGATGAATCGGCCCCACCGATAAGCAGTCTGTGCCGCGCCTGCTGCCGCCTGCGTGCACGCTTCGCCCCGATAAGAAGCCCGGCCCCGCGCGCGGCTCGGGGGTGTCTTCCAAAGATAAATATACATTGCATAAAAAGAAGATTAGAGGTCAATGTGAAAGCCGTAAAAAGTGATTTCTCTAAACCGTGGATCAACTGCTTAGATTTGCTGAGGCCAAAAAACACTTAAAAGGGAGAATGAGGCCTCTGGTAGTGAGGCCTTGTTGATGCACTATGGACGTCACACGGACTGGACTGGAGTGAGGCCCCATGACGTAAGGCATGACTGATGCACAACACACATGTCAACACATGCCTCGTACCAGATTTAATTTCGCCGAGTAATTCTAAGTTTGTCGGAAATAAACTAGGCTTGATTTTTGATCCAAGAATACTCGTGAAAATCTATCAAGATGACAATGATATTTCGGACTGACAGTCTTACATTGTGTGACTGCGATAGTTATTATCATGGACCGCCAGAAAAAGTATCTAAGTAAAATTTGCTTCACCATCTCTTCATGTTCGAGAAAGTTTAAAAACCCTTTTGATGAAATTAGCATCGTGGTATTCCAAAAACTGTTTTTCTATACGAATTCTAACTTGGACTGCTAAAAGTATTACTATCATTACGTTTTGGGCGATTGTTTTCCGGGCAACCCATCTCATCATCCCCGCAACATCGTTTGATTCTTGGCCGGTGCGCATGACAGACCGTTTCACCGTCAGTTTCATTTCCACTTGCAGGCACATCAATTTCTTTTGGCGTAATTTGGTGATTCTAAAAGCTCAGGCGGAATTTCATAGTTTGTAGCTCAATCAAGTTTGCTGTTTGTTTGCTTGCTGGAAAGCCTTTCAAGTTAAAACAATTCTATCTGCCAAATTAGATACCCGGACGCCGCAGTGTGCACACCTCAGAATCATAGTAAGCCCAGCCCCATGGTAAAAGAATAAAGTAGAAATGCAAGCCGAATTGAATTTTACCGATTTATATCGTGTGTTAATTCGAGCTTATTGTTGCAATGGCTTTGCGGCTAATACTTAAACATGGTATTTCCCCGTTTTAGGATTACAGCTTTGGTGACTTCCCCACGCGCTAATTTTAGCACTTGCATTTTTTTCATGTATTTCCTCCCATTTGACGGTTCATCTGCACCCACCCGTATTAAGAGCAATAAAGTGACGCGATAAAAACGAGCTGGCTACATCGTTATCTTCGAATCAAGCTAGAAATTTAATTTTTTCTCGTATTGTACGCGGTTTGGGTTTTTGTCGAATAAAATCAAGAAGGGAAGTCGCGCACATTCACTTTCTACGGGTACAAGCCCCAGAAAAGAATGTTCATCGAAAGGTCCATGGTTCGGAGCCAACACGAGCTGCCGAACGAACATAAACATGCGTGTGGGATGAAAGATGCCTCGATTGTTGAAATTTCGTCCTGTTTGGATCATGTAACTAATATACATATAAAATAATGAATAGTGAAAGAAAAAAAAAAAAAAAAGCTAGATCTACCCCCGCTAAGGCATGTGTCTGCCTGGAAGTTCGTTCGCGCACCTCGGGGCTGTCTCGTCACCATGACAGAATACTGCTACAATAGGCATGATCCCATCAAAGCACAAAAGAATAATTACGAGGGAGTGCTGTTTTTTCACATTGGCTAAAACGTCTGATAAATGTGAAATGAAGGCTCATGTTTGCGTCAAATCGCTGTCTTGACTAAAATATCCACGCGTGCCTGAGTGGCTATTGTGAGCCCTGGCCCGAACAAAATGCCATTCCGCGGCGTGCACTTATTATACTATGGGGCCTGTGCGCGCCATTGTTGCGTCTAGGCGCAGCCCATTAAACAATCAAACAGTACAATAGTTACTGCCTATTCTCGTGCAGCACCACTTACAATAAGTCCAGGCCGCCATGAAATTGCTAAGTATTGTTTACTTTTACGTTCTTTTCTCGCTCGGTTTTGCAGCAACCACGACAACCTCTTCCTCGTCATCATCTGCGTCGTCCTCTAGCTCTGTTGAGCCCACTACAGTATGGGTAACAATCACCACAGGAGGCGCCTTGGCGACCGTCCAGTCGATCTGGGTGCAGTCGTTCATGTCCACATATTCCGACGCCACTTCTAGTGCCACCTCTGGGTCGATGGGAATGGGCAGCTTGAGTGGCTCTGTGGGCGGTGTAAGAACATATACCCAGCTGACGGTGAACGGCGGCAGCGCACTTTATTCGAACTCGATGGCGCTTGTGGTGCTTTTTTTGAACTGGGTTTTGTGAGATTCTTGTGAGGGTTTTAGATTGTTTTGGGTCCCATGGCTCCAAACGGGTATTAGACGGGTGTGTATATGTATAGACTCGCAGAGGGATAGTGAGGACGCTTTAGCGGGCACAAAGATTTAGAGAATAGAGAATTAGATTTCGTTTTTTGTATGAAAAAGCAGTGTTCTCTTTGCTTTGCTATGTCGTCGGGGGTAAGACCTTGTCTAGCAGTTGAGTTTTGCCCGCAATGGAGCTTATTCTCTCTTGCATGAACATCATGGTCTGGCTGCTGGGTCAACCAGAATACAACACTGAAGATACCACAAAGCCTCTATCATGACTAAATTTGTCATATTTTGAGGGCGAGGATTGGATCTGAGGCGTTATGTTTATACTACCGCATCCTGGAGGCACTTATTGATATGGTCTGATTTTCATTCTGTGGGTACAGACATACAATCAAAACAAACACTTGCGTTTTGATGTTGATATGGCCTTCCTCTAGATGTTTCAGGTTCGATCTTTCTTGACAGATGATAGACTCGATCAAGCTATTTGAGATAAGCACGATAGAATGTCAAGACTGGCAAATTCAATAAAATGGCAAGCGAACTTGTAACGCGAGGGTTCCAGAAATCACACCACGTTTCACAAAAATGAAGTCACCATTTTATAAGATGGGAAGAGATCTTGATTCCCAATTGGTGATACCTCAATTTCAACGCCCCTGCTATTCTCAGCGAAGTAAAGCATTTGAACTAGCATGGAGGTCACCATAACCTACCCCAACATTTGTTGTTAGCGTTTTACTAGTTATTTTTTAAAGCGCTAGCACCAAAACCAAATAATTTGTGGTTTACAATTTGGCTTGAATATTAAATTGGAGAGTCGCTTACAGCAACAGCGGTTGGATAGAGCCTGCCAAGTCAACCAAATTACCCTTTTCACATAACGTATTTTAAATGCATGAGCTGCCATGCACTGGAGACAATGGTACATACTAGTAAGTTGATGACTACATAATCTGTGCCACGAGATGGTATGGACTATGATGTTGGGACCATTTTCCCGATTCGGCACGGGTGCGTGCACTTTACTACCCGGCTCAAGTGAGCGGATGCCAAATAGAGGCTGGCTCGTTTGGTCCAGGTGCTCACGTTTACCCGTACACGTGCGCTGATTTTGGTGGGCCGCGGTCCCAAGTTTACGCGCATGAGAACTTTTTCCAACATCGATTTTTGTAACGCACCAAGCCATAGTGAAGAGGCATCACTTCAGAGGTAGTTTTAAAGTATGTTTTGCCAACGAAAAATCCATAGTCACTGCGTCAGCAAGGAATTGTGACCTGCTTGATTCACGGAGTGTTTTAAGCGTCCGAAAAAAAGGCGTGGTGTCAATTCACACGCCAATACATGACACGATAGCCGCCACAGATCGCTCTTCGTATATGAACACGCATCAAGCTTTGGAAAAATTCAATAATTATCTATACTAACGCGTCCAGATGTCCGAAGACTTGACCAAGAAAACCGAAGAATTGACCTTGGAAAACCAGAACGCCACGACGGTGTTGCTGAACAAGGAGGACTTCACCGCCAAGCACCCATTGAACAGCAAATGGACCTTGTGGTACACAAAGCCGCAGGTGAATAAGAGTGAGACTTGGTCTGACTTATTGAAGCCAGTTATCACTTTTGACACCGTGGAGGAATTCTGGGGCATCTACAACTCGATCCCTGTGGCCAATCAGTTGCCTATCAAATCCGACTACCACTTGTTCAAAGAGGGCATTAAGCCTGAGTGGGAAGACGAGAAGAACGCCAAGGGTGGCAGATGGCAATACTCGTTTGTCAACAAGCGTGATGTGAACCACGTGATCAACGACTTGTGGTTGCGCGGCTTGTTGGCAGTTATCGGCGAGACGATCGAGGATGACGAGAACGAGGTCAATGGTATCGTGTTGAACATTAGAAGAGGCTACAGAGTTGCCATTTGGACCAAGGACTGCGATTCCGCCAAGTTGAAGACCATCGGCGAGCGCTTCAAGAAGGTTTTGAAGTTGGCCGATGACCAGAAGTTGGAGTTCATGTCACACGACACGTTTAACGCCAAGGGCGAGCCCCAGCTCACCGTGTAAGCTCCATGTATAAGCTTTTGTATACTTACCCTATATAACGACCACGACTATTGCTCGCCACACGCCTGTGCTCTGTGTGCATCGTAGAACACAATTGGCAGGCCGTAAGAAACGGGAATTCAAGTGAAAGTGATCGACTACAGAAAGGTCACTATTCTTGTATCCTAAGAATATTGAACCCAAAAATCAATTCGAGTAAGCCCTATCATAGGATGTACACACGTCATAAGTCATAACACTTGGGATATGACCCCATTCTTTCACTTGGATTGTCGTTTCAGAAAGTCTCCAAACCTACGAAAAAAAAAAAAAGATCTTATCTATTCACGCCCAAAGACTATTTTTCTCACATCGTGACTATGCACATGTCTTGTTCAAGCTTGCCACGTTGTCTCAAGTTCTTGCTCAGGGTGGTGCCCATAGAAAGCTCATTGTCACTTCGCCCATGGTTACTGACGTATCACGATGTAACATCGTGAATAAAAAAAAGCGGTTAGATTCCCCTGATGATGATAAATCTAGTCGGCTTTGATTTATAGAACGACTATCGCGTTAAGATTCATCAGTCACAGAGGAGGCGTTTGAGGATTCACCATCGGCATCAGAATTTAATAGATTTTATAGTCTAGCATGAATAGCTTAACACACCCTACTTTTTTTCTCGTTTTTCACGAAATGGAAAAATCCATATTCATTCTAAGTCATTTCGAAATATTCGCTAGGTGATCCGATTTGAAGCTTGCCAAAAATGTTACTGCTTGAGGCTGGGAGTCTCAGCAGGACTTTAGCGTCGATCACTCTTATACGAAGACAATAGAGACAAATATATTCCACAACGGGAAAGGAAAAGTTTACACGGGTATGAATGATTCTTCACCCACATTCCAAGCAAATTGTATCATCATGACGATCCGAAAAGTGGCTGGTACAATAACTTATATATAATGACAGGGTCCTCGTTTATAAAAGGTCGTGAGTAGCACTACAACAAGATTATTCCCACCGCTGAAACGTCCATGGAATTCTACCTAGAGTGACTGCAGCGTCAAGCTGTATGCATATACTTTTTTGAATCTCTCTGAATCTCTCTAAATCTCTCCAAACTTCTCTAAATCTCCATCAGAGAACAAAATACCCTTCCTTCCCACTTTGGCGATCCTTGGCTGCCAGTTTCTATACTCTATGAATATCTACGATGCCTCTAGTATCCCGCTGGGTTCACGCGATCGCGAATAAACTCGTGCACTTTGTCCCAATACGCCGGTTGCGCCACGGTATCGTTATGGGCAGAGTTCTCGAACTTTATCATACTTTTTTGCAGCGCCCGCAGAAGCTGGTGGATTCTATCCATGTGTTCGGGCGGCACAATCTCGTCATTGCGTGCGCTCAAGAGCAAGAGCGGGATAGACTCCGGAATCAGGGGCACAAGGCGCTCGGAGTCCCATACCTGGTTCACGAACACGGCAAAGTACCTTAGCATGGGGAAAATGTGGGGCACCGTTTTCGGAATCAGGAGAAATGTGTTTTCTAGAATGACCCCCAGGACCGCCAGCGGGTAAGTGGCGGCTATATAAATGGCCACGGCACCACCCAAAGACCGACCGTATAGCACTAGTGAGCTCTGCAGAAGCTGGATATCTTCTTTAGTAACATAATCCAAAATGCGCTTCGCGTCGAGTTTCAACCCAGCCTCCAGAGGCTTGCCCAGGGACTTGCCATAGCCACGGTATGAATAAATAAGCACGTTATAACCGAAAGACTTATAAAAAATCGCCACGATCTGGAGCGCGTGGCCAATGTTGCCTGCGTTGGGCGAAAGAATAAGCACGGTTTTATTCGTGTACAGCGGCGACGCTGCGTCATGCCGCAAAACATAACATTGCAACAGCACGCCGTCCTCTGTATCTAGGTACAACTCCTCATAGTCCGGCATGGCCAATTCTGCGGGCGTGGCGCAATATCCATGGCCATCATTCAATGAGGCAGGGTAAATTAACAGGCTCTGGAACGCATATAGGCCAAAGAGCGCCAGGCCGCCGAGCACCGCGCCGACAATCGCGAGCATTTTCGCAGGGTACACGAGCCGCAACAACAAGGAGACCACAGATGGCATTGCCTTGTTTGCAGTGTGTAAATCTTGAGGTATTTCAAACCCAGATTTGCGTGTGGAATAGGTTATGGATCTGGCGTGGGGCATGTGCGTGCGGTATGGGGCGGCGGCGGCGCGCAATTCATGCATGCGAACGAGCCAGGGCCGAGTAGGTTGGTGTTATAGTCAAACCCGATACTTTTATTTTTCTTGAATTTTTTTCTCTTCTTCTCTTTCTTCTCAATTTGTTTTGGCTTGGTCCATCTAGTTGAGGACTGGGTATGGAGCAGAATCGCTTTATTGACTTTTTCCATCTATATAACAGTGTATATTCATACATTACTCGAAACGGCTCCGCTATCACTCATTGAAGGGTGTATTTTTAGTATTGCAAGTTGAAGTGAGGACTTTTAGAGGATGCGAGGGGTTCTGGTGACCCGAAATGAGCTAAAGGAAGTCCCTACTCTTCGAGGATGAAATTGAATCTGAATAGCTAATGGTTGATGTAGGGTCTCACTCTCTTTATTCAGATGAACAATGAACAGAATTACATTACGGCATTCTGGACACGGCTGCGAACAATAATTGAGCCGTTTCAACAGTGAGAAAGAAAAGATCATGGCTATAAAAACAAAAGGGCGTTTTTGAGTGATGACGGGGTGTGTGAAGTCTAGCTCCATATTTCGGGTCACAGGTATCATACAAGAAACATGCTCAACAAGCTTCTCTTGCCCAAAACCCCCTAAATTGGACCTTACTATAAGGAAGAGACCGAACTTTGTTTTGGCAATTTGTATCAAAGCTCGAAGAATAGGACGGTCTGATGTGTTCGGAAGGCCCATGGCAATAGTTAGTCTGATTGGTGGTTGCTGAGATAAATCTTAATTGTGTTCCAGCCTTCTGGCGCCTACTTTGTCATTTAATTCATTGACCTCATTATCATCACAAACGGCTGCCCCGTGCTTTTCGATTTAAACGCTCTGACTTTGTCGATGCATAAATTACGTTGCCGATTGTCTTTTTTCTCTGTGTTGGCCACAGATCATACTCATACTTTATTTGGGCAGAAAACGTTGGCTCACGCCCCTAGGGAAGTTTGATTTCTTGACAATGTTCGGTCCCTTAAATTGTGAAGCCCGTTTATCAGATGGCAATATCCTGTAGATTCTCAAGGAACCGCTATTATGATCGTGGCAAATGAGTGATTTCCTGACCGTTAAGGTCATTCATGTGATATATGCTTGTGAGGGTGGGTTCACCCATGGCAGTGGCTCTCGCATATCGTGATTGCAATTTTTCTGCAAACCGTCGTGTATGCCAAAGAAAGAAGCTTGCGTCATGTATGAATCTCTTGATGTGGTATGTGGCTCAGACTCGGCTTTAAACGGTCATTCTGAGAAAACTGGCACTCAGATCAGCAAATACTGATACAAATATATGCTGCTTATCTGAAGCAAGGCCGGCGTTAGCCCTGCAAAGTGATAGCACACATATATATATATATATATATATATATGACCCAGTAACTTGAATTTTAGCTTCTTTGTCTAGTAGAAGCCTGAAGCTCATGGCACAAGAGCAAATACTCAAGATCGATGGAAGCGTCCAACAGTCTGTTTCATGCGAGATCATGGGGCCGATATTGCACTCAGAAGAAGTCCGCCCGCGAAGAATTCATATAAAATTCACCGAAAATAACGAAAATATCAGTTTATGAGACTTCATTGTCTACACATTTGTCGTTTTTGGTAAACACAAGCATGATAGTTTTGAGAACAAGTCCCTGATCCCGGCGACATTTCCTTCTCCTTAGTAGATGCAAGAATAGTTGCGAGGAACAATCTTGCTGGTCTTTTTTTTTCTATTTTCGAACTAGAAATACGATACTGAATGTTTTTTTTTCTGTTGGATCGAAGCACCGTTTCTCGTGAATTTGAGATGTTTCCTTTAGTTGCTTTGAATAACTGGCAGTCGCAGCCGTTTGCAGCCAGCAGCAAAGCCAGTCTCAGTCTCGCCTAAGCCTGTAATAGTCTGACTCGAATATACACATTCCATGAATACTTCAGAAAAAAGCCCTCGACTCTCAAAACAATATTCCTCAGATAGACTTTGGGACTGCATTAATGCAGCTGTTAGAGAAAAAAAAACTCGAAAGTAAACATAATCTGTGAATTGTGGACTCTCTGGCATATTCCATTCTGTCAGCCACGCGCACCACTAGACTGCCTGCCTGCCAGTATCTGCTACACCTTCTGGGCAGATAAGTACTGCAGAAGAGGCCAACCAATTGAGCCAAAACACAACAAACGTCACGTTTCTCGGGCAAAGCGTCACTCCTTACATACACGGTATTGCGATAAGCGCCCCAATTCTTTTCTACTCCTTCCATGTCGACGTCACTGCAAGGCCTCAATCAGCTGAGTCTAGCGCGGTTCGCGTTCAACATCTATGGCCTGTTCAACGAGCGGAGCGCGCCAAAAGGCCCAGAAATGCCGAAATCGCGGCCGGGAAAACTCAAGTATGTGTGTGATAGGGAAATCACCTGTGTTTCGCAGCTCCAGCACGCCGTGGGCCGCACATACGGGCCCAGTTATGAGCCAGCTTCGGGGACTTCGCATCATGTGCTTATAGGCGGCAAGAATTACCTCCGAATGCTCAGCTTGAGCGCCAGCCAGGACGAAATCGTGGGCGACACAAACTTGCTTGAAGCACACGCGCCACCGCTGCGAGCACATGCGTCGTCGCGGCTTTTCAATGTCAATACCATCAAATCCAAGGCCGATTTGGTCGCGTGCGGCCTCACAAACGGGCACGTGGATGTGTTCCACGTCAGCGGCAGCGGCGCCACGCGGCTTGCACACCGTCTTGATGGGCACAAGCGCGTGGTCAACTCCGTGGACTTTGCAGACCACGAAAACGTGATGCTTTCTGGGTCCCAGGACGGCACCATCCGCTTGTGGGACCTCCGCTCGTACCTGCCGCGGCCCGTGGCGAAGCTCATGGCGCTGCAGCACGCCGACCCTGTACGCCTGTGCCAGTACTCGCCGCACGCGAGAATCAGGGGCAAAATGGCGGTGTTATCTGTACATGACTCCGGAGCCTTATGCAAGTACGATCTACGATACCCCTCCCTGGCCCATACCGGCGTCGCGTTGCCTGAACGGCGTTGGACGTTCCACACGGGCCCGGCGCTCTCACTCCACATCCATCCGGAGCTCGAGCACGTGCTTACGTGCGGTCGCGACCGGAAGATCTGTCTCTGGAATTATGCTGACGCACACAGCTCTGCGCCCGAAGCCGTCATCAACACATACGGGCCCGTGATGAAGGTGCGGTGGAACGAGACGCCCAATGCTTCCATAAACGTTTCCGAACATGAGAACTTGCCGGGAAATCGTGCCTTATACGCCTATGACTTTGCCTGCCTGTACCTTAATGACGACCCGTCAATCAGCGTCTTCAACTTGGCCCGGCGGCACGTGCCACGCGAGATCGTCAGCACACTTACCCGCAAGCCGTTCCAGAACTTTGTATGGGCGAAAGGTGCGCCGGGTGCCCGAAAGCTCTGGACCATCACCAAGCTGAATGTATTTGTTTCTTATGACCTAGATTCACCCTATGAGTCCGCACAAAACATTGCGCGCCCATGCGAGACCTTGCCCGCTGTATCGACTGCCTGGCGTAGCGGGTCTATGAGCCTCTCGGTGGTTTCCCAGGACACGCATGACTACGACATGCTGATGACAGTGGCAGATTCCGTGCCTGACCTCCCGGAAAGAGCCGTTTCCGAGGATGGCCGCGCAGAATTTGAGTCTTATCACGATCCCGTTCCCCACGCGTCACCGGCGCTGTTTGACACCGCGTTTCCACTTCCAAATCGGGCCCCACCATCGCATCCTGCCACGCCCACTTATTTCTACCAAAAGAATCCAGTTTTCTCCCCCAATGAGAGGCCTATGCTTCTACGGCTGCTGACTCAGCAATCTCAACACGCAATGTCGTCGTCTTTGGGATTCTCGCGACCACACATTGACTTTGCGATGTCACAGCCCTCTCAGCGTCCATCCCTCCGCAGGAACCCGTCTCAGAATACGGTCGAGCTGGCGTCGCTGGGAGGCACCGTGTTCCAACCGGTCTTGGCGCACAGCCCTCACCATACTTACAAAACTGTCCCGTCGCCACTGCAATCACCGTCGCCGTACGTGGTTTCCATGTCACTACCCCTCCCATTAGCCGACGATGCTGTTTTCGCCGCGTTGGCCACGGACTACTTGACCGCAGTCCCCGACGCATTCACACTCGCGTTTGTGTGCCTGGTCAATGCCCGCGTGGCGGCCAGCGTGCTGAGGTTCAGGGACTGCCAGACATGGAAAATGATCGGGGTGGCCCTCGAACAAGATGTATGTGATAATACGGGCTTATTGGCTACTCAGCAAGGTGCTGATTTAGCGGAACACGAAAATGACAATGCATCGGGCGACGCTTCGTTGGACGTGCTTTCTCGCTCACCGGGCGATGCTAAGTCCATCTCCTCTGATTTGGGAAACGTCGTCGGTTCATATAATTCTGACTCCACGCTGGCCACTAACTACGGTGGGGCTCCACGCAAACGCTCGAACACATCCTCAATGAACAATCTCTCGATTTTAGGCTCTTCGCGGGAATCTGCGCGCGGCGAGCTCTTGCTCAGGAGCAGAACATCGTCGCATCAAAGCATGGCTGAGGCAATTCTGGGAGACAACCTTTCAAGGTCCAACAGTTTCGGAAAACGATCTTTTGCGCTGCTGCTGCGTGCGATGTCGGGGCTTGACCAGGAAACTCGGCTTGGTATCAGTAAGACCGAGAACGACGATAGCGTTAAGGACACAAAGAAGAAGGAAGAACCCCTGGATCTCGGGCTTGAGGGCACTGTTTCACCGGTCAAACCCATCGGAATCTCGAAATTTGTTCACGAGAGCATTGATCGTAAAACAAGGCGGAGCACATTCTCGGTCAGCGGTAGGCACATGCGTGGAGAAGAGTCCTCCAAACATCCACTAGGTGCCTCTCACGACCTAGACAACGAAAATCTTCAGGCCATGACAAATATTTCCGCGTCTTACGCTTCTTCTGGGCTTTTCAATAGTGAAGCCGCACACAGCAACCAATCGCAAGCGTTTTCACCAGGGTCGCGAGACCTGCAAGCATGCTCATGGCAATCTTTGACGGGGAAAAGTCTCCTGAAGTTCAAGCCTCCAGTGGCTTTGTTCGACAACAAAGTGTCGCTTGATCGAGTGGAGGAATCCAGCATAAAAAGTAAGGAGATTAAGCCTTCTCAACTCACTATGGCCATGACTGGGCGTGCCATGGTAGACGATATCTTCAGGCCATGGAGCGCGGTAAGCATTATTGAGAAATCTCTTGAATATGCTCTAGCGCAGGGCGATTTGGTGATGAGTGCAACGTTGATTCTTCTATTTTACGAATACTTTCTGAAACAGTCCGAAACATTGCTTGGCGCACTGGAATCTTTAGAGGTGCTTGGGCTATACGTTGAGACTCTTAGGTCCAAGGAGATGTATACAATTGCCGTGCAGGTCGTGAAGGACGCTCCAGCAGACTTGAAGGAAAGACTTAGCGATTATGCAGTGAAAGAAGTTGAGATGCGGTTCTATTGTGGTTGGTGTAAAACGCTCTTGACAAACGAAATATCAAAGGCGAAGTATGGGGTGGACAGCGACCAGTTTGGATTTTGGTATTGCGACGAATGTTCGCGGAAACAGCTGAACTGCGTTTATTGTCACGAGCCATGCAAGGGCCTCACTGTGGTGGAGAGTCTAAAATGCGGTCACCGCGGCCACTTTGGGTGTTTCCAAGAATGGCATATCGAGGATGGAAACACAGAGTGCCCGGGCGGTTGTGAGTGAGGGCGTGTTCTGTGATACGCCAATTATGTGTAGTTTGAAGATGCGTCTGGGATAGGTATGCTCAATTATACCTCGGCACGGTCATATTCGCTCACGATCGACCAGTCATTTATCCAATTTTCAAAATGGCGTCAAATACAGGTACTGATCCCTGTATAATTCCCAAAAGTGCCTCATATCAAAACGACATCGCCCAACTCGACATATCGTTGGATGTACCGGTACCTGACCACATATATGCCGTCTTTTTCGAGCTCCAACTCGTCGCTGCCCATATAAAGCATTATCGTGTCTTTACAAACGACTTTGATGAACACAGGCTGGTCGAGGTCTGGGGCCGTGACCATATTCTCGCCGCCAGTAGTGTCATCCAACAAAGTCAAAAACCCAGGGAATTTCTTCAAGAAACTGTTGTTATAAAGCTGGTTCAATATCTTGAAATGACCGTGCATATACTCCTTCTCTGGCGCCAGCAACAACGCGTCTCCATCCACTGCGGTACGATTGATATAATGGATGGTGAACTCATCAATTTTCGCTAGCCGTGTGCGGATATAGAGCCGTACAAGGTAACTTATTCTCTCGATATCGGTCTCCACGATCATGAGCTGGAGTTTAAAATCCAGGCCAATGACGCCAGCTCCCGCGTTCGAGTCGCCATATTCGTACAGATCTAGCAAAAACTGCTGCTGATCGCTGATCCGCGAGAGCACCGTGGCCATTAGCTCGTGTTTATACGGTAAGAGATCTGGCGCCATCCGTTCGTTGAGCATCGCGGTGACGAGTTGCTGTTGAATTTCCTCTGGAGTAAGAGTGGGTCCACGCAGCTCGCGCTCGAAGTCCGCCAAAATGTCATCAATCTCCATGCTTAAAAGCGTGATGGGCCTCGAAGGTGTTTATTGTGATGTGATTCGGAAGTTAAGCGAATCCTTATCGTTTAAAAATTGTCTCCAATGGTACTTGGATGATACTTCGCGCACGCAAATCAAGGTTTTCGAGGTATTTGCCCGGAACTTTTGCCCAAGAAAAGCTCTGTTTATGTGGAGCTGATCTCTGTATATTTATGGGATAAGTGAGCCACGATCAAGGCTTCTGAAGCGAGTCTGTGATTATGTTGAGTACTCTTGGATATGATATAATCGGTGCAGGTGTCGGCCCGCGACGCTGACTCGCTGAGGCCGCGACAGACCCTGGGCTTGTTCAAAGTCTAATTAAGCAAGGTGTGGCAAAATTCTGACTCAGAGGAGGGAAATGCTCCCGATCTTCGAATGCTTTACGGCAGGTAAGAAAAAGTTATTCATTCAGGACAAGGTATTCAGATCGTTTTGAAAATTGGCATATTTTGAATTGCCCGCAATTCTACTATGTATACTTGTTCGCGTCCGCGTGCTAGTCAGAGCATGATCTGAAAATGATGTTATGTGAACAGTAATGAACAAGACATGAGGTCAAGAAATTTCGAAGCATCGAGCCAATTTCTGATCAGTCCACGGTTTCGTCAAATAATGTTGAATTTTAAATTACTTTGGCGCATATGTGTCGACGTCTTCATCTCCGTGCAAATCGGGCGTATTGTGCAGGAACGGATGCACTTTTATGACAAGAAGAACAAAAAGTGGCCAGTACAATTCACCATTCGGGTCTACTAGAAAGAGATAAGATTGGGCTGTTGCAATTCCCTTACTTCTGTGTGCTCATTACCCCGCTATCTATTCATATACATCGTGATATTTCAAGTTTTTTACATCCCGTGTCCAAGCCTTCACTCATAATGCCCTGCATACAGTTGCCTAAACAACTCTAGCGAGAAACTCTGCAGTACCTCTGTTTACATGTATAACAATTAAAATATAAAATGTCCACAGACCGGCAAGCGTTGCTCGAGCAAAAACGAAAGAGGCTTCAGGAGCTCAAAGAAAGACGTTCAGGCGTGGCTCAGGTTAATGTTTCCGGCCCGGATCTAACTCTATTGGCGGCGCCCGAGCCGGCAAGACCCAAGGTCGATTTCGCAGTCCAGGTGGATTTTGTAAAACCGGCAGAAACGGCCCAAAAAGTCGATAATTCAAGTGATTTTTCAAATGAAATATACAAGGCATATCAGAGCGATGATCCGGGCCCCAAACTCAAGTTTGATAAGACCGTGCAAACGCATTTTGAGCGGCTAGTGGAATTGGACCTAACGCCTACTGAGGACACCAATAGCGCTGATGAAAAGGATGTAAATGAAGAGGTTTTGGCAGTTAAAGCTACTGAAGAGGCGCCTATGGCCGAAACAAAAAGTACTCAAGAGAAAGTCGAGCTGCTGCTCGAAAGTTATCTTGCTGAGACTGGGTTCCGCTTTTCCGATCTCAGGCTAGGCGTCAAGAACGAAATCACCACTAATCTGGATATGGCAGCGCCGTTCCACGTCATAAAATCCGTTTCTGGGTTTGTTAATAGGCCGGTAATTGCCATAGCCTTGACCCCAGATCATCCAGACGTGTTTGTCGCTGCATACGGGCCCTCGCAAGCGAATCTACGCTCAAAAAAACGACCGCTGACGGCCCTGGCGGGTCTCGCGGTGCTATACAACAAAAGTGGAGACACAATCGTGCCTGAGTTTTTTCTACAATGCACAAGCCGCATCTGCAAAATTATGTTTGACGAAACAAACCCGTTTAAGGTCTTTGCCGGTCTCGAGAACGGACGTGTAGTGATGTGGGATCTCGCCAACGCAACACCCACGCAGGTGGCCGTCCTACCAACGCTCCAGACGTCCACCGTGGCGCTGCTGGTGCTGAAAGCCGAAAACAAGTTTTTGCATCACGTGCTGCCGATCGTACACTTGGCTCAGCTAAACACCAACACTTCACAGAGCTCGGGGATTTTGAGCATCTGTGCCGATGGCGTGGTCAACTTGTGGTCGCCCAACTTTCTAGCGTTTCCCAAAATCGCGTCCATAAGGCTCAGTGATCCCGAAGTGGGGCCGAAGATTCCGTTTAAGGTGAACTCTGTGCTAATAACGCTGACAATCTTTCGCGTCCCGGAACACACAGGCCACCAGAACCCGCCTGAGTACAACTTCCTACATCTGGCCGTTCTTGCGTCGAAGAATGGCTTCATCTACAAACTCGCAAATGCAAAAGAGAAATCGTTCATTAAGTGTAAATTGGGTGTGCTCCCAGCCGCCGGAGGGCCCAGTGCACGCGGAGTGAGTGCCTTGGCTGAGCTCAAGTATAGTGCTGCAGCCACATTCTTGGTTTCCGCACACGCAGACTGGACTCTTAAGTTTTGGGATTCCGACAGTGGCCACTTGAGAAACGTCACGCCGACGTCCACGCTCATCCAAGACATCATCGTCAGGCCCGGACATGGCAGCCAGTTCATTACTGTCAGCACCGTACGGCCACCGAAATTGGGACTTTTTGTGGAGTTTTGGGACATCAAAACTAGGCTCTTGTCCCCTGTATCCACGATCTCTACCCCTGATAAGAAGTCCGGCACTGTGCTGTTTAACAAAGATGGCTCCGGGTTATTCTTGGCGTACGACGACGGGAGCATAGATATATTCAGTATTGAGGAGTCCCTTCTCGCGTCGCAAGTCCAGTCTCAAGCGTTATCGTCCATTGATGAGGGCTTCGAGAAGCTTCTAGCGTCTTTATAAATGTTCATGTCAGTCACGTCTCGCATTTAAATGAATTTTGATACAAGTAGATCTCTTGGTCTCACGCGGAGGTCATTTGGAATGGAGATGCCATGTTCAGGGTCGGACTGTTCCAATGACACACAATCGTTGGTTGCCAAGACCAACAACTCGAAGAAGCACTTGGTGGCCTCCCTTCTTTGGCTCACTTTTACGCCGGACTCTGATCTATGTGTCAACCCAAGTGGAGCGGCCACTTCAGGCGCAGTGTCTTTGTGCATCAACTCGTCAAGGGTGACGGCCGGTTGGTCATAGAAGAATTCACGGAGGTGTTCGGCCACCTGCGCCGTGCCTCGAAGGTTCTCTGGTCCTGTCTCCTCTGAGCCCTCCGCGGTGTCGGTCTCATCTGCCTGGGGCTGTTCCGCGCCCACGGCATCCTCCGAATCAAGGCCGGGTAATGACAAATCAAAGTCAATGTTTGTATCCATGTCCATGTCTAAGTCCGCAGAGATATCGGGAGAGTCTTGCGCGAGATTTTCTTCCTCGGTACTCAACTCCAAGCATCGTTGACGGAGCTGTTCGTCAAGGTTCCAGATTTTCCGTTTCTTCAGCTGAATCGGTGCCGCAAGCTCGCCAATGAGGTCAAGTTTCTGCTGCAGAGTGAGCCGGAGTGTCAAGGTCTCGCCAGCGAAGCCGCCCTGTGTCTGTAATGTCTGTATACTGCTCAAAACATCGTTGGGAATGCCTCTCTCCACATCCTCCGACGAGTCCACTACCAACCTTCTCTTGGTCGTGCGCACGACGCCCGCATCCGAGATTCCCACCACACTGCGTGCCTGCGCCGTCTGTGGCGGTGTTTGTGCCTCGCGTGGCCCATCTGAGTCGTTGTTCTCGGCAGTGTTCGAATCACCTAAAGCGACGCCTAAAGGAAGGTCCAAGTCGAGGTTCACGTCCGGTAAGCCGCCCGGCCCAGCACCGGCTCCCGATTCTTGATCATGCTTGTCCCCCTGTATGTCAAGCAACAGCTCTTCCGCGTCGGGCAACGCCGCCTGCGCATCTCTTCCGACCTCGATGGAATTATCCATATCCAAGTCAAAATCCAAGTCCAAGTCGACATCTGCATCATCAAAATCGGCGCCTGGCTCGCGCTCGTCACGCCGGCCGACTTCCACGGAACGGTCGTATTCGTCCACGGCCAAACCTTGGCCTTCTACTGTCTCTTGAGAAAACTGTGCGACGGCCTGTGCGATTCTGTCAGTAGCTTCGTCCAAAACCAAGTCCTCTTGGTAAAAAAGGTCATGCCCACTGATCTGGTCCTGAAGTGTGATGCGTGACAAGTTCAGAAGCGTTGTACGCTGCGGCGGTAAGTTAACAGGAGCAGCCGCCGAGCCCAAGGAGGCGCCACTGGCGTATTTGAATGACGTCTTGAGTTTGTGCAAGGTCTCGTGGATATCGTCCAAAAGGTACTTTGTCTTGCGAGAGTATATTCTCACGATACCCAAGAGCAACTGGCCGGAAAGCCGGAGCGTGATTGTGTTGTTATTAGAGGCGCTGTCGCCTGGCGGCTGCACCTGCCTATTCAGGATAAGGCTCAGGGACGCGACGATATTCGTGTTCAAGAACTGCTGTTTCGAAAGTTTTTTATCATAGTTCGACGCCAACCACACATGCGCGAGCGGGCCCTGCCGCGAGACCAAGAGTTCAGACATGAAAGGTGTATTTCAAGCGTGCAATAGTAGTGTTTAGAGAAGAAGGGAAAAAAAACATACTGCTCGCGCAGCAAAGCGCGTCTTGATTGGATTGGGTACGTCACGTGACCGTGCTGGCTATCGCGTCCGCAACAACACTTGTTTGGGGCCACTCAAATGTCTAACTAATCGGGGCAGTGCCACAATATCCGTAATTTGTCAAATACTTCGACTATGACTGTCTTTTGGAAGAGCTTCTTTTTCAAAAAACTGTAAAGTTCTGTAGATTTGAAAACTTCTTGCATTTTTCAGCCATGGATAAAATCTTAACGTTTCTGTTAAATTGCGAATCACCGCAGAAAAATGCTTGATGCAACCTAGATTACTATGGACAGCTTAGAATACTCGACCCGTTTTTCCAGCATAAATCCACACTAAAAGCAGTGGAAATAGACTTCAAAGAAAAAATCATTCACAAAATACAAAACACAAAACACAAAATACATCAATATCCAGCCCGAATGCAATAATATCAAGAATTATCGCTTTCTCGCTTTTGCTACGCTACCGCACGCAGCGGCCCAAATTGCGCGGGCCCGTCGACCGCTAGCGTCCTGGCCCCATTGTCTCAGTGAAGGGCCGGGCCGGCATATTGCGAGCCACATGGAACTCCACACCGAATCGGGACCAAAGCTAAAGGGATTGACGTGAACACTCATTTTATTCCGTCAAGCATGAATCTCGAGGAGAGGCTCAACAAGTCGCTCAACGACATTCTCCGTACGTCCGGGTATGTGTTTGAGATCATCAACAATAACAGGCGACAGAGTAATCTCATCACCGGGCCTAATAACCAGCTCATCCCGCCGCCGATGATGGAACAACTAGCGCAGAAAATCGCCGGTTTCGAACTGATTCTCGACGATACGGTCACGAAGTTCAACGACGTGCCGTGGTGCGTTGAACAGATTGTGCAGAACAAGAAAAAGCAGGAGGAGCAGAAACAACAGGAAGAACTAGAGAAACAGCAACGAGAAGCGGAGAAGAAACGACAGGAGGAGGAGAAAAAGAGGCAGGAAGAACAGCGGGAGAAAGAACGGGCTGAAAAAGAAGAGAGGGAGCAGAAGGAGCGAGAAGAGCGCGAGAAATTGGCGAAACAGGCCCAGAATCAAGATCAGAATCAGAATCAGAATCAGAATCAGAGTCACCAAGACCAGAATCAGAACATAAGTCCCAATCACAGTCACAGTCAGAGCCAGGGACAGCTACTGCAGTACCAGAATCAGCAAAACAACGAACAAAACACGCAAAGCTCACAAAACGAGCCCATGGACTCGAATTTCGACCTCAATTTGGACATGGACAAGGATATTGATATCCCGAACCCGTCGGATATCTTATCGATGAACTACAAGGACAACTCTCAAAGCGGTGGCGAGAACGGTCCCCAAAACCCCGCCAATATCGATATGAACATGATGAAAGGCTCAGACTCGCTCTTGGACGACTTGAACATGGACTTGCTAGGTGAAGATTTTGATGCGGGGCAGCTTGGCGGGGCTGGAGAGGAGGAGTTCGACGTGGAGAATTTTTTGAATCAGTTTGGCCATGGCGATTAAAGTGCTCTGATGCAAATTCATTCCTTCTCTGCTTATGTCTCAGACTTAAGTCAGGTTTATTGGCTGAGCTTGTGTGACAATTTCGGCTGAAAACAACTCTTACAGGCAATTTGTCCTTGACGGAATTACTGCTCCAACCCAGAGAATCCAGTTTCAAGACTTTACGGACTCCATGGACCCTAGGGATATCTCTTACATGCAGAATTGGAGAAGTAGCATACATGCTGTTTGGGGATTTTATGGGCCGTTGTTACAAGGTGCATGCAGTTTCAGATTCATCACATTCAAAAGAGTGAGATTTACCTGCAATCACAGTTTTCAATCTCACCCAAAGAATTATCCGTCTTTATTGAAAAAGCGAAAATTGTGTCGTCCCCCATGCTGTGCACCACTAGAATATGCAACAACCCCAAGAGTGTGCAATAGTCACTGGCTCTGACCAGTCATGCAGCTAGCTTAATCTTGTCGTGTTTTCAGAGCTTTATATTTATAAATTTATACCATATCAAATGCGATGGATAATCCTTAGAAGACAACGAGCTCTGCACACATGAGCAATGAGTTCGAGATTTCGTCAAGTCCGATCAGTTTTTGAAAAAAACCCAGCAATTGCTTAAACCTTGAAGACCATGCATGACCTAAAGCAGTTGATCCAATACTTTATTGGCCATGCTCATCGTAGGCTGCAAAACCAGTGGGTACGAAGTAGAAAGTTGCCATTGATAATTTAGTCTTACATCAGGGTTCATGACAGTGGAAATTGTGGAGAAAAAAAGAAAAAAAAATTTAAACAAAGAGTGAAAGAAAGCAAATGTGAAGGTGATGGATTTGGGGGAACGGTTGCGTGAACACAAAGGTAACTGATGAATTCAAGCGGGGTCAGAAACAGACAATGAGGAGCATTTTATCTACCAGGCTCTCTCTCATTGCGTGGCAGTAGTCAGGTAGAGCTCTCTATTTTTTTATAATCGGAAAAGTTCATTCTATTGCAAAAGTCAAGTTTTACTTTAACTTTTTGAAAACAATTTTTTTTTCCTACATAACACGAGCTTCGTTCTCGAGCTTGATAATATCGTCAGGCCCCCATACTCACTACTCACCATGAATCTCGCAGCACAGGCCAAATGATCTGACCAAGCATGAAGTAATTGATCCAGGCAGGGATGGGCCATAAAGTTCCCGTGACCAAAAAATAAAAAAAAAAAAAAACGGAAACAACAGTTTTACTCAAATACTTTCATAGATCTTGGATAGAGAAAAAACCTGACATTTTATTTCAAGATTCAGGCTGAGACGGTGCTTTCCACACCAGAAACCCTCTTTTTGGAAGCATGAATAGGGTGCTGTCCCTAAATATGCCCAAAAGATGTGGCCCTCACAAAAGGACTTTGATCCAAAACGCTGAACCTCCTCATGATAAATAATTGTCCCGTTCATGCGATCAGCAGAACTTCTGCCCTACTTTCATTTTCTTCTCCTTCACCATAATCTCCTCCGGCACCAAGCTCGGCCCGCACTAGCCAATGAAAAACGGCTGTGGCCGGTCGTGCGCGGCACAGGCCTTGCTCGCAGTACCGCCAATACGCACCAAAACGGCTACACCACCACCACGCCAAATCACTAGCCCCAAGCAAAATCCACAATCATGTTTAGACAAACGTTGCGCCAGGTGGCCAGACAATCCAGTAACGTTGCCAGAAGAACGTACGCCACGGAGACCGGCGCGGACGCCTTGAAGTTGTCGCTCGCGCTCCCTCACCAGACGTTGTACCTGGAATCCGAGGTGCAGCAGGTCAACTTGCCCTCGGTCAACGGAGACTTGGGTATCTTGGCGAACCATATTCCAATTGTCGAGCAGTTGAGACCAGGCTTGTTGGAGATCATTTCTAAGGGCGGCGAGACCGAGCAATACTTTGTCTCGGGTGGTTTGGCTACAGTGCAGCCAGGCAACAAATTGACTGTTTCTGCCATTGAGGCATTCAAGCCTGAACAATTCGACGCTCAGGAGATCAAGACCTTGATCGCCGACGCCCAGAAGCGCGCGCAGTCTGCCGATGCTACCGAGGCGGCTGAGGCCGGCATCGAGTTGGAGGTGCTTGAGGCATTGCAGCACGTGGCCAAGTAAGTAGGTTTCTAGGCGATGCCATGAGGCTGCCGGGGAGATAATCCGGGTTCTTGTGGCCCACATACATTCAATACAGTCATGAAGGATATGGATCTGTAGCAGTAGGCGAGGGCAGGAATGCACGTAACAGCAATTTAGATGTGAGTAAATCCTGTTTTTTTTTTTCTTTTTCTTTTTTTTTTTTATTGGCGTGAATTTTTCAAGCCGGGATGAATATGTGGATCTGACGGCGGGGCGGAATTCTTGTATATATTAAACCTCCTTTCATGCTGCAACTGTTTTCGATCTACTCAATTGAACCAGACAAGCGTTAATTTGGGGTGGTCTCTAAGCTATCACATGTTGGCGATCTAGAACTGAAACGGTTCTTGGTTTCGTACACGGATAAGTTTTGTGATAATCTATTTCGACTCGTTGCAAAATCATGAACCTTTTTACCCACTGCCTGGTTAGATCTTCACTCACTCTTTCCATTCTACTCATTATCCGAACACCACGACTCGCGTGTGAAATGGCCAACATTTTTCGAATGCTTAGTATTCAGTAACCATCGAGAAAAACACACACAAATAAGGATCTTCAGCACTTTTGCGCTAAATTTCGATTGCGTAGTTACTACAGATTTACCGACCGTATGTCTCGCTCAGGGCCCCGCCTCGATGACCCTATGCATAGACACTACGAAGATCCTGAGAGGTGATTCAGGAATTTTTTCGCCCATTTAGCCAGTCAGATCAAACTCGAAACGAAAATATTCATTTTCAGGAAAAAATCATTCAAAAATTCACGAAAACTCCCGATGTTCCATTGATCTGTCAAGTAGTTCCTGAATCTCCCATTCCCCAGATCAGGATCAGGTAGTGCGAAAATTTTCCCATAGTGCGCTCTAGCCAACTACACACTCACTCACCCGCAGGCCATACTAAACCCCCATATAGAGGTCATCAAGAACATCAAAAAAAACGCCACTTTAAAATGTCGTTATCGCCCAAAGAAGCGTTTGCAAAGCTTCCTCAGAAACTACACAACTTCTTCATCCGGTACCCGCCACGCCCGTTCGCCTCGTACCTGGATAAACCATCCACGATAAGCGACCCAGCGTTGAACCCATTTTTGCCCAACAAAAACAGCGAAACAGGACGGTGGCATGCGGCGAAGGTGTCCATGAGACGCTCGGCGGATTTGTTCAAGATGGCCCGCAAGTACGGTCTTGAAGACCTTTTGCCGCCAATCCCACACCGGAAGTTCTATGAGGACAAGTACTATAATAAAAACTGGATGAGAGGTGTGATGTTCCAGAAGAAACAGAAATGGGAGAGGGAGCTTCCGGAGAAGCTCGAAAAGCGCAGAATCGCCATGGAGAACATGGACGAGACGATTCTTGCAGCGAGACCTTCGTACAAGAAACAGCTCCAGAAGAGAGAGCAGAAGAAGAGAACCTGGTTCTGAGGGTGGGTATAGACGTGTATATATTGAATTTGAACGCACTCGAGAAAGCTTGTAGATAAAGTTAAATGTATTTATTGTAATTTTTAAGGAATATGTGATACAGACTGTACAACTCTATAGGTACAGGTCGCACTGATGAATTATGGATCAAACTATAGAGTAACAGCGTCCGTCTCAAGTGAAGATGCCTGGCGCTCTTTATCGAAATTGTGATGTGTATGATGTCACATAGATTCTCGAACTTTAAGCAGTTTTGGAGGGTTTGTAGCTTTCGAATGGGCCAAGCTTGCCTGCCTGGGTCCCTCCACATGCCATATGCCCCATGTTTAGCACACATTATCGATTATTCGCAAAAATTCCAGATAAGTTTTTATTCACGATACTCCACCTGGCTTTAATGAGCGTGATTATGTTCCAAAAATACCAACTAAAACGCACGTTTGCCCTTTCTGAACGGTTTCTTGCGGTCAGGCACCACGGTTCCAGGCCCAGCTCCAGGGCCCTTGATTTTCGACACGCTTTTCGCAAGCAAGCTCTCGATATTGAGGTCGTCCGGAAGAACAATCTGCCGGATCTGATTTCCCCGTATGTTCATGTATTGCATGAGCTGCGGGTCTCTATGGGGCTGGATGAGTTTGATGTTTTTCAACAGAAGGTTCATCAGAGGAGAGCATGAAAGCACCTGGCCATTTACGGAACTGCCGTTTTTTAGCTCGACCGTCACCGTCTGGTTTGTTGCCGACGGCAAGTTCATAAGAAATCGCACCAACTTCATTCTAAAAGGATTTGTGTGGAAATGTATCGATGCCTGGAAAGATTACTATGTATCGATAAAGTTGTCTTGCATAAATGTATAGCGTGCCGCGTGTGGCTATTGCGCGCAGGCCTGAGCTACGAAGTATCCAGTTTAGAGGGCCCAGTTTATGAAGGGTCTGGTTTTGAAATGTTTTCTGGCTGTCAGTTTTCGAATTCTGTTCGGCAAAATGGTTTGAAAATCTCCTAAGCTTACTATTTGTCGAAGTTGATCTGAGAATTTCCCTTATATTTGTCCGATCCTCGTGATCCTTCTCAAATGCCTGGCCCGAATTAGGGATTTGGTAACTGGCTTTGGTGTGATTAGGTTTTTAGGTCTAACATTCAGTACGAAGAGCTGCTTTATGAAATTCTCAAGTTTTTTCAAAATTAGATCTCGGAAAAATAAAACCACAATTTTTTTTTTTCTTGATACCCGAACTACTTTACCGATTGTAATAACTTTACCTAACCAGATCTGTTACTGGCCCTAACCAGATCTGTTACTGGCCGCACCTTGAGGCCCTGAGGGCCTGAACTGGCTGGAGCCTGGGTGCAATTATCGATTACGCTGAGCTGTGCAGGCTGGTGTCTAGGGGCCCCATGAAACTCGAACTTCCCATCGATTTATCACATTGGCTCAAATTGCTTATCTTTTTCCAGATACCGTCAATTCATTTTTAACTTTAAAACGTGCATATCTGTCATATAAAATAAACTTTGATAACTCAAAGCCTTCCTCGTGCTGGGGCCTGGAGACCGGTGACCGGTGGTCGGGCGCGCTTGTTCGCTTGTTCGCTCCGGGGCGAGCAATTGGAGGATCTCGCAACGAGCCACGTCTATACATAGTTTGGCGTATACCATAGAGACATAAACACACACCCATACAAGCTGCAAATACCCTCTTATTATTCCAAACCAAACATACCAGAATAATGGCAGGCCTCACGGATCACCTTCTATCAATTCCGCCCGTCACGCGCTTTTTTCTCATTGTCACCGTTGGGGTCTCCTTGGGCATATCGTTAGATATACTATCCCCAGATAAGGTGATGTTTGGGCCGAACATCGGTCTCGACGTGAAGGATAAATTGGCATACATGCCTCCTGGCGCTCTGGCGAAGTGGCAACTCGTGACGCTGTTGAAGAAGTTCTTGCCTCTGAGCTACAAGGTATTCACGTCGTTTTTCGTTGTGGATGGCATCAAGGATAACGGTGTACGGGTACTACTCAACGTGTATCGCTTCTACACCTTTTCGAATTACTTGGAGAGCTCGCGCGGGCGTTTCAGGGGCAATTTCCCTGACTACCTTTGGTTTGTTATGGTTAGCGGCGCGTTTCTTCTTGCCATCAACCAACTCTTTGCCTACTTCGGCTATTTCACACTCTTTTACCACTCCCAGCTCTCCCTGTGCATGACCTTTCTTTGGCTGCGCACGCTGATGAACTCCGTCATCAATTTCTTGGGCGTGGTGCCGATAAAAGCATACTACTTGCCCCTTTTCGATTTAGGAATGGCGATCATGTCCGGCGGCTACCATCTGGCCGACTCTTTTGCCGGCATCTTGGCCGGATACATCTACGAATGTATCCAGTCCGACACATTGCCAATATACAACTTGCTTCCTGGCGCCTACGGTATGAAAACGGACCTGCAGACAAACGGCCAGCGGGTTGGGTTTAACGTCGACACAAGCATTCTGCCCAATACGTTTCACCAGGCAGTGTTTGACTTGGGCTACTGGAAGGCGCCGGCGGTTTTCTACAGGCTCTTGAAATACCCGATTGATACATCCGTTCGCACCACAGCGTTTTCTCGGCTGCAAAACATCCACGCGCCAACGGCGGCCAAGCCAGCGGCTGCATACGTAAGGCCTGACACGCTGAGCAGCTTCAAGGGCAAAGGACACCGCTTGGGAACGTAATGGGCGTTTCATGTTCTTGAAAGTGAAGGAGCTTTAATAAAGATCTTCACTTCTGGTTTAACTAAAGTTAACGGGGACCATAGTTTATTCGGTGCTTGGATGCAGCTATCATTTCTTGGCTGGGGTGAGCCAAAATTATAGCCCGCTTGAGCAAAGCATCAGCACCAGAGCATTCAGCTGACGCGCTTTGAAGGAATAGCCGTATGTGACCAATATTATATAGCCTCGCCTTTTATTCTGTGAAGCGGTAACCTCAGGATTTGAATATCAAACCGCTATTCAAATGTAGGCCATATGCTACTTATAGCGCAACTTATATTATATACTCTGTCTCTGACCTCTTTAAGTTACATTGATAGGGTTCAACACTCAGAGCACGGTCATGTGATAACATAAAGAACTCCGCTCTTCTTGTAAATCTAGCGAATCAAATTCACTGACCACGCCCAAAGACAATTAAGAGTCGACCAGTCAGCTGTAGTGTCCACTGGAAGAACAATAGAATCGTGACTTAAGCTTGTTGAGCCTAACTCCGATTTAATGTATATAAAAGACACTTTTTATTCACAAGAAGCATCATTACAGACCACGAGGATTGTGGTTTCATGATGAATCAAAGGAATTAAACAAAAAACAAAAACAGCAATGAAAAGCAGAAAAAAAAAAATGAAATGCTCAGTTACGTCATGTCCAAAGCAAAGACTATTTCTGTAAGGAGCAGAAGCCGCACGGCCAAGTGAGAGAGCTCCCCCTGGCAGCCGTTTCCATATAGTCTCAAGGAGCACCAATTTTCATTAAGACATATGAATTAGAAGAATCAAAAAACATTTCTATTTATTTCCGGCCATTTTCAACAAAAGGTTCAAATCTAACAAACAAAATTCCCGATTTGGCCAGGAAAATCCTCATCCCGAGATATCCGTGGATCTTGTAGGCGTAGATCCTGGCCCCTGGGTCGCGGCAGCAGCGCGCATGTGCATGGGCCCGTTTCACGTATCCTTCTCACTCTACACACGCTATGCACTATATAAGCTTTCCCCGATAACAAAAGGCCCCGTGGAAACACCTTTTAAGCTGACAAATTCATACTTTGAACGCTTCGAATAGGCCAGTTTTTTTCATAAAATTCTAATTTAGTCTATATGTCGGAGCGAGCGTCCCGCCAATCCCCCAGTATTCGGCCCCTGCGGTCGGTGCTGGCCAGCGAGGATCGGACCCACCTGCTGTTGCTGGAATCGCCAACCAGAAAGACGAAATTGGCAAGGAAAAGGAGCAAGTTGCGCCCGGTGCTTCGCCGTGGAGCGTCCTCGCTGAATAGCAAGTTTATTTATTCGGTAGATGATGACGTCCATGACGCTTTGGATGATGAGGATAAGCCTGAGGAAACCTACTTGAAACGAGACAAAAAGTACATTGACGGGTACCACGATGCATTGCGGGACTTTTACGCGCAGAAAAAGACAAAAGTTGTCGATGCGCAGGGCGTTTTGTTGGCCTCGACGGACGAAAGAGAGCCCTCGGCGCTGAGGAAATTGGACCATGCTGAGCCGATCGACGAAATTGAGGAATACAATGGCTCGGAAGGGGAAGAGGGGGAAGAGAATAACGAGGACGGAGCGGACGCTGGTTCCGTGGCGTCCACTCTGTCTTCAGGCACGCTTGAGTCGCTCAATCTCAAGGACCGCCAGAATGCAATCAATACCACCCACCCGTTCGGTATAAAGATCTGGAAACCGTCGATTTACAAGAAAAACCGCTCGGTGGCCATGCGTGCCGAAGAAGACATTCACGACTTCGAGCCGCGGCGGCCCACCAGCCCGATTTTCGTTGGCGTCTACATCTCAAACGTGATTTGGAGCTGCACTTTCGGGCTCCTACTCTCCATGATATGTCTTGTGGGCGCAGTGGTGGTGTTTGTGTGCTCGGGATTTGCCTGGCACCGCGCGCTGCGGCCGTACGTGAAGGTGCTCATTGAATTGGGCAAATACTGGTTCTACCCGTTTGGCAAGTTCGTTCTCTTGAATAAAGACGAGAACTATCTCGATGAAGACGAGCTAGACGGGCGGCTGATCTCGGAGTTTCACCGCTGGCGGCTCGAGGAGGAAGGCCGTCTCTTCTTCGCGCCCCCGCGCCGCATGACCAACTCGGAATCTAAACCTTTGCTCAAGGATCATAAAGGCCGGCCATGGCGTGACGCATACAACTCTGCTGAGGGCCAAAGCAGCGCAGTTGAGGACGAAAACAGGGCGGCTAACTCTCCTCAGGAAACCGATGGCTCGGACGTTAAAGTCCGTTTCTTTGGCCGTGGCTCTTGGTCCCTGGGCAGGCTTCTGTTCTACTTGTTTTTCTACGGCATTTTGCAACCGATCTCATTTCTCACCGCCGCATTCTGCTGGCTCTTTGTGTTCACAATCCCAATGTTTAATCTCAACAAGATCTTGTGTGAGCACGTGCGCCGGCGGCCATTGGCGCTCCATTTTGAGAAGGAAAAGGATTACTACAAGAGAGTGGCCAGCCAGAAAAAAACCAAGAACCAATCGATCATTCTTTGCACATACCGCTGCTGCGGCCTCCACTACTACAAGTACACATTGGGTGGCACCAATATCTTCTTCTTCAACTTGCTTTCGGTGGTGATCTTTGTCATTCTGGACTACTATGTATTGAAGGAGGGGCTCCATTGGGACACATGGTACACGGACGCGTCATTCTTGTTCTGCGGGTGCTTGTTCTCAATCATTCCGTTGGCATATTTCATTGGCCAGGCCGTGGCCTCGATCTCCGCCCAGTCGTCCATGGGTGTTGGTGCCGTGATCAATGCGTTTTTCTCAACCGTCGTCGAAATTTTCCTCTACTGTGTTGCTTTAAACCAGTCCAAGGGTAAACTTGTTGAGGGATCGATGATCGGGTCGATTCTCGGCGGCGTGTTGCTCTTACCTGGCCTCTCGATGTGTGGAGGCGCTTTGAAAAGGAAAACCCAAAGATACAACCCGCGCTCTGCAGGCGTATCTTCAACCATGCTCCTTTTTGCCATGGTGACGATGTTTGCGCCATCATTGTTTTACCAGATGTACGGTACCTATGAGATTAGGTGTCGTGACTGTGGCTATAAGGGTGTGGAGGACTGTACTACGTGCCAGTTCACGCAGCCAAGTTTGAACTTGGACACGCTCTACTATAAAGTGCTTCGCCCATTCAGCTTGCTTGTGGCGCTCGCGTTGTTTTTGGCATACGTCTGTGGCCTTTTGTTCACTTTGAAAACACACGCCTCGTTGATCTGGGCCACGAATTCTCACGAGCAGCAGGCTGCACAGGCGCGCAAGGAGGCCGAGGGCTGGCGCTCGCCCAGTGTGATTAGTTTGGATCAGCAGCACCCCGTCGCCAAACTTCACACGAGCTCCCGCCACGAGCCTGCACATGGCCTCAAAGCCGGTCTTCCGTCTCCTGCCCTTGACGGGCCCAGGAAGAGACAACAAGCCACGCCCAAATTAAACCCGGTGGATCTGATTCCAAAGGATACAGAGGCTGATGTCACGGTAGACGACGATGCTGGCGGCCACGATGCGCCCAATTGGTCTAATAGCAAGTCATCAGTGATATTGCTTGGGCTGACCATTCTATACGCGATCATTGCCGAGATTTTGGTGGACAATGTTGACGCTGTGCTCTCGAATTTCCCCATCAACCCGAAATTCTTGGGCTTGACCGTGTTTGCGCTCGTGCCGAACACGACGGAATTTGTCAATGCCATTTCTTTCGCCGTTGGCGGCAACGTCGCATTGTCGATGGAGATTGGAAGTGCATACGCGTTGCAGGTGGTGCTCATTCAGATCCCGAGCTTGGTGGTTTACTCGGTGATTAAAGGCTACACAAACATCGAGATGATATTCCCCCTCATATTTCCGCGCTGGGACGTCGTGGCAACGCTCGTGTCAATTTACCTTTTCACTTACGTGTATGCCGAGGGTAAGTCTAATTACTTCAAGGGGGTCATTTTGATTCTTATTTATATCGTGGTGCTTGTTGGCTTTTACTTGGATGATGTGGTGGCTGGGCTTGACGAAGTCACCAGCACACCTGTGCTAAATGTGTTTGCGCAAATTTTGTCGCGGTGATCGAAAGGTAAGCTCTCGAGGCATCTCTGTGTAAATCCGGAGCTGGGTGATATACATGGTGGCGTGCCTATAAGGATTTTGGCGAACTCTCAACCTGAATTCAATCTTTGAACTTTTGCGTAGAGTATCTACTCAAAAACATGGGCTTGTACACTATTTCTTTCTACTTCCGGGATATGTGAGTCTTGAAACGTTCTCGTTCACCTGGGATATTAAACCACGTTGAACTCGAAGGAGGACCGCGAAATCTTATTCGCACATTCATGAAAACAAAACAAACAAATCTATTTCTATAAGATCTAATCTAACTAGTTTTTGACGATGTACACTCTGCTCTCGTAAGCAGACAACACACCATCCTTGGGGTCCTTTTCGTTGGAAAGCACCAACTCCAAGTTGCCTGAAACGGGCTTGAAGTCTAATGTGTCCTTGGTGAAGTTCAATACCACGTATGCGGTTTCGCCCTCATACTTCTTGTAGAATGAAAACACCTGCTCATTGTCGGCATCCAAGATCTCGAGCTTGCCGTGAATCAACGCATCCTTGTACTGCTTTCTGACGTGCAACGCCTTTTTGTAGAAGCTGTACAATGATTCTGGGTCATTCACCTGCAGGGCGGCGTTGACCTCCTTGTAGTTATCGTTGACCCTCATCCAGGGCTTGCCCGTGGAAAACCCACCATTCTCCGAGTCATCCCATTGCACAGGCGTCCTGGCGTTGTCACGTGCAAGCAAATTGATGTTCTTCAACAATTCCTCGAGCCCATCCTCACCGTGGAGATCCTTGTACTGGCGGTAGTAGTTGATCGTGTTGATGTCCAAATACTCGCTGATATCCCATGTAGCAGGCACATTGGTCATGCCGATTTCCTGACCTTGGTAGATGAACAAGGTGCCTGTCAACGAGGCAAGCAACGTGGCCAACATTTTACCGCTCTTGAACCTGAATTCGGGGCTATCGTTACCGAACCGGGTGATCGAACGAGGCTGGTCATGATTCTCAAAGAAACAGGTCAGCCACGCGTCAGTGCCATCAATGAACAGCGACATCGTCGTTACGGCTTTCTTCAAGTCGGTGAGTTTGAAGCCGTTGTAGCGGAAACGATCCTTTGGGTCCAGGCCAAGCTCGACGAGGTCAAACAAAAACATCATGTTCATCTCTTTTTCCTTGGCACTGACATATCTCAACGCATCTTCACGCTCACAGTGGCCCACCTCACCCACGGTCATGGCGTCGTACTTGGATGTGACTTTGGCAAACATTTCCTTGTGGAATTCATGAATACGGGGTCCACTTTGGTGGAATTTCTGCGAGGGCTGCCATTTCTGATCTGGGAACACAATCGGCGCATCCTCAAACGACTGTACCTTCGAGTACATGCCTGCAGTATCGATTCTGAAGCCATCGACACCCTTTTCGAACCAGAAACTCAAAGCAGATTTGTAAATAGCATTTCTACACTCCTCGCTCTCCCAGTTAAGGTCGGGCTGCGTGCGTGCAAACAAGTGCAAGTAGTACTCATCTGTTTTCTCGTCGTATTCCCAAGCGGACCCGGAGAAGTACGAGATCCAGTTGTTGGGTGGGTGCCTGTTGCCCTGCTCATCGTAGCGGGCCGGTTTCCAAATAAACCAGTCACGCTTTGGGTTGGTCTTGGAAGAACGCGATTCCTCAAACCATTTATGCGCCGACAGCGTGTGATTGATCACCAAGTCCAAGATCAAGCGCATTCCACGAGCATGCACCTCTTTGATCAAAATGTCCATATCCTCCAAAGTGCCGTATTTTGGGTACACGCTCTCGTAGTCGGAGATATCGTACCCCATATCGTCCTGGGGCGAGTCGAACATGGGCAGCAACCAGATCACATCAACTCCCAAGTTTTTCACGTAATCCAAGGTCGAAATGATTCCTGGAATGTCACCAACACCGTCACCGTTCAGGTCCTTATAGGAAGCAGGCCAGATCTGATACACGGAGGCATCTTTCCACCAGATATAGTTAGGAGACATCGTATAATGGGTTGCAAACTAGAGAGAGCGAGTAGCAGAGTAACAGGTAGAGTAGAATACGCTAGACTGAATTCTTTATGTTTTTTTTTAAACCTCAATTGTGATTCCGAATACCCAGCTTTATATATTCTCAAATTCAAGAGATAACCAAATTAGACGGTTCGGCATTCTGGCACGTTTCCCCGGATTCTCGTGCCATGGCTGCGGCGGAATCTTTGCGAAATCTTTGCGAAATGCAAAAACTTTGCGCGCCGCCACCATTGTCCGATTACGCCTGCGTGCCGCGGTGGGGTCGGTTGCGGCTACATGTTTGCAGCCCTGATACAAGACCCAATCCCAGTTTTTGCGAGCCAGTGTGGGGTCCCTCGAGGATTCATGCCTTATGTGGGGAAGTGATACGAACCGCTTGCAAAACTTTGCGGAATTTCTGAATTTGGGGAGCCCGAAATTGAAATCATGGATATGCTTCTGGTTTGGGTCAGTGTGAATGAATGACCCCTCTCGTGCGTATGTCCATGCATTTTGCGTTGTAATGTAAGTAATTCGCAAGCACGGAATTGATCGTTATCGACAACTGTGAAGCTTATGGTATTTGACCAGCAAATCGTACATTGTGTATTGTTTTTTTTATTTCTTTTTGATCCACTCAGGTATACCTTTCTATTAGCCCAGTTGCTATGAAACGGGGCGTAGACGCAGATCGCGGAAACTGCCGACTCTAACCGCCAAGCGAGGCATTGTTTCTTTTTGGCGGATAAACTTCTGGACAATAACAGGGAGAGGCGGACGTGCATGAATGAGGTTTTAAGCGAATGAAGATTATTGACGAATCATTACCACCACTAGGGAGCATGAAATGAACATTTCTTTCCTCTTCGAAGTGAGGGGTTGGCAAATGCTATGTCGACACTTTTGCGGGAACAGCTTTCAGCTTTGCGATCTATTGTGGACAAAACGTCGTTTTTGGGACTATAAGCGAATCCAGTTTTTGTTATGGTTGTGGAAGTCATTGAGTATTATTTGTTCTTGACAGGACATTTTTTTTTTTATTCTTGCTTGATATATCTGATTAAATTCGACAATTTTCAGTACTGAGTATCCTGAAATTTGTGAGCATATCATCGGAAATTGTTTGCCGTCGAAGATATTTTAACACTCATTTTTTACATATACTTGAAGCAAAGGTGTTTTACCAGAATAACTTAATTCTCTGAGAAGTCAGTAATGCGCTCAAATATAGTTTTACTCTCTGGGGTTCGGGCTACTTGCTGAAACCCCATTTATAGGGTTAGCTTTGTGTGTCGCATCGGCAAGTAATACTGAGGTAGGCTAAGATCAAACTTGATCAATGAAATGGAACTTTCGTGCTAATATGAGGGCGAACGATAATCGAGTTGTGGGGTGATTGAAGGCAATTTGATTTACTTCAAGCGAGACTGGCTTCGATCTACCGACATTAGGTTTTTCCCCAAGTATTTTGATGAGATAGACTTTAGAAAATTCATCGGTTTGCTCTTCTATTGAAGCCAATTCTGGCCTGTTTTCACTAGGATCGCATAATGGTTCAAAAAAAAAAGAAAGAAAAAAAAACATTTAACTTGTTTAGTCAGGGATGCGATATATGGAGTTTTACAAGCAACCCCGCGATCTGGCGTTCGGTAGATAAATATAGTTCATGAGTGTAATGTCTGAGACTGAGACTCATACTACAAATTGTCAATGACGAAGACGGAAATCGTCGTAATAATAACAAAACACCGCAAACCGAAACAATTAGCTACTAGAAAACAGAAACGGAAACGAATGTTTAGCTCAGGGAGTTGGAATAGTGGACAGATAATTTGCAACCAACCATTCAACCTGGCTTGATAGACTTTGTTTCTGTCACCATCTAGGACTACAAGGCGAGGGTGCATTTATATATAACCATATCTGATTTTGCCATGGTGAGCGTTTACAGAAGCAGATTTCCTTCATATGTGCTAGCATATTTGAGCGGATTGTACTATACTCCAAGTTTTCGCAGCACTTTTCTTCGGGTTTGGGAATGAGTTCGGATAGAAGTGTTGCTGGAGGTTGTTCAAAATGCTTCCACATTGGAAGAGATCGCATTTCAGCTGGACTGGCTTGCCATAAGGAGATTTCTGATTTACTATTTCAAAGAATCTTCAACCTTGTTTGCTTGCAGATGCCCCTTTCTATGAATACATTTCTCCATGATCGACGCATTACAAGAGTGACTAAGAGCGGGTCACTGGGATGAGGTATTCCGTTGCTTGGCATTAAAAGAGCTGGGCCATAGACAAAAACATCTAGGTAATCAGCTTCTTGATCCCTAAGTCAGCATCATGCAATTCCCGGGATTTCATGTGTGATTCTTTTTTTTTCCTTCACTTTGAGTGCCCACCAACATGCGTCTTCCCCAGACGATCGATCCACGAAGACTCGTGCGACTGTTGGGTGCAGTCCTAACAAAACAACTAGCGAGTCGCAACATTTACAAGAGTCCTATTAGCGATTCAGGCCCTAAACCATAAAAGTACTGGATATGAGCGGATGGCAATCACGTACTGGTAAGAACGGCTTTTTCAGATCTACGCTAGCACCATTATTGGCTGAGTTCACAGGGCCCTTTTCGACTGAGGGAAGCAAGTATGAGAAGAACGCGCGCGCCCAAAAGATACACACTAGCACTGGGTAATTGTCAGCACACGCGCACGCCCGCCACCAACGAGTTTTTTTTTCGACAGTTAACTAACAAATGATACTCTACCGGTAGTCTTTCAAACCTCGTCAGAACACACCGTCCATTCCGATATCTACCGAATCAATCCGGTAATTTCAAACAGGTCGTAAGAGGTTTAAGCTCGTGTCATTTCGTTTCATTCCCGCCGTCTGAACAAGGTCTACACCGCATAGCCTTTTCTTAAGCGCCGACGAGAATTTCATCCACATAAAACCCATCAAAAACATACAAAAACCCTTTCAAAAAGACAAAAAAAAGACATCATTTCAGAAGCACACGCCGCTTATTTCACTGGCATTCATTTTCCGCATTTCGACACAGACGAGCTTTGTTAGTTGAGTCCGCTGACCGATTTTTGCCTTGTATTATACGACATCACGCGATAGTCACACATAATTTGATCTTTGGAACCAGCAATGAGTCGCCAATTTCCATATTCCAGCGCGCCGCTTAGGTCCGTGAAGGAGGTATGTTTTTATTCCCAATGATTATTCACTCTTATCCTGTATTTTTCAGTGCTAACCCTTTATAGGTCCAATTTGGATTATTATCTCCAGAGGAGGTTCGCGCCATCTCGGTCGCTAAAATCGAGTACCCTGAGACGATGGACCAGACAACCAAGAAACCAAGAGATGGTGGCTTGAACGATCCACGTTTGGGCTCCATCGACCGTAACTTCAAGTGTCAAACCTGTGGCGAAGATATGGCTGAATGTCCGGGCCATTTTGGCCACATTGAGTTGGCCAAGCCCGTGTTTCACATCGGTTTTATTGCCAAGATCAAGAAAGTGTGCGAGTGTGTTTGTATGCACTGTGGAAAACTTCTTGTTGACGATGCTAACCCCTTGATGGCTCAGGCCATTCGGATCAGGGATCCGAAGAAGCGCTTCAACGCCGTGTGGAACGTGTCCAAGACCAAGATGGTGTGTGAAGCAGACACTATCAATGAAGAAGGCCAGGTCACAGCCGGGAGAGGAGGATGTGGCCACACGCAGCCAACTGTGCGCAGAGACGGCTTGAAGTTGTGGGGTACTTGGAAACAAAACAAAACTTACGACGAGAACGAACAGCCAGAACGTCGTTTGTTAAGTCCATCAGAGATTTTGAGCGTTTTCAGACACATCAGCCCCGAGGACTGTCATAAGTTGGGCTTTAACGAGGACTATGCCAGACCTGAGTGGATGTTGATCACGGTTTTGCCTGTCCCACCACCACCAGTGAGGCCTTCAATTGCCTTTAACGATACGGCTAGAGGTGAGGATGATTTGACGTTCAAGTTGGCTGACATTCTCAAGGCAAATATCAACGTACAGCGTCTTGAAATCGACGGTTCGCCACAGCACGTCATCAGTGAGTTCGAGGCTTTGTTACAGTTTCATGTGGCGACTTACATGGATAATGATATCGCTGGCCAGCCTCAGGCGCTTCAAAAGACCGGTCGTCCTATCAAATCGATCAGAGCCAGATTGAAGGGTAAAGAGGGGAGATTGAGAGGTAACTTGATGGGCAAACGTGTGGACTTTTCTGCGCGTACTGTTATTTCTGGTGACCCTAATCTCGACCTTGACCAGGTCGGTGTGCCTATATCCATTGCTAGGACTTTGACGTATCCTGAGGTTGTTACCCCATACAACATTCACAAATTGACCGAGTATGTTCGCAATGGCCCTAATGAGCACCCTGGTGCGAAATATGTCATTCGTGACACCGGTGACCGTATTGATCTAATGTACAACAAAAGGGCGGGTGACATTGCCTTGCAGTATGGGTGGAAGGTTGAACGTCATTTGATGGACGACGATCCAGTTTTGTTTAATCGTCAACCGTCCTTGCATAAAATGTCCATGATGGCACATCGAGTCAAAGTCATGCCCTACTCCACATTCAGATTGAATTTGTCCGTCACTTCTCCTTACAATGCTGATTTCGATGGTGATGAGATGAACTTACATGTTCCTCAGTCACCTGAGACCAGAGCCGAGATGTCTCAAATTTGCGCGGTTCCGCTTCAAATCGTCTCTCCACAATCGAACAAACCTGTGATGGGTATTGTGCAAGACACATTGTGTGGTATCCGTAAAATGACATTACGCGACAATTTTATTGAATATGAGCAAGTCATGAACATGTTGTACTGGATCCCTAACTGGGATGGTGTCATTCCTCCGCCGGCGGTACTCAAGCCCAAGCCATTGTGGTCGGGTAAACAGTTGTTGTCTATGGCCATTCCCAAGGGTATTCACTTGCAGAGGTTCGATGACGGAAGGGACATGCTCAGTCCAAAAGATCTGGGGATGTTGATTGTTGACGGTGAGATCATCTTTGGTGTTGTTGACAAAAAGACCGTCGGCGCCACTGGAGGTGGATTGATCCACACGGTAATGAGAGAGAAGGGTCCATACGTCTGTGCGCAGCTTTTCAGCTCGATCCAGAAGGTCGTCAATTATTGGCTTTTGCATAATGGTTTTTCTATCGGTATTGGTGACACAATTGCTGACAAAGACACCATGCGCGATGTGACAACGACCATTCAAGAGGCTAAACAGAAGGTCCAGGAAATCATTATTGACGCCCAGCAAAACAAGTTGGAGCCTGAGCCCGGTATGACTCTCAGAGAATCGTTCGAGCATAATGTTTCACGTATCCTTAATCAAGCTCGTGATACTGCTGGCCGTTCCGCTGAAATGAACTTGAAGGATCTGAACAACGTGAAACAGATGGTGACATCCGGATCGAAAGGTTCTTTTATCAACATCTCTCAAATGTCTGCCTGTGTCGGTCAACAAATTGTTGAGGGTAAGCGTATTCCCTTCGGTTTTGGTGATCGTACATTACCTCATTTTACCAAGGATGACTACTCGCCTGAATCGAAGGGTTTTGTTGAGAACTCGTACCTCAGAGGCTTGACTCCCCAGGAGTTTTTCTTTCACGCTATGGCAGGAAGAGAAGGTCTTATTGATACTGCCGTCAAGACTGCAGAAACAGGTTACATCCAGCGTCGTTTAGTCAAAGCTTTGGAAGATATTATGGTGCATTATGATGGCACAACTAGAAACTCTTTAGGCGACATCATCCAGTTTGTTTATGGTGAGGATGGAATTGATGCTACATCGGTTGAAAAGCAATCAGTTGACACTATACCCGGTTCAGACTCCTCGTTTGAGAAGCGCTACAGAATTGACGTTTTGGACCCAGCTAAATCCATTCCTGAGTCGTTGCTAGAGTCAGGCAAGCAAATCAAGGGAGATGTGGCAGTTCAGAAGGTGTTGGATGAAGAGTACGGCCAATTGCTCAAGGATCGTAAGTTCTTGAGAGAGGTTGTTTTCCCCAATGGGGACTACAACTGGCCATTGCCCGTTAATTTGCGTCGTATTATTCAAAATGCTCAGCAGATTTTCCACAGTGGCCGTCAAAAAGCTTCCGACTTAAGATTGGAAGAGATAGTCGAAGGCGTGCAGTCCCTTTGTACCAAGCTTCTTGTTCTCCGAGGAAAGACGGAGCTCATCAAGGAGGCGCAGGAAAATGCGACTTTGCTTTTCCAGTGCTTGTTGAGATCTAGGTTGGCTGCTCGTCGTGTCATTGAGGAGTTCAAGCTCAATAAGGTCTCTTTTGAATGGGTATGTGGTGAAATCGAGTCCCAGTTTCAGAAGTCTATTGTACACCCAGGTGAGATGGTTGGTGTTGTCGCTGCGCAGTCTATCGGTGAGCCTGCGACGCAGATGACTTTAAACACCTTCCATTACGCCGGTGTCTCTTCCAAAAACGTTACCCTTGGTGTCCCTCGTCTTAAGGAAATTTTGAATGTGGCGAAAAACATCAAAACGCCGGCTCTTACCGTGTACTTGGAGCCCGAGATCGCTGTTGACATTGAAAAGGCCAAGGTTGTTCAATCGGCTATTGAACACACCACGTTGAAGAACGTGACCTCGTCCACAGAAATCTACTACGATCCTGATCCTAGAAGCACCGTGATTGAGGAAGATTATGATACTGTTGAAGCTTATTTTGCCATTCCCGACGAGAAAGTCGAGGAAACTATCGACAATCAGTCTCCATGGTTGCTTCGTCTTGAATTGGACAGAGCCAAGATGTTGGATAAGCAACTTACGATGGCTCAAGTGGCCGAGAAGATCTCGCAGAATTTTGGGGAAGATTTGTTTGTTATTTGGTCTGATGACACTGCAGACAAGTTGATCATCCGTTGTCGTGTTATCCGCGATCCGAAGTTGGAAGAGGAAGGCGAGCACGAGGAGGACCAAATTTTGAAGAGAGTGGAGGCCCACATGTTGGAGACAATCTCATTGCGTGGTATCCCTGGTATCACAAGAGTCTTCATGATGCAACATAAGATGAGCACGCCAGATGCGGATGGTGAATTTCTGCAAAAGCAAGAATGGGTATTGGAAACTGATGGTGTAAACTTGGCCGAGGTCATCACTGTTCCTGGCGTGGACGCATCCCGAACCTATTCCAACAACTTTATCGAGATTCTTTCTGTGCTCGGTATTGAGGCGACTCGTACTGCTTTGTTCAAGGAAATTCTCAATGTCATTGCATTCGACGGTTCATACGTCAACTACCGTCATATGGCTTTGCTTGTGGACGTCATGACTGCACGTGGTCATTTGATGGCTATCACTCGTCATGGTATTAACAGAGCGGAAACTGGTGCTTTGATGCGTTGTTCTTTTGAAGAGACGGTTGAGATCTTGTTGGATGCTGGTGCAGCTGCTGAACTAGATGACTGCCGTGGTATCTCCGAGAATGTCATATTAGGACAAATGCCACCTTTGGGTACCGGTGCTTTTGATGTGATGGTCGACGAGAAGATGTTGCAGGACGCAAGTGTGAGTTCTGATATTGGTGTTGCTGGTCAAACTGATGGAGGTGCGACGCCATATAGAGACTATGAGATGGAGGATGATAAGATTCAATTTGAGGAAGGTGCGGGATTCTCGCCAATTCATACCGCAAATGTATCTGATGCCTCTGGGTCTTTGACCTCGTACGGCGGGCAACCATCCATGGTATCACCTACCTCGCCATTCTCGTTTGGCGCCACGTCTCCTGGGTATGGCGGTGTGACCTCGCCTGCGTACGGCGCAACTTCGCCAACGTACTCACCAACGTCACCAACATACTCGCCTACCTCGCCAAGTTACTCACCTACGTCGCCAAGTTATTCGCCAACTTCACCAAGTTACTCTCCGACGTCACCAAGTTACTCGCCAACTTCACCAAGTTACTCGCCAACATCGCCAAGTTATTCGCCTACTTCGCCAAGTTATTCGCCAACTTCGCCAAGTTATTCGCCTACTTCGCCAAGTTATTCGCCTACTTCGCCAAGTTACTCACCGACGTCACCAAGTTACTCCCCGACGTCACCAAGTTACTCCCCGACGTCGCCAAGTTACTCACCAACTTCGCCAAGTTATTCGCCTACTTCGCCTAGTTACTCACCTACTTCGCCAAGTTATTCGCCTACTTCGCCTAGTTACTCACCTACTTCGCCGCAGTATTCGCCAACTTCGCCTAGTTACTCTCCGACGTCGCCGCAGTATTCGCCAACTTCGCCAAGCTACTCGCCTACGTCACCGCAATACCTGCCAACGTCGCCAAGTTACTCGCCCACTTCGCCTCAATACTCTCCAACTTCGCCTCAATACTCGCCGGGCTCACCGGCATATTCACCAGGCTCACCACTGTACTCTACTGAGAAGAAGGACGAGGACAAGAAGTGAGGGGATTGATTTGCTGTATACAATACATAATAAAAGAACGACCAGTCTTTTGAAGATCACGAGAAACGTTCATTTGTAACTTAGCAGTAGCAACATGTAAACTATGCGCTTCACTGATCCTGCATGTTCAAATCAACTCATCAGGCTCATCAGTCTCATCTCTGTAGCGGTTCAATTCATAGCGTTTTGGCAACCAATATATTTGACTATAGGACAATTATAATGTCAAAAGCCTCTCCTGGAACAGGGTCATTGAGAGACATTGAGCAAAGAAAAAGGGAGGTTTTTAAGCCTCTTCTCGATAATCCATTCACAAAAGGAGCAGATTGGCCCATAGTGGACAGACAGGCATCGGAAACTATCATGGAATGCTTGACCCAGGTTCTCTCCGGGTATGGGAGCTATTTGGAAATGAAAAACATGAATAAAGATAAGCAAATGCCTGTTCCGTCAGTGGCGCTGAAGATAACTATTGGGTTCAATTCTACGGTAAAGAAGTTAGAGGTGCAAGCCAAACCTAACAGGGCAAAACTACTAGGCAAGAAGATAAAGCCAAATGATAAAGCTGAAGGGTACGTGAAGTATGTGTTTGTGGCGAAATCGGATATCAGCACGGCCCTTTTGACCAGCTGTTTCCCACTTCTAACCTTTTCTGCCTCACGGTCTGCACGTGACCGGGTGAAACTTGTAGAGTTACCAAAAGGAGCAGCAGGCAAGCTTCTGAGCGTGCTTCGAACGGAAAATGTCACGATTTTATCCTTGGAAGAAGATTGGGCTGAGGGGAAATTGCTTTTTGATGTTGTGAATAGTACTATCAATGACGTTGAGGTGCCGTGGCTCGCAGGCTTATTTGACGACAGTTCCAAGCCGTGTTTTGAGAAACCAAACATCAGATTTGTGAAAACGAGCGTGCCTGTTGGGAAAGTCGAAAAGAAAAAAGGGATTTTGAAAAAGAAAAAGAACAGAAAAGGGTCGATGGAGAAGGGGAAAGGAAAAGACGCACAAAAGTCAGAGAAACTGTGACTGTGATATTACGCTGCGGTCAAGTTACACTTTCCTGCTATGATTATTTGGTCAATTACTTTTCGACAATTCCAGTTTCGGTTCCACCTGTCTGTTTGAAAATAAAACCAAAGCGCCAAAGCGCATGCACGTTCTCATATTGCCCACAGTTACTATATTTCAGTGCACGACAATACGGCAAAAGCCATGCATGTTCCAATCATTGTCCGAGAAATTTAATGTATTGTTTTTTCAAGTTTGCGCCGTCCAGACTTACCGAGCATTCCGTGCTGGACATGCGTAAAATCAATGTTGATTCGCATGTTTTGATTGTGGGCTGGCCTAGTAGCCTAAAACGGTGACTTCTATCCAAACACGAGCCATATAACAGCATGCGCCGTTCATGAGAATCTTTCATACCATCAAACACTCTATATATCTCTACTTCAACGACTGGGGTTAACAAACAGAAGCGGTGAGCCCCACAGTCCAATTATACGACCCTAGTATGATCAACATGGCGCTGAAACTGGTCGCTACGGACACCAGGGCGTAAAAGTAGCTGTGTAGTAGTTCTAACGCACAAATCTCAACCACAAAAGTCGAAACCGTGGTCAAACAGCCGCAAAACCCGTCCTCGAGCCCGGCCAACACGTGACAGCTCAAGATATTGGACACTATGGGCAAGTCACTCGCGAAACTTGCCTTACCCTTGGCCAAAAGGGTGAACACACTTAAAAGCACCGTGCCGCTGAAATTGGCCGCAAATGTGCCCATGGGGAAGTTCTCCACTTTGCTATTAAGCAATTTCGAAAGCCAAAACCGCAAAAACGCGCCCCAGGGTGCAAACAAGCATGCAAACGTCCATGAGCGCCAGCCGCCATCGTTCTTGGTAGCAATCAAGACGATCACAACAATGTATGCTGCAATTCCCAATGCAGCGCATGTGATTTCCACGACTCTATAGAAGGCGGGGGTCAATGCGAAGTTGTGCCTTTCCACAGCACGCGTGAAGTGCGTCCCTATACGAAAACCGCCCACGGAAATGCCGAAATGGGCAATTACCACTTCGATCACCTCCAAAACACCGTATCCGGCAGTGGGGTAGTCGTAGCTAGGGGGTAAATTGGCACCCTTAGTAAACGCTTCTAGTATAAAGCTGGAAAAACTCGAGCACGAGCCGCAGAATCCAGTAGTAATGCCCGCATAGAGTGGAATCGCCGCTTTTGATGCATAAAGCGGTTTGTGCTTGGAATCGTCTATCAAATCTCGCCATGTTCGGTCTGACTCAACGGCCATGCCCATGACTACACATGCCACGAAGTTCGCCCACACAATACCTTCTAGAAAAGAGCCGCTATATGTTGTGAGAACCTGAAGTCCTTTTCGGGCCAAAACACCACATATGGAACCGAAAAGAATACTCAAATATGTATTTACAGTTTGAGGAGGCCTTTTAAACTCAAGCGAGCGTTTTTCACTGCCCGACGAATATGTCGCATTGAGACCCTCTGGAAGTGCTTCCGAGAAAGATTCCGCTTCGAGCTCTTGGAGCCGTGTTTCTGCAGATCGCCTCTCTGCACGTGACACCCGTGATCGTAGCAGGTCCAGACTGGACATGTGGATGACTTTTTATCAATTAGATTTTATGTGTTTCTTTTTTCTTTTGACAGGTGCTGCAAGCCTGCGAAGTAAACACGGTGGGTTATGTGCAGTCCTGTATCACTTTGATATACTGGCTGCAAACAATAGGTGGGCTCAACAAGGAAGACAAACATAAGGACAAAAAATTTGTGGATTCTATTAGAGCGCGGCAGCTATATTAAAGTAAGGTTTTGCCAAATATCGCTAAACTTACGGGAATTGTTTGGCAAGACTCCTGCCAAAGAGGACCGAACATTGCCTAAGTCCAGGTCTATAATGACTATCATGCAATCATTTTCAGTTCGCCTAGACTCCACAGTGTGCTTGCGGTTTACAAATGAGCAAAAAATCCCATCCTATTTTGGACATTTTGCTTATTTCTCAAAAGTGCTATTCCATGGTTTTGGTTCTACGAGCCTGATGTCACTGATCGCGCCAAACCAGCAAGAAAAAACGACACCACTGGCCGCCTTTTCTCAAGACGATATGATGATTGTGCCTGATAATCCATAATATTGACAAAGTTTCCCAGATTCTTGAACCAGTCAAAAATCGGTCTGCAACTGGATTCTTTTGCGAGACTCACCCATCAACTTTGCATTCCTGGTTCAAGTCACATGATACAATCGGCTTTCTTTATCTGATTGCTCTACTTGTTTGTACTGATACGGGCACTCCAAATGCAAGTTCATCGTCGCTCGTCATTGAATAAAATGTTCAAGGTTAGTGGTTTTAAAAAGAGTTTCAATACCTCAAAATACTGTGAGACAACTGAAACCACGATTAGTATATCGAAGAAACTTTAAAGCCTCCACCAAGCGATGCGGCAGGGACAGCCACCAAACGTTCACTGAGTCTGTAAGGCACTAACTGTGGGTTGGAATCAGTATTAACGTATATCTGGCAATAGTTTTAGTGATGGAATCTCTGATGTTACCATACTGGCCTTCTAATCTACTTGAGTGGGGAAGCCAAAGCCTATATTGGCCAATGTATTCACTATCATGTATACCCAATCTGTTTTCTGAAGCTTGATTAGCTAAAATCGGGCCTGGCTTAAAATAGACTGGTCCTGATGGCGTCAAGATGTTAGAAGGCGCATTGCTTGGACAGACCTGGAGTACTTGTCTAATTTGGACTTCGAACGGTGCGGGGCAAAGTTGTCCGCCAAAGATCTCACTAGGCTTTTCGCCATGATGACTTATTTAGAAACTTTCAAGCTTTATGATAAGTAGACATTTTCAGGATTTTCAAAGTCGCTGATATCCTCATGACTTAATATAGTGTCAGGATTTCAGAGTTGACACCCCATGTGAGCAGTATAATGACGAAAAGTTAGACCCCTGAAATGCATCATTATTCTTTGGCAATGCCCAATATCACTCTTTTCGTTCGAGGAAACAGAGGTTCTGGGGTTGCTGCTGAATTTGGTTGTGTCATGTACAAAAATTCTTTTGAATTACAGCGAATCCTTCACGTGGAATCTTTTCTACATTTTTTTGAGCCTGGTCTGGAATTGATATACCTTCGACTCGAACCATGAGATGTAGAAACGTGCCCCTTCCCGAACAGATCATATTAAAAGCTATACTAAAATTCGAAGGTACAATATTTTGAGGATAAAGCTTCCCTTGAAAAAGATATAGTTTTCCATGAGAATCAGTTTGCAATACCGCCCACAAATCAGATGGTCATGCGGAATTCGCCTTGAAATCCCAATCTCTCCGAATATAATTATAACGCATATTGCGTCCAAATATCCCAAAATACTTACGGCAAAATGAAAGGCGTTTTTTGTGCGTGACGAACCCGGATCATGTAAGTGTATGGATAGATTCAATTGAGAACGACCTGTGGAGTTTTGGTCTCCTATGTCATCAATGTGTATTCTTGGCCATCTCATCTCATACCCTCAAAATTTTTTAAATCAGTCTGTTTTATGCAAGGCTATGACTTGCTGATCTTCTTTTGGTCATCTATTTTTGTTTTAAGACTCTGCGGTAATGCACAAGTTTTATGGAAGTAAGCATCGGATCATGATAGATTTTAAGTTCAAGTAAGGTCATATAGTTCTTGGATTACTATCCAAGAAGTGCAAAAATGGTTTGAAACGCACAGCCTCTCAAATCTTTCTTCGTTCATTTTTCCTTCTGTATTCGACAAGTTTCCCTTCAACTGAGGCCAATTTCCTATAGACATATTTTCTTAAGAAACGAAATTGGAAGAGCTACACACGCTACAAACACGGTCTTGAAACACCCAACATTTTTAAAAAAAACTCTACAGTAATCTTTAATAGACCAACAAAGGCAAAACGACGATTGAATCAGCAGGAATTCCATCATGCATTGACCTGTCGACCGAGGCAGATATCATGCTTCAAAAAAACACATCATTTAATAACCGCTCCACAACTATGTCTTTGGCGCCACTCTAACAGATTGTCATTTCCTGCAAATTTAGCGAACTCAGACGATCAGCATACTTCACATAATCAACTATTTGCTTTGCTGCAGTTTAGTAGCAGCATATTAGAGACACAAAAACGATCTAGCGTGTGTCCACCTGGCTTATTTAATCGGTGGGTGAGGGCTAGAACAAGATCTACAGATAGATCTAGAACGTTAAAGCGTATAAACATGTTACTAACATTGTGCGAGGCTTTTTCACAGTCCAAGTATTCCCGCTCGAATTCCAGTAAACAATGATCCGTGAAGGACTCTACAACTTTCTCACCGTTTAGGTCAGTAATCAGGCTATACCTTGAGCACCAGACACCGGCAAAACGTTCGTCAGATAGATGTGAGTTTAGGCCTATGAACATTTAACTCCTGAAATTGTCTTCAGACACTACGCTAGACAAAAGAAATCGCCGTCACGTGGCTGGCCCTCTTGAGACCAAAACTCACGATCGCGTGGGATCTTGTTTTCCAAAGCCCTGATTTGCGCTCTTGTTTTCTCCACTAAATCAGTAAAGATTAGTTTTGTGAGAAAATGAACGTTTCTTTGGTTATTAAACGCCGCCTCCCACGAATCCACGTCCTGTTTCAAGCACATTATGCGGCGTACGCTATGGGCGAGAGTAGTATGGAATTCGCCGCGTGAATCATATAAAGCCATAGCTTTTAGTTGTATCAAAGACATGTGCGAGACCGCGATGTTGCCCGTATCTTTCAGCGGCAAGAAACGTCGCATGTTAATTGCAGCCCTAGTCATAGTAAGATACAATGTCTTGGAATACGCCAACCGCTGCTGTGCCTCCTCGCTATGCTCGCCTAGTTTGAGCACCGCCTCGAGTTCCCGAAGTGTAGACCCAAAGTGTTCAGCCGTTCGCTGAAACAAAACAAACCGAAACGTGTTTGGTGAAATGAAGCCTTTGAGTTCACGAACAAAGTTTCGAAGAGATGTGATGACTTGTTGTGTAATCTCCGCAGGTGAGGGGTCCTTGACAAAGTGAAGTAGGGGAAACCGCCCATAAACCAAACGACCGTGCAATGTGACTGGCGGGAGGCTCGACTGTTCACGTTCCGTGACACCAAAAGGTTCATTCTCTCCTGATTCCACTGATGTAGCCCTGATTTTGTTGGCGATAAGCGCAATGATTAATAGCGTTAGAGTTATCCTCATGACTCGAGTAGGATGGCCGTCTTATGGTGTCCTGTTGTATTTTTCAAGCTGTTTTATACTCATTAAATCTAAAAGTTCATGTTTGAGACACTAAGATGAAATTCTGAGGATTGTTCATTTCTGGTCACACGTTTCTAATAATCCGGGCGGTGCTCAATTGTATTGGCAGCCATTCTCATGCCATGATCATAGCCTAGTCCGACCCAGCAATTCATTATGTGCACCTTTTAAAATGTTTTTTGATCCATTTCTTGAAGGTTATTCTTCGCTGAGTTCAGTTCAGGAAAAGAAAGCGTGACACTATAATGGAGGCTGAAAAAGGCTGTTCCCCCAGAAAAAAATACAGCTTGTTTCAGCAGTGAACAACATTCTCTCGATATCCGAAGAATATCTGCTGACAAGAAAATCAGCTATGTTTAATATACTTGAAAAAGGAACGTTATAGAAATTTGGAGCAAAAATTTTGTGATTCGCCTCGGATTGCGTGATATTGACAGGGCCTACAAATGCTTGATGGAAGCAGTGTCGGATTGGTAACCGTACCCGCAATTTCTGCCGTTTTTCGATTGACTAGGGCTCAGCGAGCTAAGTAATTTTTCCTTGAGTATCTTTTTTGGAATAATCAACCAGTTTCATATGCTTCTTAGACAAAAAATAAAAATACTGAAAATGAAAATAATCATATTGTTCTCGTTAAGGCAAACCGTACATGATCATTTTGCTGCACTATACGTGTGATGCGGTCGGTATCGTTCTCCTTTTCCTATGAATTTTTCCTGATTGCACTATATCATTATTGACCAAGAATAAATCAGTTGCCACGTTGCAGATCCAGATCGTCACTTAAGCATAATGCAGTAAGTACCATGCTGACCCAATTCCCCTCTTTTATGGGCGATTTGGGAAAATATCATCCTCTGCCTCTGATTTGAAGTAAAATATGCCGAAATCATCAGCTTCTTCGACACTTTTTGATGAAAGTTGGAATATATGAAAAAAAAAAAAAAAATATGTAATTATAGACAATCATTTGTTGACACGGACGAAAACAGTCTTGGCCGCTTAGTCAATACCAGAACCCGAGACGTACCTTCCTCATAACTACATTAATACAAGATTCTCTCGATTCCAAAATAACCGGGAATGGAATAGGTCGCAAAATCGTTCCTTTGAGTGTCATGTATTGCTCACATGAAATAATAATAACCTAACATGGAGGTCCCAAAACGCACCGCGTCGCGCACGTTTAAGATACACGTCTGCTCGCTCGCGCCATGATCACCACCGAAAAGTCTAAACCCATCCAGTAAACCTTACTAATACGTCAAATATCGCCCTAAAAAAAGCAAAAACAATAACATGCCAAACTTCGCGCTTGCACTAGACCTTCCGTGGGTGGAGAAATACCGCCCGCACAAGTTAGACGATATTGTTGGCAACGAGGAGACGATCGAGCGGTTAAAGCTTATAGTCCAGGACGGAAACATGCCACACATGATTATTCTGGGTCTCCCTGGAATCGGGAAAACGACCTCGGTGCATTGTCTCGCTTACGAATTACTAGGCCCAGACTTGTACCTGCAGGCCACTTTGGAGTTGAACGCCTCGGATGATCGAGGCATTGATGTGGTGCGGAACAAAATCAAGCAGTTTGCGCAGACCAAGATTCTGTTGCCGCCCGGAAGACACAAGATTGTGATTTTGGACGAGGCAGACTCGATGACGCCCGGTGCGCAGCAGGCGTTGCGTCGCACGATGGAGCTTTATTCGAATACCACTAGATTTGCTTTCGCGTGCAACCAGCTGTCAAAGATCATCGAGCCATTGCAGTCGCGGTGTGCGATTTTGCGTTATAACAAGCTCGCAGATGACCAGGTGTTGCTGCGGTTGCTTGAGGTGGCGAAAGCGGAGCTGGTGAAGTTCAATTCCGAGGGTATCAAGGCCCTCATTTTCACTGCCGAGGGTGACATGCGCCAGGCAATCAACAACTTACAGAGTACCGTTGCCGGGTTCGGGTTTGTAGATGATGTCAACGTGTTCAAAATCGTCGACCAGCCGCATCCATTGGTGGTGAAGAAGATCTTGGGGGCCTGCATCTTGGACCGGTCCGTCGACGATGCAATCGACTTGTTGGATACATTGTGGCGTAAGGGGTATTCTGCAATTGACATTGTCACGCTGGCGTTTCGGGTGGCGAAAACGCTTCCGGGGATCTCCGAGCTGAAACGGTTGGACGTAATCAAAGAGATTGGATTCGTGCATATGCGCGTGCTTGAGGGTGTGCTGACGTACTTGCAATTGTGTGGCATGTTGGCCAAGCTTGCTCTGCTCGAGGCATAGGTGTGCTGATGAAAACGGGTTTGTTAAGCAGTAGTATCGGCGTATCTGTGGCTGGACATCCCCTCTCACAGACAAAGTTGAGTCCAAGAGCATCGATTATGTCTATAATAACAATTCGAAGTGATACTTATGTATTGAAACCTTGCAGCTCTTACGCGTAAGATAATCGCAGATCCCAATAGAATTGTTGTGCCACCATCTTTACTACGTCTAACTTTCCATAGACACGTTTGTCGATAAATGATCAAAGGCACACGCTTCAGCCTCAAAATTAGTTTGATTTTTTGGAAAATTGTTTGAATGGATAACGGGAGAATTGATCACAGAAATGTGTGCTTCCAGATGCGCAATAGACCAAAACTCCATTCTCCATAAGAGAAAGGACCAAAACCCGTGGAGTGGGGAAGAAATTGAGAAACAGCCCGAATCCACTCTCGCACTAGATCCAGCAAAACATTGCACACAATCTTCAGATTGTTAATCCCATGCAGCACATTGTAAAATATCTTCAAACCCCGCATTATTTGCAGAGGTGACCTAGTCAAAACCTGATGAATATATATCATAGCGGAGGTCTGTGGCAAGCAAAATGCTCATTTTTCAATCAAATGCCCAAACTTCTCCTATTTCGGTTTGTATGCGTCGCAGAGCAACCTGAAGTGCTGTATTTGATCTTGTACAAACGTATTCGTTGTCGCCTCAAACTCGTTTGATAAGATTGTCACCAAGAGAAAATAGTTGTTGAAAAGAAACATTTCTCGTTGGGCCACCTTGCTTTTCCCCGAGCCGAAAACATGCGTGCTGGCCTTTGTAAGCGCGCCTTCAAAATCATTGCGTAGCCTTGAGATTGACATACTTACCGGTTCACGCAGAGAGAGTTGCTTCTCTGCGTCATCGTCGTCCGAAAATGCCAATTTGAATAAGCCCAGCAAAAACTGCGCAAACTGCTGTGTGGTATGTATCGGCGCGTGGCTGGCCGAAGTATGCATGAACAGAGTTTTGCCCATGATATTTTTCTTGAGTGAATCACAATTGAGGTCGATAATCCGGGTGAAATGCGGCCACAACAGAAGGAGAAGTGCGTTGTGGTAGTCCTCCATGACAGGTACGTGGAACTGATTATGCAACGTTGCATTCTGCCGCTGCACGATTCTTATCATGAGTAAAACGGCATAGCTGTCATACGTGCCGTTGTATGAGCCACTAGGGTTATAACTAGACATACTTCCTGATGTAAATCGGGAGCCAAGTGTCTGATGCTGTGACACGAGCCAATTTGCGTATGAAAGGCCCATTTTGAACACTTCTTCGAACATCAAATGTGACCAGTCTTTATTCTTTTCGCTTTTGAGATTCGGATCAAGCACTTGTAACGGGTCAAATTTCTCGCTGCCCTGATAAAAAAAGTCGATCGCGAACAAGTACTCGACAATCACGTTATCGAGCAAAGCAGTCGAAAATTGGTTGAATGCAAACTCAATCCAGTACGCAAAGGGCGTCGTCTCGGCAATCTGAGAAGGGATGGCACGTTGTGCGTCATTGTTCTCGAACAAAATAGCCATGCGCTGTGGCACCGACAGAAAATATTCCGGTAAAGGCACGCGCGACGGGGTTGTGTTCGCCGATGAATGACTGGTCAGCTGGGCGGTAGCGTAGCCGCCACTCATAACGTCTAGAAACCCCGATTTGGAAGCCTCCAGCTCACCCGTGCTACCCAATAAGTAGGATTGATCAATCTGTTTGAGCTTGAGTTTCTGTAGCGAATGCAAGTACTTCGCAAAACGCGTCGTATAATACCATTTCATCGTATAAATATACGCCAATTGAAGCTGGTTTGCAAGCTGCGGATGGCGTGCTTTCATAAACGCAAACGCGTCTTTTATCTGTAGAAGATGGCACTGCACGGCCTGCAGCGATGTCTGCACGGATCTTCTTAGGAGTCTGATTTGCTCAATCATGTGATTACGAATTCGCTCGATTGCCTTAGCTTCAAGCATCTGGACATCCTCCTTCAATTCAGCAAACACTTTCGAGTCTTTATAATCTAGTGTCGACGATCCCAGCTCGATTTTCTTGATAAGCTGCTGCTTTTCCGAAATGAACTGGATATTTTCGACCCATTTTTCGTCAATTTCGTCTTTGAGTACCGAATTGGCAACTGATGGAGGCACCACGAGATCTAATATGACTGGGTTAAGCCTTTCCACTAGCGAACGGTGGCTATCTAGACCTGTAGATAGATCGTTTGCTTGCGTTTGCAACGTCTTCAACGAATCAGAGAGGTGGTCGATTTCCAGATCGAAATGGTGAAGAAATTTCTTGATCGGCTTGAGTTTTTCTCGATACGGCCGGAGACTCTCCAGAAACTGTTCAAACTGAGACAGTAACACACCCAATTCATGCTCTGATATGGTTCTTAGCGGCTTCGGTGGGAATTTTGGTTCCACATCCTCGGTTTCAAGTATGGGAAGAATCGATTGGAGGTACGAAAGACTCATTTTGCAGAGCCACGGCGAATTGGTATCGTCGTATATGCGTTTATCTTGATCTGATTGCACTCACACATCCGTACACCATGAATTGGGTATGAACAGGTGCAAACGTTTTTCGAGCATAATTGGTGGTTAAATGACAGGTAGTCCCGATCCCAAAATTTCAGAGGATTCCAGTGGCAAAGCTTTTGAAAGTTAAATTGATGCTTTGCTTCGCGTGACGTATCGCATGTCAATGCTTGGTGTACCCTAACAGGTAGCTTACCCTTGGGATAAGCATATTACTATGAGATTTAGTCCACTTTGAAAAAAGAAGAAAAAAAAGACCATTTTTGGCTTGAAATTCCGTATGAAGTCTTAAAAGGTGGCCATCTGAAGAAATGTTCGATCATTCATGTGGAAGAAGTGGCTATATGAACTTATGGCTAATTGCTGCGAATTGAGCGCCCGAATCGGATTGATGCCTCACTCATCAAGCAGGTGTCTTCTCTAAAACAATTTTGTCGATTCCACAGAATGAAAATTTCACAGAAAGATACAGTTATCTGAAGAATCCATTATTTCTAAAGCAGCTGTTTCTTAGCTCGCCTAAAATACTCGGACAAACTATTACACTCATGTTTGCCGCTGAAAACAGCGCGTGACCATAGTTGAACCACGTGACGAACACTGAAACAAGCATCGCCAATATGCGTTCACAATGCTTAAAAAAATTGCTCCTTGAATATATTGGATCGTCAAGAATAGTCATTTGTTTTTGAAAATTACACCTACTCGCAAATAGGGCCCTTCACGTGGTCATTCCTCCTGTTTTAACATTGTTTCAGGTTTGTCAGGTCCGGTCTGCAGTCTCCTGTGCGGCTGACATTTCCGTCTCAGGTACGCATCATATATGTCGCAGATCGCACATTACTTGAAACACATTTCGCAATATAAAACCCAAAAATTACATAAGTCGCCTCCAGATCCAGTACTGCTAGATGAATCTGGGAAATGATGCTGGCTCTTTCAAATTTGAGAATGACATCAATGACTCGCTAGAGTCTACACATATAACTGAGGTGCCTAGCGGCGATATTCCTCTGGAATCAGAAGTTTCCATGGCCGATTATGATGAAATCGAGCTTCGTGTCACCGAAAGCCAGTATCTGGCAATAATGCATCCTGCTAAAATGAATCAGGTATTCAGAATCCGTGCAGGTCCTGGGTCCGGTAAAACGTTTACCCTTGTGGCACGTGTAGCCCAACTTATGACAGACAGAATCCTTCCAGAAGAGATTTTGGTGCTTTCCATGGCTAACCGCTCGGTAGAATCCATCAGAGATATGCTTACCAAACTTATAGGCACTGAAAGGGCGGCAAAGGTGGAAATCTCCACGTTTCACTCGTTCTGTGCCGGTTTACTTGAGCAATATGGGTTTATCATGGACACGAAAACCCAGAAACAAAACATTTTTGACGAAACTACCTGGCGAACTATGCTCAGCTTCTTCCTGGGAAAAATGGTGAAGTTCGGCGAGCATACAATTGAAGGCTCAATCACGCCTTTAAGATTAGGCAAAGCCATTACGAATATCATGCTTGGATATACGACTATCGAAGCAGCAGCCGCCGAACACAAAATCAATCCAAATTACTTGTCACGCTTGGTCTTGCATCTTAAACTGAGTGGTTTGATACGTTACGACGAATTAATCGCCGATGCCACGCGTTTGATGCGTTTTTCGGCGGCTAGAATTGGCGAGAACGACACTTCTCGCGCCGAGTATGAAATGCCTCGTTTGGCAAACTACAAAGCCGTGTTTGTGGATGAGTTTCAAGATGTGTATCCTGCGCTTTCGAGAATCGTGGAAAACATAGTAGAGTATCCGACGTCTGGATTCGCTGGCCAATGCAAGCACTTGACAATCACCGGCGACCCGCACCAGAGCATCTACGAATTCTTGGGCACGAGCGAACAAGATATGTTTTTGTTCCACGAAAAAGTGCCGGGCATGGAGGTTGTCGATCACCAATTGTCAGAATCATTCAGGTGCACGCAGCCAATTTTGGATGCCGCAATCGATGTGGCTTTAAAGGATCCTCACCTTAAACTACACGCCTCAAGATCTGAAGCGTATCCCCAAAAACCTGTGTTAATCCAGTCCCGCAGTGTTGTTGGGGAATACCAGTTGGTGGCGGACGAAATCGTGCGTCTTCTTTGCTGCCTGGGCGGGCTAATACGCATGGAAGACATTGCAATTCTTACTAAAACAAACGACGCGGCAATCGGCATCCAGTCTGTATTGAAGTCACGATACGGATTGCCAAGTTTCAAGCTTTCGCTGGGCAACCAGTGGGTGACGTCACGCCTTCACATTTTGAAGCATGTGCTCAGCGTGGTAGCTGGTGATTCAGGGGCCAGCGTCAGCTTGATGTCAATATTATTGACTTTGGACTCGGACTTTGGTGGTCGCAAACGCGTGTCTAAACTATTTAACGAAAGTGTCAACAAGGGCGAGCTGTCGGACTCTCTATTCCTCGAAAACTATCTATTTGAAGAGCTTCTGCAGGTTAACAACCCCAAATCTACCCTTTCAAAACTATACAAAAAGCACCCTGCAGTGCTCAACAGAATGGCCGCTTTTCTAAATCAAGTCCAGCACGAACGGCTGGTTTTGGCCGACATGCACACGAATGACCCTCTCACATATGACCCCGCGGCGCTAGTTGGTTGCTTGCAGCGCATGGCCAAATTAGACGGCATAGCACAGTTTCTCGGTCTCGAAAGCAACGAAACAAGCAAGTCTACGCCGCTAGAGCTCTTGGAGTCATTCAATGACTCGATTCATCATGCATACAGCAAGTATCACGCCCGGCCAGAGCTTCGCCTGATGTCTTTTTTGGACTATTTTTTGCAGACTTACGACAGTGAGGTGCTGAACCCAATCGGCAATTCCATTAAAGTGTCGACAATTCATTCTGCAAAGGGGCTTGAGTTCCCCATTGTGTTTATTCTCGGGCAAACCGTGTATACCGCGTCATGGGATAAAGTAGGAGAACGCGAGCAAGATTACCGAGATCGGCAATGATGTTAGCGTGTCCGGGCAAGGAACTAATGTTGAAGTATTTGCGGAGAAGTCACTAGCTCGGCCGAAGGAAGAAATCGTGCATGAAAATGGCCCTGTGCAAGCCCCCAATTCCACCTCGCGCTTGCTCTATGTTGCCCTCACAAGAGCCCGCAATTTGGTTTACGTCGGCTGCAGAATACCTTACGAAAACATGCTGGCTATGACCAAAGCCAGGTTTTCGGCTGCACTGCCCGTTTTGGGGCAAAGTACGAGTCAACGCAACGCCGCACGGAGCAAATCAGGAAAGTGGGACAGTGACATTGTCGATACGGCAGCAGAAGGAATTAAAGCGGTTAATGAAATTACGGGGAAACAATTAATTCAGCGCAAAGACGAATCAGTTTTGTCTGCGTCATTTGTTCCAAAAAGGGACTGGGGTCTGTTTTGGGACTCTGTCTCCCGCGACGTAAAGCGGCCTATTCCGTCGCGGCAAAAAATGGATCTCGGGGTCAAAATTTTGGACGACATTATGCACAAACCTTCGCCAAAAATTTCCGGGCGCCCTCGATCACAAGATTACGCTTCAAGTCCGTTACATTACCCAACGACCAACACTAAACGAGTTGGCGGCCATGCAGCAAAGTTGACTAAAAGCGCATTGCGCTCGTTGCACTATCTCACGTGTGTCGTCCGCAAGCGTGCGCCCTGAGAATGCGCTTTATGCATGTGCTGATGTAGGTAATGCATCGAAGCGCGCTCACTGCAAGTGCAATCGGTGGGCCTGTCTTCTCTGCATTCTGACGCCCGGCGTTTTCCCACCTTGCCGACAAAACCTATACTCCCATATAACAAAACTCCAAATGAACGGAGCGGCCGTGTAAAATTCCTGAACCCTAGATTGCTGTGGCAACAAAAATTATAGGAGAATCACATACCGCAAAGTTGCTCATTTTGGACCTCACGGGCTTCCATATACCACTCCGAAACCTTCCACTTTCTGAATTTTGGTCAAAGATCTTTTTTGATCGAGATATATTCCAGATCTCCAGCTGGAAATAATCAACGCCGAGCGTGTGCAACCTTCACTCAATTATTTGACGTGACTCCGCGCTAAGCCTCCTCTTTTGGACACCATACAGCGTCTTGGTTTGATCCCAAACGTTACCTTTTTTCTTCGAGTTTTGGCTCTGCGATACTACTCGACACGGACTACCATCTCGGCTTGGTTCTACTGAGTTCAAGCAAAACTCTACAAACAAGAGTCTTTATTTGTTCAAGTATATGGCTTTGTGAGACTTTTACGTGACAGAGGCATTTACAAGAATCTTTGATTTCTGCGTTGAAGAGAGCTCACAAGGTCTGGCGCTTGTCCGACATCATCGGATTAAAAAAGTACACTGCTGCTATCGAAAATCAAATCAAAAGGTGAATGTATTACAACGCATATGCAGAGGCCAACGAGTTGTTGGAGTGTACATTCTCGGACATTCGCCGAGAACTCCTGGAATCATATCCTAGCATCACCAAATACCTTAGTGTGTTCCATGTTGACCTAAAACATTTTCCAAAAACACCCCGCAATCGACGATTCAAGGATTCTGTTTTCGTTTTCAAGAAAAAACGACTACTGCTGCAAGCGTTTCAGGACCACACCGACATTTACGCCACCGACCTACGAGAGGTTGAGTTAGATACACTCAATGAAAACAAGTCTCGCTCCAGCTGTGAAAGATGTCGCCGCTTCAAGAAAAAATGCACGCGTGATTTACCGGAATGCCTAAACTGTTCTATCAGTGAGGAGCTATGTGCCTATAAGCCACGCAAAAAGCGGGCCTTCTCAAACCCAAAAGTGGTTTACGATTTGGACCCTGTTACAGCCGCACAAGTGCCCCCACCAGGCCCTGATTCGAGCTATTATATTCAGAGCAACAAATTAACTGCTGCTGACGACACGGCCTATCCTCGTGACACCTATTTCGAGGGAGCAATGCGCACCGGTGAACAGCAACTACGTGAGGCAGCACTACAGCGAACGCAGATACGAGCAAGCAGCGACTTGATGAGACTATTGAATTAGAAAGCAAAGCTTATCAAAACAGGTGAGTGATGTAATGTGGCAAAAGGCGTTTTAGGACTGCATAGACTGACGGCCATAAGTAGTAATAAGAAGGCCAGGAAAAATGTTGTGCTTACAACGAAGGACTCATCTCAGGATATCTCAACCCTTTCTCAACTCATAATAGACATTCCTTTCGCATGTAATTATTCTTCATGTTGGCCCCGAAAAGGAAGATGAATCATTCAATGTCAAAATTGAGTTCCCAATGAAGCTTGCCTTTTAAAGAGTTGAGTCGCATGAATCAGTGCACTAAGTGAGTTTGGACAACAAGTCGAGAAGAGCACCTTTATCCTCGCCGTTATCCAGCGCACCATTGCCGTTATTCCCCGCGCCCTGTTGCTCGTGCATGAGTTCGACGGCATCTTTATGGTGTGCTTCGAAAGTATCTGCAGGAGCCTGCAATTCGTATTCATCGTCGTCTTCATTCCCGTCTTGCAGTCCTGAATCACCCATGATATCAATGAAATTCGACTGCTCGTCTCGCTCAAACTCTTTGACTTCAATCTCTTCCGAAAATGCAACTGATTTCTTAGAAGAACTGGAAAACAAGCTCGAATTCGACACTTTCCGTTTCTTGGCGGGATCATCGTGATTACTTGATTCACCCATCGCACGTTTCGGAGGCGCCAAGGGCTCGGCGTCACTATCGTCACTCGAGTCTTCATATGTAGGCACGAGATTATCTGCATTTGGGTTCAGAGCAGATTCAAAAACAGGAGATGGCTCTTCAGCTCCGGTATTATTCGTATTGCTTTCGGGCGCTTCAGGCGTAGCTTCCGGCTCATCGATTAACTCGAGAAGCTCGCTTCTCGTGGAGGCTAATTTGACAAGATACTCGTTCAAAGTGACCATTTTCTCATCCTTACCTGTAGGCGAGCCCAGCACCTGGCCCGAGAGCTGTGTAAGTGCAGCCAAAATGTCGGCGCGTGTTTTCTCGGTCGCCTCAAGCGTTTTGATTGTCATTTGACACAATTTCTCCAACACATTGAGCTTTGAAACGTACACTTTCGGCAGCGGCAAGTGGTCCAGTGCGGAAAGGTCGCTGGGCAAGAACGTTTGCGCCTGCAGTTGCGCCTGGGCGAAATTCGCCAGCCCGGTAGCCACTAGCGTGTTCATTTGGGTATAGAGACTGTTCAAATGCACCAATTCCGGCGCGATTTGCGTGTCTGACGCGTTATTAAGAGCAGATTTTGCCGCCAGCTCCGAATCGGCGGTATCTTCCGTGAACTCCTCGCCCTTTTCCAGCAAACGGAGCGCGCGGCTCATGGCGTCAATTTGCAGCTTCGAGAACACGTTCCGCTGGCTCCATACCGAGATTAGACGCTCGATCTTCGGCTTGATTGCGCTGTCCACGGAGCCATATATCGCATGGAAAACACGGGGCAATTTTGCAGCAAATCCGGCGGTAAATTCCGGTTTGCGCTTATGCCGGGCCTGCTGAACCACATCGTTACACAAATAGAGCAACGAGAGCTTTTTCTTCAGCTGCGCAGATGCATTGTTGTCCAAAGTATAGTCTGCCCAGAGCTCGCAGAGATGGGTCGCGTGCCGGTGATGGAATAGCACCCACTGTGAGATCGACACGATGGAATCCTGTGTTTCCTGGAGCGCGTCTAGCTTCTTGCGGAAAATCTCGGGCGAAAACGACATCACTATGTCCAAAAATTGGTATTTTTTGTGTAAATTCAGGGCACTTTTGTTCGCCTTTATGCTAGTAACTAGTCCATGTTAGATACGACTGTGCTGGCTGGAGCCTGGCTCAGTGCGCGCAGGTGGGTCAACCGATTTGTAGCCACCATGGAAACACATGGATGGAAAAAAGACCAGAATGTGATTTTGATGAATTAAGTGTAATTTCAAATATCTTATCAAGTATTCTTTAATGGATAATTTACTCAAAAATTGGTCTATATAGTGCCTATACCGGATTATTCAGCAAGTGTCTTACTGGCCAAATTAGACCATACTTACAGTAGTCTCTGCGAACACTAAAAACATGCTAACCCGATGCATTACAGGCTTATCTGGCATCATTGAAAAATCAAAGAAGTGTTTTGTTCTTCTGATAAGCACGATTTTTTTCTCGGCGAGATTCTTTATAACTTCGAAGAGTTGAGACAATGTCTATTTCAAGCATAGTCTACTTTGGCCTGTACGCGAGCCTGAGCGTGGACATTACAATTATTTGTGTGCAACTATCGGGTCAGTTTTTTCAAAGGGGAATAAACAAAGTAAGACAAGAAGAACACATTTGATGTTTAGACACGAAATGACACATAATTCTTGAAAAAAAAATTCAGGAAAGATTTGCTCTCACGCCAAGTCTTACTGATAATAGCAGCAGGTCTTCAAGGGCACCAGCCTCTAGTTGATGGTATAATGTAGATAAGGGAAGTTGGTAAAAGAATCCCGTGCCTTCGGGATAAGGATTGGCTCTAAGGGTTGGAGAGACGGATACCAAGGATATGTGAGGTTTTTTGAAGCTGGGACTGCTCTCGTGCGGACCTGCCCTCGAAAGGTGGCTAAGGTTTTATATATACAGTAAGACCTGTTTATAAGGATCACATCTTTTGAGCAAAAATAGAGATAGTAACCAGGTTATCTTCTTAAAGAGCGCATTTTTGGTGAGAAAAACAATTTCTCGCGCTGTGTTTTGATGAATATAGCCAGGTTATGTCCCTAACCAAGATCCTTTTAAACAGGTCTTACTGTATTCATATATAGTTTTGTGGAGAACTACGTAAGCAATTCTGGCTCCCAGTTTCTAATCAGGTGTATCAAGAAAGAAAAAAAATAGAAATAGAAAATGTATCTTTGTGATCAGAATTTAGCTTCAATATACTCTGCTTATACCGAGGTCTTGGTTTTCATTGATTACTCGGGCTTGGCGATTTTCATGATTTTCCGCTATTTTTCTTGATATTTTCAGCAGAACCATGATCTCAACTCAAGTTTCTTGGTAATAGCGGTAAATGTGATGCATATGAGTTTTCATAGCCTGTCTCAGAGCCCAGTATCGTGATTTGCATTCTGATCCATAACTTTTGACTGAATATATAAAATAATCTATACCTGAGACAATCTTGGTCTCACCTCATTTAAATGCTTGCAAAATTTGACAAAAAAAAGCTTTTTTCCAGCGTGAAAGTGGTGTTTGACCCAGGGGTTTTAAAGGGTTACTAAGATATAATGCACATCATCATAAATGAGCCAAGATGGAAACCCAGTACAAATAAGCAAGAAAAGAGAATCGTGGAAAAAGCACATATTAAACAAAAACGTATGTACTCCCAATCAACTGAAGAAATCGAATCAAATCAAAACAAATCAGAACAAATAACAGGTAGGACCAATCAGAACACCTTAATAGGCGCACTTGATATCCTTGATGTTGTGGAATGTCACGTCATTTCTCTGCAAACGCACATCTCCAGTCCAGCCGCTCTCGTCACGGAGACGGCAGCAGTAGGAGACGGCACAGCGGGATTCTGATTCCTTGATACACGCTCTCAACGCCTCCTCGAGATTTTGCTCGCTCTGATCCGTGGTACAGTCTTTACCCTTTGCGGGTGAGATACTTGTCATGACTGTCCAGTCGCCGTGGACCTGAACCTCCCCAGTACATTTCTCACTGGCGCCTGCTTTCACAGTGGTTACAATATGCCCGGTATCACCGTCGAATTTCGATTCCAGAGAGATGAATCTCCCGTTTTTGGGCACCACCGCGTACGCCGCCTGGTTCAAATAAACTTTTGCACCGGAAGGGTAATGGCGTCCCCACATGTGAGTTGCCCAATGGCAAATGATCTCGAGCCGCTTAGTGACTTCTGCCACGCTTGAGCAGTTCACATTATCGCCTGGCGTACGCTTGAACCTGTCCACATTGGTGTCGGGCTCCCCAGCAAGGCTTTTGTACTCGTCAATACGTGCAAAATAGGCGGCCAAGGGGTCTCCAACATGGACGTCGCCGTTAGAGATTGGTTTCAAATCGGCCGATGGGTCAACGAGTCCCAAGTTACGTTTGGCAAAGTTTTCGGCGACATAGGTAATCACCGACAGGCCGATTTGGCCAAACTCGGCCTGGTCACGCTTTCCAATGGCATTTTCTGGAGCAGCATCCCATGAGAGCCATAACTTGCTGCTCTTTGGGTCAGCAGCGACTAATCCGAAAGTGGCAATCATGGTTGCAAAAGTGGTAACGTGAAATAACATTGAGTAGCGGGAAGTGAGCTGGGTTGTTTCTGGGTGATATCAGCCGGAAATGAACTTGATGATTTATGAATAAATGAGTAGTGGATACACGGCTCTTTATATATGATACTTTTACCCAGATGTTTACCCCGCTATCTCCTTGTGATTATGATAATGTAGTCAACTTTTTGGGCTGTGCTGAGTGAAATCACAACAATGGGTCAAAAATGTGTGTCAGAGCAACCTTTTGGTGACCTATTTCTCTTCAAATCAGCACAAGCTTATACGGGAGCTGTGGCAGTGCTTTTTTGTGATACATTAATGTGTGGCCCAGCTTTTCAAAACATATATCGAGATTCCTTTCTGGCGAGGCGTAATTGGCCTACACCCCAACAGTGATGGTTCTTCCGAATTTACATGCCCAAATCCACCTTGTGTCAAACACAACTTTACGTTGTGTCAAAAAACCGCCGGCAACGGCCGATCTCGCCAATGCGAGGGTAACAATATTGCCAATGAATGGTACTCGTACATGCACCCATGAAATTCATAAACGCAAATATGATGCATTTCACCAAATGACGTGCGTATTTCTCTAACGTGTTTTACCGTCATGAATATGGTCAGTTGCAAATGAGCTGTGATGTGATGATTAGTATTCTTTCTATCCATAAGATTTTCCTTACGGTAGCCACCGGAGATCCATCATAGATGAGAGAAAGAGCAATTTTTTGAGATCCAAAAAAAACGCAAATATGCAATCGATTGCTTAATCACGATCGTGTCATTCTATTTACGATGAAATACGCGCCACAGCCCCTTGCGATTCCATTTACCCAGAGCGGGGTGTCCGGGGCTTAGTCATTGTTGAGCGTTTAATCGGTTTAAAGCCTGGTCCATGATGGCATGTAAGTATTGGCTAGTGTATGAAGTACACGAATCACGACTCGCCCAAGGACAAATCACTCAACGTTACTCATTTCATATTTAGACTGAATGTAATGAAATTAGCATACGTGCAGGTTTGGTTTCACCAAAAGTCCGCAATAATACTATGGTGTTATGGGCCAAACCTATAATACCTAGAAATATATTACTTACGAGGACTGGTGGTCACTAAATCGTGGCCGGCCACTAATATCAAGAAATAGGCTACCAAATGGATTTTCCAGAAAGAAAAATCACCAAAATCAAGACATTCTAGACCATCCAAGCAAAGCCAAAAACCCGCCCTACCTTAACAAAAGCTATAATCGCAGGTAGACACAATGAACATGGGGCACCAACGAGCATGCACCTTAGCCATTGTTCCCAACTCCTTGGCAAATCGAAAGGGGCAAGTGCTGCAAAAACCCTGTTTCCACATACGATTTCATATGATTTCCACTAATTTCTGTAGCTTTTTCTCTTCTCAAAAATTCTTACGGTACTTTTCACCTAAAAAAAAAACATCTAATTTCTGGCACCACCGTGGCGCACACTTTTCGCGTCTTATTTACCTTTTTATCCCGGCGCGCGCCTGCCGCAGATGATCTGTAATACATAGAAAGGGCACTTTCATACTCTATATACCCCATAAACAGACCATAAAACCACCATGGCCTGCCAAAAACGCATGGCCAGCGAAAGTATTAGTGTGGAGCTGACCCCTGAGCGCAGTTCGCCGGCAAGAAGAAGACTGCTTCGGGCGAAAAACGCATCGTCGCCATTGAAACCCGCGCCGAAACTGCCGCCGAAAAGAGGCCGGCCCAAATCAGCGCCCAAGGCCCTGAAGGGCGCCAAAAAAGACAAATCGCTTAATACTGAGAAAGAAAGTAATACTGAGGCGCTTGTGCGGGCGTTTTCTGCCAGCAGTAAGGCAAATGGTGTCATTACGGAGGCAGATATACATGCGGCAACAACGCCGGCCCAAGTCACCGCGCTCATCTCGTCACTAGTCTCGACAGAGCAAGATGTGCTCTTCCAGCAGTATCGCGAAAAGGCCGCGGAGCAGGAGGCGAAAAAGAGCGTGATTATCGCCGATTTTGCGCTGAAACTCGATGAAAAACAATCCACAATAGATCTGCTCGCACATCAGATCCAGGAACTCCAAAATCAGCTCGCAGAAGCCGAGGAGCGCCTAGATGCGGTAGACGAAAACCTGATGGCGCTAACGACGCCACAACGGCGTGCAGGCCGCAGATCATACGAGCTGCCGATTCGACGCAAACCGCTGGACAAAAAAGTGCATCACAGCAACGTGGACGACGAGTTCAGGACAATTGCATTCACTTTCGACATGCTTGAGCTCCTCACGGGTATTCGCATTGTTGACTACAAAGTTGACCAAGATAATTTCTTATTTGACGTGAAACATTCGAGCACTGTCTCTCAACGGGAAACGGAAACAGTCACAATTGAATACCAGCTTAGTATTCAACGCGAGTTCGAGCTGTGCGCCGACGTCACGTACGTGCCTGTGTTCCTCGAGTGTCTATCTAAAAGAGCGCGTGACGCCGAACAAGAGGCGAAAAATAAGGACGCTGCCATGGTAAAGAATCATTTGCCAGCATACCTACAACAGAGCCTCACTTTCCCCTACAGCGCGCTCCTGCAATTCTATACAAAGTTGAGCAAGGCGCTCAATCAGAGCGTCAGAAGCTGATGCTTTGGTGCCGATACAGTACTGGCGTGTTTGATTCAACATTGATGAGTTTATTTACAAAGTAAGCACGACCTTGCCGTCCACAAGCTCGAGGCGCAATTTCTTTAAGAGGTCTTTCTTCTCGGTTTTTGTGTCCTTTGACATGCTTTTGAGCACCTTACTCAACGAGTCGCCCGTATACTTGGACAAGTCGAGATCAGGCGTTTTCGCCTTCTTGGCCTTCTTTTCCTTCTTGACCTTTTCCACGGTTTCTTTCTTGGCGTCCTTCACAGGCTCAACGGGCTTGGACTCCTTTTTCTCGGGCTTGGCCTTGGCTGCATTATTCTTCTGCGAGGGCTTTCCTCTGTACAATGACTTTTCGTACTTTTCGGCCTCAGAAATGCACTGTGTGTGATTTCTGTAGTCGTTACCACTGAACGTGGTGGAGCAGTCGATGCAGGTGAAATAAGCATCGTAACACCGCTGTTTGTGCTGGTCCAATTTCTTTTTGATCACGGTGTCATTGCACACTTCGCACGAAAAAGATACCATTTTGTTTCGGGTTTTGTTGAGGTATATGTGTTTGTGGGTTCGGGTGATAATGGAGTTTTTTCGCGATGTTCATCCGATGCGAGATGCGGAGCGCATAATGTGGTCTGGTCAAAGAAAAAAAAGGCGCCTGGTAAGTACAGGAAAACCTTGAGGTAGAATGAGGGATTTGTGAAGAAGTACAGTTTCTGTTTTTGGCCAGTTTTTGAAATCGGAGTATGGAAAATGTAACTCCAATCACGTTTTCACCTTTGAACGATAATTTCACCAAACAGGCTCGTCCTCTTTCTTCCTGCTGACACGCACGATCTCGTAGTCGTCAGAAACGTCCAGAGAGTGATCATTGAGCAATCCTTGGAGGCGGTAGTAATCATCCTTCTTGTTGAATTTACGCTTGTTTTCAATCATGCCAAGCATTTCCTCCTCGTTCACCTGCTGGTATTTCTGATCCCACCTTTCCCATTTGAGAGCAGTGAATTTCTGAAGGTATAATGAGCCCGCCACTATACTGAGCATGAAGGGAAGGCCAAAGTAAAGAAAGTGGTTTTTCCGCAAAAGCTTGTAATACCTACCAGCTACGGTTTTGTCATAAGCCGCTTGCTCCTTTTTGCCTCTGAATGGTGTTGCTCCGAAGTATACCATGATGTTGGACGAGAATCGATTTGATTATACACGAGGCAAGCTTGATAGTGGTTATGCGCACCCGTGCACCATGTATTTAACAATTCTGATTTTAGGTGGTTTCTTTGATAAAGCTTGAGTACGAGGGAATTGTGGATTGTTAGTACATGTCTCAATTAACTTTTGAAAAAAAGTGTGAAATGAGAGATCTTTAAGGCAATTTTTGAGACAGCAATACAAATTATCTTACACCTGTGTAGCGCCCTCTAAAACATCCAATTCACGCTCAGAATTTGGTCTTTGAAACACTTTACTCAAAATCCTAGGAATTTATTTCTTGCCGGCCTTTGTAACAAGTCTATGATCAATTAAATCCATACTGTGCACAATCAAGTAGATTTTGAAGCGTGTGATTTGTCACAGATGGACTCAATAGATTTTGATATGCGCGTTAGCTCTTGGCATCGTAAGACTTTCAATATGATTAGCCGCAACAGTAAATTGAATGTGCATTCTTTAGCCTTGAAAAAACGAGGAGGCTATTTTTCAGTATTTTGGGGAATGAGAAGTTATGCAAATGACTTTATTATTCGTTATTCGTATACTTTTAATGAGCACCGCAACTCAGGACACACGCACTCGTACAGCACTAATTAGGCGGCTTCACCATTGTTGAACTCATTCTCTTTTTTAGAAAAAAAAACTTTTTGGCATGATTCTGTATTTGTTTATCTAAATTTGTCTTAAGCTCAGGGTCAAACAAACAAACACAAGTAAAGGAGATATGATGCTTATCTTCATCTTGAGGTGCAAAAACCACTCCACTGTTTTCTTTGCTCGATCAACGAGTCTTTTCATAAACTGATCCTCAACAGCAAACTGAAGCCGAATACGAAAAAGGTCTTGGACCAAATGGCAATCTAAGAAATAAAATCAGGAATCTTATAGATTGCAAGATCGACTTTGATAAAATCGTATATGTTCCTCGGTTTTATTGAAGCTACTTTACAGTAAGACTTGAAAGTCTCCGCTGAGATTTGCCCTCCACTCCAATTCTCATCACCATGCTCAATGACGTACAAGACTAGTGATTATCAGACTGATGAGGGACTCGAAAAAACAATATACACTGGATGAGAGATAAAATTAGAAAATGAAATGACTAGAAATTCCCCTGCGCTAGTTACTAAGACATCAAAAACGAGAAAAAAAACAAGCTCGAACTAAATTATCCCAGCATGGCTGGTTGTTTGCTACGACCACGAAACGCTATCAATAAAAATTTATTTCTTTTTTTTTTTTGTGTTTTTTTCCTGCATGTTATGAGCCCGCGCCAGGTGGCCAAACCTGCCAGCATTTTCGCGTGGCGTCACATCACGACTGTCCGAAATCGCCTGAAATCTGGGTGCCGCTATTCAGTACACACGTTCACAACCGAGCCGCCTGCACACAACACATGCCCGTTCCGTGCAACTGAGAGCTACTTTATTTTTTCTTCAACGAAATCTTTTAGCCCACGCCAAAACCTGCCACAACCCCACGAATTCACTTTTTAGGCTTTCTCATTTGCGATAGTTCGGAATCCTGAAAGAAGCCAGCCCCATTTGTAGGAACACTACAGGTTTTGTTGTGAACTTTCCCGCGCTTTTTTATTGCCTCGGCGCTAACTATTTGTTGTTATTTTCCCGCCGAGAATAAGTGGACACTGTTGGCCAGAAACACCAGGAAAATCAGCTCGTTTCCTATAAGACTATCGAAACCAGCGGGAACTTAGGTTGACTTGAAATCACGTGAATTCTATTCTTGCCCCTATTTTCAGTATTTGACGTGTACCTCCACTGACCAAATAAAGGACCCCGAAAACCCCGTACGACATGTCTGTATACGCGAGTTCAGCGCAAGGCCAGCCCAACGCTGCGCTGCAGCAGCAACAGCAGAGACACCAGCAGCGTTTGAACGAGTTGTTGGATGCAGTCAAACAGGAATTCGACTATGCGTTCAACGAGGCGTCGAATTACTCGAAAGTGAAGGAGGACTATGACTTGAAGTGTAGCCAGCAGACTGCTGAGATGCAGCAGATCCGTCAGACCGTCTACGAATTGGAAATGGCGCACCGGAAGATCAAGGAGGCGTACGAGGAAGAGATTTTGCGCTTGAAGACAGAGTTGGAGAACAGAGACAGACAGGCGCACCAAAAGAACAACGGCGCGCCGCAATACTCGTACCAGCAGCCGCTTCCACAGCAGCCGCAGGAGCACGTTACGACGCAGGTATCCCAGGCACAAGCTGCTCACCAACAGCAACAACAGGCCCAACAACAGGCTCATCAACAGCAACAGCAGGCTCATCAGCAGGCTCAAGCCCAGGCCCAGCAGCAGGTGCAACAGCCACCCATTATTAAGCCTCAACAACCCAAGCTAGACTCTAAGGTGTCGCCCGTAGCCTCAAAGATCGAGCCCGTTCCTCAGCACCAGGATGCCTACGCGGCCCAGGAGCAGCTGTCGGCGTTGACCGTGATTGACAAGTCGCAGTATATCGTGAACCCGCTCGAAAAGAACTCTCATGTCAAGGAAATTCCTCCTTTCCTCTCGGACTTGGACTTTGTGAAAGCGAATCCTGATTTCAAGAAACAAACACCTGAGTTCTACGTGTTGTATAACCCTGCGCTCAAGCGTGAGTTGGACGTCGATTTGATGCAGTCTTTAGACCACTCATCCGTTGTATGCTGCGTCAAGTTTTCCAAAAACGGCGAGTTTGTTGCCACTGGCTGTAACAAGACGACGCAGGTGTTCGACGTCAAGACGGGAGCGCTTGTGGCCAAGTTGATCGATGACAACAATTCTGCAGCGAGCGACATTGAGGGAGACGGCGCAAACGCAGGTGAGAACGGAGGCTCGGGAGTAAACGGCTCGGGAACTCCCCAAGGTTTCAACGTCAACGGCGACTTGTACATTAGGTCCGTTTGCTTCTCGCCCGACGGGAAGTTATTGGCTACAGGCGCCGAAGACAAATTGATCAGAATCTGGAACTTGCAGACGAAACGAATCATCAAAATTTTGCGTGGCCACGAACAAGACATCTACTCCTTGGACTTCTTCCCCGACGGCGATCGCTTAGTTTCTGGCTCAGGTGACCGTACCGTCAGAATCTGGGATTTGCGTTCCTCGCAGTGCTCATTGACTTTGTCTATCGAGGATGGTGTAACCACAGTGGCAGTATCACCCGATGGAAAGTTGATCGCTGCAGGCTCTTTGGACAAGACTGTCAGAGTGTGGGACTCATCTACCGGTTTCCTTGTCGAGAGGCTAGACTCAGGGAATGAGTCAGGCAATGGTCACCAGGATTCTGTTTACTCGGTCGCCTTCTCAACTAATGGCCACCAATTGGCGTCTGGTTCCTTAGACAGAACTGTCAAGTTGTGGAACCTAGAGGGCAAGGCCGACACAGGCGTGATAAGCGGCAGCAATGGCCAGGCGCAAAGCAAAAAATCCGTCTGCGAGGTGACGTACGTTGGCCACAAAGATTTTGTGTTGAGTGTATGCTCCACGCCCGACAGCGAGTATATTTTGTCGGGATCCAAAGACCGCGGTGTCATCTTCTGGGACCAGAACTCGGGAAATCCGTTGTTGATGTTGCAAGGCCACAGAAACTCGGTTATTTCGGTGGCGGTGTCTCTTAACTCCCTGGGCACTGAGGGTGTCTTTGCTACCGGTAGCGGTGACTGCAAGGCCAGATTGTGGAGATGGAGAAGAAACTCAAGTACGTGATGGCGTGGATGCCATGTATAGGCTTATAATTTTATTGATTAGCGAAGACGGCAAACACTGTAAGCTTTATGCCCGTGTTGGCCCTTATTTTATCTGAGCACAAAAGCAAATTCTTGGCCAGATAGTTTTCAGTTTCTCAGAATGAATTCGCATCTAGCCCGACTTAGAATGCACTCGATTAGACGACTTGCTATAGAATCGGCGCGCGAGATGTATAAACGTTGGGCCAAACATTACTCTTCTCAGCTTGAGTTAGAACCACGTAAATAAACGATTTTGATAGATTGTCATCTCGTCACGTGTGGCACAGCTCGGGTACAAGGATGTGCCATCGACAGTGATTCGATCGGTCTGATAAGCCTCAATCTTATTAGCGCATACTAAACTGAGCTGTGACTTTGACATCCAGATTTTTTGTCTTTTTTTCAATGCCATGGGTTTTTTTTAGCGCAGTCAATAAACTCAAAAAATTAACATGTTCTCGCATTATGGCATTATGGCACCTCCCGGCCGTGTTCGAAAACGCGCGGCTGCTTTTGGGCTCGTATAACGCGACACGAACAACTTTTCAACAGAAGACACCCACCGCCATGTCTGTCTATACTGCGTCCACCACGGCGCCTGTCAATATTGCCGTATGTGATAACCAGCTTTATATGCGCATGACGTTTTGAAACACACTACAAAGTGTTCTCATTCCAGCCACGCTACCAATAACCCACTTCGCACGTGCACTTACTAACAAAGTAGACCCTCAAGTATTGGGGCAAAAGAGACAAAACGCTCAATCTCCCCACAAACTCCTCCATTTCAGTCACATTGGCTCAAGAGGATTTGCGCACGCTCACTTCTGCGGCCACAAGCTCCACGTTCAAGAAGGACAACTTGTGGCTCAATGGCGTGGAGGAAGGCATCAAGGGCGAAAGAACCATTGCTTGTTTGAAAGACTTGCGTAAATTGAGAAAAGCTTTGGAGGACGCTGACAGTAGCTTGCCGAAGTTTTCCGAATGGGGTGTACACATTGTATCGGAAAACAACTTCCCCACTGCTGCCGGCTTGGCGTCCTCTGCTGCCGGCTTTGCCGCATTAGTAGTGGCCATTGCCAAATTGTACGAGCTCCCGCAGCTGATGTCTGAAATCTCCAAAATTGCCAGGAAGGGCTCGGGCTCTGCATGCCGCTCTTTGTTTGGCGGCTATGTTGCCTGGGAAATGGGCGAGGCTGCCGATGGAGAAGACTCGAAGGCCGTGGAGGTTGCACCATTAGACCACTGGCCATCGATGAAGGCGGCCATCTTGGTTGTTTCCGACGACAAAAAGGACACACCTTCGACCACCGGCATGCAGACCACTGTTGCGACCTCGGACTTGTTCCAGTACAGAATCAAGGAGGTTGTGCCAAGAAGATTCAAGGAAATGAAAAAGTCCATTGTTGAGCGCGATTTCGAGACTTTTGGCGACTTGACCATGAAGGACTCCAACTCGTTCCATGCCGTATGTTTGGACTCCAGTCCGCCAATTTTTTACTTGAACGACACCTCAAAAAAAATTATCAAGTTGGTGCACAAGTTGAACGAGCAGGAGGGCAAAATCATCGCAGCGTACACATTCGACGCCGGGCCAAACGCTGTTATCTACTACGAGGAGCAGAATGAAAACAAGGTATTGGGCTTGATTCACAAGTACTTCCAAAAGGTGTCTGGCTGGGAAAAGGTTGCAAATAAGATTTCCACGTTTGAGGATTCCAGCATTGAGTTCGACACCGAAGCTTATAAGGGTGTCAGCAGAATCATCTTAACCAAGATCGGACCCGGTCCTCAGGAGACGTCCGAGTCTTTGGTTAACGAGCAAGGCTTGCCAAAGTATTAGAAGCGATTTAATAGATCCGGTCTGCCCAAAACGGAAGTGCGCGCACTGATAGTCAGGAAGTTCATACTCTCGTAAAAATCACATTATTTCGAAGCTTACTCATGCTTGGCCTCCGTCTTATCAACCCTAGGGTTCATCCTCTCACAAATAAACTTCTTAGACCAAGTTCCCCAAGATGTTTCCGCATCACGCAAAGTGCCTTCTTTAGGACAAATGCTCGCCATCTTGAACAGGTGAAGGTCCCACCATACAATAAGAAGCCGACTTCAGATTTGGACAATAAAGTCAATGGTTCGAACAACGTGGCATTTAAGCCGAAGCTCGACATCTCGACGGAAATATACACCGTACCAAACATGCTCACGCTTTCGAGAATTGCGGCGACACCTTTTATCGGATACTTCTTGGCCACCAGCCAGACCGTGCCTGCGATAGCAATCTTCACATACTCTTGTGTGACTGACTTTGTCGATGGATATATTGCCCGCAAATACAACATGAAATCCGTGCTAGGGTCAATATTAGACCCTGCTGCTGACAAATTTTTGATGACAACCTGCACTGTGGCCTTGGCCATTCCGGGGCTGATGCCGCTATATGTTGCAACTGCCATCATTGGTAGAGACGTGATTTTGAGTTTTATCAGTTTTTATATCCGATACAGGTCTTTACCGGCTCCAGTGACGCCTGGAAAATTCCTCGATATGTCCATAACTACCCATACTGTGCACCCAAATTTTCTTGGGAAGGCCAACACAGCGCTCCAGATGTTTTATATTGGCGGGTTAGTTATAAAACCCGCAGCAGAGTCGTTTCTTTCCCTAGATTTGGCAGGCCAATTTGATTGGTTCGGTATGATTGTTGCTGCATCTACCGTTTGCAGCGGCTTGAGCTATGTCATGGGAAAGAATTCATTTCAGTCAATCATCAACACACGAGCAAAATAGGAACACCTTACCACGAGAGCAAATTTGCATACTGAAACACCTCGTCTTCATCAAAAACAAGCAAGCAAGCGAGCACAAGGCCTTTTAATGAATTGCTCAGCTCTTTGTCATATTTGTTGCAATACATGTTTAGCATCTCCACGTGAAATTTGATTATGTCAGTTGTTGTCACGACCCTGACAGCCCGAAGAACAGTATTTGAAATGGGTCTTTTTGGCACGCCGATCCCGGTTACGGATGTGAACAATGTGTAAGTGTCGTGGTCGCAGCCGTTTGAAAACAGAAACACAAATACCAATTGAGCTAAAATTGCAATCAAATGCTGTGTGAGTTTACTTATTTTGTCTTGTGTTCTCGAGAAAAGAATTTGTGCTATGTCTAGCATTACGTCTTTGGTCTGTTCGCCATAACGAGTGAATGTGAACGTTCGAGACGCTGCGTAAATCAAGCACTCGTCCAAGTGGCACGTGAGGAAGGTGGCCTGATGTGTGCTGACACTCCATTTGGAGTCTTTTAGGTGGTTCTTGAGCTGAAGCAATGAGTGAACTGTTTTATCCGACGGCGGGTATCTACATACGGCTTTCACTTTCAAAATGGTTTGAGTGATATCAATGAGGTTTCTCCGATTAGGGCGCAAGTTGAGGACCACAAATTCACCTCTATTCCTCGACTTCATTGACTCTAAAAGAGTTTCGCCAATTTCTTCCACAGCTTCTGAGATGCGTTAGTATTCTGCCATGCGAATGATAAAGCTTCATGAAATGGCTACTTCTGATTAATTCAAATGTTTCGTTTTTTGAAAATGTTTAGTTTCGACAACTAGACTGAGCCGCCACATACCATCGCATTGAACGTTATTCCTCACAGCGACTCGCGCCACAGCAAGTGCCAAGATCAAGTCATGAGATGACATAGCGGTAGTGAAAACGATGTATGTTTGAATGTTGTATCGACTGAAACGATATGTTACGCGATCAATAAGTGCTTCTCGGTAAAGATAGGATGGTTTCAGTGACGAGAAAACAATTGGCTGTAGCTGTAGCTGCTGCAAAAAACCGGGTCACGCCTCGCTTGTTGCCTTTCCGATCGCGCACTGAAAACTTATGCATGGCTGCAGAAACAGCCAACTGCTGCAGTAATTGAAACAGAAGTTTCAGGGCCCGCAATACAACTAACCTCTTGCCGTGCAAATTATGTATCCAGGGCGTGATTTCTCCGTCGATTTGCTTCTCCCGCTGAGAATCGATATCACCACACGATTAGTATTAAATCGTCAGTCCTTGAAACGGACACAAATACTCTCGATTCCCTGCTCAGTTCACCTCACTTATATCTGTGCGCTCACGATGACGGCGCCGCACCCATAGTCTGCGCCTTACAAAATCCCCAAAGCTGTACTTTCCATGCCAGCACGAACCCGGCTTCCAAAACGACGCGTATACCCACCCGATTTCGTCCACGTCATGTAGCATCAATACATACCACAGGGACCATGACCATGTCCAGTCCACACCGGGTAAAGGATAATTCGCCATAGATTCATGTGGTAGAGTCACCTTCACGCCGTCTAGCCGCTGGTACCTCGGCGGGTCAACTAGCGGAAGAAGCGATTTGCCGCTGAATAGCGGGATTCCCAAAAGTTTGATCCCTCGCTGGTTTTCTACTATCACGTCGAAAGCGTGCTCTGTATTTGCGCCCTTTACATCAGAAGACTGTATGGCATTTTCGAAGCCATCTGTGCTAAAATTATGTTTTTGCAACAACTCAGCTAATGGTTTAAGGTCAGACATATTTTTGCACCCACTAGGATCTGTCGGGTGTGCAGGTACAGAGATAAGACGAGAAAAGGGAGTCGAGTCGCCCTAATTCTACTGGTATTTCGATGAATTCGCCGCGCAACAGTCGTGTATACTAGGTTCACAGGGCCGATATCGCAGCTGGCTCGCTGCGCGTGAATGCTTGCCTACGAAATTTTATTGCCATAGCAAGACGCACTTTCGCAGTCGAACCGGTTAGACCTGCTTTCATGCCATTTGAGCTCCTCTGTTGCAGGCGTGTTACAAAAAATTTTCTTTCCCCTTATTTTTCCACCATCCTTGAGTCCTGCTCAACACGCTCCTTTTAAGACCGAAAAATGCGTCGTGATCAGGTCTATGCGAGATTCGGTGGTCCAAACTGGCTCGTCCAATTTCCTAAAGTCCTTCACGCGTTCTCGAATATTGTACCACAGCACGTGCGGGTGAGATTCCATGAATTATGCGCGATGGTTTCCGAAAATATCTCCGCCGATGAATATTGAGCCACAATGCAGGATTGACCGTTCTTGAGACCGAAAAGGCGCCAAGAGCTTTCGTAAATCACTGGCCCAAGTCTGCTTCTCTGCTTAACCCCGAAAAAGTGCTGCTTGTTTGGCGTTATTGAACAAATCAATTTTGGACGACTTATGTGGTTCTTTTCAATTTAATTGTTGTTTGTATTCGTCATTTTTTGCGCTCCAAGCCACCATTCCTGGCCCCTGTGGTCTATTGCGAGCGCCGCCATAGAAGCCGGATAAATGTTCCGCGGCCTTTTTTACACAGTGCGATGGTGTCTAATTCGAAGTAAAGAATGGCGATCACCGCCTTTGCATGAGACTAGCGAAAAATGATGACATAACTTGACGCGGCCTATCCGGGCATCGCGCTTGTTTTTTGAACAAACGCTGCCCTCGAAAAAAACAAAAGACGCCTTGCTGATGGATGCAAGGCTCTTTAACATCTGTGAAAGCAAAATTCCTTAGCCCAGGCGGAGTTAGGTGTGATCGGAGGACGGGCGTCGTGTCTGCATAAAGCGTCACACTTCGCAGCTACCGTGGCGTCGAAAAAAAAAGTGCATCGCCTGATTTTGTCAGTGTGGAGAGTACCCATAACAAGGCCAGGTATTATTGACTATGTCTTTTGTTTTTTTGTAAAAGAAGGTTGAAATGCTGTGAAAAGGCCGTGTCTCAGGGGGCTTTCCATGATGTTACCCCCGATATTGGTATCTTTCGTTACCGGCTTCCTTGATGCAGGGTGTGAGCGGACAGTCCTTGGCTGTGCACAGTGTAGGTAATGTGCCAGAACAGCACATGCGCTCATGCGCAATCAAATGATTAAAAAATGGCCAAAAAAGGTTTATGAAAAACGCCAGAACTGCGTCAAAGACGTGCTGACGCCGATTGATTTTTTTTTTGTCTTAGAGTTTTACCCTTTTATCTGTGAGTTGTCATATTTGAGCACCTGCAGATTTCAAAGCCTATCGCTCGTCGAACCATGCAGTCCCAAGTTCTCCCACCCTCCACGGGTGTACCGTTGCCTTTATCCTACGACCGAAAATTGGCCATGGGTATGAACAGTGCTGATATGAATGGTTCAGACGAGAAGAAGTTTCTAGGACATGCAGCAGACCCCTCTGTGGCTGCTTCCAAACATGCGGTTCCATTTAATGGGCTCAACTTTCACAACCCGTTCGATGTGAACCTGTACCCGCTTACAAATCCACCTTTGTATGACCCAACGATGCTTCCTTACGGAGCGCCTGGATCACGCCGTCGGCGTATCTCCATTTCCAACGGTCAAATCGGTCAGATTGTGAATCACGAAGCATTCTATATTGATGACGATTCCTTGGACGAATACTACGACGGTCTGGGCTACAAAATTCAGCCACCACAACACCAAGACGACTCCAACGTAGGCCGCACGATGACACAGCACGCTGGCCACAACGGGCCAATTTCCCAGCCGCTCAGCTCGCTACCGTTTATACAGCCGGCCATGGCGAGCCAAAGCACGATTGGCGACGGCAGTGTCAACAATCTTCCCGTCCAAGGTACTCTCCCTGCAAACGTTTCCAATGCAGGTCGTGTAAATGTCAATGGAGCGTCCGTGGCTGGCGTGCCGCCTCAAAACCATACTCTCGTGTACAACAACGAAGTGATATATAATCCTCACGACGGGCCCATCCCCGGCACCGCAGCGTGGAAAAAAGAGCGGTTGCTAGAACGGAACCGTGTGGCTGCGCTGAAGTGCAGGCAGCGGAAGAAGCATGCGCAGCAGAAATTACAGAACAGCATCGAGAAGGCAGAGCAAGAGTTGCGTGCGAAGGCCCAGAAATTGGAGAAGGCAGAACAGCTTCTTGCAGTTTACAATAAGGCGTTACAGCGCCACTTCAATGGGGATGCGGGTGCTCTCGAGAGTATACGTGCGTTTGCATCGCAACTGCTCGATGAGGTAAAGCTCTAGTGCTCTCACGCCGGGGAAAAGGACTGTGACAGGAAAGACTCTAATGAACACGGCGCGCTGGCCGTTTTACAAGGACACAAGCGACTGCTGCTAGCAACGTTAAAAATCAGGCATAAGAAACATCAAGTGCAACTGGTTGGGACATGTGATGTTTGTCTTCATGACATCCTCTCGATCGTGTCGTATACTGGGTGAGGTAGCTGGTAAGCCTTTGCCCTGAAGGAACGCAAACAGACGTGTCTCTACCACTCTAGCGGCTTCGACGGAGCTTCTATCTCTTAAAGGCCAGACAATAAAGGTGGATAATTTACACACAAGACTATATCGCAATACATCAGATACATTACAGGTCGCGCTTTACTTCACATAATGTCTCAAAGGCCAGTCACGGCAGAAGTTGAAATGAGTAAAGAGAACCCCTGTATTGCCCTACATCTACCATTTCGAAACTTCACCCCGCCGTCCACTTCTTTCATTAAGTGTTGATGAATTGAATAAATGTCCTATGCAAAAGAGACTATGGAATTCGCGTGCGCATTCCCCATCCATAACGTAAAGGACCATGAACCTGTGGTCAAACCACAAAACTCCCAATATTTACATATAGAGCTGATTCAAACTCATCTAAAACCCGAAAAACACATTGTATCAATTTCTTTCCATCACATTTCTGCCATGTGCTAGCCCACCAAAACTCTATATCATTGTATCACGTGACTCTGATCCCAGTGATGTGCGCGCCGCGGAAAATCCTAGCTATTCAAATGCCCACCACCGTTTTCCAAGTCCAATACTCCATCCCAAAATGTCGTTGAAATTGCCATCTGCACCCAACGCGGGCCTTTTTAAGCAAGGGTATCTGTCATACCTGGCCGCCGATGGCGCCACGGTCCGGAATATCGAGGCCGTGCGTGAAATCTCGCTGATTGTGCTCACGTCCATGGGCCCCAGCGGCAGGAACAAGATCTTGGTCAATAAACACGACAAAACGTTTGTTACCAATGACGCAGCCACGATTTTAAACGAGTTGGATATCGTGCACCCAGCAGTGAAGATGTTGATCATGGCGCTGAAGCAGCAGGAGTTCGAGATGGGCGACAACACGAACTTGGTGCTTATTTTTGCCGGAGAGTTACTAAATATCAGCGAAAAGCTCTTGATCACGGGCTTGAGTGTGCCTGAAATCGTGCAAGGGTTTGGATTGGCCAACAAGTACGTGCAGGAGACGTTGGAGAAACTTGTGGTCGATAAGGTCGGCGATGTCACCGACACAAATGAGCTCATGAAAGTGATCAAGCCGGTGATAGCCGCCAAGCAGTATGGCTTGGAGGATTTGATCTCTGGCTTGGTCATTGACGCGGTGAAGTTGATTTTGAACCCGAAAAAGCCACAGAGCTTCAACATCGACAATGTGCGTGTGGTGAAAATCATGGGCTCCACTTTATCTAGCTCTGAGGTCGTCAAGGGGATGGTGTTCCCCCGTGAGCCAGAGGGACATATCAAGAATGTGACTGAGAAATCAAAGGTGGTTGTTTTCACATCGCCAATCGATATTTCCACAACAGAAACTAAAGGCACGGTGTTGCTCCACAATGCACAGGAGATGTTGGATTTCTCAAAGGGCGAGGAACAGCAGTTGGATGCGTTGTGTGCCGAGATCAGTGCCCTGGGCGTGCGTGTCGTTGTGGCTGGCTCCAGCATTGGCGACTTGGCGCTCCACTATTTCAACAAATACGGCATTTTGGTTTTGAAAGTGCCTTCCAAATTCGACATCAGAAGAATCTGCCAGGTGTGCGGCGCCACGCCTTTGCCTCGCTTGGGAGCGCCATTACCCGAGGAAATGGGTTCTATTGACGTGATTGAGACGAGGGAGATTGGCGGCGACCGCGTGACCGTGTTTAGACAGGTTGGTGAGTCCACCTCGCGCACATCTACTATTGTGCTCAGAGGCGCCACGCAAAACAACATGGACGATATTGAGCGTGCTATCGACGACGGAATCAATGCAATCAAGGGTTTGGTGAAGGATAACCGTCTTTTACCCGGTGCAGGAGCCGTCGAGATTGAGTTGGTGAAATTGATTACGCAATATGGTGAGAAAACACCAGGCTTGATGCAGCTTGCTATCAAAAACTATGCCAAGGCTTTTGAGGTTGTGCCACGCGTGCTCGCGGAGACGTCTGGCTTGGACGCTACTGAAGCCTTGAGTCAGTTGTATGCTGCACATTCCGCTGAAGACAACCTGGGCTTGTTACAGGGAGTGGATATCGATGGCGAGTCGGAGAACAGCTTGGTGGATGTCTCTGGTGCAGGAATCTATGACCTCTTGTCGGCCAAGCAGTCGGCGATTAACCTTGCTACTGAAGCCGCGTGCACAATCTTGTCGATTGACCAGATCATCATGGCTAAGCGGGCAGGTGGGCCCCAAGTACCTCAGCAGCGCAAGCCGGGTAATTGGGATCAGGCTGATTAGGTGGATGTACACAGATGAGGTTCACCCGAAAGTCTGAAAATTGATGTACGTTATGCTTATTGGTGATGAATAATTTCGAATTTGAATGTAGGATTGTGGTCGACGAAAGCCTCGAGCTCGATCAAAAGAGACATGATTATCGATTGCAGACTAGAAAGAAGCTTCCCATGACTGGTATTGGGCTGAAGGCAGTATGATGTTTGCTTTTCATCATTAAAGAGTAATTATTCGAAATATAGGCATGAATTGATATTAACAGATTCAAACTCTAAATGACCTTTCCTATTGAAGCTTTACGTACCCATAATACAACAACGTAGCCTTGAATTCGGTGGGTCTTCATATGTTGTCGAGTTGAGCTTTCGCTGTGCGAACCTTAGAATTCATTCATTTACCAATAATTCATTTCGCCTTGCAGAACTTCCGTCATCAATAGTTTTCCTTCTTTATCATAGCAAGCAGTTGGCCCCAAAAACGTCACACTTTTTTGTGCTGCAGGTGTTTTGGCCTCACGATTTCTTTCAAATCTGGTATCACAGAGTGAAAAATCTAAATTCTCTTTTTTTTTTCCTTGATAAGCTAAAATCAAACTTCACTGAATCTATGCCAAAAACGCGTGGGTGCATTCAACACTGACAAGAGATAAGCATTCCATTTGGTAGTACCAGCCAAATTCTTCAATTGAAACAAGTATGAATTGTCTTGACATGAAAACATATGTAAACACCCAAAAATATTAAAACATCAAAAAAGACACCGTGAACCTTACACATTTCCATTTTACTCATATCGCCTTAGCATTCAATACAAAGGCTTCAATTTTACCCAAGTTCTTCTCGCCATCTTCATCCTCGACACCGCCACTGACATCAAATCCAACCACGTTTTTCAAAAATGGTTTGGTTTCCTGCAAATTGTCTGGATTGAGCCCGCCTGCGAGAATAAACTGCCCATCCAAGTCATTAATGAGCAGCCAATCGATGGTCTTGCCCTCGCCGCCAGCCTCCGAATCTAATAGCGGAAGAATAAAGCCTTGGTTTTGCAGGGTCACTACTTTCGGGAAAAAGTCGCCCATAAGCTCGATGTGGTCTGGGATCACGTACCTTTTGATGATGCCGAATTCGTGTGACTCATTATGATCTAGATACTCCTGCACATCCTCGCTGCCGTGAAGCTGGATGAAATCTAGACAACATTCTTTTGCCAATCTGAAAACGTCATCAATTTTCTGGTTCCGGAAAACGCCTACTAGAAAAGGACCATTTTCGCGTAATAACTGAGCAGAGGCTTTAAAATAGTCGTTATGCGAGGCAAAAGCTCTTGTGCTGAGCTCGTGAATAAGAGCTTTTGCAGATACGAGCTTTTTTTGGTCATGTTTTCTCTTGATTCTTGCTTTTTCGGCAATCTTTTTCGCCACGTCATGAGAAATCGTGCGTTTTCTGTTGGGCACCATGATGACTCCAAGCATATCGGCCCCAGAATCCATTGCCTTCAGCGCAGCCTCTACCGACCGCAAGCCACATATCTTTACAACCGGCGGCATTTTGTGTTTTTTTGCTAAATTTTCAAAGATGATTTTGGAGATTCTTCCTTTTCTCTTTTCTTGGAATATGCGTTCGACAAAGTTGTTAAATGTCTTTGAGTGAAGGTAAATTCCGGCACAGTACGTTTTACATAGAAATGACTATTCACGTGCGCGCTCATGTGGAGTTGAGGAGTAGAATGGGGATTGGCTTAGTAGGCCTGGCCAGCAAGGGAGATGCAAGTGTTTACAAGATAAGTCAGCGCGATTTATCAAAAATTGAATTTTTTTCGCGAATCGATTTGTAGTCTCAATTTTCGATTTTTAATAGCCTCGGGCCACCAACGTCGCTAGTTTTTCTCCGAGGTATGTGTAATTTGCACCTTTTCGTCGTGCGCAACGGGGCAGGTACAACTTCCCCATTTGGCTACCATGTAACGTGATAGTTATCGAAAACAACAGACAGGCTGCACTTGACTTTCCACAAATGGACAATTTTTGGTGGTTCCATGTCCCATTCCAGGCATTATTTCTTAATTCTCGTTGACTGACGCCGAGGGGGAATCTTTTAATGCAACTGGTCACAGGTGGCAAATGATTAAGCACAATAATGACACTGAATGGCCTTTGAGTCAAGAATAATTAGTCTCGATTCTCTGCCGGTGGCGTATGATTTTCTGCGTCTTTCCTGAAGAACTTGCCGAAATTCCTGAAATTCTCATTGAGTTTGTTCACGTGACTTTCACCGTTCAAGGAGAAATCTTTCAACGGATTATTCAACTTAAGTGCCTGGATCTTCGCAGAGTTTGTCTTCAAAAAGTCCGGCAAATTTGGCTCGGGCGATTTGCTGCTCATCAATTCTCTAAAGTCGACTGCGGGAGGCGGCGGCGGCGGCGGCGGCTGTGAAGAAGGATGCACTTCAGTTTCTTTCAGAAATCCCTCAAGTCCGGCTAGAATCGGCGAAGACTCAACCAAATCTTCCCGCGCAAGAATTTGCAACTTGAAGTTCTCAATGTACTTCTTTTGGTCTTTCTCAGAAATATTCTTCAAATCCAACACTTTTGCGAAATGTGAAAGCGATTTGTCACCAATAATACTGAAGTAACTCTCGACGATGTTGTCGATCGGCAATGTTGGTGTAAGTAAAAGCTTGAGCAACGACTCAAGCCTGGAAAACTGGAAGTTTAGGTGGCGTGTGTACGCCTTTGGTATCTTGGATTCAACATCTTCAGGGGGCTTTTGAACATCGAAGTTTGGGTCCGCAAACAATAAGAGGTATTTGAGGAACTTTTTGAGCACGGAAATGTCGAGAAGTATCTGCTCAATCGCTATGATCTTGAGCGGGTTCACCAGGCTAAGCCGCGTCATAAATTCACTGACAATGGTCTCGATGAGTTTGTCTGCATAGTTCCGGATGTACCCCTCGCGTATGATTAGAGGACAGATCATGCGGTGGTTTTCTGTAAGCGACGTAACAAAATCGTCCATGTAGCTGGACGTGTCTGAAACGGCCTCGAGAGACGCCCAGCCGTTGTTTTCGAATTGTCGCCAGGAAAAGTTGAGGTCTGTGCTCACTTTTGCCACCAACGCACGGATTGCTTTTCCGATCAACTCATAATATAGTGTCGTTTGAGTGTCGAAACTGATCTTCAGCTTGAACGGCTCGTCGATCAAAGTGCATATTTTGTCCTGCAAATCGTTTGTGTTTTTGATGACGTAATCCGCAGTGTTGAATAACATGGTCAAATACTTGATTGGTTCTATGCCTTGTGGATGATCTTGCGCGGATCTGAGTACCGGGGAAAGCACTTGATGATGGTACTCCTGGAGGTACTTTCCAAACACGCGTGAAAGTTCAAGAAGAAGCTCGCCGGTGGAGAATTTGAGCGTCTGCGCCAACGATTTTTGGAATATCTTGAACAATTCCGACGACGACTCGGCGAAGTTTGGCAAACTGTTCACTTGTAGCGTGTGGATGAGATCCTGCGATGTAGTGGCCGCGGCTATTTCTGCAGGGATCATTGCCCGCAGGTGTAGCTCCATGAACTTTGCATGAATCGACGAGTCCTGGTCACGCACCCACGTGATCAAGTAGGGCTCGAACAGAGCCAGGATTATACGCAGAAACGAGTCGGTCTCGAAAGTTTCGTTGAGCTGTTTTTCAAACGCAAGCGTGGCAGTGAGCGCGTCCAAAATAACCGCTGAAGAAATCTGGCGGGCGCTTAACTTCAGCGAGATTTCCTGGGCGGTCATTTTGCAGAATAGCTTGCTAAGCTCGAGATCGACGCCCCACAGCGCCGGAAATGCCAGAATATAAATGCTCCTGATTGTGTTAAGCACGTTTGAGAATAACATGTATCGCCGGGTCACGTTTTCTAGGTTCCCCGCTTCTCCCGCCGAGCCGAATATCGACTGGATTTCTTTGAGTTGTAGATTATAGAACCACGTCAAGAGTTTGTCTTTGTACTTGGCGTCAACAATCTCCAAGATCTCACACCCGTAGCGAAGTTTATCGTTCGTGAAGTGGTTTGTGAAGGAGTCCTCAAAGTCTATGAATACATCATCCACCAACTTATTTTGAGTCTGATGGATGCGCTGGTTCAAGGCGGCGATTTCGTCGATCGACTTGTACGGCTTGAAGAACTCCATGAGTCCACGCACAGCGCCCAAATACGACGCAATTTCTTTATAATCGCGTGTTTGTATCACTTCTGTCAACGCGTCATATGCATTTATGAGCATCTGGAGCCGCTTGAGCACATTCATCAGCAACACCAAGTTTTTCTTGGTCGTGTCCAATTGCTGGATCTGGGACGTGACCGCCAAGATATTCTCGTGAGTCTTTTTCGCGTGTTCCCTTACCTGAGTTAATGATTTGGCCAATTCTGCTACATCCGTCTCCACATCCACCGCCCCATTATACTGTTTGAGTTTCTGCTGTAGCCTCACCGCGGACGCCTTCTTGTACCTTCGTATATGTTGCAAAACATCGTCTATATTCCCGAGCGACGCCTCGTCGGGAAATAGCTGTTGGAGCTGCGTTTCAGGATCATACACGAAGCCCATGGAACAGGTATTTTAGATGGTGGGGCCGGGTGCGTCCATGAGGCCCTATTTAGGCCCTACTATTTTGGTGGCCCGGGCCCAGTTGTGCGCGCTCGCCCCTTCTATGCCGGCCCAGTGCTACGAAGATCAGCCCCAAAAAAAGAGCCCCCATCTGGAAGCATCAAGTTTTTGTATGTTTAGGCGAGAAAATTAACAGAAAAAGGCTTTAAAATGAAGTTTCAGGCATATTATGGCATTTCGTTTTTTTTTTTTATCGATTTTTGCCGCAAGTCAGTGCTTACAATGGGCACTACCGCGTGTGGGCCATTTATTGCCACAACAGGAGATTCGCACTTTACCCAAATAGGGTAGTCGCTACAGTAGCATGCATGGAGTGCATACAACGGGTAACGTTTGCCTTAAGCGACCCTGATTTATTTGTCATAAAACACCAGCTTCTTTCCTTGTGATTTGTAGACACTTCAGTTAGCAGATACAGCTCCCTGTTCTCCCTGAATACCCATTGTGACTAATTATATAGCATCTTGCCACCATTGGGTATTGGCCTGTAGCCATTGTTAATAGTATCGGTCGTGCGCTTTCAGCCGTCTGAGGTCGGACTGCACATAGCCCATGATTGTTCTCTTTCTTATTTTGTTTTGTTTCTCGAGCTTCCGTGCCTTTATTCGAATACTTATTTATAGCAATTGAGATAACTCGACCAAAAACAATCTCCATTATAAGTCTAGCACTTTTTTTCTTTCTCGTCCATAACAAAGGCGGTGGGTCTAGCTTGTGTGTTCGTTAGACTGGATCTTATAATCCTCGAAACGTTCGCACGGCTCGAGACTGCGTCGGGCCAGGGGCTTATGTGCACACCGTGCGCTGGGCCTCGCTGCCAGCCAGATACCGGCCCCCACGTCTAAAGCCACCTGAAAATTTCCCCACTGGGGTATTCCCTTTTCTCCATATAAGCCAGCTGAATTTCCGAGTATCCTGGATTTTAAAGACAAACCTCGTTCGTTTTTTTTAAACCAAAATAATTTCTGATTCGTGCTTCATCATTTTTTGGACGCTTATATATCCATTCGTCAGAATCTTACCGATCTCACTGATCTACAAATCTGCTTTCCCAGCATAAGCGAGAGAGGCTTTGGATCTCAGAAACACGGAATCGGTCAAAACTCACCTATCCATACGCAAATCTCGACTGAAACATTGGAAAAAAAATCGAATTTGGGCTCTTATCGGCGACAATCAGGACCACACTGAAATTCTTTAGCCGCTCGTCATCACCTATTACTACTTCTCCAAGCATATTCACCACTGAAAATATGGCCCGGTTCAAATTTGGCAGGAAGAAAAAGGATACAGACGCCGAGACTTCCATGACCTCTTCTGAACTACCCGATGAAACCCCGCATTCGTACCTTCGCCGCCCTTCGATTCTGTCCAAAACAAGAGGCGAGGAAGCTGGATCGTCTCATGTGAATGATACCCTGGAAAGTCCTGGAAACGGCAACGAAGGATCGAGACACGTGCCAATTTTGGCGCCATTACAAACATCCCATGATACAAGAGGTACTTTGGACGACGAAAATTATGTCTTGCTGCCGCTCAACGATTCGCATCCGCCACCTACGCCCTGGAAACGCCATAAGCTTTTTGGGTCGCCATTTCCCCGCTACAGGCACGCTGCATCCGCGATTCTGTCCGAAAAAAACGAGGTTTTCCTCATGGGAGGGTTGAAGGAGGGCTCTGTTTTTGGCGACACGTGGAAGGTTGTGCCACAGGTCTCGTCGTCCGGAACAGAAATCGAAGCGTTCACTGCTGAGCATATAGAGATTGCCAACGCCAACACACCGCCTGCGCGCGTTGGTCACGCCTCGGTGTTGTGTGGTAATGCATATATTGTGTACGGCGGTGATACCGTCGACACGGACCGGCTCGGGCGGCCCGATGACGATTTCTACATGTTCAACATCAATAACGGTAAGTACACGACCCCGCTGCACGTTTCGAACAAGCCCAGCGGCCGTTATGGGCATCAGCTCACGGTGGTGCTGCCAAGTAGCGCCAGCTCGCGGCTTTACTTATTTGGCGGCCAGTTGGAAAATCAGGTACACGACGACTTGTACTCGTTCGAATTGACCACTTTCAAACTGCCCCAGGCAAGCTGGGAATTGGTGGCGCCAAAACACGCACTCAAGCCGCCGCCGGTGGCAAACCATTCGATGAATGTGTACAAGAACAGAATCTATGTTTTCGGCGGCGTTTACAATAACGAGAAAGTCTCGCATGACGTGTGGTGTTACGACACAATCTCGAACAAATGGCTGCAAATCCACACTCTGGGCGCAGTGCCGCCGCCGGTGAATGAGCATTCGGCATGCATGGTCGGCGACAACTTGTTTGTGTACGGCGGCAATGACTTCGCAGGTACAATCTACGACTCCTTATACTGCCTCAACCTCCATACGCTCAAATGGCTGGTTTTGGCTGAAAATCTTTCTGCAAACGGGCCCGGTCCACGCTGTGGCCACTCCATGACATATCTCCCCAAGCTCCACAAGCTCGTGATCATGGGCGGGGACAAAAACGACTACGTATATTCTGACGAGGCAAATCTCGACACCTACGAGAACTTTGATGGCCAGGAAATCGGTACCATGGTGTACGAGCTCGATATCACGCTGGCCTTACAGTTGATGAATGCAAACACGCGGAAAATGGCCGCATCTGCAGGTGCTGTCGGAGCCATTAACCGCCGCCCTGTTTCACCTCTGTCATCAGAAGATGCCTTGACACGGCACCGGCGGAGCTTAAGTGCAGGAATCGACGATTTTCAAACACCTAACGGTCTGGTTGAAAAGTTCGGCAAGTCGCTAGATCCGCTGCGGAATTCAGTTGAGTTCGCTCTTCCCGAGCTTCCATTAAAAGATACGCCTGCAGAGAAATTTGTTGAAGTCGACGTATCTTCATCGGCCACGAGTATGAACGCTACACAAGAACTTAACGAGATCAGGGAAAGCTATCTTGATACCCAGGACGTTCTGTCAATATCCCATGACGGTGAGAAATCCGCAGAGCACGAACCAGAAAAATTGAGGGATCTTGATGATGACGATCTGAGTCTGGTAGAGGAAAAAGAGTATATCGGCAGTCCAACTCCTGATTTTGCAGCAAATTTCGAAAGTGATCATCTCAACACAGACGACTTGGACGCGCCAGAAGTTCCTTTGTTTAACATGAGAAAGTTCTCCGACTCTCCTGTGGAAAGTGAAGATATCGATCTTGTTTCCGAATTGGGCACTGGCGCGATTGCCGAAACTCGTGGCGAGGTGAAATTGTCACCCACCAAACCTGCTCGGACCGAATCGCAGAACTACGGATCTACCAGGCTTCAGTCTGGGAATGACAATCACGTGAAGCGGGTCATTGCAGAGCTTACCGCAGAATTGAGCGAACTTAGGGAATCTGCCAAGACTCAAATGGAAACTGCTTCGGCCAAGATTGAAGCTTTGGAAAACAGAAATGCCGATCTTGAGAACCGCGAGATGGAAGTCTCGAACAGGGAAAGATTGTATGCTGAACAACTCTCAGAAAGAGACGATTTAATTGCAGAGTTGAAGGATGCTGTCAGTCCTGGCGACTTGGCAATCAGCGACAGTGGAGAATCTTCTTCGATAGGGTTCACTGAGTTGACAAAATATAAGTTGAACCGTCTTGAATTGATGAATAAGTTGGTCTATCTTGAAAACGAAAATGCCCAACTAAAACAGAAGCAAGCACAATTTGAGCCATTCATGGACAATCAGATTGGCGAATTGTCTTCCTTGCAGAAGATTATAAGGGCTCAGGAAGATCGTATTGAGCATTTAACTTCACAAGTCAAGCTGGAACTGATTTTGCAAAAGGAGATTCTGGAGTGGAGGCATAAGTATGAAGACTTGGAGCTCGAGTTCCAGACCTACCGCAATCTTAATGCAGAAATCTATATCACCGATGATCAACATGATGAAAATGATGACAGTGGCTTGAACGGAGACCTGAGAGATATGGAGAATGGAGAAATAGTTTCCAATGGCGACAGGAAAACGACTGCATCGCAAATCTCTCATAAATTGGAAAGCCTTGTGACCTTGTGGCTGCAAAAGCCCGTCAGTGACAACCACCAACCACTTACACACGACACCGATTTGGTGGCTAAGTTGCAAGCACAAGTCGACGAGTTGCTTAGAGATGGAAAGTCTCAAAATGAAAGTTTTGCAGCTGAAATCGACGCTTTGAAAACCGAATTGAATTCCAAACTTGCGTCTCTAAAGACCTATGAGGATAATTATCGCGACGCCTTGCAATCGGTGAAAAATACAAGCAAGGCACTCGGCTTGACGCAAGACGAACTCACATCTCAGAAACTCACAATCGAGAAGTTGATGAAGGAGAACAACGAGTTGAGGTTATTCAAACGCGCAGCCAGTGCATCGAGAAAATACTCGTTTCAGATGCCGGACCCAAATAATAGCAACAACAGTCTGCCCTCGCCAGTGGCCGAAATACATCCTGATGAAGATGAGGAGGAGGAAGAATTCAGCGCGGCACATTACAACATGAAATTGAAGGATTTGGAGGCGGACTTGTACATCATGAAACAGGATCGTGACCAGTTGAATGACCAGGTTGTGGCGTTGAAAAAAGAATTGTATCTCGTCAGATCATAAATTATTGCACTATATACTCTTAGACTATGAATAAATAGCACCAAAAGAGCCAATGAGGAACATTATCAAAACATTGAACATCGTAATCATCACTGGTTCGAGTCAACCAATCGGTCGTTGGCAGCAGAATCATAGTTTGGCACGTACTCTGCCGCGCCTTCCAGCCCGATGCCCTCATGTATGTCTGGCGCCTCGTACAAGTCGTCATTGCTCATGTCATGACTCCCCGAAAGCTCCGTGGGCCTGGCAAAGTCATTTTCTTGCGCTGACGTGCTCGCGCCAGGTGCTTCTTCGAGACCGTCAAGGTCCGGTTCTGGTTGATCCAATAAAGCATCTACATGTTCATCTCCCGTCTCCGTTTCAGACTCTGAGTCGTCCATAGGCGGCGCCGATGGAAGAAGGCTTGCCTCATGTTGCTGCATTCTCTCCTTTTCAGTCATCACCGGAAGTTCCGGATCAGGTGGAGATATTGCCACGTCGGTATATGCAGGGATGGGTCGTGAGCTGCTAGACCCAGTTTGGTCTTGCTGAGGCGCCGGTTCATATAGGTAAGGTGGGCTGTCAAACGTGTCCCTCTGAGCCAATTCCGGCACAGTATTGATTGCGAGCCCCGTTTGACCAGCACCTCCTGGGCCAGCCGCCGGCGAGTGTGTTTGAGAATGTAACGACGCCGCTTGCGAGGCATCATTTGCGTGCAGTGCCATCGACGAGTCCTCGGTGTTTGGCTTGATCAGTCTGTGCGTGCCGATCACCACCTCTGTTGTCATTTGCAAAAACTTCTTCAGCCTCTTGAACTTGTCTGTGTTGATATACTCCGACCTTGAATGTGCGAGCGACTGGAAATTGTAATTGGAGGGCGCGGGCTGGCCCGGGGACAGGCCCTGGTCATCCTGGTTGCTCAGTTTCGGCTGCTCGGAGGGTGTGGTGAGACTTAACGATTTACCAGAAAGATTGAGCATAACCTCGATGAAGTACTGGAAGCTGACCAAAGGGCAACCCGATATGGTGGGGAACGCGTCGGGCGGCACACGCACGCTGGTGCTGATTTCCAGCGAGAACGTTGCAGGATCCACAAATAGCGGGATCACCAGCTGCTGCAAATCCTTGCGGAAAGACTCGTAGTAGCCGTCGGGGCCATAGTCGATCCTGCACACGCGCACTAGCGTGACGATGATACCTGTCAGGTCCTGAATCTTGCGGAGGTGATTGATCGCGATCTTGATCGGAATAAGCTCGCCGCGCAAGTACCCGCGCTGTGCAATGTCCATCAGCACGCGGATCACGTCCGGTTTCGGTAGTAGCGTCTGAAGCCCAGGGGACCCTGGAACAGAGGGCGAAACAGCGGTGTGCTGAGACGCCGGCAGCGCCACAGGCACGTCTAGCGCCACGTTCGCCGCCAGGCCAGGAATAGACGTGGCGTTTGTGTTCATATTGATGTTTGTGTTTGTGTTTGTCACGCTTTCAAGGTCAGAATTTGCCGACGAGAGTGTGGCGTACGTATTGATCGTCAGACTCAGCGACTGCACGCGCAGAAGCTTGCCCTTTCGCGGATTTTTGATCACGAGCTGTTTGCGTTTCGGCGGCGGTAGATGTGCCACGTCAACCGGGTTCACCAAACTGATGATTTTCTCGTACAGAAACGTCGGATGATGGATTTTAGCCAACGCCTCTTTGGCGCGCAGTAGCGAGGATAATTCGTGCTCTTTTGCGGCTGGAGCGGGATTGTTCTTCGCGGAATTGGCTGCCGGAGCCGCTGAAGTCACTTTTGAGCCCAAAGGCGTTGAAATGGCTGCAGTATCGGCGGACTGAAGGTGGGTCAGGAGCACGTACACGATGGCACCCTTGCCAAAGTCGATACTAGTGAAAATGCGCCGGTTCGGGAGTTTGACAATGAAGGGGAACCTGTGCTCGCCCTTGTAGAGCCCGTTGGCAAACTCCGGGCCCGGTTGCAGCCCCGGTTTCGGCCCGTAGATCTGGATTGTATGCGAAAACAACACTGTTTTCATTGGGCGCAACTTCAGGTGCGGCAGAGCATGGATTTTCACGTGGCCGGCCAAGTTGAATGTGATGGCAATATTCGCCAAATGCTTCCGGCTGCGGAGAATCACCTGGCCCAGGATCTCTTCTCCTGGCGCCCACAGTTTGTGCGGGTCGTCCAAGACTATATAGAATTCGTCCACAGACCCATGGTCAAGGCGATAAGTGCTGCTGTTCACACTCGGCAGCGCGCGAGCGGGCTTTCCGGGGATAAGCCTAGCCACGGCTCGCCTCATTGTTTCGGTTTTTTTCTGGGAGGCGGAGTTAAAAGCGTCACACGCCCTGTGCACGAACAATAGGAAGGGGAAACAGGCCAAATATCCGGTGCGGAACTGGTTTGAAGTGTGCGTATGCAGCCAGGGGGTTCGTGAGTAGCTGATACTGGGCTTTTTGATCAAAGCAGTGAAAGTAAATCACCAGGAATCCACGACTTTATGGCCTTTTCGGGGCTATAGTGCAGGGTATATGTTTTTGGTGCCTGGTGAGCTATGTACGACGCTTCACGCGGCGGGCAGGTGCAGGCGGGGCCAGGCGGGCAGACAGCGCAGACAGATGATTAGAATCGGGCCGGTTGATATGAGCGCGTTCTGGCGTAGACATCCACAAAGAAATGTACTGGGGTGACAAGGATTTGGAGGACAAAAATTGGGTTTGGAAGATCCCTGGTTGGCTTGAATCAGTTTTTTTTTTTTCGATTTAAACGAGATTTTATCCACTTTGGCCCAGTGTGTTTCTGTATGCCCAGGACGCGGGAAGCGGATATTGGCCCCATATATAGGCGCGCATGCATTCTTCTCAGGGCCACCATGCCATTGTTCAAGCCAGATCGGCAGGCGGAGCGGCACGTCATCCGATGACAAATCAGGCGCATGCCGCAAATGGCCCAACCAGGCCGTTTCCATCAGCATTCACAATGGCACGGCTAACGCAGTGATAACTCGGAGTATTCATTGCCCGCCTGTGCTGACGGAGGGCCCATTGTTTGCGTATATCTTGCTGACTCATTTTGGGGCCTGGCAATCAAACGTAGTCAGAGCCAGTGCGTATTTTGGAGCCACGTTTGCGCGCGGCCGTGCCAGGGCCCCATTCGTGTTGGAGATGACGTGACACAGCTCGGCCCCGTTTTCTACACATCCGTTCATGTGATTACATTCTGACATGTGGGGATTTTTTTGTGATTGAATCTTGCCCGCTGCTCGATGATCAGTGATATCATCTGGAGCTACCCCTCTTTCCCAAAAATGATAATAAATCAACACTTTCAGAGTTATAGCACGCACCTTTGGGGTCTCAAAGTACTCACTATGTCCTATTACGCCGCATACGAGGCCCAATTCGTCTGAGCATGAAGTCTACTCTTTGACGAGGCGCATATATGTGCACGAAGCGGGAAATCGTGATTGGGAATGATTTAAAATATGCTCATAGCTTTTTGAAAAGGCTAGTCAAATTTGAGTATTTTTTAGCGTACGATTTTGGTGTTTCTGTGGAGTCGTTTTGGACGTGTATCATGAGTCCCATATTACCTGTGCACGGCTCCATTACGTCCGCGGCGCCATTCGGCCAACGCAACAAACCAGCAAGTTCATACAACTACATTGTCTCTAATTTGCCAAATGATACAATTTTTAGGGCGTATTCAGTGAAATTAACCCAAATATTGAAAATACTATATACTTATGGCACAAATGACTGCTTTTCCAATGAGTGGAATGGGAAGTATAATTAGTGCGTCGTATATTGCCATCACATGTGTGTGAAATTTGAGACCCTCGCTTATCTCTGTCAGTCAGCTGGGGCCAAAGACATGGCGTATCCGGGGCCCGCATCAAGACGCATTTGGGAGCTGATTAAAATGTACACCAACACCGAAAGATTTTGGATTTATTATAAGAAAAGCATACAAATCTTCCCATTAATTTATCTATTTTGCCCATGCGCAATTTTCTAGATCTTTTTCACGAATGTGGCCAACTTTGACACAGGCAGTTTTTCATTATTCACTACAGAGCCCTTGCCCGCGCCGCGTCATTCGTGGTGGCACAATGCGGCTTCCCTTTTGGGCCATTCCTGCGCAAGCATCATTCATGAGACCGTAACCATGCGGAGCCGTGCCCTTGTTTCGTGATAATGGCTATACTAGTGACCTTTTTTGATTGATTTTGATTACTAAGCAAATCAGCGCAAAATATTTTTGTTTTTGCAAAAGTCACGTGAAAGAGAATGGTGGGTATGCAAATGTGTTTATGTAGTACAGAGGTTTGTTTTTCTACTAGCCAATTTTGGACTTCTCATTTTAGCACTCTTTCGGAGCAAAGCTTTTAGATATTTGATTGCTTTCTGATTGTTTTGCTCTTTTTTGTCTAACATTTTCTTGACTGTTTTGAATTGGCTCTTTTGCCTTTAATAAGATCTTGGCAATTTCGGATGGGCCCGTAAGGAATTCACAAGGAGGATGACATTAGACGTGAATTGTCATCATTTTGAAAAAAGAAACTTTTCATTTCACGGAATTTTTTCATATCTTCTTCTGAAAAGCTCGGAATATCTTGCCCCACATATGTACCTGTGTGATTGTGTCAATAAACACTTACTGTATCTGGCGGATTCCAAATTCACTGCCGAAAAACCGGAATTTGAAAACCATTTTCAACCTTTTAGACGGAAATAAGAATAAAACGTTGCTTGCTTTGATCATGCTTTGCACTGAAACCAAACGTTTCTAATTACAAATACATGACCTTGAAACCACATAATCAGAGCAGGCAGAGAACGAGTTTTTACGTTGAGCGGAACTTTTCTGTTTTGAGAGAGTGAACGTTTTGTTTTGTTTGGATTTCGATGAGACCATAACTCGAAATAGTCGACTGCATTCCTATTTCCTGAGAATTGTTGTGTTCGATAACAAGCTATTGCAAGGGCAATGGATTAAGATGGTGATCAAGCACGTGTTGATTTCGAATCCATATTGCCAGCCGCCCACCTCAGGGCTCATATGGTTGCAAAATTGCAAAAATACGAAGACAAAGTTTGTCTGACAATTGAACTTGAAGATTAATTGCTCACCTCAACGCAGATTGCACTGGGTCCACGGCGCCCATATGGTGTGTCATGAGGCCAATAGATAGAAACGGGTCATACAACAGGGCTATATTTTTATGTTTTTCAAGCATTAACATGTTCAAAAAACAATCACTTCTCATACAAGGTCATGCAAAGACCTTTTCAGGTCACGGTCACAAAGCTAGTTTGCATCGTTTATGCTTATACTATATCTGAAATGCTCGATGTACAATTTTGACTCCCCTGATCACAAATTTGATCCTTTGAATAATCAAAAAATAGGATCATGGAATGATAGAAAAAGTAAAAATCTTCATGGCTAGCCGAGCCAGTCTTTCCTTGAGCTGGAAAAAAACCCCAGATGGCTGCTCCGAACATGTTCCCTAGCTCTCCAAAAAACCATATATCATTGCATACTTAGAGTTGGTTTCATGGCTTCGATTTCGAGAATCCAATGAAACAAAAAAGTTGTGTTTTTATTGTCACATGAAGAGAAATAAGAAAAAATGGTAACATTGATCAGCTGAAAAAGCCCCCTGGATTGGCTCTTTCGCCGAGATCTCTCAACTATATTATTTGGCTTAGAGCTCAACATTTCGAAAATTGGCTCTCTAAGGACAAGAGGCGCAATACAAACTGCCGGGGCAGCGCCCTGACAATGATTTGGGTTGTGAATAGAGAAGCAAAGACCGATTTTTGAATAAACCGAAAAATGATATTCTTGTTGCTCGGTTTATAAGCAAGTTGAAAAGCCGATAGACCATTCTACAATAAAAAAGCATATGGCTAGGATCTGACTGTGATGACCAGATACAAGCAAGTGTTGAACGGGAAGATTCTTTAATCATCAAGAAAAGTGGACATGCATGCTTGTCAGATTTCTTATAACTTCATCAATAAATCATCACCTCTTTTAACTGCAAGTCCAGCCATCAAAACACAGCTACTCAAAAAGCCACTCATCAAGCTCACACGGGTCCTAAAAGTTTTCAAATGAATTACGCTATAATAATGTACACACCCGGCTAGTCGAAGGTCTTCTTGACACCCTTGAACTCGGCGTTGTTAGCCCCCGTTCTGGGCGCAGGCGAGGATCTCTCGCGGCCACCGAAACCACCGCGACCGCCACGGCCGCCAAAGTCGCCACGGCCTCCACGGAAACCACCACGGCCACCGCGCGCACCGCCGGCGTTGTTGTTGTCTCTGGGCGTGGAGAAGTCCAATCTGCAGGCTCTTCCCTCGATGTACTCACCATTCAAGGCCTCGAACGCGCCCTGGGCCTCCTCAACAGAGGCAAACTGCACGTAGCCGAACCCCTTGGGCTGCTGGGTGTCTGGGTGTGTGGGCAAGCGGCACGACACGACGGTTCCGTGCTGGCCGAAGATCTCGTACAACGTGTTTCTCTCGGCGTTGAACGACAAGTTACCGACGAACAAGGTGTCGGAGGGCGCAGAGGGCACGTCGCCGAACTTCTTGGCGCGGTCATTCTGTGGGTTGGCGGGCTTAGGCTTGCCTGTGGACAAGTCCAAGTTGATTGGGCGGCCGTCGATCTCGTAGCCCTGGAAATCCTTCAATGCCTTCTCGGCCGCGGAAAGCGAGTCGAAGTCAACGTAACCGTAACCTCTAGACTTGCCTGTGGCACGCTCCATGATGACACGAGCGCTGATCACACCTCCCGAGGGCTCGAACTCGCGTTTCAACCAGTCGTCATCGACATTCCACGACAATCTGCCAACGAACAAAGTAGCGGGCTCCTCGGCGGCCTTCTGCTTCTTGGCAACGGGCTCCTCCTCAGCGGCAGGCTCCTCCTCGGCCTTACGCTTGGTGTCCTTCTCGGTCTCCTCGCTTTCCTCGGTCTCAGACTCAGAGTCCGAAGAAGAATCAGAATCAGATGATGAAGAAGAGGATGAAGATGAAGATGAAGAGTCAGAGTCAGAATCAGAGTCAGAAGACGAAGAAGCCTCCTTCTTGGCCTCCTTGGTCTCCTTGACCTCCTTTTTGGTCTCCTTAGCCTCGACTTTCTCGTCCTCAGACTCGTCCTCAGACGAGTCAGAAGATGAAGATGAAGAAGAAGAGTCAGAATCGGAAGAAGAAGATGAGTCGGAGTCAGACTCGGCCTTCTTGGCGGCCTTGGCAGCCTTGGAAGCCTTAGCGGCCTTAACTGGCTTCTTCTCCTTCTCGTCCTCAGACTCAGAGTCGGAAGAGTCAGATGAAGACGACGAAGAGTCAGACGACGAGGAAGAGTCCAGCGACGACAGCGACGACGACGACGACTCGGCCTTCTTCACGATCTTGGCGGCCTTACTCGACTTGCTGGTTTTGGTGGCTGATTTTCCCATTTTTTGTTATAAACGTACGAAAGATGGATGGGCAGAAAGAGTGCGTTTTATAGCGTGGTTTTTTTTTTTTCACCTCCGATGCCGTACAGGAAAAACTATGGGGAGCGGGCCTCATCGCATCGCATCGCAAGAGATGAAGAGGCGTGCATAGGCCTACCATGCCGGGAGGCACGGGTTTTTCGGGTCTTCATTTTTTTTGCTATTCTACATTTTGGGCAAAAAGCCGCTTGATTGTGTATTTACTTCTGGACCACGCTTGAGGGTATCGATTCTTACAGCTTCATGTTTTTTTTTTGTTTTTTTGGGTCATCTATACGGAATTGGCGGGGGGCCTTTATATCATAGGCTTCAGACTGGTCCAATGTGCATGCCGGCCCACGGGTCTTGCGAGCTGCGAGTCGCGCGACCAAGCACGTCATGTCGTGTCGTGGCTGGCAAACGTAACCGTGCGCATGAGCCTCACTGTGGCAAGAAAAGAAGGGGGAAGGAAGAAACGTATATATAAGGTAACGTGAATTCTCAGTAAAGATTCATGAGATTTTGTTTAAACAGAATACGAGACGATAGCTGAAGATTTCGTATGTGCTGGCTCGGTGGAGCTAGTGTTTTAGCGTGATGTCTATGGTTGATCGTGCTACAGTGAGATTTGTTTATTGAGATCTTGGTTGGAGACATGACCGGTGCAGATTTTTCGAAATCTGGCTTTTTTTTTCCGGCGAATCTTTTGCTGTTGCAATCATGCTGCTTTACTTCTCAAACTTTTGATATAAAGCCAGTATTTGAGATCTTTCCGATCAATCTCGTGCTCCTCTAGATTTTGCACGAGAGAGTCTATCGACTTCAATGCGCCTTTGTGCTCATTAATAGGCTTGCATCTGTCGTTTGTTCAAATTAATCGTCTTAAAAGACATCCCTCGTTCAGATATACAAGTTCACTACAAGTAGAGTTATCATCGACAACCCTTCGGCGACGAGGCGTAATCAACAATACGTCAACTGCTCTGAAATCCCCTCATATGTAGCATGTCGAAGCTTATTACGGAATCAATCGTAATAGAGATCGAGACGATGGCCTAGATTTTTGTCTCAATTATGGCCACTGCGCGTACAACTCTTCGATCAAAGCGATGTTTGTAACTTATTAGACTCAAGGCGGGTTTGAACGGAGACGGCGACGCGACGCAACGCGCCGTCAACTTTTAATAATCGCTCAAAGCTCGTTTCACATGAGACAGGCGGTTTCAGTTCAGGACGCAAAATCAGCAATTTTATCGCTATATGTATGTACTTTGACCGGTTATAAGCAACACATTATATTGCAACGAACAAGATTGCAAAAATATTGGATATTTGTATGGGATTGCAAGAATTTTCCAAAAACCATTCATGCAACGATCCAGATCACAAGATTTTGCTTATAATAGTGTTGCTTATATCCAGTATTGACTGTATGTTCTCGAAGACGGCTAAGGTTTTAGATATGTATAGGCATGTACAAGCAATAGAACTTCACGCCTTTAGAGTCTCGCCAACCTTTATCACGCAACTTCTTTGCACAATGTTGAACCATTAATAATGCCAAAACGACTTGTTCCTCATTTCTATGGTCTACACGATAGAATTAGCAAATACTTGTGCTTCATTACCGCTTTTTCATAGCAATTCCGAGGCACTCTCAGCATGTTCCCCAGTCTATGTGATTGTTACAAGCAGTTCCCGCTTCAATAGGAGATGAGATTGATGTTTGAATTCAGCTGAACTGCAGACCCGTATTTCGTGTGTTCTGCTAATGGATCTTAAGTACATGATTTTCTCGTATCTGATTCCTATGAAGCGTTTGAAGCGTTTTAAAAATTCTAGGTGAACTCCCAGTCGCTTTCCGTTACACGAAGCGGAAAAAGAAAAAAATATGGTTGGTTTTACTGGAATTCTTCGATCGATGCCATGGCAGTAATTAACAATACTGTACTGAGTCATGGTTGCATTCCAATGTGGCAAAACCAGTTGATTCAATTCGATTCTAAACATATTTTCCTCCCTGTTTTTTTTTTATTTCCGTCTTTTGTATAGCGTTTTATCTATTCTCTCAAGTCTCTATACAACTTCATTCAATTACTGTAATAAATTAATGGATCTCATGAGTCAACCCTCATACACGAGTCCCTACCCAGGGCCTAGGTCCACACCTGCAATTGCTCAAAAAAGTCGACTCTTTTCTCCGTCCGGTCGATCTTTTGCACCACAGCGTACCTCATGTCGTCCACCATGGCAGGGTGGCCACATGCAATGAAGGCTGCGCTTCTTTCGGCCTCCTCGGTTTCCTCATCGACTATAGTCTCCATCAGCGGACGGCCGCAGACAAATGTCACGTGAGGGTAGTAGTCTTGGAGCATTTCAAGGACGCCCTTTCCTTCTTTTGTGACAGAGTCCTTTTCTTCGGTCGAAGAACCATCGCTGATCGCCATGCGCTCAAGGAGATTGTCGGCATTGGCTTCCGGCTGAGTAATGTAGATTGTTGTTTGCACCTTAGTATTCTTCAACGCATGCAACTCGTCCCAGATCCACTCAATGGTCAGCAACTCACGGAGCACCCAAATCAACTTGACTTTTTGTTTGGCGGCAGCGTATTTGAGCGCCAACGCGTGGCACTCGGAAAAGATGCCGGGGATTCCGTTTCCGCCAGCAACAAACACGACATTGTCGTGGGACTTCACGGATGAAGACTCGCCATATGGTCCTTCAACACACACTCTTATAGTACATGTTCTGTCGGGTCTTTTCAGCAACATTTGCTTGAGGTAATGAGTGGCGCCCTTTTTCGCTTTCAAAAGGAGGATAAGTTGGTTCTCGTGCTCGGTGGAGTCCAAGAACGTGAACGGATGTGATTGCCAAAAGTACCAGCTGGTACAGAAATACACCCAGGCGTGGCCGCCGGCAACGGTTGGCCAGTTTTTGGGCTTGGCAACAACTATGCGTAAACAATCATCCGCAAGCAAGGTCACGGTAGCCTTTGGAGCGCCAAACCACACCATTCTCATCACACGCACGATTCTGTCGACGGCCCAAACGGCAATCGAGGCAAATATCCACTCCATGAATGGGAATAACTCGATGTGTCTCCAGGACCCGACGATGAAACCAATGGACAAGATTATATGGATGGCCAAGAAAATCTCATAGTACCGGCGGCGCAAATACAACAAGCCCTGGAAACAGATCAAGCCGCCGCACACGGTGGCCATGATTCCGTAAATAATGTACTCGCGTGTGGCAAGGAGTGCCCATCTCTTTTGGTAGACGAAAATCGCCGTGTACGCCACCAGGTGTACGACCACAAGGGCCACCACGACTCTGCCAATCCAGCGGTGGTATGCGACAAACGTGGAGAATTTCCAGCGGGTGAGCCACTGCAAGAAGTTGTTTCTGCCGCCAACAAGAATCATCAACGGGAGCAACATGGTGCCGATAATGCCTGTTCTGTCGCCAACATATCTCCAGAGCGCAACATACTTGATTTTGAAAACAGGGTCTTCCTCAAACCAGCTGATGTACAAGGCGTTGAAGAGAAACGTGAGCCAGAAGAACCCGCTGAGCACAATTGTCTCGAGTCTGGTTGGCACGAGGAAATCAAGGATTCCCAAACATTCTTGGTGGTCGTTTCTCTTCTTTCTGATAAGCGCAGGCAATGTAACATACTTGCGCCACATCTTCGAGATCCGGCCGTTGCATACATGTCTCAAGTTGGGGAAAAGCACCACACTCCAGTTGGACACCGCAGCCACAACGAAAACAAACGCCCAGTACGCGTAAAGAGCGGTAGAAAACCAGTACCCCCAATTGTAGTTGCCCAAGAAATTTGTGTACGCACGGTAGTAGTTTTTGGCCATCTTTTGGTTCACGTAGATCGGGTAGTCAATCTGCGTATTATAAGATTCGTTTTTCCCGGCAACGGGCACCTCTGTGTAATTGCGGCCACTCAGGCTCAAGAACTCAAGCGCTTCAGATATATAGTCTTCGGAAATGGATTTGTTATGGGTGTCACAGTAGTTCACGAACCAATCAAAAGCGGGATTTGGGTTCTTCTTGAGGGTTTTGAGGCACCCGGCCATGGAGGCCATTCCCGCTTTGTTCGTGCAGAAACACGAGTATTGCTGGTATCCTTGCGCTTTGCAGAAAGTGGCATACTTGAGTAACGCCATGGAACATGATCTTGCCTGGAGGTAGCCCTCTTCGTAGATCGAGAACTTTTCCCACTCAAACGCAAGCGCGTTTGCAGCTAGAAGCGAAAGGACTAGTGGAAACTTCATTGCACAAGAAGAAAACAAAAGTTGGTTTGTAACAATGCCATGGCGGGAACGGCCTAATTTATAGCTCATCTCGGAGGGCACACGGCCATGCCAAGCGATTCATGATTTACGCCCAAAGTAAGCGACGACTGCAAGTTCATGCATGTCAATGCAAGCGATGGAAAAGATGTATGCATATAAGGCAATATCTTTTTCATCATCCTGCAGATAAAAAACTTCGAATGCCGGGTCGCCGTGAATCCCGGCCCCAAACACCGAGATGACATGGCACGAGTTTGATTCTTTTGAGGCCTTTTGGGCCGCAATGATGTTTCGTTTCCTTGAGGGTGCCCTTTTTATAAAAGCGTGCCACAGCTCTCGAGATCCTTTTTGAATTCCATTATGGTCGACTCACATCTCGCAAATGCCCTTGCCAAGGAAAGTCGGAAAAATTTGAGCGCGAAGAGATCCCAGATGACCTCGTAATGCTCCTGCGTCATGTTGACTCAATGGCTGTGAAGGTGCGTGCGGTTATACGCTACAGACACAGATTGCAGTGTTGGTTGAAGGGCAACAATTACAGAGCGACCAGAAAGAAGATTGCGTGGTCATTTTTTGGAAAAAAAAACTGTCAAAACTAGAGTAATCCATCTTCCAGCGAAAAAATCGCTCAGTGTGTTTTGGTATGCATGTTTTCAGCGAATCGCACAACAATTATGCATGCATGTGTGCAGCCAGCCACTTGTATCAAGTGTATTCAGACTGTTGTTGCTCATAGGCTAATAAGCCTCATTTTCGAACACTCGCGGTATCCACACGTGTCTTAGAGCTTATGAGGACCGGCAGATCGACTGGATTCACCAATTCTTGAAGATTTTTATTGTATCATAAGAATCGAAGTCGCTGGAAAAGAAAATGAAAGGTTTTGAAAGCACCTATCATAGATCGAATCTTGTCTACGAAAAGGGTCACTGATCTTAGTGATAACCGGTGTAGGGCATTAATTTTCTTGTTTTTTTCTTGGTGAGAAGTTCGCATGACATTAAGGGATTTGGCGATGCAGATGATGTTTCCAAGTGCATCACATAATCTGCAATGGCTGAGGTGTTGTATTGCGTGTGGTACATCTCAGGATTGTAGAAACTCCTCTACTGAGCCGTATATTCTATGTTTTTCTGGATTATGTATTTCGGGGGGAGTCTATCACATAAATCAGATAATTGTGTTCCTCAAAAGTTTGTGCCCCTTAGTTTTTATCAGGTGACCCAAGAAAAACGTAGCCTTTTCCTGTGTCAAACACTCAGACGCGCGCGTATCGCCGTGCCATAACCGGGTCGGGTTTAGGCGCCAGTGCCATGAGCATCGGGGATTGAACCGGACGAAAAACGGGTTAAATTTGTAAAGGATAGTTGTCATTGAGTATGAGATTATAAGCAAGAGTCAGCGGCTGCTTTGATTGTTGTGCGGTCAAATACGGCAAAGGAAGTCATGAAGTTGTAGAACCCATGGTTTGTCTGCAGGATTGTGATAATCGTGTTTTGGAAGACTCGAAAAATGCCATCTGTTTTCATAATGTACTTGAGGCCAAAAAAGAGATAGAAAAGTCCATTTCGAGAAGCCATTCTATGAATCTTGGAGTTTGGGTGGAAACTTGTATGCATCTGCGAGGTATAGTCTATCGAAATAGACCACTGTTTTTGAGAGTCCCATTATGCGCTTATAGAACGAGAAGGAAAAAACCTTTCGAGTTACGATGCCAAATATCAATAAATTTACGGAAGAAAAGCAAGATTGCCACAAATGGTGGTCGAAATTCCCCCACAACACTCGAGTTTCTTCTAGTTCTATTCACATGAAAAAAATGTAGAAAAAATTGAAGATCGCATATCACATATCCTTGAAAACGGCCACGGGAAAATGCAACCTTTTAACGTAGCGCGACACGTACACCGCAACGAAATGCAATGAGTCAGCACGTGACAAGTCTCTTCCTTCAGGAGACCCCCAAGAAGAATCGGAAGAGAAAGAAAAAAACAGAAAAAAAAGGGGTGGTCTGAAAACTGCCAGTTTGAGAAAATATGAGATTGAAAAAAAATACCCTGAAATGCAATAAGAGCAAGAATTGCACCGCTTCCCTGCCGTTGGCCCGCATGTGCTCATCACCCCACCGGTGTCGATGGCCCCCGCAATTGCATGCCCGGAACCGGCGCGAAAAGTGAAATAAAAAAATTATGAGCTGAAAGAAAAAAAAAAAATCGGGCTTATATGCGAGATTTCCGCGTAATACGTGCAAATCTATTCGCCAGAAATTCATCTCAAGAACTCTGTTGTTTTCATTTTTTGAGGTTCAGAGTTTCAAGTTCACCTTAAACTTATCATATTCACTTTTTCGTTTCTGCTGACCCACTTAAGTACCGATTAAAGAAAGGCCCAGCAGCAATGTTTAAGCCCAGCAATGCGTTGCTCCAGAAGGTGGCCTACAACATCAAGCCATATAAGAACATGTTGAAGGACCCTTCGAAAAAATACACCATGTTCAAAGGCCCGAACATCCCTAACCGGACTTGGCCAAATAAGACCATCACCAAGGCGCCGAGATGGCTATCAACAGACTTGCGTGACGGGAACCAGTCGTTACCCGACCCGATGCTGATTGAAGAGAAAAAAATCTACTTCAAAAAACTTGTGGAGGTTGGATTCAAGGAAATCGAGGTGTCGTTCCCCTCGGCGTCGCAGACCGATTTCGATTTCACGCGTTTTGCCGTGGAAACCGCGCCAGATGACGTGGCGATCCAGGTCTTGACCCAGCTGAGAGAGCACTTGGTGAGAAGAACGGTAGAGTCCGTGACCGGCGCGAAAAAAGCCATCATCCACGTGTATTTGGCCACTTCTGACATGTTCCGCGACATTGTGTTCAACATGCTGCAGGAAGAGGCCGTGGCCAAGGCGGTAGAAACGACCAAATTGGTGCGTTCATTGACCAAGGACGACCCGCTGAAGCAGGACACACAGTGGGCCTTGGAGTTCTCGCCAGAGTGCTTTTCCGATACCCCAACCGACTTTGCCGTGGAGATTTGTGAGGCTGTGAAGGCTGCATGGGAGCCCACCAAGGAACAACCGATTATCTTCAACTTGCCCGCCACCGTTGAGGTGGCCTCGCCCAACGTGTACGCGGACCAGATCGAGTATTTCTGCAACCACATTTCCGAGCGCGAAAAAGTGTGTGTTTCCGTGCACCCTCACAACGATAGGGGCTGTGGCGTAGCCGCCGCCGAATTGGGTGTGATGGCCGGCGCTGACCGTGTGGAAGGATGCCTTTTCGGCAACGGCGAGCGCACGGGTAACGTGGACTTGATCACAGTGGCGCTTAACATGTACACGAACGGTGTCTCGCCCGAGTTGGACTTTTCCGATATCGAGGAGATTATTGCCATTTCTGAGAAATGTAACAAGATCCCCACGCACCCTCGCGCGCCCTACGGCGGCTCCTTGGTGGTTTCTGCGTTCTCGGGCTCGCACCAGGACGCCATCAAGAAGGGCTTCCTCAAGGTTGACCAGAGAAAAGCTCGCGGCGATGAAACGTGGCAGATTCCTTACTTGCCATTGGACCCCAAGGATATCGGGCGCAACTACGAGGCGGTGATCCGCGTCAACTCGCAGTCGGGCAAAGGCGGTGCCGCGTGGGTCATTTTGCGCTCGTTGGGCATGGACTTGCCTAGATCGTTGCAGATGCAGTTCTCGTCGGTGGTGCAGGACCAGGCCGATAAGTTGGGCCGCGAGTTGAAGACAGAGGAGATTGTTGACTTGTTCGGCAAGCACTACATGTACACTGGCACGGCGACAATCAAGCTCGACGACTACACGAACTCGAAGGCGAAGGGCGGCGACTCCACGTCACGTGACATCGCTGCCACGTTGACTGTTGGCGGCAATAGCGTCGACATCGCGGGCCAGGGCAACGGGCCAATCTCCGCATTCATCAGCGCTGTTGCCAAGGAGTTCGGCATGTTATTTGAGGTTGTCAACTACAACGAGCACTCCTTGGGCACTGGCACTCAGGACAAGGCTGCCACGTATATCGAGGTCTCGTTCTTGGACTCGACCGGCCAGAAGGCTACCCGCTGGGGCTGTGGTGTTGCCACGGACACCAACGAGTCGTCATTCAAGGCGATCATCTCGATTCTCAACGGCTTGATCAAAGACGGCGAAATCCACATTTAAGCTGGTCACGTGATGGTCTTGAGATAGGACAATATTCATTATGTAGTTTTTCCAACACAAGAAATTCTTAAAATTAATCTGTAATGCAAAATATGTCGGAAACCCTCAACTTGATTGCATCTGGCGGGCGGAAAGCACTAGGCCTTTCTACAATATTGGTATAAGATGCCAATTTCTCGTCTGTCAATAGCAGTCCAGCGAAGTTTCCTTGGCTTGACGAAAAATTCTGGGTGAGCAGAATCGGAAAGTTTCAAGCCTGATTTTTTTGTACGATCAGCGTATTGAAATTGCTGAGAACATGTACTTTATCGGGGTTTCTCGTTTCTTTACCTCGGATACTGGAATACACGCATATTGGAACCAAGTGATCATCCAATATACCCAATTGAATATACTCAAATGAGGAATTTCAAGACCAGTGCTTGAAAGGAGCGCTGGTTTTTTAATCAAGCAGAAAGAAATAAAAAAAAGAAAAATTTAACTACTTATTTCTCTCACTTCTATGCTTTTGAGGCTTTCTT